>JACSYO010002128.1:0-642500 GCA_016806645.1 Ophiodon elongatus
ATTAATAAACTTATCCACCAATAATAGTGCACTTAAAGGTTCTCTTTATGACATTCAGAGCACTAATATAGCATCAATACTATTTGCTATGTAAATATACAGTGCAGTAATTTGTACCTGAGCAGAGAATAAAGTCCCTCTCCTTCTGTGTGTGTTGTAATCCGAGTTTCTCTGTTTTTGTTGATATAGCTGGGCTGGCCGTGCATGTTTTTAATGCACGAGAGTGTGCTCCAGTGGCTAGCTCACGACCCCCAAGGTTGACACAGTTCTGCTCTTTCAGCCCCATTAGCTGCAAGCCCGCTGGCTCAGCCGTCGCCATGTTGAGAGCTGTGTGGAGGCAATTGATACAGGTATTTGTCAATTTTTATTGAGCATCTTTGAGTTTGTTTTTAAGGTTTTAGTAGATGCTAACGAACCCTGCACAACTCCGGAGTACTTCACCCTCATTAAATCTGGCTTGTTCTTGTGGAATAACATATCTCTCCCACTATGTCACCACTGTGAAATAAAACATTGCACTAATGTAGGTGCTATTAAACCATCTTTGCCGTGTCAATTAGCTAACTAGCTTCCTTTAACCCCTTAGAGACCAAACAGAACTTCATCTGACCCCTCGGTTTTACATATGTCATTTACAATTTACTTCTCACAGGTTGTCCTGAAGTGCGCTACCTAAACAGACAGATATCTTTCATTCCCTCCCCATTTTCCCCCTCTGAAGTCAGGAGCATGCTTTGAACTGAAACACATTATTTTTTTTTTCTGTCCTATCGTCCTTTTTCATTTATTTCTCTCCCACTGCCCTTCTCCATCATTTATAGCCTCATCCCTGTATCCCTGCCACGATACAGATTTCACAGGGTGTCAAAGTCATGTCAGAATTAGGCCTCGACATTAATAGTTTGGCCACTGGCACTGTCACATTTGTATCTGCTTGGGCAGGTGGATATAGCTGTTGCAGCCATGTATACTGTATATAGAAAGAGGCAGGTAGACGTCCACACATGGACGAGATGAGAATGACACAGCTGACACACCAAATCTCTCCTTGAGGACTAAAATTGAAATGGTGTGACTGAGTGGCGCTTGTTGAAGATGACATCATTACGGCATCCCCATCTCCACTACATACTATATCCCCTGATTCACCCCACCCCGCTCCACCATGATTGATTCTCCGCCCAGGGGCTGTAATCCCTGAACCCTGCTCCTCTAGTGGACCCTGTCTCTCCTCTCCTCTTTCCTCTCTCCACCACACCTTCCCCCAGCATCTGCCAGTTTCCCACTCTCTGGATGGCATCATCAGCAACGACAAGAGAATAAATCTGTGAGCGGTCTCCTAGCTTCTGAGAGACGCCCATGACAGCTCTCAATAAACTCCCCAAGATTGTTTTTTTTTTATTTTATTTTTTTATTCCTCCTTCCTTTTTAATCTCTGACAGCAGACGTTGGAATCCTACTGTCAGCATAACGTGGGCATATTAGCAAGGCTGGCCCCACCTGGACCCACCGCTCCCCGACCTGTCCCCTCCCTGTAATTATCCCCAAGCCCCTTTCCCATTAACCTACTCCCTTTGATCCCCACACATGCTGATATTATGCAAAACTGCTGAATAGAGAGACTAGGATAGTGCAAAACAGCACACAGTTACCCATGGTTCTGATTTCCTCACTTATTCTCCTCTTCTTTTACTCTCTATCTCTCCCTATTTATCTGCTTCTTTGTCATGGATTAAATTAATTTCAAACGAGTATGTGAAGATAGAAAAGGGAGGAAGAAGAGAACAAGAATAGAGTTGTGGGGAAAGAAAAAATACTAATACTGGACATTTTTACAAGCCATCTAGGATAAATAAGGTGACTTGAAAAAAGGTGCCACAAAAGAACTATTTATTTTAGTCCTTCTTTGCATGTATCAAGTAAAATGTCTTCATTAGGTCTGGGGCCTAAAAGCAAATATCAGGATCTGCACAATGCTGAAGGTCTGCGACTGACCTTTCTTTGGTTTTAATCATTGCAACTCTTGACAGCTTAATAAGTTGAAGGTGCTGGGTTGCAGCCTAACTTAATAAGGCCCACACCAGAGCCTTGGCCACCTATGATTGCTCCCATAAGTCTTAGCACATCTGGCACTGTGTCCTTGGGTGAGAGATATTTTCCATAACTTTCCTTATGCTCAGAAGGCGCCATCTCCTTTTATTAAGAATGGGGATGATACAGTGCAGAGTGTCTCCATGAGGCAGAGCATGTCCAAGAGGCGTCAGACACTCATAATGCCATGCCATAGTCACTATTATCCTTTCAAATGACAACCACAGTGCAATATAGCTCCAGTGCATCGCCCCGTGCAATATTTAACTTGTTAAATATTCCGATAATTTATGAGTGTACTTTGTACTGTAAATCACGGCACCATATTTACTTCCTCCCTGCTGAAGTATATTGTTAGGTAGAATATATGCCATCCATATTCCATGGTTTATTACTTCTATGGATGAATTACCCACCATTTATGATGCACATAAGGTGTATAATTCTATATGCCGTAAAGTTGGATTTTTATGGAACTGTATCTTTTCACCTTCCATTCTTGGTCCACAGAAGAATAAATTATTCCATAGCAATAAGATAACTATTGTTGTTGCATTAAATTTGTATTATTTGAGAAAAGTATTGCCTCTTTCCTCAGGATTAACATTTGTTTAGCAGATCAGACAATGTCTGATGAAACAACCTTCGAAAAATATCGTTCAAGATCATGGAACTTACATTGTGTTACAAAACTTTCATGTGTTTCATGTGTGTTTCATTTATTAGTGCTCAAAAAATATACTTTACAATATAGCAAAGAAAATGATTTTGAAATGTATTTCTGTTGACCTTTTAAATTAACTCACCATTAAAACTCGAGAGTTTGGGAAAAATTGCTAGCCACACTGTCATCTAAAACATCTACTTTTGACACCTTGATATCTCATCATCTTATATCCCCTGACAGCCATACCTTTACACTGCCTACTGGCTTTTCAACATGCTGGTACTGAGCAAAACCCCAGTGTTCACTGGAAAGGCTCCAAGCTGAGGTGAGCCACTATCATTAGCAGCCACATTAATAAAGGGGACTGGGACTTGTTTGATTGGACTGTGACACAGGAAAACCATCAAAGGCCACATCTGGCCACCCACTCATTGTTCTGAACAGATGCTCATCCACCTCACATTTTCATTAGTGTTCTGACCCAAAAGACCAGTCTGTCTAGCCGCTGACTGCAGAGGCCTTGTGAGCCTTGACAGTCTCCTTGCTGGAGGTCTCAGGTTTTTCAGAATAAGGCACCTATCTCTCTCTGTTGTATACCTGTGGTTTGATCTCTGCCGTGTGTTAGCAGAGAGGCTAATGTAGTAGTTTGAACTCCTTTCTGCTGGAGATATTTTAATGAACAGCTTTTGTTTGGGGTTCAGGTTGCCTCTGTGCGATCACCATGGAAGCTATGCCAAGCCCACGGTTGATTGGGTACCCTTAAAGGTGAGGATGAAAGCCCTTGTGGGAGACACAGGGGGTTGAAAAGGGTTGCTGTAGAAGGGGAGGAGATGAAGAGGTGGTATGGAGACAGCATGGAGGCATTAAAAGCAGGCCCTTGCTCTTTTAAATCCACCCATAACAGAGACAGTGGAAATTTAAATGTAAATTGCCTATTAGATTTTCATGTAAAGCATCTCTATCCTCCTTTGTGGCTGTGACATCCGTTCACTTTCCATGAATATAACAATGAGTCAATTATGTGCAATGGAGCCAATGTACTAATATTCTGAAATTGCTTGTTCATTTGAAATATATTGAACAGGTGGAGGATAAAGACTGCCACACAAAAACAAAGTTTGAAATATATGGACCACATATGTCCTTTGTTTGTCATAAGCAGAAGAAATAATTAGACAACTCCTCAGTATATTTACACATTAAAACATGTATTTCAAGGCATGCAATTATCCCCATTAGGTTAAATCAGCAGAGTGTGAAATAGTGCTGTATATCTAATTTCATTATTTTTTTTCGAATACTTAAAGTACATTAAATTCAATGAAGCATCCCACATTGTATATACTAACAGAGATTTGTTTTTCACACAGCTCACATATATACATTATATGAATTTGGATTACCAATGATGTAGTGTCTTAGAATACTTTTTGCTCATTTCACCCCTTGATCCTCATTTATCACGACGACTCAACTTAGAGATACATTTTTGTATTTGTTCTATACTCCCCTTGTTCTCTGTCTCTGTTCTGTCCTGCTTTTTTCCTTTGTGGTGAGGACCAAATTGAAAGAGTGAGGCGCCAGTTTAAAGGGCAGACCCGGGTCCCTGCCTCCAGGGCTTTTACATCAGCGCTGACAGAAAGCCGTGTGAACCATTGGGAAATGTTTCATCGGTCACGACACATTATGCAGCCGAGTGAGAGCCACATTAAACTTTTCACTTACTCCATCATTGCTTCACTTTTATTGTCCAGCACGCCTGCCGACAAATCTGCAACCCCGGGTCCACTGGAGAGTTTAACAGCTCAGAATGTTTCCTTCAATTATTGTATTCCTTGGGTCTGAAATATGAAAATAAATATTGCTGTGTGCCTGTGGTTAAGACACGTACACGGGTAGTTTATGCAGCCTCTGGGACTGTTACCCCTCATTGCATTTGATGAGAAAAAACAAACATCTGATTGATTAAGATACTTTTTACGAAACTGAACATTGTGTCAACAGTTCATATGACATGCTCATTCAAACCCCTGTTGTACTGATTTAGTGAATGATATCTCTTCAGCCAGCTTCTACGGCATATAATGCAATACATGCACAGATATGCAGTTGGGAAAAAAGATGAAAAAGTCTTTGCCTTCTTTGTCATGAATGAGAAGTTTGAAAAAGATTTTGCTTTAAAAAAAATACTTTTTATGATTATAAAACATCCTTCTCCTGTTCCTCTTTCTTTCAATACTGATTTGACGTTGTAGTGACAGCTTGCTGGAGATATAGCCAAGGACTTGTGAAATGCCCATTGTTTCACAACCTGTTTGCTGGGAGGAATGGAGAGGATGGTGAGAACGAATTGCAAGGCTTTGGAAGTCAGTTTGGGATTGAATCATTTGGATTTGGCTGTGGAACTGATGGATTTAATACTGACTAGGGGATGTAGGTCTGACTGCAGATGTGAGCATCCCCTGTGCCCGTTGGATTGGTCACCCCATGAGGATGGCAGTGCTGTGGTGCTTATGGTCGACACCATAAACCATTACTGGAGCACATGCATGACAAGGATTTTCATCAGGATTATATATGTATGGAGCCACCATACTTAATCTTGTGAGAAAAGATACAGACACACAGGCAGACACCAAGATAAACACTATTCTTACATGTCTGCTTCAAATTATCGTAATATTTCTGTGTTAAGGTTTTTAAAGGTATTAACAAATTGTATAAAAAAACAAAAACAAAAAAAAAACAGGGAACGGACATGATTTCAGAAACAGGGACCTGGCAGAATTGTTATTATTTTTAGCTACATCACTGAATTTGTGTCTGTGTGTGTGCTGTACTTTCAATACAACAGAAGCAGTTGTATTTCAACGTGTCAGCATGCAACACAGTACAGGGATACTTCCCGGACCAAGTGAAGATGGCTGGCTTTGGCAGTCAGCCTAAACCATCCTTGATCATGCCATCAGCCACCTTGTTACGTGCAAAACCCACAACGGGCATTATATTTGGTATAAATCAGAATTTTTCTCTTGGCTTTCAAGGGGAAAATGTTCACAGGGGTCAGCCAAGGGACAGAGAGAGAGATTCTGTGTGTGAGAGAGGGAGAAAGAGAGAAAGCAGAGAAAAGTGGAAGAGAAGGAGATTAGGGAGAAAATAAATGTAACACGGACAAGAGAGCTTTATTAATAGGATTATGGGCTCATAGATTTCGATATATCATTGGTTCGAAAAGGGAGTGAAAATGTCAGGGAATACAGAAAAGAAGGTGAGAGGAGCACAAGAATTTGTTCAGAGTAATTTATTGAATCCGTATCACTAGGAGGTGAGAATGTGATTTGGCCAAAAAGATAAATTTTCTTACAGCAGAATTGGGTTGACATGTGGCAATTAACTTTTTTACAAAAGACTTGCAGGAAGAAAGGATGGAAACCACGACACATCACAATGTATTAGTTATTTTGTGGTTATATCGTAGGGCTATATACAAAATGACTTTAATCTCTTGAACCTGCTATTGCTTATATGCTACTTCATAAAATTATGTTTATTGATGCTATATAGCCAGTGCCAAGCTGTGACGATTGACTAAAGCAAAACAATAAAAGAGGCCGCCACCTTTAATGGGAGGAGCAGCATTTGCTTGTTACTAAACACAGCAGTTAACCTCTTTTGCACACATTAGCAGGACCCAGTGTTAAATCTTATTTCTATTACTTTCCCACTCCCTTTATGATAGCTATAGCACTCTCAAAAAATTGATATTGCTATTTTGTAATGACCTTCTTTTTGGTTCATTAAGCACAAACATAGACTCAGTGTTGAGAAGATCTAAGCCATTACCGAATGACAGACTGCTCTACAAAATAATGCAAAGGAAACAATTTCTTGCTTTCCAATTATTTGTTACTTATATTTACACAATTTCAGAGCCACCTCCACCTCCACATTTACAGTACAATATTTCCATATATTTTTGTTTGCAGAGGGAAACAAAGAAACTAAGAAATACAAACAATAAATTGTGTTAGTGATTAGCACAGTGTGCTTTACAGGAAACTGGCACATTTAGATAAAGTAGTAAGAAAAAATAGCAACAGGTATTTCATAAATGATGGTTATAAACAGATACACAGACATACACAATATGTCAGAGGGAAAGAAAACCCACACATATTTGCAAACAATCTGTCTGTTGTGTGGCTTCAAATGTGGATTTACATTGTGGGAGAACGCACCCTACGAACCATGTGCTGTTATTTGCAGTGTGTAGGAGTAGGAGGAGTTGTCTCATTTTGTTTTTAGCTCGACGAGGTTGACTATACCCTTCTGAAGTTAGTTGATGTCTGGTTCTGTTTTTACTTCCAGAATTGTAGCATGCCAACAATCCTTAAACATCAATAATCCTGCAGTAGCTATGTGTTGTCACTGGTTTTCCTCGAGCTGCTCACATGGCAAAGCCTTTATGTTTCTTCATATAAGAATTTAGTTACAGTTGTCTGCTGTCATTTATTATCTCAGTGTCATATTATATTTCCCACAGAAGAGACCAGTGAAGATGTGTTCAACAGCTTTCTTGCCCCCTCTTGTGTGATTTGGAATAGTTCCAAAGACTCTTAACATAGTCAAGTACAACTTTCTGAGGCTGCTGTTGAGACGGATTGCTTTCAAAATCATTTCAAACAGGAGGAATCACTCTAAAATGTTTCACTGAATCTGACTTGAGTTTAAATAGCAAGGCAAAATCTATTTTAAGCACAAAGACAGGAAATCAGCTATCGTTAAGTGCATATCTTTTCTAGTAGCTGAGGGGGTGGAGAAATGTTGAGGTTTTAAATGCCTCATTTTGATGAGCTTTGACAGTAATGCAGCCACATTGGCAAATGTAGCAGATTTCTATGACACCCATGTCATAGGGCTGTGGTTATGCTTCTGCTCGATCATTAGAGGCGACTTCTAAGAGAGACAAGTGAGAATGAGTAATGGTGCTGAAGCGAGCTTGTATAAACATGTCAGAGAGCAGAAAAGTTCTCATGTCATCTAGGTATTTTACACTCAAAGAGTGACAAACTAAATAGCTAAAATCCCCTGGGCTCAAAATCTCCACGCTTTACCACATTACAGTATTGGCTTCTAATGCCATGTGAATGTGACAATCGCATTTTGAAGCATTTTACATATCCTTTCTTAAACAGCCACTTTGTTAGCCAACTATATGTTTGTTTTTCCTTCCGCTTCCCCCCCTGCGTTTCTCTGCAGGCACCTCTTTGGAAGTGGTGATGAATGAGTGGAAGTTGACTCATTATTAAAGGTGGGAGATGATTAATAAGGACCATGTGTGTTTTCCTCTATAGCGTAAATAAAATATATCATTCATGTAATGCAAGGCTGTGCTCGGAGAGTGATTTATGGTGTGTTAAAATGCACAGAGAGCCAAAGGCTGAAGCCCTCTCAGACACACAGCCATGACAGTGCCCTAGCCCACCACTTTAACATGGCTTAGAGATCTCACACTCCTGCTCTCACTATCGCTCTCTGTTTCCTTATCGCGATTTCCGCCATGCTGGATTTATTTGTCTCAGACTTTCAGGAGAGTTCCCAAGATTGTTCTGAGGTCATTCAGAACTAATGATTTGAAATGAGACCTCTAAAACATTTTGTTTCATACTGTAGCCAAATTACATTTGTGTATTTTTGTCATAGATGAGATAGCCAAACTTCAAATAGAAAATTCTGAATCTCTGTGAATGTTTTTGTTTTGTGGTTGTTAAGAGATAAGTAACAGAAGAATGTGTGCGTTATGTTTATAAATACAGGACAGGATAACGTGCCCCTGATTTAGAGGGCATGTACTATGAGGAATCCTCTGCTTTAAAGGGGACCCACTACTCATCCTTGATGTCCAAAAGAAGACACATTGGATATGCCAGTCTCTGTGGCAGGTGGCCACCACTCCACAGCCAAGGTATTGATTCACTTTAGACCTCACCTTATTTCTCAACTTCAAATCCTGATAGAGTGTCTCTGTTCGAGGGTAGACTCCCAACAAGACACATCTTACATGGATTATCTCCTCATCAATCTTAGTGTTTGTTTGTGAGCTGCACAATTAGGAGAAATAGCTTTTCATTCCTTTTTGTTTGGCTGTAACAGCACATACTGTACGATGCATTTATGAAAGTCAACATGTGAGCCTCAACTGTTCAGTACATCACTATTGTGCAGTCTTTGTGTGACTATGAGGCAGGAGGAAATTTAAACAAAGCAGTCATTCAGGCATTTTTTTTTCGCTGTCCAGAGAAGAAGACCCGTTTAAAAAATGCTGTGTAGTCAACCGCTTTTTTTCTCTAGTTCTGATAACTCTGGTTTCACTTAGCATTTTGGTATTCCTGGTTTATAATATTTCCCCAGCTTTAAGGCAGTAACATTCTCCTCTACTTCAACCGTGTTACTGAGCGGCATCCATCGTTTTGCATGTAACAAGACAGAAAAGCAGATGGCTATATGCTAGTTTTACAGCTGTGAATAATCCTCCCACAAAGTCGTGGAGAGAATAAGGAGCTTGCAGAGAATGCGTTGGTTTCCAAGTTTGTTTTTTGAAACCTTCTAAACTTTGCTTTCCCTGCTGGAGATTAACTCATGTCTATTTCCTTAATACATTCCCATATACTTCTTAAAAGGGTGCCACTGTTTGTTTTATTTATTCAGCCAATTTCCCAATGTACAGTGGAAGCGGAATAAATATTTGATTACAACTATTTCTTTCAGAGGCCGTAAAACGTATGCTTCTTTAGCTGTATGTCAATCGACTGGAACCTAAGATATCTGGAAATTATATTACATAAATGTATGTGTGTCTTTATGTGTGTGTGGGAACTTGTGCATTCAGAGTATGTGCATAAACACAGAACATGTGTATGAAAATGTGTGTTTTTAACATAAGAAAAGACTGACAATTGAACCTTGAGTAGTCCCATGATTCAGTATCCTGCCCATTCCCCATGGTTCCTGACCTGGGGGAAGGATCTGTCTGTCTTTTGGCAGGCTCCTTAACCACTGCCCTCCCTCACCGCAGTTATCATCACTTCATCTCAAATAGGAAAATAGGGGCACCGATGGAGGCTTGCGGCTCACTGAAGCTGTTTTTGGGTTACAGCTATTTCTCCGCATTTCTTTTTAAGTCAGGCCCTTCCAGGCCCACTGGTGGCAGCTGCCTATTCCGCTGTTCACTGGGGGCATGCCCTGGTTTCATGTGTGCTGTTGTGGCGGGAGAGAGAGAGGGGAAGCGGTGGAGAAAGATGGAGGAGGGGAATAGAAACACTCCCATTGCGCCACTGTGCCCCAACCTCAGCCAGGGTGACACACTTACCAGCCAACATTCTGCCACCTTGCCCTGACGCCGCAGGAAAGCCGCACTCTGCCTCTGAATGGGGGCACTGGGTGCAGAGGGAACCTGTTGGAGAAGACTCTTAAATCAGGCTGCTGGGGAAACGGATGTTAATGTGCTGTCTCGAGGTCTTAAAGTACAGAGTTGGAGCCACAGACTCTTGCAGAGTGAAGCTACAAGGCAGCGGCTCCCTCATATCCTTTGTTTACACAGCCAGTGGAGTGGGACTACTTTACCTGGACCCACTGAGTTCGCTCACACAAATCCTCCAATATGTATAAGTGAACATAAGGAGCTTAGCCCAGAGAAGGCAATTCAGTCTGCTCTCCCGTCCGTCCGCTCGAAATGACATATTAGAGATGTTAAACAGTCTGGTGTGGGTATTACAACTAAAGAAGCATTTTGGATAGAGTTATGTACAAAGAGTTATTACTACAAGCAGCCATGCTATAAGCTCAGGCTTAGGCTTAAGTTCAAGTATTAACTACATCTAATATGCTCAAGTGGAATTGACAACATACAAAAACATACATTGGTTGCCAGTCTTTAGAAATATATATAATCTCTAGACTTAATTTGTATGAGATAAGTGACAGTGGTATATTTGTATTTTCGACCAGATAAAACAGCTCTGTACTCACCCGATGATAGTCCTCCCCCTGCCCAAAAGTCGCTACTCCTTTTACCAAAACTGGTCCCCAAATAACACAGAGGCAGAGTAAGAGCCATGTGTAAGCTAATATACAGCATTTCCATGGAGTGGGTGTAACTGACACCAATCCCGGTGGGGCAATTACAGGAAATTAATTACCAGGCATTCCTGTATTAATGGTTTATTCCAAAATAAAGCAAGCTAATTTATTCATTTTGACACTGAAAATTCAATTTAATGAGGATTATAAAAAGCTATTTGCTAAACAAAATGGAGGGGAGGAATGGGAACTGAAGTATGGGTTAAAAAAAGAAAACATGAACAATCCTTCAAAATGTGGTAATTAGTGGATGATAATCCCAGTGCTTGCAGTGTGCTTCCCTAACCAAAATTGTAGGTATTTGACTGCAGTTCTACAGCCATTTCCCAGTATCTGCTCAGGTTTCACTTCCTGTTTACCCTTTACTGGAATCTCTTACCGCCAGAAAAGGAGTGGAATCTCTGCAGAGCGAGTAGATGATGAGGAGGTGGGCCGGGGCCTAAGGGTGAGAAAAGAAAATGGTTGGAATTGTCAGAGAGAAAAAGAGTAGGGAGACATGGGGTGACAACAAGAGTTGAGTTAAGGAGTGACGCGTGGTGGTGGGAAGGAGAGAGAGAGAGAGAGAGAGAGAGAGAGAGAGAGAGAGAGAGAGAGAGCTCTCTTGACAGCCTGAGAAACCTTGAGGTGCCATCTGGCGTAAGGGGGCCAAAGGACAGGGCTCACCGACCTTTGACCCAGATCCCCCTTTTTGAAAACATCCCGGTGCTGCAGATTTATGGGCTGCTGAGGAACAATAACTGTCAGAGACCAGAGGCAAAGGCAGGCAGTGTTCCACTATCTTCAGGTGGCTAGAGACTGGAAATGAGTCCAAGCACGGATGTCCAGGATGTGGTGTCTCACTTGTGAGTTTGACCTCACAGCAGCTTAGACAACACAGAGCAAGAGAGGAGGGTATTACACATGCCCCCGCATACTTGTTACTGGAGTTGTAGAGTTGTCATATTTTGTATTTTTTTTGTTCTGCCTTTTTCGTTTCTTGACAGGGACCTCATTAAGTAAGTAAGTGTAAGTGATGATGTTAAGACAATCTTTTAAAGTCAGTTTTTTGCTGTTTGGCGACTCTTGTTTAAGGTGAACAAATTCATTACCAGAGGACAGGCGTGAGGGTTATGTCAAAGGCCGCGAGTTAGGGGGCACAGTTGAGCCTAGTTTATTTATTTAGAGAGAATAGGAGAGGGTGTTGTGTAGAGCCGGGGGCTGGCATTGACTTGTAAAGGAAAAAAAGAAATGAAATAATTGCGTGTGATATTAGTAGAAAAAGACTTTTGTTTGTCTTTTTGTACATTCAGGGCAGTTTTTGTCTCCGTAAAACTTTTCTGTTTCCACTTAACTCAGAAGCAGCATCACAAGAATAATGTCAACTGCTTTGAGACCACTGTGATGAGGACCAATACTGCGTCAGGACACCCTGTGGAAAAGCAACGACAAACAACAAATGTACCAGTCCCCCAATCACACATATATCACACACATGCACGTGCATACACACATACACATGCTTACAAACAAACGAAAATTTACTCAGCTTCAGATAAATAAAAACTAACTTAGAAAAAAGAAAGAAGATGACGAACAAAACAACACTCATGACAGCCAGATGTCAATTAGCGTCTCATTTGATTGGTGCAATGGAGAGAGATAAATCACTTTTCTTCCATTCATTTCATTAGTCATTCAATTTTGTTCCCCTTCTTTTTCCCTTTTTTTGCATCTTAAGAGGGGGATGGGCAAGTCTATACATGGGCCCAGGCCTGAAAAGACTTTTGTCTTGCTCATTTTTCCTGGTTCTGACTGTCAGTTGCAGGGTGCCCCTGGTGAAGGCCCTCTCAGACACAAACAGGCTGTCTCATAGCTAGTTAGCATTCAGAGCAGCGATGCTAGCAGACAAGTCTGCCATTGGGGCCAGTGTCGGACTACTCTTCTTAGACAAGCTCTATTGGTGTGGTCAAACAGGCTTGAGTTAAGCCACTGAATGAGTGAAAAATAATGTTTTATTTCTCTCTCCCAGGCTTATTTATTTTTTCTTTGTCACACACCTTAAAACTAAATGATTAGGTTTTAGGAATATCTACCTGTTGTGTAGACGCAAAAAGACAAAGAGCAAGAGGCCTCTTTTCAATTGTGCTGATTTTATAATTTATAAAAGTGAATTTAGTGAGCGCAGTCACTAAATGGGTATTAATCAAGTAGTCTTAACCAAATAGTCTTAATGCTGGAGTGCAGAACTTTTGTCTCCCCCTCCTGGCAGAGAGAGAGAGAGAGTAATTACACAAATACTGACGTTTGCTTGCGGGTGAGCTCGCCACATCTTCCCCTTTACCAGGCGTGTTTGTCCTCGCCATCAATCACTTTCTTTTATTTTACCTTCATCCTTTTTTTGAACGAACCCTTCCCTTTTATTTGACGCATCCAATCCAAAAACTTTTCTTGAACCCATTATTGGGATTTTCGGCTATAGCTTCCGCCATACTTCTAGCTGCTGCGCCATCGCTATGGTCTCTACCCCCTTCTTGCCCCTTTTAGCTCTGGCTAGTTAACGTAAAATGCTTTACCGGTGCGCCACAGACATCAGACACCACAACTCTGGTATACTAGGAAATACAAAGAGCTTAGCCTGGCAGCAATAGGCTTGATAAGTATTCTGTGAACTTGTTTGGCAAGGGCTTGAATGTAGCGGACATTCATTTGTATGTAAGAGTCCCACACTCCAGCTTAAATATGCAGACATTCTTTTGTTATTCCTCTGAAATGTATTACTTGATTATGCTTAGCTTAATTAGCTCAGTGTGTAGCTGTATGGCATATGCAGGATTCTTATAGATAGCCCAAATAACTGTCCAGAGTGTCTCTCTTGTTCACCCTTTCTCTGCCTCCCTTTTTGCAGCTTGGTGGCATCACAGATGCTAATATCTGCTGGCTAGCATGGCATCTTGTTGTAGGCGGTCTGGAATTCCAGACATTTACTCCTATCAGTAAGCGGCGGGATCAGTAATGCTAACTATGTGGATCAGTCTGAGAAGATTGGACCACAGCCGGCACAGCCGGCCCTTCTAATAATGCTGTGCGTTTCAGCAGTACGTCTCAATCGAGTGCTGCAACAACCCAATGCCTCCATTGTTCCTGCCCTCCTTTGTGATGCAGTCTGGAAGAAGAAAAAAATAGCAAGCAGGCATTCGGATTTCATTTCTTTTCTAATGGCATGAAAAGATTTCATTGAAGTGCAGATTGAGTGTGTGCCGCTGCGGGTTGTGGAACGAGGCCAAAAGCTCAGTGCCCGCGAAAATGCCCTAGCTGGGCAGCGTTGTTCCAGCACTAAACTGATGTTCTTCATTGAGAATGGGCAGCATCATAGCAACCCAGAGAGATGCATAAAAGATGACAGCAGAGACACCAATTTGACAAGACACACGATGGGCTGGTTTCAACCTTACTGAGGTCAAATATCTTAACCAAGCAATAGATGCTGTCTCGTTCTTTCTTTGTCAAAACCAACACATGTGAATTTATTCAAATTATACATGCATGTTTCTGCTGACAGGATCACATTTACGTGAAATGTAACAAGTATGCATTCTCAGTCTCCTCACATGTCTTTGTAAATGCATGGATTGTACTGCAGTGGGGCTGTCACTCTGCCTAATTGCTGTCTACTCTGTTCAAGCACACATACCAGAGAAGATATGCTCTGCTCTGGTGATTCTTGTTGAGCACATATGTTCATATAAAGCCCAGGCGATTGCCTACCAGTCCATCATCTCATACATTTCTCTGTGAACTAGAGGGGCCCAGAGAGACAGACCGCTCTTTAACCCGAAAAACCCTCTTCAGCATTTTTCCCAGTTGGGTCATATTTTTTCATGCGGCTTCATCCTCTGCAGGTCCACTTGTTGTGGGCTGCAATGGGGAGAAGGACAGACAGGTCTCCTTGCCCAAGTGCTGGGTAATAATGGTGAAAATTGTTGAAGTGTGGAGATCTACCTCTCGACTATTTTGAAACCACACACACACACACACACACGTCTCTGGAGTTTCCTTCTCCTGCTCTAGTTGGCTTTTTCTGCCTCTAGCACACTCAAACCTCTTCAGTGTAAAAAACTGAGAAATGTGTATCACAATATAAATTCAGAGAGAAAGTAAGGCGAGCATGTGGGTATGTGTGTATCGACAGGAAAATGTGTTTACAGTATGTACGGTAAATGTGTGTATCAGCGTGAGACGACAATCCGGTGAGAATGGGATCGGTGAAAGAAAAAGCAATATTGTCCTGTAGGGCTCAGACAGTCATGAAATTAATCTATTATCTTCCCGTGCAGCTGCCATGTACGATACAAGGTGCTTGACAATTCCCTGTACCATTGTGACTCCGTGACATTTGCCCATTCACCAAGCTCGCTGACACCAACAGGATCTGGCCTTGCCGCCAAATTAAGGCAACGAGTGGGGAAATGAGAGCGGTGGCATTGGCCAGGAGGAGCCCGAGAGGCTGGATAGATTCCCCCTTGTGTTTAAAGACCTGACCTAAGCACCTTGCCCAGGGGCTTTTTATCAGCTGGAGCCGAAAAACACCTTCAGGAGGGAGACAGCGATATAGCCACAGCCAGTTAAAATGGTGTGACAAGGCGGAGCTGTCCTTGCACACCTCTTGACTCCCCTCCCTCCCCCCACCTTCACTACTAGCCCTACTCTTCTTTTCCTACCAGACGGAGTCCTCTATCTAAAGCTCCATCCAGTAGGGAACGGGCAGGCTTTAAATGCCTGTCGCCCGGTGTCATAGAAGCGGCTACACACGAGGTGTCCAGTGTCACAACCCAGGCTGGGCCCTGTCAAGGGCAAAATGAATTTGTTGGAGGGAGAGAGGTAGAGGGGGAGAGAAAGAGACTAGAGAAGGGATAAATTACGGCGAATGATGAATAACCCGAAGGAGCACAGATACTACACACAAAAGATGAAGAGAGGTGAGATGATGGGAGGAAGCGAGAGAAGAGTAGAGGGGGGTCTGGCCTGGCTGTTGCTGGCTCAGGCTTACGGATAGCGGCTGTCAAAGGAGCAAGGTTTTATTTATTTATTGTTGGTCTGCTTAAGAGATGGTGAAGGTCAGGCTATGTGTCTGCTCCCCAGCTTTGTTATGTGAGCTGGATCAATTTATGAAATATGTCTGTTAACAATGCTGCCGATGTAATCTCTCTCTCTTTCCCCCACGCGCACTCTTTCCACTCTCCCTTCACCTTTTCTACTATTTCTACTCCTGCTGTTGCTGCTACTCCTGCAGTGACCATGGTAACCTCATCTCTATAGTTGTAGGTGCTGTTGCAACAGTGTTGTAGGATGAAGAGGTCAACACATTATGTCCTTGAAGAAGTAAACGTGACAACTGAAATTCTCTTCAAGTGAGGCTCTGTCAGCTGTGATTGCAGTATCAGTGTGTTTAAGCGGAAGGTTATTTATTGTTTAGTAACACAAAGAGAGGGGAGTTTATTTTGTAACCCCATTGAAAGTCGTGTATTATATTACTATTCTACATCAAAGGCTTATCCATTATATTCATTTTGTATTGCTGTACGGCAGCATGTGATTGACTACCACCTTTTAAATTAATGTGTTAGCGTGCATACACGACTCTGCATTGTATTTATGCAATATGCATATTGGAAATTCACATAATTTATGTTCCCCCATTTGTGTTTGCTTTTAGTATGACAGGTCATTGGTTTAGAGTCAAATTCACATAACACAATGAACCAAATGGCAGTTTCTATATGTATAGGGCCCTCATGATTTGATGGATCTGTTCGCCAGTCTCCAGTGTGATGTGATATGTGTATCAACACTATGTATGGTATTTTTTCTTTTCTTCTAACTGTGTCATCAGTTGTAACATCTTCTTCCTCAACTGTTCCTGGCAGGTTCTAGACAATCCAGCACCATAACCAACTTAACCACACCACCATGTCAATTTGCGTATATTACATCTGACCTGAGCTGGAGCCTAAGTCATGCTTAGATATACTCTACAGTTTATAGATATACTCTCCTATTTATTCAATGCTTTCCGTAGACGGTCGTTATGCTTGTTGCTCAGTCTCATCACATCCTAACTGTCTGGCAGGCCAAGCAGACTGTGGCCTGGATCACTGCCGCCACCAGACCCTGCGGCCCTTCCCTTGGTCAGCAAACCAGAGCAGGATCAGTGGGCCATCTATCTCTCTATCCATCTCTCCATCCTCATGTTAGAAAGCTCAGCATTCACACAGCTACGGTCACACCCCAAAGCACATTTGATCGGTGTGAAGATACCAACCGGTGGATCGCTTTTTTACCCTGTGGTCCAACCAGAACGAAAGAGTATAAGAGCATGTTGTTTGGAACGTGGTCGCACATCTGAGTTTAATAAGGTGCTTTGGTGGAGATTAGTTACATTGTGTGGCTTCCCTTAAGTGAACTGAAGGTAATCTGGGACAACCAGGGCTCAGGGGCAGCTGGTTTGTGTATGTATTTGTTCGTGTGTGTGTTTAACATGTGGTGTTGTGAAGGGGTTTTGGGGCGGGCAGGAAGGTGACAGGGGGTGAGTAAACAGTTTGCAAAAGAGCAACCAGGGGAAATGCAGGGCGGCCGGTTTGTTTTGGATTGCTCAGGGCCCAACAATTTATAGACATAAATATAAACAGAGAGCGAGGACAACTAATCCCTCCAAATGCAAGATTAAGAAATGAAATGACTCCAAGATGACCTTTGATTATAGAGTGAGGTTGAGTTTGATGGAAAGAGCATATGACATGGGTACTTAGCAGTGGGCAAGGGAAACCATGGCAGAGAGGAAAAACTTGGCCGTGGAAGGTCCAACTGCTAATTAGCATTTTGTTCGTGACGTAAATAAGGGCTTTGAAGATTTCTAACCTGAGAGCCATGCAAATGTAATTATCACCAATTAAGGATCAATATCAGATTATTTGCAGAACAAAATTACAATCTAACCATCAGTCTTACTCCCTCTTTTTATTTACATGTGACTGAACTTTATGTGTGCCCAGTACTTTAAAAATAGATTGTCTTTCTTTTGCTCATGAGGCAGCATAGTGAGTTCTCCCACGCACACATTATTTTTACGAAGTAGTTAAGTGTCGAGCATGTGCTCCCTGGCCCTAAGTATCAAGAAACTGACAATGATAGAAAATGTATTTGATCCATGCAGTCGTATCCCTTCACCCTTATTCAAACTGTGGATTCATCTAAATTCTATGGAATCTACAGCAACACATTTCTCTTTCTCTTTTTTTTTGCCCTCAGAGTTCAGAAGCTTGTAGGTCTTTAATTATGTATAATATTCTTTTGCCCTGTTTTATGGAAACTCCAGACTGGATTCGCTCAAGTCATCGACTTGAAAGTTTGAAAACCTCCAGTGACAAGAATATTAATGTGCCAACAGTGTCATATCTGTTTCAGCTCATGCATATTCAATGTCCCCCCAGCTCTCCAAGATTTATGTCAGACTTTGCCGGAGTGTAGTTTTCCACCATTGGAGATAATAGCATGCTAAATTGATGTTATCGGGGGCAGGTTTTTTCCTCTCTACTCCTCTCCAGGTCGGGGGGTTGGGAGAGGGGAGAGAGGAGCAACCCACTTGCCTGGCTGCTGTTCAGACTGTTGGCGGCTTTAGTGCTCACCTCCACCCACCGGCCTGTTCTGTAGAAGCAGCGGACTGAAAACCTCCGTCATGGGGGTAGAGGAGAGCATATTTTGGAAGGAGATTAGGGGGCGATCCTGTGGATTATCTTTTAATTAAGGACGGTTGAGTTGTGCCCACTCTGGTGGAGCAAACGCCCAGCTGCTAATGAAGTTTAAACAGACATACTTTATTTAATTACTGCTAATCGCTGGGGCCCAAAGTCCGGCCCTCTTTGATCTGCCTGTCGCACTGTAATCTTCCTGGCAGATACCATCTCCCGTTCTACCCGGATCCCTTTTAAAAGTTGCTACGGGAGGTCCAAGATTAACCATGGGTTAATTGAGACAGCCAGGGTGGAAGTGTGTGTGAATGTGTGTGTGTGTGTGTGTATGTGTGACAGAGAGAGATAGAGGGCCAGAGAGGCAGAGAAGGAGGGAGGATGGGCAGTAGGTTGATTGATGTGTTTGTGGCCTTAGAAGTCATCCTGTTTTCTCGGCCTCTACGCGCTCTCTCTCTCTCACCCCATCTCTCTCTCTCTATCTCCCCCCCTTGCTCAGTCTCTCTCTTCTGTGGTCAGTTGCCACACCAGGATGTATTGGTCACACATTGCCTGGCAGTTTGACTTTAGAGACACAAGGAGGCCGTGTTTATACCTGACCTATGTACAAGGCGTCTTTTTACTTTCAAGCTCTTGGCAAAGATTTTTGGACACAGAATATAATATTTAGTAAAGTATTATGAAATATATATTCAATTCTGAGGAATTTCTCTGGAGTTACATAAGCAGACCTTAGTTATAAAAGCCATTCTGTCAGATGGATTTCCTAATTTGTGTTTACCAGGCGAGTCACAATATGTACTTCCACATACCTTTATCACCCAGTTATCGTTTACTATTGTTTTAAAGAGGCCATTGTCTCAATGTAAGTGGATGGTGAGCAGCTGTTATCGTTGTGAGCTTCGGAGAGGTCAGCAGGGGCAGCAGAGAGCACAGTAAGGGGTTTGTGTGGCTCTTCGTGTGTGTGTGTGTGTGTGTGTGTGTGTGTGTTTGTGCGTGTGAGAGGAGAGGGGAGGAGGGGGGTGTCTTTATCTGACCTGGGGGAGCCATGGGCTTCCTGTTAATTGGGTTAGTGCAGCGACCAGGAGCAAACCGTGTGACTGTAGAAAAATACTGTGAGAAAACCCTAAGAGGCACTTTTGTCTCAGCTGAGACATATGGCAGAGGAGCTGTGAGCACACTGAGTCTTCATCTGGAGGGCGCGAATGAAGAGGGTGTGAGAACGAGAGAGGCAGAGGGAGAGATGCATGTTTCCCCAAATTAATGTGGTATCCCCAAATCGAGTGAAAAAGAGCCAGAGGACACACTTGCTGTGGTAAACTGATCTCCCTATCCGTATCTCTATCTAACATGTGCGCGCCCGCATGCACACACACACACACACACACACACACACACACACACACACACACGCACACACACACACACGCACACACACACACACACACACACAGACGTTGCATCCTTTGTCTTTCCAGCTCTCTCACACCCACCCTCTCCAACATCTCTCTTCAATCCTCACCCTTTCAATATGTTTCTATTTCCTTTCTTCACCCTTTATTCTTGCCCGGCCGTTCCCATCCTCCACAGCTGAAAGATTGCCAATAAATGAGTGATTTATATTCCGATAAGAGATGTTAACTAAACCGCTGCATGCATATTCATACCTGAAGCTGTTGATTAATGCTAGCTTCACCATAACAGAAAATGTGTATTGTTTTCTTTTTCATTGTAACATGAACCATAGAGTCAGTAAAGGCCGTTACGTGCCTCACAAAGAGATTTACTGCTTTAATTATCCAAAGTAAAATGGCAAAAATTATTCATAGCCCTGCTTAAAACGTGGTTGATGGAATTATGCATTGCAATTTGTGAATAATTGAATCTTTCCTTCAGATTGTGACAGAATAGTTAATTTATTAATAGACGTACACAAAGTTGAGTCAAAGCCTTGGCTGGTCCTGCGGGTAGAACTGCTTTCAAGAGAATGAACCCTTGTTAAATAAGTTACAGAACACAGTCCTGCGCAGACGTCTGAGTTGCAAACAAACCCAAACGACAGAAAGGGGAGAGGGAGAGACAGAAAGAGAGAAGAGAAAAAGAGACACCGGGTGTTAAACACAGTGACGTCTCAGAGGCCTGTCGGTAGAGGAGATGAAATATTAAATGCTTTAGTGTTTATTAACGGGATGAAACAAAGGGCTGCTTCCCTTTGACTTGTGCACATTGACACTTGGCAAAGAACAAACAAAATCAAATATGGTATTGATCCATAATGGATGAAAAAGGCAGCTTTGAATGAGCAGTGTTATTTAAGATCTAGGAAAGGGAAGAAACGCAGACACACTGTTAGTAAACATCAACTTTTTGTCAGCCGCCTCACTTATACAGAAGTCTGGTTTAATGTTATATATTAGTTTAATACCTGCAGGCTTTTTTAATTGTATGCCATAACCAAAATATGAAATCAGCCTATTTTGTCAGAAAGAAAATGTTCTATTCTGTATTTAAAATAGTTAAAAAAACATTATATTTCATAAATATTTTACCAGTTTGAATGCAAAAAAATTATATAACTCTAACAGTCAGTTAAGTTTTTTGGGGGAGTGTAATATATCACGTAACCTTGGTGACGGTGCTTGATGTAAGCCCCTTTGCATGTCTTTCATAGTAAAGCAGGGCTAGGGTGACATTTAATGTTGTTAGCAGTTTAACCCCTCGCCCCTGTCCTTGGGGCCCTGTCATGTCCGAGTGGCACCCCAAATAAGCACTTTTGACACGGGGGCTCCAGGCTTGCGGCCCCTGCCTCCGTTGACAGTTCCTAACAAAGGGCCCCTCTTCCATTGATTGCCCTTTGCTGTTATGCAAATTCAAGAGTCTCACTGCTACCCAACCCGTGGAGGAAAGTATGGGGGTTACAGCGAGTAGCAAAGTTTGTTTTCTTTTCTTTTTTGTCAAACGTCTCTGTGCTGTGTTGCAGAAGTTAAAAGTCCTATCTCCGCAGTTCCAGACCCCCTTCCTCGATTCGGTGTCTGCTTCTTCTCCCTTTTTCATCTTTTTGTCTTTTTCATCTGCACTTCCCAGAACTGTGTTTCCCCCCTTGCTAGTGTTTCATGGGACAGAATAAAGCAGGCCGACTGTGTATACAGAGATAAATCTACAGATGAGTACATGGAGGAGCACATGCACATGTACATACACACAAACACCACTATTCACTACTTGTGCTCTCTCACTCACCCACATATTTAGTCTCACTAGCACACACTTGACACACAGGAGAAAATCCCTGTAGCCTATTCCTTCTGGTTGTGGTTCATATTCTGTGCCCTAACGCCTTCCCCAGCTGTGCGTTTGTGTGTCCCTAGTGAGTCCAGGCATAGCTGCTGTAGTGACCTGATAACATCTGGGAGTAACTGATGGTTTTGCCCACATACTCCAGAGCCTCAGGACTCCATGGGCGTCCTCGCAAAGGCCCGTCTCCCCTGGACCCTTTCAACACCTCCTCGACACCCGCTTAATACAAATTCCACCAGTGAAAATCCAAACATGCTCTGTGTTTTATTAAAAAGTATGCCTCTAGGTCTATTTCTCATAATCTTTGAAGTGGAAGTTCTTGTCACTGTGTGTGAGAGACAAGGCAAGGTGAAAGAGCGGTGAACCGAGAAGACCACTTTCCATGTTGATGTGTTTGATCGGCATCATCCCTCATCAACATACAGGCAAATCGGATGAGAGCTTGTTTTGAAAATACTTTCCAATGTTAAAAAAATAGCTGTCTCTTGAGATTTCCCACTCAATTAGAAGATACAGTGACATTTTAAAACATTTATGAAATCAAAACTTTGTGTCAACATTAAATAAATGACATGCCTATTTATTTGATAAATTCTTACTTGTCATTAGGGCTTTAAAATTGTAAAAAAAATACGATCTAGAGCAGAAGAAAGGGGGAGTGAGGTACTGTTAAAGCACAACATTGGACGCTGTTGCTTTTGAGATATTTTATGACTGCCCTGACCTCCAAATGACTCAAGGTTATCAAGGCATCAGAGCAGCCTGTCCTGGGATTCCAAGAGACAACATAAAACTAAGAGGGGAACGTGTTTATCCAAGGCTGATGGGGTGATGAAGATCTCTTCCCTCCAAATTCACAGGATCCTCCTTTGCAGAACATTTACATATTGTTACATAAACTGCTGAGAGTGTTGCAGTGAGAACGGGAGGGGGCGAGGAAGGACATGAAGTTTAAGAGTGTGCCTGTTTTATTGCATTAAGCTGTGATTGCAGTCCTTCTATATTGGCAATTTACATCAGCTTTTAACATTTATGTTGTATTACTTAACCCCCTGGAACCATATCCCCATACCAGTGTGTATGTAGTATGTCTTTAGTGTCATCTCCCTCACATTTCACATGGAACTTGTGTGAGTGTGTTTTGCATGATGGCCCATGAGGGGATGTATATGACCCACTCCGTAGGAGGAAAAATAAACAAAAACGGAATGAAGAGGATGAGGAAGAACAGAGGAGGCGGAGGAATAATAAAGACAGAAAAGAAGTGTTTCCACGCTTTCTCCAGCTGTTTTCCCATGGAAAGGCACCGGTTAGCCTACACAGCTTGTTACAATAGAAGGAACGAGCCTGGTGGGATCTGGAATTGACAACTTGTGTCTGCTTAGTTACACTAGTTAATGACCCTAATTATCTTCCTTCTTGCTGTGAACAGTCAATAAACAATTAGCATGGCATATGGACCCCCTAAACTCTGTGTTTTCTATCACCAAGACAATGGGGTGTCCTTCTCCGACAGTGGTAGAGTGTCATTGCAGGCTGATTAAAGTACGTGGGAAACAGTAATCAATGGCTTATCCTAAGACCCTTGAACACTATCCTTTCCTTATAGCCTTTGCCTCTCTGCCCCATAAGCACAGAAGAAGGGAAAGACACCATCCAAAGGGTCCATCCATGTTACTTTTATCTCCTGTCCTCTTAGATCAGTAGTTAAGAACGAAAGGAGACAAGGTGCTGATTAATTTGATTTCACCAGGGCTGCAGAGCCCTCAGGCCTTTGGCTAGCTTGTCCAGTGTAAGCCTGCTTCACTATCCATCTTCCAGGAAGCCAGGACCTTGAACAGCTCTGTCATGTGTTTATACCTTTGAATAAGGCTTTTTCTCTTCAGTAGCAATAGCTAGACAGGAAAAGCTAGCTATAGGGTGAAAGAGAAGAGGCAATACCCTTTGAATATGGATGGAGTTCAGGTGAACTACACCTGAACCCTGCCTGTGATGTCTTTATAGAGAGGTGTTTCTAACTTTCTTTTGCTTTTCAGCCACCATCAAAAGTTCAAGAGGCGGTAGTGTTTTGTATTCAGGGAGAAGAGAACCTTTGAAACCTTTGGGATAAAAGAGCGGCGTGGTGTCAGTCTGGAAGGTAAAGGAGGGAGGAGGACTAAGAGGGTGCAGGAGAGGGAAAGAAAAGGGTGCACTTTGTTGTGCCTTTTCACAAGGCTAAACTGAAATAAGCACTAACCTCCACTGGGAGGAATAATTGATAAATGTTAACAAGGATGGGCAAAGTTCTGCTCTTGCTGATGATCTTTGGATTGTCCTATCAAATAGAGGAAAATAATCTCAAAGGAAATAACTGCTTTTTGTCAACCTTATATTTTAAAATGCTAAATTAATTCAAACAATCATACATTTAATACTGATAAATATAAATATATACTGGTTCTACTTTCTCAAAAAGTGTGAGAGATCTTCATGTGTTTAATCGGAAACTATAGAATAAAAAGTCAGTGTAAAAGCACCTCTCTATTTTTTATAATTTCCCTTCCTTTCCATTTCAAAATCATTCCGTTGACAGTCTGAAGTGGTAGCTGATGTGAGAGTGGGAGCACTTTAGGAATGTGACACTGTTGTTTTTGGAATAAGGGGCTTGCTAGCATCTAACGTTATAATTTTCATTGTGATTATTTCCTTGCGGACTAAGTTCAGACCACACTTGGTTTCAAGACTTTTCTACAATAAGTTTAGACTTTTTTAAAATTGAAAAAAGCCCAGTAGCACTGTTTTGAATATTTCCCTTTGGCTAGAGAAGAAGCGTTGTGATCTCTTGGTACGAACTATATCCCTGCTGGCAAAGGTTCTGATGCCTCATAATGGCCCTCCATGGATTTGATAAGATTATTGCTTTTCTAACTGTAATGTTTTTCTCCTTACTTTTTTCTTACTATGGATCATGTTTCAGTATTCATGATTAAGCACTGCAGCTAGATTTTTATAGGACATATAATGCTATATAATGTGTTCATATGTTACGTTTATGTATGAGACTATGAATTTCTATAGATTGGGAATACATTTTCAACTCAGATTTCTTTAGGAAATCTAAAGTCAATACAGTGAATTAATGTGGTTTTGCATGCACACACATCTGTTTTCGCCAATTCCAAAGTAATATTTTCACATACAATATTTGCTGTTAATACCACACCATACCAAGTAAGTTATGGTGCTTTGCACCCCTTGGTCAATTCATACCAGATTATGCTTTTTTGAAAATACCCCATTTTGTATTTTTGCAAGCAACAGTGTCAGACTTTGCAACTACAAACCACAGCAGTAACAACATTGCACTTAAGTTTTGCTCCATTACTGGTTAGCTGCTACTTGAAACATGTCTTTTTCTTTGTACGCAATTAGGCTAACTCAGTGCTTCTGTATTAATGGTAAGACTGTCTGCTCAGGGGATTAACTTAGTCGTGTTGGAGGGTTAGTGAAGGGGTCTGCTTGTGAGAGGGCCTATTGTCCTACCAGGTCACTGATCTAGGGGTTCATACCCACTTGAGGCCAGGACTTTACCCTCCTTCTCTCTCCACTTCAGCAGGCAACAGAATTGGCTGCATTGTGTGATATGAGGTGGAAAAAAGTCTACTGCCCCACCCATCCACTTGGGTCTTGGAGTGTGTTTTGAACAGTGCTCATCAAAACACTGGTTATGCACATGAAAACACACTCGCACACAAACGCGCAGTTGCACCCTATCCACACTCAATAACCAAAGGGAAACTCCAGCTGGGAGAGCCATTGATGCCTTCGCAACAGGCTGATTGTTTCCTTTAGAACAGGGAGGAGCAGGGAGGAGAGAGTGGGCAGGTCACTAACTCCACCCCTAGGCTTTGAGTGGGGCCTAGCAGGTGTAAATATCCAGTACTTCTCTCTTTATGAATGGGCAGTGAGAGAGGGACCCCCAGGTAGTCACGGAGCGCTGCCCTGGAGGAATTGAGAAATTAAAAGCAAAGTGAAAAGGGACAGAGATCCAAGAAGGATCACAGGCCAGACTGGATACATGGTAGACTCGGGCCAGGTGCTCTGCTGTTATGATATGAGTTGCTTCAACTGTGCTGTGAGGGGCAGATGACCTCTCTATTGAAAACTGAGTCTGAAATCACTGTCCTATAACAGGACGGCTGTAACACAACAAAACTTAAAGCAGTAGCTGAAATAGGGATAAATAATGGCATTCTCTGGCTCTGGCAACACTTGTCAGGATGGGGAAGCTCCTGTGGTGATTCTAGGGCCCATTCAGATGATGGAAATTCAGCCCTCAATGATTCATCTCCATTTACTTAGCTATGAGTATCCTATCCCTGCCAGTTTGGAAAGCGATATAGCACAGGAGCTTAGCTTGTTCCTGAATGGGGCTCTGTGAGAGAAGTTCGTATATGTTTGAACGCTTCTGATGCTTATAATGCATACTCTTTGGGTAACGCTGTTGGGATTATGGAGTAGAAGGAGGCAAATATATCGACCAGCATTCTGTTTATCCGCTGGCTCCACACCCTCCAAACAGAACCCCATTACATGGGCCAGTTTGGAGAGGCTTAACACCTGTTTTTTTTTTCTTTCCCAGCCCGTATAAACTCATTCTCTCCCTCCCTCTCGCTTACTTTTTGTCTTCCAATGCAAAGAGGATGAAGCCAGGGGAATGAGAAGAGCTCCATTATTGCTGTATTTTCTTTCCAGAGAAACGTTATTTACTAGAAAGATATCATCCTAGCTTTTAATCCTCTTAGCGGTGGATTGCGGTTGTACTTACAGCGCCATGCACCTGCTAAACTGCCTTCTCTTAAAGCTGTATAAACACAGCCGCAGGAGCCATTGCCTTCCCAAGCCGAACCCATCAGCTTTTTTATGAGAGTTAGAGAGCGGGAGAGAGCTCACAAGAAGTTTAGAGGACACCGTATTGATGGGATGACGCTCAAGGCCCCTCTCGCTCTCCCGTCGGATGTGGTCAGACCCCACCTGAAGCCTGTGGTTGTTGGGAGGCTGGAGAGGAACCTCAAGACCACTAAACAGAGGAGAGCCTG
This sequence comes from Ophiodon elongatus, assembly GCA_016806645.1. NCBI lineage: Eukaryota > Metazoa > Chordata > Actinopteri > Perciformes > Hexagrammidae > Ophiodon > Ophiodon elongatus. Next base: position 26,994 of record JACSYO010002128.1, read on the forward strand.
TGTGTAGAGTGTTTACACAAGGTCTGTGAGCATGCTCACATATCCTCACAGTGTAGTCAGTTCAGAGAACCAGGCTACTTCATTTCGTCTGTTTCACAGAGAGCTCCCCGGTTTGGTTTATTTTTCTTTTAACAATGTTTTTGTACACTAAAGACATATGTGTGGTAACATAGACATAACACATTTTTAAGTATGTGTTTAGGTCAAATTCTCCTGGTGGTTAAAAATGAAATAACTTCTAAACCAGTGTTTACATCTAGTAAGTTGAGTTTGAGCAGTGTTTCTCTTTCTTTCCACATAAGTAAAGGACGTTATGTCTGGCATGACAGCGGCACTGCACTGTGTTAATATTACCTCTTCCTTTCTAACAGGGTTACAGACACCACTCATTCTCACACTATCTCCTGGGAGAGACCGATGGATAGAAAGACAGGGAGAGGGAGAGAATGGCAGAAACAGAAAAAGACTGAAAAGGAGAAACTGTCCTTTATGTGTGCGTGTGTGTCGGTGTGTGTGTATGTGCTGGAGGGAGGGAACTTCCACCGCAGGCAAACAATATGGAATTTGAAATATTAGCTGGCGTAGTGATTGAACATGGCTCCCTTATCACTGGGTTGCCAGGTTGGCCAGCTATAACGATGACTTATCACAGGGCTGAGGAACATGGAGTATATAACAAGATTCTCCGACATGACAAACACTGCCCTGAGGAGACACACACCATACTCTGTAGACGGCCCCAAACCAGGCCATCCAGGACTGGAAATGGAGGATTCTCCCAGGACTGTAACACAAGTGGAGGTGCTTCTGAGAAAGAAGAAGGTGCATGTTTTCTTCTTGTCACGAGATGAGATGCAAAGTAATATGCACACTGATAAATGTTAGAAGTGCAATGACATTTTACTGTCCAATGGCATAAAAGGAGCAAAAATATATCATCAAAGTTTTTGAGAGGGTTGTTTGTCACTGTCGGTGCTTCTTCAATTACTTTGCCAGGTGCTGACATTTCTGACTTTCATTCTCACTTTGTGACCTATAAGCTCTCTTTTGGAACAATACCCAAACACCTCACTTTCATGCATGTTCAACTGCTTGAAATGAGAATGGTGCTATGCGGAACGAGACATAGCATTCCCAAGCAAAAGAGTCAAATGCCAAAACAGTAATATTTTACATGTTATGTTTTAATAACTTAATTCTCTCTTTCTCTTTTGAAATGTGATTTTAATATATAGGCCCCATGAGCTTTGTTATTAGTCACATGCTCTTTCTATCTTGGTTACGTCTTAGATTGAAGAAGGTAAGAACAATAATATTGGTACATATTAACTCTGATGGACTATACAAGACTGAGAAAATGATATACAGAAAATTATTTTACAGGACATTGGATCAAGGCGTAGAATTTCTTTCCTTACTTGCAAGATTGTGCTGCAGGTCAAAGATATGCTGTTAACAGCACTATGTGCCTTTTGACCTTTCTGTTAGATGCTGACTCTTCTTTCTGCCTCCCTCAGGGGGTCAAGGTCAGGGAAGAGTCAAGGTCAAGCCATAAGAGATTAAATTGAGGCACAAAATGGTGCTGGTCAGTCGTAGAATTAATAGTAGGTCTGCTTCTTAACTCTTAAATTTCGTCTCTGGTGATTTCCTCATTCTGTATATTTTTATTTTTGTATATTCAAAGTCCAAACAGGGTTTGAATACAATTATGTAACATTCATTAAGGCCATGCAAGGTACTAAAACAGATTTGAGCCATCCTGCTGAGCTGTTAGATGCTGAGTGTTTTACTGTATAATGGTAAAGCTGATACGGTTCCTTGATTTGCTAGGGGAAAGCCTAGCTGCTCAGAACTTAAGAGCCATGACCTTTAACCTTGGGGCTAAAACAAAAACAGATGCCAGGTGAGGTGACTCACGTCCGGCTTTAAATACACTTTTGAGGAATTTTTCACCCTGTTCTCCACAGTGTTATTGCTTCATCATCTCCTCCTACTCCTCCTCCTCCTCCTCCTGTGTTTCACCACCAGTCATTCTCCTTAACCATGTGAAGACCACCCCCTCTTATCGTCAATTTTTCCCACTGTCGGTATCCTTCTCTCTTTCTCTTTCACATTCTCTCTCTGGAGTTTTCATTAATTATGTTCCTTTGCCAGGAACTTGTTTGCTTTCTCTCTGTGTGTATCCATTGCTGGCATTGGAATGGATTTGTTTATAGTTGTGACCCTTGCTGCTTGAAGTCTTAAAGCAGCTCTGCTGTCAAGAGCCCAAACTCTGGCAAGGTCAGCTCATTTATGTTTACTTTTAGAGCACTATTTACCCTCTGAGGCTTTTAAAAAGTACTTCTGCAAAACATCACTACTAGCAAAGAGAGCGAGAGAGGGAAAGAGGAGGAAGTTTGGAGAGACAGAAAAGATTTAATTCTAGCATTCCATCAGTAAAACTGTTGCATTGTATTGAAATTAGCTATCCTTCTCTTGTATTGAAAATTGCAGATTTGTAGTCTGCACCAGATAACTGCATTAATATATTAACATTAATATGGTGCATTAACCATAATGGGCCTAATTTTCCCATTGCAGATTTACTACTCTGCATATTACCAATATATCCTAATGCCTTAATACAAAAGCGATAAAAAAATATTTAGCATGATAGACCCTGAGGCTGTTGCCTGAATGCAAAGCCATGGAGTTGGGATTAACCCATCAATAATCACTATCTGCCGTGCCATGCATTTGCCCCTGCAGAGCTAATGATTAATCTCCCCTATATGGGACTGATCACTATCAGGTTGATGAATGCACCGACCAATCATGTTTCTGCAAACCCCCGGCATGTACATACACCAATAAGTGATGATGAACAGCCTGTGTTGTTGGTTATTTATGCTGGCTGTATGGGGGAGTCCCAGCGGTTTCCTGTAAGGATGTGGTCATATGGTTTTTAATGTCCATGTGTTTGTGTACTTGTTGGCCTGTGTATTTATGGGTATGGGTTTTGTGTGTGTAGCATGAAGTGTACTGGTCTACCCCCTGTAGACCAAAGAGAAGTAATGTCTGGTTAACCTCTTATTGTGGCCCAGATCTCAGAAACATGCAGTAGGATCCGGATACCTCCCACTCTGAAATTCCAGTGCAAACATCCTTTCTCCAATGTGTGAGGGTGAATGAGTGAAAGTTATTAAGGGTGTGTATGTATGTGTGTGTGTGTGTGGGTGTGTGTGTGTGTGTGTGTGTGTGTGTGTGTGTGTGTGCATCTGCTTAAAATATGTGTGACAAATTGTGCTCCTCCATGTAAGATGTACTGTATCTGCCCTTGAATGATGGATGTAGATTTTGTCCTTGTTGCTTGTTGTTGTTACTCAGGCAGGGCCTCCGTGTGTTCCATGCTGATGTCCTTGTATAGGCTTGTCAGGCTTGGGTTTATTTTCTCTGGATCGACAGAGACACCTCCTCTTGAACTTTTATAGCTCCTCTTAGTGATGTGTATCTGAGAGAGTTGACCCTGGTCACCAGGCTTTACGGGCTTCCGCCTGCCTCTCATCCCCACTGTTTGTTTTTCCTTCGCTTTGCTTTTTTCATATCAATGCTTTTCACACGATTACACATGAGAAGAATGACAATGACAGAACAAAAATGAGAAAAATTGTGAGACTTCTGAAAAGTGGGGGAAACAAGCTCTAACTTAAACCTTAATCCATGATACAGTATGTACTCGAATACATCCTTACTCAGACACGCAGACATTAAAGGACCTCCATACAGTACATACTCCAGAATGTTAGTGTTTTGGTTATTGTTGTTTCTTTATCCTTCCTGAGAAACAGCAGCAAATGTGAAGTATTGGAACTAATTCTATTCACAATTTTTCAAAGAATTTCTTATAATGTGTTTTCACAATAGATCATTATACCCCATATGCATGTATATATTTCACTGAATAAACAGTAAGAGTTGGTGGTAGTGGTAAAAAAGCAATGGAACAGTATTTTGTTTCCCAGAACTGATATTCAGTCCGGGTCAGTTCATAGTGCAAATCCCAATAAAGATTAAGTGCATAGCATAAAGCCCAATAAATGCCAAAACCAGTAAAGAGAGCTAGAAAAAGCTGAGAGATGTGAGACCCCACAAACCTAACCCACCCTTTCACCAAAAACCCGGAGCAGCTCTTATGATACCTTATACTCGCAATCTTAGACACCTCTTACCTCGCCTTCACACTCACACAGGTGCCTCTCAGAGACCCAGGGCTGGGCTCTGAGGGGACCGGACTAGGTCTGGAAAGATTTTTTCCGTATTGCAAAACAGTATTTTAATACAGAGGTCTCCCCCTACAAATTAGTGACCAGACAAAGGGAGTTGAGAGTCTGTGGGCCTAAACTAAAGTGACAGTTATTGGCCCCTCTGGCCCAGAAGAAAAATCTGTTAAGCCATTTCCTGTTGTGTCACATTTCTTGGTAGGGAATGTATTCCCAAGCATTTGATACGGCCACATTTAACCATTCACTCGTGAGTCCAGTACATAACTTTTCTCTGGTTGAAATTTATAGCACAGAACTACATTATGAGATACTCATGTATACAAGCCACACAGTACCCCCTTCTCTGTTTTTGACATGCCATAAACTGTGACACAAACTATAACTATAATAATAAGTTAAAATCAGTGTTGTCATTTAAACATTGTATCATAACGTAGATTTGAGCATGTGTCCATACAATGTGTCTGGAATGTGTGTTTGCAATTTGAGTGGTCGAGGGGCCTGCTTAGCCACATGAGGAGCATCCTGTGTCTTGGCCTTGGTCTCATCTTGCCACAACCCACAACTTTCCTTTTGGCGGCTGACTCCTCCATCACTCCCAACGCATTCAGAATACCCCGTGCAGTTTAAAAGCTTCCTCTCAGTTCTGCAAAAAACATGTTATCTTACTTCAGTGTACCTTATAAACACATCAAGCTAGCTATGGTCTTCCCCTTGAAGAAGCCCATGGACACAGCCTAGTTCAAACTCATCAAATTAAATACAACAGACTGGCCAGACTGCATTAGAACTAGTGTAAGTAATACGTTGTATTGTTAGTTCTTGTTTTGTTCTATCATTATTTCTCCTTTGCTTTTGCTTTTTTTTTTAAGATGGGTGTGATACATATCTGAGCATTTTTTATAAGCAGATGGGGAACATCTTCAGTCAGTATGCAAACATAATATGAAATGCAAACATAGACACAGTACATTGATGCCAAAGCAGGCATGCACTTTACAAAACAAATACAACATGTATAACCAATGGTAGCATATCAAATCTATAATAGAAATCACGTTTGTTTTTTATATTTCAAAACTTGGAGCAGAGCATTGTGAAAGCATTGTTTACCCAGTTTAATATTTAGTCTGGTTTGTCCATTCGAACATGCTTGGTTGTTTACCTTACAAGGGATTTATTTGTTCTTTTGGTTTTGTGTTTAGGTTTTATTGCATTGCAGCTTCGCTGGCACCACGATGTGTAAACTTATTATGGATCCAACTAATCTCTTTCAGCAATTCCAACAAAAAACAGCTAATTGTGTTTAGTTTCTCTGTGACTCAGTGAGGTGTATTTGTTTTATTAATTATCCTTGTGTGGACGAGAAGGCCTGTTTGGATCACTTCAGGAATGAGGGAGTTTTTGGAGGTTGAGAGGTTACATGGTACTTGGTGTGAGAAAGAAAAATACAACTACGCATACATAATGCACTCATATGCACATGTTGTGCTGTGTTGTTAAGTGATTTACTGAATATAAGAGATTTGTTTCATATAAAAGAGACAATTATAGTTAATATCACATTGATTTATTTGTGTATTTATTTTGTCATCTATTTACTTGTATGCAGGTTGTACCATATGGAGTACCAACGCCACACAAAATTGGCAACCTTTTGAATAGTAGTAGTTTCAGGTTTCACAGTTTCAGTATAGGCATTTACACTTTATTGCATTAAATGAGAAATATATTTTTACTTGTAAAGGAATAAAAAAAAAAGAAATTGTTCTTCAAATTTGTGATAAGGCTTTCATGGGTTGTTGCGACTCTGCTGGTTGTAGTTATTGTGTGCGTACGTGCGTGTGTGTGCGTGTGCAGATAAAGCACTCTCAATTTACTGTTCCATCCTTGCTGAGTTTTCCCAATTTGACTGGGGCTCCATTCTTGTTGTCTCAGCGGGCCCAGGCAGATAAAGACATGTGAATGAGGGTGATTAATGTCAACGTGTTTTGATGTGTTTTGTGAAAAACAGGCGAAGAACAATCCAGCGAATGTTTCAGAGGAATGAGGAAACTAAAACTAATTGATGATTCAGAGGTTCTGATAATTGTTAACTTATGACTCTGTATTACAGTTCAAAATATTCTTTTTATAATAGTAATGTTTATTTTAGCTTCCCAACAAATGTACACCAGAAATTTCCTCTAATTTGTCAAACGATGTTTAATATTGTAATTTCAAAGAATTCTGTGTGGAGAAGTTTCCATTGGAAACAGACCAGACTTTTTTATTATTTTTATTGCACTAAATATTTAGAATTTATTTCAGAAATTCTAAATCCACATAATGTTATGCCAATACTGCCATTTATTAAGATGTAAGCTGCTTTGTTGTGCTTAATGAAATCAGGTTTACACTGCAAATCTAACAGTTGGTTAGCATAAATATTTTTTTCCGATTGGAAAGTAGGTTTGCAAAGCCATTTCAGAAAAGGACACAAGATCATCAAAGACTTTAAATTCATAATTTTGCTATTGCCCATTTGTACTGTGCATTGCAATGCCTGACCCTCATCACCTCTATACTGGTTTGAACACTTTATTGCCGAACCCATTAGTGCACAACCCACCCCTTGCTAAACAGCGAACAGACATACATGCACACACACATTTGCACACTGCAATTAGATCACATCTGAGGAGCATTACCCGTTCCTCCAGTGTTTACACAAGGTCAGCCCTGACGAGAGGAAGTGGGAGGTTCAGATATTATTTTGACACTCACTGTAATGCCTTTCTCTGCACACTGGCCAGCCATGTGTTTTCCCTGGGGTTAAGTGTGGTATTACTTGATGTTTAGATTAATGAATGTCAGTGCTAACTGACAGCTCATGCAAATCACAGATGGTTGTGAATGTTGGTTAGAGTTTGGTTGTACTTATCATTTGCTTATTTGGTCATACTTGTACCTTAGCAGTGGCATGGGAAAACACATTGGCCACTTACACATAGTATGTGGTGCTGCATAGAAAAATGATTTGAATGGACCTGTTGTGTCGTTCCATGTGTCCCTGTGCTCATTAACACGTACACCCACTCTTAACATATGGAATGCCTGGCAATGTCTGCCATAACCATAAAAAACATACTATTTATTGGCTAAATGCTATGTGTGATTGTATGGACATAGGTGTTGCCATCGCCATTACCCGTCTGTGCATCGCATTATTTCACACAACTGGTGGATGATTCTTTTTCAAAGACAAGTTAAATATGTAGGGGTAAAAATAATGTACTTGCTGCTTTCTTTCGTTTTTTACATGATACAGGAAATGTATTTTGTAAAAGGACAAGGGAGGGAGGTGAATAGAGAGGGAGATGGAGAGAAATTGACAAAATGAGAAAAGCTGCATTGATTGAACATTAAAGCTGCAGGGAATCTATAAAAAAACCTTTCATAATAGACACAACTGATTGCCGTTCGTTGTTTTCTCTTTTTTTATGTCTAAATGTTGTCTGTATGCAGTGTTTGGGCTATTATTTTGTGTTTTAAACACATTTGTATAGTGGTATGATGTACGATTATGGTAATTGCAAGGCAGAAAAACATAGTGTGAGACCTGTATTATACTTGGAGATTAGTGAACCATAATTGTTATGGAGGGCCTTCAACCCAGCCTGCGAAATGTGCTGCTTTACATCCCCCATCCATTTTCCTCTTTTCTGTCTTTCTGTCTGCCATTCCCCCCACTTCTCTCCCTCCGTGCTTCTCCCCCTCCACCTACTCTCGACCTGGTTCTTGATCCCTACACTCGGAGCAGATACTTCTGGTAGGATTAATATTTCTCCCACTTTGATGCGAGAACTGTTTCACAAAGACAGAGTTAGGATGAGGGGGCGATGGGCAGAGAAGGGATAAGACAGAGGGGATGAAAAAAAATAGGGATAAAGAGACAGAGAAAAGGAAAGTGAAAAGGTGGCAGAGATGTGAGGAATCCTCACTTGGCAGCCAGATATATAATCTCATAGTGTGAGTGTGTGTGAGCAATTGTGTGTGATTTTGCACGTGACTGGTTGTATGTGTGTGTGTGTGTGTGCGTGTGTGTGTGTGTGTGTGTGTGTGCGTGTGTGTGTGTGTGTATGTGTGTGTGGGGTACCCCTGCTACCCGGTGCTTCCACCCAAGGCTGTGTTTGCAGAGGTGTGTCGCTGTTGCTGTGGGCTAGCGGAGGTCAACAAGGGGGTACAGGCCAGGCTGCTGCTCCTCATTGGCTCCCAGGCAGAGGCTCTGGCCTTGCCCATTAGGCCAATCACTCACAGCCAGCTGACCCCTGACAGCCTATCAGCTTACTTGGCCTGGAGGCTGAGAGCAAAAAGACAAAGGCAGAGGCGTCGGGGAGGGTTGTGTTATTGGAAGAGAGCTTGGAAAGAGATGGAGGGAGAGAGAGAGAGAGAGAGAGAGAGAGAAGGAGAATGAGCAAGACTGTTTAGCATGGTTTCAGCTGAGGAGCCAAAGGTGAGAGCAAGTGGTGGGCGAGAGCGCCCTTAATCTCTGGCTGGCGAGGGCACTAGGAGCCTCTGTACAATAATTACATTAGAGTCAAATGGATCCCTGTATCTGAAAGCAACACATTTATGCCCTGAAGGAGAATCCCTGGCTAATTGTAATCCACCAAGACGGAGAAAACGCAAGAAGTGCCTACCTTTTAAAGTGAAGAGATTTAGGAGAATGCTTTTGTGTGAATTATTGTGTGTATTAAGTGCGTATGAGTGTGTCTTGTTTTCTGAATTCTATATGTCTGATGGTTACACAAATAAAACGAAGCATCTCAAAGGGAAGATATGAGTATTGTTTCCATGCAAATTAATTAATCCTGACTGTGGATATCTGTGCACATCGATATGTGTTCCTGTATTTACATGCGTTGTGGCTCTTGGCTGCAGTGTATGTTGGCAGCATTGCTTCTAGCATCGCTTGAGGGATAGGTGGATGGTGGAATGGCAGGATGGAGAGATAGACTACAGGAGGAATGGATGGATGGAGTGAGAGAAGGGGGGTTAGTATATCTAGTGAGATGAGCCAGGCACAGCTGGAGGGGAGGAGAGGTTGATCTGTTTAGTGTCCGTCTCCTGCCAGCTTTCACTGGTCATTAAAAGTAGGCTGTTATCAGACAGTGCAGGGAGGACTACCCAACCAGCCAGCACAGTGCTGCGTCTTCAGGTAACAGCTCCTTATCTGTTCGCTGATTGCCTTCATGCTCCCAATCCGTCTGACGTTGGCATCTCAATCAGTCTTTAAATAATCTGCCTCCTCACGGAGCAGCAGCGCAAGGAGGTCCGCCTCCATACCTCCATCTCTCTCTCTCTCTATCTCTCTCTCTCTCTCTCTCTCGTTCTCTCTCCTGCTCTCTATCTTTTCCTTTCCTTGTTGTGTATGAGTTGATGTTGAATATTAATGCGAGAAAGCATTCTGTCTCGCACACTTAGAGGAAATAAACAAACAAGAGTCTAAATCTGCCTGGGTCTGCTGTGCTCCCTCGGAGCATGTGTACCGTGCACAGCCCAATCCCACAGATCTGAACGCTCGGCTTTGAGCTAAAGAGCCAGCGATTCACACAGCAGTGCTGACATTACATTCTGGGCCCTGCCTTCTGAGAGGTTACTAACAAATGCAGAATAACAATCTGAATAAAAATAATTATTTGAAACTATTTGTTTAACATGTTTTTATATATAGCTCACTTATTCGTATTATGTAGAAAAAGATGAATATGAGTCGTTTTTTTTTATTTGCTACTCATTTGAATATTATGCTATTACAGTATGTTCTTTACACTTATCTGAACATTGTAATATGGAAATTTGAAAGAAATTAATGAGCCAGAATGGAAAAAGTAAATTGCATGGAGTCATTCTTGGCTTGGAGCCGTTGTATGACTGAAGAGAGAAAATCAACATTTACCTCAAAGTTGTTGGAGTTCTTTAGTGCAACTCTAGGGCAGCGCTAAGTTGAGCTGGCAAGTCCCGCTGCCAACAGCATGGCTGACATGCTACACCAAGCCTCCCACTCACCTCCCACCCCAGGCCCACAGTACAGGACCACTACGGCTGTCAACTCCACAGTAGTTATCTCTCCTACACTCAGAGAGGGAGGAGAACTAAGTTAGAAGGAGAGATACAGTGAGGGATAAGTTATTCAGTAACTAAAACAACTGTAAAGAGGGAATGAAGGGAAGAGTGAGATAATGAGGGAGCGAGTGAGTGAGTGGGTGAGTGAGCTACGAGCAAGAAATCACATTCGACTCTTCTTTATTTTGACTATAAATGGAAATGGCTTTCCTGACTTTATACAGCATATTGATGAATCTGTTGATTTTAACAGTATCCCGTTTGACTCCCAACCACTGTTACTCAAATCAACTTTTTTCTTCTCAGCATGTTTATTATAGGAACTTGTCAGTTAAAGGCTGTGGAGAAAAAAGTGATATGAAAGCTGACTGGGTGAGACTGCCTGTAAGAAAGTGCTCCTTTGTTTCCTCACCAGCACAGAAATGTCTCCTTCCGCCTCTACAATTCTTCCATCATTATGAGCTGACTCTGTGAGGCAGGATTTGGGTTCACTGGGAAAATAAGGCATTATAATTTCCTTACCTTTCAAATCTCAGCCCTTTGGAACATAGAAGAACGTAATTCGCAATGACATTCAATGCTTCACCTATTTCCCCCACTTTTAAAAAGTAAGTAAAGTCTCAATCATGTTTTAGCAATGTATCTGTGTGAGCAATTTCTGTATCTTTGAAACAATATCAAACAGTACAAAAACAGAAAAAAGCCCTGCAGCATAATTTTATAGTCACTTATATATGTCTACTTTGGCCCAACAACGACTTGATGGGCCAAAGTAGAAGTAGTAGATGCTAGAGTGCCCCTTTACCATATGCTGTTATGTCAAAGAGCGAGAGTGAGCTATCAACAAAGTGTGTTCCGAGTTGTTTCCTAGAGCGACAAATGTGATGAAAATGTGCTACACATAAAGTTACCTATTTATGAATCAGAAAGAAGTGTAGAGTGCTGTTTCTGTCAGAAGCTTTGCTATTGATTCTCGGTTTAATTTCTAGGACAGAAGGTCATCTTCATATGTTCAAAGATTTTTTTTTTATATAATTTCTTTATTTACAGTATCATTTGGTATAGGTAGTCAAATTTAATAATAATGTGTAGGTATTGTCTTACAGATTATTATGTCAGTTGTAGTACAGTTTATGAAGAAAGACAGAAATATATGTGTAAGCATTAAGTTGGAGAAGTTATGTATTGATTTGGTGGTTAAGGTAAAAAAAATAGAGCTGAATTGATTAGTCAATTGATTGAAAGAAATCTGTAAAAAAAACAAAAAAAAAACTAGTCCTGACTTAAAATATTTGCAGTCAAAATTGTTCACTAAAAGTAAACTGATTATCTTAAAATGTTTATTTATTTATATCTAAACTTGGTTCCTTGGAAATTGTGAGTGACCTTCACTATTTTCACTTTTTTATTTTTTATAAAAAAATAACTATGAATTAATATGGAAAATACCAGTTTACATGCCTACCCATAAATATGAACCCATGAGTATATGGTTAGCTGGAAATAATTTGGTTACCTGGATATAATTTGGTTACCTTTTAAAATCTCTTTAACTTCACACCACGGAAGTTTATTTTTTTTTCCTTATAGATATACCAGTATATTTACATTGTAATTGTATATTATGTATTGAAGTGTTTTGTTTCAGATTAGGGTATCTATGATTGACAAATACCTAAATATTTTGTCATAGTATCTTGGTCAGTGGACAGTGATGGAAAGGTATTTGTTTCAGCAGCTGGTAGCAGCTCCAGTAGATGGTGTAATAGTGACTGTACTTATTGACTGTACTCGTACCTCAGAGTGAGTCAGATAAATGAATGTTCCACCTCTGTCACGTCTTCACTGCTGATGTCATATGGGATTTTAGACTGTAGGTGACAACCAAGTAATAACTCCTCTGTCTCTCCACCTCGATCTCTCTCTTTTCTTTTGCTCGCTTGCTCGCTCCTTTCCACCTCTACCTCGAAAGCATACTTCCATTCCTCAGTTATCTGTCTCTCTCTGTCTGCTTCTCCAGTCCCTCTCTGTCTCTCCTTCCTCGCCCCTGCTCTCATCCATGTGATGTGTGATATGTATCATTGGTTAAGACTACTCCAGGCCGGCATGTTGACATTCCCCCGTGCCTCTTCATCTCTCCCCGCAGAGCTGAGTGCTGTTGAGTTGTGTTGATTAATGATATTGATCGCTCCACACACTGCTTGACTTTCAGTGAACGAGGGAGGGAGAGGGAGACGGAGGAAAAGAGTGCGAGAGAGAAATTGGAAGAAAAAAATAACTCACCCACTCTCGATAAAGTATATATATTTTTTCACAATATCTGTTTCCATGGCAACCATACCATAGGGAAATAGATGGAGAGAGTATAGATGTATAAAAAAGGAGAGAAAAACACAACAGGTCTGGTTTACAGGTGATGAGGGTGCATGTAAGTTCACTTATTTGTGGCTGTCTGCTGCCAAGTTGGATGTATGTCTGCGGGGAACAATGAGGAAAAATGTTCAAGTGTCGTCAGCATGTGCGACAACTCATCAATGGGACTAGAAGCAGGATGTCAATATCCTCTCAGGATGGTTTCCTAGACGCCTGATAAGTTGTGTCAATAGCAATGAGGAAATGTCAATACTTTTTTAGGAGTGGAGGGTCTCATCTGATAGAGTTTGTCACATGGATAGATGATATAGATGAGGATGATTAGATGCCCTATGAAGAGGAATTCACTCACTCTGTACCACCAGTAAGCAGTTACCAATGTGAACATCGTTTAATGTTTTTTGTCATCATTAGTGAGATCATTAATGGTATCATCCATGTAGTTATTTGTTATGCGATATGGCACTCGATGCTAGCGAGGGGAATTTCCAACATGTTGCTAACTAATGGAGCTCCCAGGCCTAACAGGACACATGGGGAGAGTCATACCACAACTATGGTGGGGTTTGCAGGCTCCCATGAAAGCTTAAATCCCATGGAAATGTATTAAAACACTGGTATGATGAAGCCTGTGTGTGTGTGTTTATGATTGTGTGTCAGTGCAGGACAGGATGCGGAGTGTGTGAACCAGTGTCTGTCCCACTGATTCAGCTGGTGTGCAGGAAGAGGGGAAACGTATTAAGTTTGAGAGAGTATTTGAGTATACCACAACGTCACCGTTCCGTGTGTGTGTGTGTGTGTGTGTGTGTGTGTGTGGGGGTAAAGGAAGAAGCCATCAAAGGTGCACACTTTTCTCCCACATACCACCCTCTATGTGAACAAACATAAGAAGGCGCCCACATTCATTCTGCTGATTTTGGTGTAACGGAGCAGGGCACAACCTTCCTAAGGTGTGTCACCAGAGCCATGATTCTGTCAACACCACTCCAAAACTGAAACAGGAAAAGGTGACAGTGACACCACCCCATCACATGCCCACACAAACACTGCTCACTGAGTGCCTTTAGGTCCCTGTGAATATTCATGAAACTGAAATTGCTCATTTATTTGAGTATGTACATCTGAAAGTATGTGTTTATAAAATAAATTCCACACATGTTTATGTTTGTGCAAGTTTTTACTCGCTTGTGCAAGTGCCTGTTTTGCATGTGTGTGGGTTTCTGGGTGTGCATGTGCTGTCCAGCCTATGTGCGCTCATGCTCTCTACTGTCTGGCCTTCTCTTGTTCTCCCAGCTGTCCTAACACTGGTCTGTGTTGACAGTAAACACAGCTGCAGGTCACAGAGGCCCCGCTCTGGTCGGACACGGGGCTCTGAAGGCCAATGGGGGAGAGAGCATACAGGGAGCATGAATGCAGCAAAAGGAAGGTGGAACTACAGAGCACTGAAGAGGAAGGAGAAATGGTTGAAAAGAAGAGGAGACTCATTTTTGGTCCAGCACGTGCCCCTCTGCTTTTGTTGAGACTGGCACGAGGAGGTGGAAGGAAGGGCAGAGGTAGTGAAAAGTTTCTGTGGTCAAACATGTTACTCCAAAGGCAAAGAGAGAGATGAAGAAAGAGGTGGAGAAAAGCAAGGAAGGGTGTGAGAGAGGAGATCTCTGATTTTAGATATCAATGTTCCATCTCTGATTAGAAAAGGAAGGTGTAAATGAAAATGGAGAAGGAGATAGGGAGAGATAATGACTTAGACATCGAAATGCCGTCTACATCCTGGGGGTCAGAATCAAAACACAGCTAATAACAGCAGACTCTAAGTGACCCGTGCCCATGTGCCTCATTAAATATCAATGCCATCAGACATCTACATTTCTGAGATTTTCTCCATCATTTTTAATTGGATGCATCTTTACGGATCAATACATTGCGATAAATCATCTGAGTATATGTTTTTAACAGATGACATTAGCATTGCTTACAGACACACTGCCATTAGGGTTCCATGACCTTTGTATGCGTGATTGATAGATTGTCTGACCCTGTCGCGGCCCTGGCTGTAAGAGACACGTTGTTTTGGTAACCCACCAATCTCTATGTATACACTCCCCTGTGAGTGTCCTTGCAGAGGGAAGAGGCGAAGATATGTAAGGATATACAGACACATACACAAACACAGTCAGACACCCACAACCCACTCCCATCCGTACACATGAGCACACACATGCACACCCACACACACTCGCACCAAAAAAAAACCATTTGACGTGTTCCTTTCCGGCCCCTAAGGACAGATCAGGCACAGCTGTGACTTGGGAGGTCATGAGGCTCGGAGGGGTCAGACTGAGCAGACTCTGAGAGAGCCCAACACTGGGTCACAGGTCACCCCCAGCAGCCCTGGCGGTGTGAAAGGTCATGGGTCATAGTCTCACCACGATGCGTCGGCAGGGTAGGGTTTCAAAAGGCTGCTGGGACTAGTGAGAGGCACAGATTTATAGATACTGAGCTGAGCCCCGGTCCTCAGCCCAAGGTAATTACACAGAATATGAGCATGCCCGTTGAGGCTTGGCCGCCATATTTCATTTCCACCCTGAGCCCCTGTAGACTGAAATAATACATGAGATAGCCAGGGAGAGACGAGAGGCGAGACCAGGGGGCAGAGAGGCAGAGAAAGGAAGATCCATTGATGCAAGGGAAGAAGAAATGGAAAGTGACGGAAAGAGAGAGAAAGAGAAAGAATGGGAGGGAAAGAGTATGAGAGTGAATAAGCAAGTTATAAAGTCAGAGTGAGAGAAAGAGTGAGTACGAGACCAAGTAGAAGCAAAGGCAAAGGGTCATATTTGTTACCAAACAAAACTCCATTCTTAGCAACAAGACCTTTGACGTCAAATTCCAGTAAGACAGGGAGAAGGTCACAGGGATCATCCCCGGGGAACGCCGGGAGCCGGAATGACACGAAGCATGGACAGCAGGGAGTGACAGCCTCGCGAGAGCAGAGGAGCATAGGAACAGATGGAGCGAGGGAGGGGAGTGAAAGAAAAGAAGAGCCCAGAAATTAGATTAGTTTAGAAAGTGAAGTTGTGATGCAGCGGGCTGGATATCCTGCTTGGAGCAGTTTCCCGTGAGAACCTGATCAGGCCACTGCAGGCTCAGTGAGACAGTTCAAACATATTTACCCCTCGTTGGAAGGTACAAATTAAATTAGGCTCTTCCACAAAGAGGAGATGCTTTCCCCTTCTGTTTTGATGTCATGGTAGTGGGGCGGTATAGAGTGGGGGTTGGCCCTCTCTGGCCTGCATGCATTTATCTTAGAGGCCATTCATCTTCCTATACCCCCCCCCCCACCCACCCACCCCCCTTCTCCGTTTCTAGATCCTTCTGTCCCTTTTTGCAAGACGCTGTATCAAAGTCCTTCTCTGTCTAGTTACCCACACGCATACAAAAACACAGACTACAACAGACAAAATTCAAGAACAGGTCACAGCTCTGTCCTCTTCTCAGCACTAACTCTATCATCCCTCATTCAGTCCCTCGCCTTCTCTCATCTTCGCTCCCCCTCTTCCCTCCCCCTCCTTTTCCGGTGTAATTTGAAATGAGTATATTCTGTGTAACAATTGGAAGTGACCGTCCTTTTGTTCATGCCTTAACAATGCCATAACAGGTTTCATTGGAGATCATTACAGTAATTGCTTCATAATTGCATCGACTTTAGCCTTTGCTGCAACCCATTCTCTGAGTACATCCAGGCCCTGTCACAGACTCTGTGCTGCAGAGTGCTGTGTGACCTTAGACCAGAAACCAGGGGGGTCGCTGTCATTTAGCCTTTGGCCAACCTGGCAGTAGTACAGCATTCCTGTGCTGGCGAGATGACATATTTCCCTTTTTCTTTGCATCTGTTTTTACACAACTTTTATACTTTTTTCTGTTTCTCTTTTTTTCTCTCACTTTCTCATCCTGCTCGTTACTCTTTCTTACATTTTGTTATTCTCTTTTCTCCCTCGCTAGCTCAGTTTCTTGTGTTGGCGGATCATAAATGTTTCCAGATAGTATTCTGAAGGACAGTACAGGGAGGCCTTCACCCTCCACCCTCCACCCTCTGGTCCTGTATTTATAGAAAGCAGCATCTGCTTCCAATGCTGCTGATTTTTTCGGGAATGGAGAAAGAGCTTGATGACTCAACCGAGCATTTTGATGAAGGTTCATTCCGAATGCTTCAGGAGTTAGAAAACTTGTTGAATTCACGAATCAAGTCCATCAGGTTTCTTTATCATGTGCGTCATCACACATGTATGCGTGTGTGCACACACTACGTAGACACTGAAAGCAGCCCCTTTCCCTTCCTCTCAGCGCTTATCTAGCCCTAACTTAAGTCTCCCTCAGAGACAAACTAAACCACCACTGTGACACTATGACAGAAAAAAAAAATCCTTGAGAGTTGTACAGACACACAATAAATCAATCCATTATTTACGAGTGAACTCATTCAGAAAGGAAGCATATGTAATCTACTCATCCATGCTGAGAGGATGCTGAGCGAGAGAGGAGGAGAGGAAGAGAAGGAGAAGTGGGGTGTGTTCAGGGACGAGGCAGGCGGCCAGCTGAGAACGAATTCTGTTTCTGTTCCTAACTCCCTAAAGAGAGGTGGGAACCAGTAAACAAACAAACTGAGTGGGAAAGTGTTTCCTTCTTTAATGACAAAGGGAGAGGCTGAGAGAGAAAGGCCAGGAAGGAGGGACGCATGGCTAGGAGCTGGCCCAGTGTGTCAGCTGTCAGCTTCTCTGTGTGTGTGTGTGTGTGTGTGTGTGTGTGTGTGTGTGTGCCCTCTGCCCTGTTCGTTTGCAGGCAAGCGGCCTACACAAAGGCGCAGAGGGGGCATACACACAGATGGGTAAACAAAGCCATTGTTTACTGTTTTGTTTTTTATTATGCTGGGAGAGATTAGTAGTTATTGATTTTTCTCAGTCAGGGCCAGGAAGAGTCGAAGCAAGTGGCAAACGTTCCCATCAGTCGCCATCTTCACACACAGAAACACACTCGCGCAGAGTTTCGCCCCTCCACCATACCCCGCATTGAGTCTGTCACGCCCCTGTCAGCTCCTATCACAGTGTGTCTACCTGAAGTATGGAGATGAGGCCTTTGTGGTCCCCTGTCCCAGCCTGGATGCCCATTCTTTTGGGCTCAGGTCTATTATGGCCTGAGCCCGGGGCGGCTCTCCAGCACTCCAGGCACACACACAAACACACACAAACACACACACACACACACACACACACACACACACACACACACACACACACACACACACACACACACACAGAGCACTCCTGGGGTCATAGCCTTTCAACCTCAGGGGCTCGACTTCTGCCACCACAGCCTGACAAATCACCCCACGACACACAAAAAAAGCGCCAGGGCCCCAGCGTGAGAGGGGCCCGGTTCCAAGCAGCTCCTCCAATCTCCGCTCTGTAACAGGCAATGCCAGCGAGCTGCTATTACCCTACTCCCACTGGATTTGGACAAAGGCGAGGAAAGAAGAAGAGGGGAAGGAGAGTGGAAAAAAAGAGAGAGAAGGCCGAAAGAGAGAAATGGGAAGAGAGAAAGAGATGGGAGGAAGAAAGAGACATTTAGGTTCTTTCATTCGGTGGACTATGATAAATGGCCTGGCCTTTAGCTTGTCTGTGCTCCCTCAGCGCTCTCTCTGGGCCTCCCCTGACAAGAGGGTCTTTGAGGGAGAACGGACCCCACAAATATTGCTCTTTGTCCCAGACAGAGCACAGCCCAGACCCCAATGCTCCCACTTTAATCAAGTAAAACCAGCAAAGCAAGGGTCTGCTTTTATGTGCGAGTCAATCACTTTGTGTGTGTGCGTATGTACTACTAAGTACTGTGTGTGTGTGAGAAGAGGAGACAGAGAAGAGACAGGAGGGGGAGAAGTCTAGGAGGACAGAAGAAGTCAGCACACTACATCACACTGGCACGTCTCCCCATTACTCCTTTAAAGACATTCAGATCTTTGCCTTAGGGGTACGTGGGTAGATTTGGGGGAAGGCAGAATTCAGATACACCCCAAAGGCATATTACAAACTGACTCAGCAAGCAAAACAAGTTGTGAAGTTCACCTCTTACAAGGGGAGGTCTTAGTGAGACAAAAGTGTCTGGAAGAAAAATAAAACATTTTTTTCCATACTTAATGTTAAATTAAGTGCACATCTGTTTCACGTAGCTACACTTGCTAATGATCAATCTCAGTACACAGTATTCAGCTATACAGCAGTTATAGTGCAAATGTGTTTTAATGTGTTTCAAGGCTTATGTTTACTGTGACTATGTGGCCAACTAATTACACAGTGTATCAGGTGCATCGCAATAAGCCTACAAAGACAAATTACCCGATTTAGAGCGTTACAATGAAGTTAATGAATTCCAAAAGCTGATTAGCAAGGTTGACAAAAAAATGTCTAAAAAGGCGAGAGTGAACGCCCTTAGTGTCATAGATGGAAGTTCACGGTGGATTAATTGTTTATGTGGCAGGCCTACTGGCAGCGAGGGTATATAGAGTACAATTACACTCTGTAAAATGAATGCTCAGGTCTTGTAGAGAATGGGAAAAACTGGGTAACGCTGTTCTTATCCTTAACAGTAGTTGTATAAGTATATATATATATATATATATATATATATATATATATGGGTGTTTGACTGTGTCTGTAATGGTGTATTTGGAAGATTGTGTAAGAAAGAGTTTGTGTGTCAAATTGAGTATTTTTGGGGTTGTATTGAGTCGTGGGTGGAGAGTGGAGGTTATGGAGCTTTTTGCCTTTTGTCAACCATTCACATTCATTTCTAAGCCCTCCTTCGCCTTTTACACTTTCTCTTTCTTCAATGTCACAGTCGCCTAGTGTCTTCCTTTTGCCTGTGGCCATTCTTGAGAGATGGATCAGGGTTTAAACTTTGATCACCTCTTTGGTTATAGATTCAAAGCAGCATACTGTATCTGAATGTGTGTGCACACGCACCCATTTCTGTTTGCACATGAATAGGTTCAAATTGTGCATTTTTATACACACTTCCACGTGTGTGTGGTGAGGGCAAACCTTAGTGCCACACAGTGCCACAGTGCCATAATCCCCACCCTTGCCCAGTGGCCCAGATTAAATCCAGGCTTTGATCCACCCCCTAATCTGAGTTTACAGGCTCTGGGTTGAGGGTGGGTGCTCTACTCTGCCTGCCAGCTAGATTCTGCTTGCTTCTTTCCTTCCTCTCTTGTCTGTCTACTTCCTTGCCCCCACACCCCCCCCCCCCCACCCCCACCCCACCCCCCACGGAGGATCTGGCAATTGAAATCAGCTTTAGAGTTGCCTAATACAGAAGCGGGTAGAATTAGGCCCTTTAATGCCTGTCATGGTCAAAGATTATATCAATGGCTCTCTTTGTCACCGCTACATTGGTGTCAATGGAGTAGCAGCAAGACTTCCAGAACGAGACAAAGGATACATTTTTAGATTCAGCTGTAGTTTATCTGATCTCTCCATGCACTCAAAACATGCACGCACACGCACATCTGTAAGGGTGCACACACATATGACACACACACAAACATTCATCCAAATAAAGAATCTAACATGTGTTGCTTGTTTGAGTTAAACTGTGGCTTCGCCAGGGAATCGAGTGATGTACATTTTGTGATTGTAAAATCAACTTCGGTGGCAACCTCTTTTGAAGTGGAGTGTGGTTCATTCGTTCAGGGTCAAACGCATACATAGTCTCAATTGGAAACAAAAGCCGGAGTCTTGGCTGTGCTTTAATGCTACAGTGAGTTTGATTTACTGCCCATCTGCAACTGCACAAACACTCTTTGGCTAGGCCGGGACAAAACGAATAAGAGAGCAAGAGACTCACTGTCGTTAACCAATTTACCAGTTTATATAAACAAGCCCATGGGTGATTAGAATAGTCTTCCTAAAGTAATAGTTTACAACACAGCACATTAAGCACATTAAGAGAAATTAGCCCTAACACAATAAAGTTGAAGGAATTTCAGAGCTCCAAGACTGTGCTGAGGTGCTGTCAGGCCTCATGCTTGATATTAGCTGCTAACATTTGGAGTTAACCAAGCTCAGAGAATGTCCACGCTTACAGACACAAATGACAGAATCGTATGACCTGCATTGTTTTACAGTGGGGTGAAATTACATGTTGTTGCGACATCTGAGGAAGCAAATAAAAAATTTGGGAATATGCAATCTATTATCTGATGATGTCCTTTTAAATTAGGATGGCACACTTAACCACTTACACACACATGGCCACACATACCGTTCATCTAAGCAGAGTAGAGAAGGTCAAATTACCTCACCTGGTGTGAAATTAGTTATCCTTGTTTATGTTGAATGTAATGACAATGGACACAGCTGAGGGAGAGAGAGAGAAAATAGAGAAAGAGTGAGGGAAACAGAGAGGGAGAAAACAACATGTGAAAACAAGTCAGGGTTTATTTCAGAAAATGTCTTTTACACTTTTACTAACCAAAGTAAGTCCACTGCTCGGTGAAGAGAACACCGTGCACTACAGCGTATCTGTAGTATCAGTCTGACACACTCCTCATGTCAGTGCTGAGCTTTAAACACCACTCTTACTTTTTGCTCTGCTCCTCCGAATACAACCACATCCCACACATGTACACTTCAATATTGAACACAGACAGGTGCAGGAACAAGCTGACTGACCAACACACACAGACACACACAGACACACACAGACACAGACACAGACAGCACTCTGCTCAGTCAGAAGTGAGTCGAACTCAGCCCCAGGGGATGGGAACATGGCGGTGGTAATACCTGAAGCACTCCTATTATTCTCGTTGACTGATAGTTTGGAAATCTCCACCACCTGCCGGCTTGAGTGTGTTCAAATGCAAGCACACAAAAGTATTACGCACACACTGGTAAACGCGACCCTTGAAAATGAGGGATGTAATCTACAGTACCTCAGGAACGCCCAGGCAGTCATGAGTTATTTGTCTTGCTTATTGGCAGAGGTTGACCAATTAACGCCCCAGTGCTAGGTCCAGATCACTGGCTCTCTGCATGGTGGTGGAGTGTGAAATGTGCCATAAATCTAGGGCACGGCCCACAGCACATAAGGGTGGCAGAAAGGCCTGGCAGAAGGTTCCTCTCACTTGGGTGAATGGCAAAGCAGGGTTCACAGGGCCCGGATGGCTGGTACAATTAAGTGCTGACGCCTGATATTCATTGCTTTCTAGTTGAGGCTTGTTAAAAATTATGAACAGCACTGTTACGGGATACAATGTGAGACAGGATGGCTTAACATCAAGAGTGGAATAATCACCAACATTTTAGTTGTAGTTTTGCCCCTTAACACCATAAAGCCCTCAGATTAGAGCGGTATGATTCCTGAGGATAGTTCTACCGCTATGTCATCTCATGTGAGTGACAAGCCTTAGATCCTTGAATGGAATCGCAGAAGTGTCCTCAAACAATCACTTACTAGGTATCTGAGGCAGGTCGAGGGGTCGCTGGCCCTTCTTGTTGCTCCCTGATAAGAGAATCATTAGGATTATCTACAGGTAGGTGCAGATTGCTGAGTTCAAAATGTCAAAAAGGAGTGAAAGGTCACTCAGAGAAAAAAAATAGACAGAATTTTGTATAGAAACCCATTTGGTACCATGCTGCTCTCTATTCATACATGTGGTTTTTTTGGTACGTTTTGGTGTAAACTTGGCCTATTTTGACTGACCTCTTGAAAATGAAATGGGACATTAACACAGTCTTCAATATTGATGATTTATCTCTGTCAGTTAGCGTGGTCATCCCCCGATTGACATGTCAGCTGCTCACCCTTGACCTAGATCATAACAGTTGTATGACCTCCAAGCCTGTTTAAGAGCAGATAGATCATGGTTTAATAAGCTGGGCATCTCCCCAACTTACATAGTAGTAAAAATAAAATTGCTAACACCTTTAAGCATCCCATCACTGACACTTAGTAATATGACTCTGAATGTGAATGTATCAGTCTGCCCAAAAGGACTCTGAGGGGTGTGAAGGTTGTCCATAATGCCAACAGCACCTCATTCAATGCCACGCCTCTGAACTTGGCTGAGTTGTGGAGGTCTTTTAGAAAGGGTTGACCTGAAGTTCCCTCCTCTTCCTCCTCCTTTTCACTGGAATAAGAATTGTTACTAAATGACTTGGCATGGAAAGGATGTAAATGAACGCTGGGGGTTGTTGCGCTCACATCCAGCCAAGGTCAGGCATCCAGCTGTCAGCTCATGTTTGGGACTAATCGTTTATGTGCCTGCACCACTCTGCACCCGTTCCCCTCATTCTCTCTGTGTCTGTCACACACCTCTCCTTCTCTCTTTAACTCAATGTCCTGCCTTTTATCATTCCACTCCTTTTTGCCACAGCCCTATGCATCCTTCACATTTCACGTTCTTTTATTCAGTCCTGTCACCAATGACACTGGTGAAACTTGTGTCATTACCTCTGTTATCCAATGGCTAATGACTTGTGCTACTAGAGGGGGGTGGTTTCAAAGTATGATGTTGTGGTGACCTTGGAATAACTCCACACATGTTAACAAGCATTAGCATTAGTATTGCTGTTTACATTAGTTCAGCATTAGTACGTCAGCAGGTTACATAAGTATTTTTTTTTTTTAACCACAAAATTTATATATGCATAATTATTAGAGGAAAAAGAAAAGAAAGTTATATACTTATTGATGCACTGTGAAATACTGTGTAAGGGAGATATGCCAAGAAACATATTTACTGTACATGCTATGTCAAGATTTATTTCCTCTGTGGAAAAAAAGAATGAATGAAATTTATATTCAGGGCTTTTAAGGGTTAATTTCAAAAAAGTAAATACTGAACACTCCATACATGCATTTTGTCATATCTCTCAGATCATTTCCATGACCCCATTATTCTCCCATCTTGGCCTTAGACTACCACTACCATGGCCATGGCCGCTGTCTTTCCGCGTAAAAATGTGGCAGGTTGCAGAGTTCAAGTCCTTCGAAATGTGAATCGAAACAGCTGCCCCTAATCACTAGCACAAGCTGGGCTTAAGGGCCTCTCAGTTTCACCTCTCATCTGCCTGGAATTTTGAATTTCCTGAGTGGAGATCAAATGGCAGCCCAAGTCAGTGAGACCTTTGATATATGGACACCCATCTTGTGAGGGCCTTCTGCAATGGGATTTACGCTTGACAACACACTCGGTGTCACCTCCGCTCCTGGCGGACGCCCTGAGACCCCTGGAAACATTGGGCCCCTTTGACGGGACAGCATAGGTCCCCCCTAAACCCCCCTGGAGTGCCCAGCAGTTATTTATTAAATTTGTTGTGCCCACAGTGGTATGGTTTCAGAAGGCCACTTAGTTTTGGATTGCACTCTGGATTTTTCAATTATGTGGTTCATTTCACCTGCTTGTGTTCCTTTACCCCCCAGGATCAAGGGCATGAGAGATTTAATTATTTCAAAAAAAGAAGTCTCAACTGGACCCTGCAGATCCATAACACCATGATTCCCTATCTATTATTCCATCACCCCTACTTTGAATAAGCAGTAATTGGTCTGTTAAAGAAAAAAAACTATCCATCCTCTGCCTCCGATCACCACATTACTCATGTCAATAAAGAAATTTGTCTACCTATCAGGAGGGTAAATAAAAGGGCAGAATATGGGATTTCCAGAATTCTCTGCTCGTCAGATCTCATATGGAGCACATTAGTGGCCAATTTGATTGACAGGTGCTTCTGTGTGTAGCCAGAGGGAGAGGCAAAGCAATACGGAAGATGAATATATCCCAGGTAATAAGTGTGGGCTGTCCACAGCAGGCATGGAGATCCTATCTGGAGCGGCTGTGGCCTTTGGATTAGAGGATGTTAGTGGGTCAACCACTCCACTGAACTGCATCTGTGTGCACATTCACACAGTCTTATCTTTGTGGATTTGGACATATGCATCAATGTATAAGTGGCAGACATCCTTAGGATCTTCCCACCATAGACATATTTTTTATAGTAAAACAATGACTGAATGTTCTCACCTTTGGCTTTCAGTCTGGATTGCAACCATTGCAGGAGGACATGACAAACGTGAACTATCAAGAAACACCTGTTATGGCTGACTATATATTCTACAAAAAAATGGTTTGGCTACTTTTATTAGCTCCTGACTGACATTGTAATGAAACTGTCTGTATGACTGATTTCCTAATGGTAGCTGGGGATTATTTACCTGGCTGGGACTCCAGATTCCATTTGACCCTCTTCCTTTTCACACAGGTGCTATATTAAAATCCTATGTGTGATGCTTGTAATGCCTTAGACTGTACTATGTGTACTGCATTATACAGAAAGGGGTTTTAAATGTTTTCCCTCTGATCTAAAGGAGTTGAATCATCACCTCTCTGTCAAAGAAATGGCATTTAAGTTGTTTTTTTTACTTTGAAGTTCAAGGTCCGCACAAATTTTCTTAACCTTTCATACAGTCTTAACCTGGTAAAAACAGTTGTTTACCAAATAATAAAAAAAGAATCCCCTGTCATTGCTAGCTTATAAAAAGTATAATAATATCTAAAAAACTGTTGGTTCTACAACAAAAGCTTTTGCAATGGTTATATTTTCTATTTTCTTTTGTCTGTGTCGGTTTGGGTCATGGGAGCCGAAGGGAGCTTTGGACAGGATGAAATGGCCCTTCACAATGTCTTGAGCAGCTTTGTGATTTAGGAGCTTTGTTTTTGTAAGAGTCTCCCGTCATTAAAATAATTCATTGCCAATGAACGTTGGAGGCTCCACAATGAATCAGCTGGCTTTCTTGCATTCTTCTAAAGCCCAAAAGAGGTGTGGGGTTGAGGGAGTAAATGTGTGTGCGAAAAACTTTAAAAAGCTAAATTACTTCATGGTTGAAACCGCAGGGGAGACAGGAATGCTGGGACCCCACTAGATTATCAGAATTTATTCTCTGCAGCATACTGGGAGTATGTTTGTATTCTCAGGGCATGGCAGAAGTGATAGAAATGCCATGGAGAAAACAAGGGAGAAAGCCAGGCTGTGTTTTGCCATCAGAGCTTCTTTTTAAACTTGAGTTTTCCCCAACTTGCAAATTACATAAATCAGGGAAATAAAGAGGATTTGTATGGAGACAAAACTGTTTGGGGGGTGCACAATGACCACTCCCTGACCCTGGAGTGTGGGACCCCACCTGACCTCAAGACTAGGGTTCAAACGGTCAATTGCAGGTCACTGGCAGAATGGGGGTGGGTGTGGGGGTATTAGTGTGTGAGGGTGTGCCAGAGGGTGTAGATTGTAGCTTGTGTATGTGTGAAGGCTACAGGGGACGTAGCCTTTGATCCCTAATTAATGCTTAGAATTAATTACCTACAGGTCCTCAATTGGCAAACATTTCTCTCTTACCTCACATTTCTTCAACACACACATATACACACCTTCTCTTTCAGAAATATATACATAGTTTCCCACTGCACATAGCAGGTGACAGTGGGTTTACATGTACCACATCCACTGACTGTCCCTACTTCTACTGTATGCTTATCTGTCTCTCTCTCCCACCCATCTTCTATCTCTGTTATCATCCTATCTTTCTTGCCATTCATTCGTCTCTCCTGTCCTAGCCACCAGGCCGGCTATCTATCCTGCTAATGAGCTCCACGGACTCCTCTAAACAGTTGTCAAACAATCCTCACACAGCCATCACTTTTACTGGGCTCAAGCTAAGGCATAAACAGCAGCACCCACGTGGCAACCTGCCAGTAAGAGGGAGCGAAAGAGAAACTATGGCTTAACACTCTTAGCACTAAAATGTGCTTTGGGTGACTAGATCACAAGTGGGATGTGCTATTGAATCCAAAAGTAACCACAGTAATCCTCTTTCTGACTGGTGTGCTATGGTAACAATATGCAATGATCTCAGTTTCCCTTGAATAAAATCAAATTTGAACAGAGAACCTAAATTTAATCACATCTGGTCACTCAAGATATATTTGAGATGTATAAATATGCCAGATAATGAGCGGCAATCTGTCTTTCAACATAATGTGTGTTTTTTGTTAGAAGAATCTGGGTCTGAACAGAGAGGGCAGATACTGACAGATGTTAAGAATGGTCGAAAAACTATAAATAGAGGTTTCTTTCGCTATCACCTCTACCTAATTTCCCCAACCTCGTCCTTTTTGAGGACAACATGTGAACTCTCATCACTCTCAGTGTCTGTACAAGCCAAGCACCCAGTTCATCAGAAACACCTTCTCTGGCCCCAAACCAGACCCGTTCTCTCCTGTGGTCAGGATAACAGGCTGCAGGGCTAACACACTGGATGAGAAATGGACCACAGACTCTGGCGTATGTGTGTGACCGTGTGCACAGGGTGCCTGTGCAGCTGCATTTGGAATATATGTTTCAGTGTGTATAATGTGTATGACTAGTATGTCAGAGAGGGCCTGTGGAGGTTACACAAACACAGAGGAGGGTTATTTATACTTTCAGGAAATGATGGTGGTTTCTGTCAGATCTGGCCCACTCTAGTCTGATCTGGCTTGGTCTTGGTCAAGTCTTAACCTATTTCTAGCCCACACAGAGCCAGTGGTACACAGAGAAGAGGAATTGTGCTAATATGGCTGTCACTGACAACCCCCAGTGGCCAAACTCTGTCAGTCTACAGCTCTGAGCCCACCTCCACAGATGGTCCGGCAGTACTTAAGAATTCACCCCCAGGGTTTTACTGCTCTGTTGTATGGAGGACTGTCACAGCACAAGGAGCATGTGGTTTAGATATGGGAACAGCATCCTCCGAGAGCTCTCATGGCCTGGCACAAAGAGATGTCTCCACCCCCAGTAAAAGACAAGACAACTGGGCATGCCCTCTGTTATGACAGGACACAGCCTGCCAGCTGAGGAAGTTGAAGATGCTGATGCATGCTATCAATTCCATTTTGCATAACATCATTGAATAATGTTTATTTAAGTGCTTCATTTGTTTTCAGTCAGAACTTGAATTCACTTTGTCCAACTGGCTCTGTGGTTGTATAACATGCTAATGAGACTTCATTTTCCATGTACTTAGTCAGTCAGCTAGTCAACCTGTCAGGCAATCATCCAGTCAGAAGACGTGATTTACTGTCCTGCATCCAGAGAAATGAAACCTGCTGTTACCTCTTGTTAAGACAGCCACCCTTTTATACTAAATGAGGCAAAAAAAGGAACAAATCCACAAATCAGTCTGTACTAATTTGTTTATTGCTCTCGTTCTGGCTGCTGCTCCTCCTCTCTCACCCACCCTCTCACCACCCCTCCATACGCTCTCTCTCTTTCTTATTGATCTCCCCGCTAAAAAGTCGAAGTGTTACAGAGTGTTTTAGGTCTTCAAAAAGAGGCTGTCATGTGCATTAATGCATATATAGGGAGTGGGTGTAATAAATCCCTGAGGCATGGCTCCCATCTGAGAAAATTGAACATATCCTCTGACAGTCTTGTTTTCCCTTGTTTTACACTGATGACGCAGAAGCAACAACAGTTGAGTTGTACTATAGTCCTCGAGGTCAAATCATGCGCTCGCTGTGCACACACTGCATGTACGTGTGCACATGTAGTGTGATGTCTCACACATCCTGCTGTGTGCGTATGTAATATATATTGGTGAAGCAAGTGATAAACTTGGGCTGATGGCATTTGGATTGGTGCCAGGGTGAGTCATAAACAAGCAGGGGGTTGAATTTAGGGGTGAGGGGCTAGGGGAGGGGAAGAAGAGGTGCACCACCGAGTGTGTCTGTCCTGGCAGGTCCCCTGCTAAAATTCCACTGATACGACTTTAATCAGTCCTAATCTACTTATAGGCCTCCTGGGGCACTGATCAGCCTAAAGTGCTTAACGGAATGCAGGGACCCATAAGATGCTGCCACTCGAAAGCATAACGTGGGTTTTTGCTGAGGGTATTTTACTTAATCTGATTAATTAAAACAAACTATACCAAAAGGAGTTCTCTTACCTCTGTGCCTTTTCCTGACTCCTTCACCATCCTCTTATTTTCTTCTTTTTGTCCCACTTGCTTGTGCCCAATCCTTCATGTGACACACACACACCTTGTGGGTTTCTTATAGTAAATGTTTATTTTCTGAGGGTCTCATAAGTATATCCCATGCTGTATAAGCCAGTGAACCCCATTTTCACTTTTTATCTGAATATATTTGGTTATCTGTCTGCATCGTTATAACTTCCACATGTCCAGTACACTGGACAACTTTACACATGCATAAAGTTATCCCTAAAGCAGATAGCAGAAAACCTAAAAAGGTTGAAGATAACACTTAACTCGTAATACTGTAACAACTCATCACACCAGACTGCAGAAGATCACTCTGAACAACATTTGAGAGACAAGATAGGCCAATCCTGTTGTTTTCTGTAATTGTGAAGACTAATAGAATAATTGACTTGATCTCGTAATGGGGGTTAAGAGACGCAACCTCAACTAATGAAAGACAGAGACAAATTTGTTCGCGATAATGAATTTCGTTCAAACAAAGCATGTAGGGAAGCATTGTCTGTTCCGTGAAAGAAAGGGAAAAGCTGTTTGAAGAAATTGTACTCTGTCTGTATCTTACTCTCCTTAATACACCTGACACTGTGTGATAAGGTGAATGTGATGCTAGATGAGTTCACGGGCCGTGTCAGGGCACTTGTCACCTGTGCCACCTTGTGTTCATAGATTATCAGATTAATGCTGATGCTTCACGTGGGCTATCCTCAATTTCATTTGATTCACAAGATCAGTGAGGTCGCTACTGAGGTGGAAGTGCTCTGACCTCCACAATGTTTGATTAATTTACACACAATAAAACTGGATTGGCTCTGGCTGCTGCCTTTTCTCTGAGTTCATAATTTCCTGTACCTCTGAAACCTTCTCAGTTTCTGTTGTCGCCTCGCCTTGTCCCAGTGTGTCCTCTGCCAATCTATTTGCTGCTCCCATTGACCTTTCATTCTCCTCATACATGTCTCCTCTCAGAGGACAGGCCCTTGCATGGAAGTCCTCCTCATGTTCAATGTGATCAATACAAAGGGCAGGGACCTTGCACACAAACTCCCCCCGCTGACTAAACGAGAAGGATTAAAGGATGGAGAGACTGTGTGGTGGGTGCAAGTACGTGTCTGTGCATGTTTGTGAGTGTGTGTGTGTGTGTGTGTGTGTGTGTGTGTGTGTGTGTGTGTGTGTGTGTGTGTGTGTGTGTGTGTGCATGCTCATGTCCTTGTGTGTCTACAGCACATGTGTGCATGTCTGTGTGCAAGTGCTTGAGAGAGAACATCACGTTCTAAAGCTTGTAAATAAATGGTGTAGTGATCTTTGTGGGGTGGGCAGAGAAAGCTCAGAGTGCATGACCCCAGTCTGCGTCACAGCAAAAGGTCCATGCAGGTCACACAAATGCACACACGCGCAGACAGACAGACACACACATACTGCCATTTAACCTAAGGAGAAGAGAGAGGAACTGAGTGGAAAACGGAGAGAGAGGGATTAACAAAGATAGCCAGTGCTAACAGCTGGTTGGCCATTTAGAGATTCCTATTATGCGGATGGTGAGGTATTAATAGGAACTTGTACTTAGCCAGCACTCTCCTCCAAAATAGATGCTTATTTCCCAACCCTGACTGCCTCTGATGGGTGGGTTAGAAGTA
Organism: Ophiodon elongatus; assembly: GCA_016806645.1. Taxonomy (NCBI): domain Eukaryota; kingdom Metazoa; phylum Chordata; class Actinopteri; order Perciformes; family Hexagrammidae; genus Ophiodon; species Ophiodon elongatus. Next base: position 57,451 of record JACSYO010002128.1, read on the forward strand.
CAAACCGTGAGGGCAAAGTGGTAGACAAAGGTTAACAGGTGCAGGGGTGAAAATAAATCCAAGAACAAAAGCCTTGTTGAATGTTTGTTTGTCTGCTTTTATTGGTGACCACTGTTACCAGTCCCGTCCTTCAAGCTGAAACTAAACGCACACTTGTGAACATTTACTGTGATATTTTCCTCATTACAATATATTTTTATCTCAATCAAATTTACTTCTGTTTTATGCATTTGCTGCAATACCATGAAAACCATTAAATAAATCACTTAATGTACACTCATTAATGATTCTTAAATTCAAGTTTCTTCTTCTATTTTGCATTGTCATTGAGGGTTTTAGAAAAGACAGCTCAATTACAAGGTTGGGTCAAATGTGCTCAGTGGATTGGTGTCATCAGAGCTCTTGGGTTTTCCTAGTACACATACCTGCAAGAGGGTGTATACAATTAAGGACTGGGCCTTTATCCTCCAAAATGCAGAAAGCAGTGTTTTTATTTTCAGTGTCACAGTACTTTATTGTATACCTGTTACTGTTAAGCTTGGTATTAGTTAAATGATGTGGTTGACCTGCTCCCAGTCACACATTAGTAGGCCTGTCCTCACACACAAACATCCATATACAATCTCCTCCAGATAAAAAAGGAGACTTCATAAAAGTTGCACAGGACCAGACCTCTTAAAAATGTTATGAAACTACAATAATATAATTTATTCTACTCCACTTCTACCACTTCTTTCCAAGCTCTGTCACCTCAGGGCCCATTAAGGGGCGGTGAATCTGCCCCCCTCTGCCCTCTGCCTGCCCTCTCTGGTTGTCACTGAGTGGGGGTCCAGCCCTCTCCACTGGGCTTATCACAGGGTCAACGTGCTGCAAGGGCACACACACTTGAACACACACACACACACACACACACACACACACACACACACACACACACACACACACACACACACAGACCACATGCTGGACACTTCTTAGCATAACTCCTCAATGCTATAGCAGAGACCTTGTCACGGGGGGTCTGTTGTGTTACTGTGTGCATTTACAAACAGATAAAGCAAAAACACTGAAACACACACACACACACTGACAAACATTATTTCCCTTTCTCTCTGCAGCACAAACACACACACACACACACATTTCCCCTTTCCCTTGCCCTCCGTAACCCAACATACACTCTCCCAACTCCCACCTCTCTTGTCACCTCCCATCTCCCAGACCAAGGTCAGCTGTCCAGGCCTGCGGCTCTTGATGTAGAGGCTTTGACCCAACATGGCCACCTCTGTCTCTCCAGAGAGATTAACACAAGGCAGGGACAGAGAAACTGAGCTCCGCTTGGCTCCATGTTATCCCAGCCGCTCTCTCCATCTCTACTCTCACTTCTCATTCTGTCTCAGATAACTCCTCACGTCTGCAGACTGGGGACCTGGAAGAGCTGCAAATTGAATATGTCTGGCAGGCAGATCTGTGAAGACTCATGGGGGATGTTAGCGAGAAAAGGCAGACTGTCCACGTTGTGTCACTCAGGCAACATACATAAAGGGATGTGTAGAGGAAGATAAGAGGGGTTTGTTATTCTGCTTTTGGCTTGTGTTTCCGTCACTCCTTTTTTTTATTTTTATGAAATTTACATTTGTTGTGAGCTACTGTATAGAGAAGGAACACTGCGGCATCTTTCAACAAGGCGAGTGCAACATCCAGTGACATCACTGAAAAGGTGTTGGTTTTAGCAGTATACTCTTGAGGTATTAAAACACTTCCATGTTGTCTGTGTTTTCCCATTGACCATCTCATTCCTTTGCTTGATATCCCGTCATTATTTCTTCTGTTGGATGGGGCTAGGGGTGGCTGCCCCAGCAGTCGAAAGGTTAAACAAAGTGCTGCGACTGTCAGGCTGAGTGAAACCAACTGGCGTTCGGCTATCAGAAGATAATCAAGGCTAATAGGTACATAATGGCTAACAGTGGGGCCGCACTCTCTGGCAGATGCATCATGGGGGACGGAACGCAGACAGCGTGACCTCGCATTCCCTCCGCAGCTCGCACCGCTTCAGAATCGTCAGGCAGAAAGAGCCAGACGTCAGGAATTTTACCCCTGCTTTGCCCCGGGATTACTCTCAGTGGAGTCGTATTGATTTAAATATGCTCGTAGTTTGCTGTTTGTATTTTTCCCTTTTTTCTGTTAATCTTTTTTTATTGTTTAATTGAAGTTTTAACTTTACAGAGTCCATCAATTTATGGGCCATGAAGTGAACTGCCATTGAGAATGATGTCACCACCCTGGACTGTGAACAGTGAAAGCATTATTCAGCATTAGTTTATTCAGCAGGGATCCGTGTGGATCTTAGTGAGTTATGGTTCCTGTAGCATATGCTTTCACTTTTGTCTAAACCAACAAACAGAATGTTTGTGTAACTGATGGTCAAAGTGCCCAAGGTCCTAAAGGACACTTTGTTCTGAACATTGAAGATTTATGAGCCTGTGAAGCAAAGAGGATGAAGGACTAACATTGTGAGTCACTATTCTGTGGTAATGTCAATAAGAGAAAAAAACTATCCACCGTCTTCAACCGCAAATTAAAAACCACATCTAGACACACATTTTGAATTCAGCTTAGATTTAGCAGATATAAATAACAATGCAGTCCTCCAAACCTCGACATGTTGACCGCATATTTTCCATGAATACGTAATCTAAAAAATATATTCACAAAAGCGTGACACTTTGACCCATCCAGCAAAGAGTAAACATGTTCTAAATTGATGCAATTGAGCAGAAAAGGTCACAGGATCATGTGTTAACGAATGTACACATGCTTGGTTCTCAGCACTCTGCGAAGCATCCAGCCAACACTTCCCCTCTGACAGCACTCGGTTGCCCTGGACTCCTCTCCAAAGACTCTCTTTGTAAACAAAGCCTGCTTTTGTTGAGGCCCAGTGCGTCAGAACCATCATCTCCAGAGGGAAAGAGGGATATGGAGGAGAGATGTAGTGGTGGGTGGAGAGAGTCAGACACACACAGAGAGAAAAGGAAAGCGTTTAGGTGGGGGTGAAGGGCAGGGGAACTGAGACAGAGGTCTGGGTAATTGCAGCACAATGGAGATTGTGTTTGATCTCTGAGGTGTCCAGGCCTATTTAGTGGGGAATGTGCCAGGCTGAGGAATGTTGTAGCTCTGAAAGGCCGAGTTTATCAGGAGTTCAGCAAGTGAGAACAAGAGGGGAGGAGAGGGGCTTGTAGTTTGAGAGAGCGATAGAGACAGAGGAGAGAGAGGGACAGAGTTTAACCAGGCTGCCTTTTCATTATTGGCTAATTATGTCTTTAAAGCCTCTGAGAACTTCACTGTACACACTGTTCACACGTGTTGTATGTATTCTATCATGTCTCTCTCTCTCTCTCTCTCTCTCTCTCTCTCTCTCTCTCTCTCTCTCTATCTCTCTCTCTCTCTCTCTCTCTCTCTTTCTCTTTCTCTCTTTCTCTCTCTCTCTATTTGAACTGAAGTGAGAAAGGCCAGTCTGATCTGTGGTGCAGTGCAGCAGCAGCAGCCTCCTGATAGCAGGGCTAAACTGCTGGAGAGCAGAGAGTGCCCGCACAGAGCAGAAGGCTCTTTGAACTCTGTCTGTACTCTCTGCTGCAGAGCTTGAACTGGGTTAATCGCTATTAATATTTAACATGCTGCCAAAGTTCCAGCCCAGAAACTATATCAAAGCCAAGAGCTCCATCCAGCAGAGCCCTTTCAGTACTCTTCTGTAGCAAGCTGGCTGGCATAAACACACTGAAGCTGCCGACATGAGACTTGATTGAAAGTTATTTAATTCTTTTTTAAATAAAGGAAGGGATTCTTTGTAAGAACAATACATTTTTTCTATAGAGCTTGATACTGTATTTTTTTTTAATTGTTAGTTTCTCTCTGTATAGAGCATCAAATCAGAGTTTAGATTTGGCTCATTTCTTTTTTTCTCTCTTACATTTTGGAGTCAATTTGTGTGGCTGCAAATATCTGTAACAATTTCAGCCACAGGCATGGAACATTATGAAGTACAATATATTGATAAGATACCGTATCATTGACAAGGATGAAAAATGAGCAGCTAGAGATGTTTACTTTGTAATCAACATTGTAGGGAGGATGGGGCGGTTATGAAACAACTTGAGGTCGCCAGGGGGGCTGCTGTGCTGTTGCTTTTGCTCATCTCTATGTCTGTCTGTTCTGTCAGCTCACAAACTGGATTATTTCATCAGAGTTCAAGCCTCTATTGCCTCTGCTACTGCAGTCTTTTTCACTCTCTGCCCTCTCCTTTACATCTATCTCTCTATCTCTTTCTATATCTCTCTCTCCTCTTCTCTCTTTCGCTCTCTGCTCCCAGCGCCAGGACCTCAAACAGCATGGTTAAATACCCAGGCCAATGTGTCGCTCTTCAAAGAGACTCAGGTAGTGGATATGCTGGCAATGGGCCAAGATCCAAATGAAGAGTTATTGTAGAGCATTGTGGCTGCACTTCACATGGACCTCAGTCGAACCATATTAAGGGGCCCCACTTGGGCCAAAACCTTCCCACAAGGCAGGTGAAATATAGGCCCTAAGTCCCATTTCACCCCTTCTGAAAACCCCACTAATACCACACAGGGACCCATTTTTATTTCACTTCATAAATCAGTCCAGCAGGACGAGGAAGTTCATTTGGCGTAGAAGAGCTTATGTTAGCTTTAGCCCCTGTCGTAAAGTTCCTTCCTTCGGTACAACTGCCTTGGTTGTTCACCTACAGCAAAAACAACAGAAACCAGGAGCACTTCTAAATGATCAGAATTGCCTTTGATTACTTAAGATATCAAAAATGAGGGGTTGTTTGCTGCCACAAGTACTGCCTGATAAAATGTTAAAGCACAGCTGAAGGGGGAGCTTCGTAGAAGACAAAAGCTGGAAGCAATTTGTGTGGTCACAAATTAAAGTTATTCAGTACCAAGGGTAATTTAATTACCATTCTTTAAATGTTTGAATGACTTTGACCTTTGGAGTACTCAAAGGTCATGCAGGTGTATTTACTTAAGCTAATTCAGAATCAGTAACATGAAAAAAAAGGGTCCCAAATCAAACAGGCCTCCTCCCTGAATATCTGGTTACCAAGCACCAGCTCTGTGTTTGGAAATTAAATTAATATCAATCCACCATGTCATTAGGACTGTTTTCTCAAAACATGGAAATCTGTCTTAGGCCTCTACTTATTCCCCAAAGCAAACATATCAGTGATGAGCTTGACAAGAGAAAGCCAAAAAAAGGAAAAGAAGAATTCTAGACAATGAAAAGCAGGGAGAAAGACATAAACAACAGCTGAAAAAAGCTGACAGTGTTTCCCAAGATGCACCTCTCCCAGCATGGCTCATGAATGGAAACAGGTGTGTGTGATTGTGTGGTTGGTCTTGAGGATTCTGGCCTATGTGGCATGTCTACTGCCTAGGTGATTTGGGTCAATGGAGCACATCTGGTACTAGTCACAACAGAGTGCACACGTCCACGGTCCTCAGACACCCCACCAGGCGAGTAGTGAGGGAGAGAGGCAAGGGCAAGGAAACATCTGGGTTCTCTCTTTCTCTTTCACACACACATACACTCGTACATTTGGGATTCTGTGCTTTTTGGGGTTGCTTGGACTCCTCCAGGTGCATCTGGACTTCTGGAGAAGAACAGCAGTGTGTGTATGTGTGTTTGAGGGAGGGATGGGGAGGGGTTGATTGACAGCCTTGAACCAGAATGTTCCCTGTGCCGGGTGAGTAACTCTCCCATCATGCCCACTCTCTCTCTTTTGTCTTCTGTTTCTTCCAATAGTTCTTCCCCCATTTTGTCTCTGCTCCATAATCTGCCCTTATTTGATAGTGTTCTGGAAAAGACTCATTCCTGTATTTGGAAAAAGACATATATTGTCTGTTGAAGGCAGAGGCAGGGCATTTTTTTTGTTAGCAATGGATGTAAATTAAATTAACAGCCCAATACATTTGTTGTGTCGAATGCTGGAACCTTATGAGTCATGCAGTAATGCAGAGCAAGAGCTATGCCAATGGACAGTAAGGACACACACACACAGACGCACACACACACACACACACACATACATACATGCACAGCTAGACAGCAAGTCTATTCTTTGTCAGAATTCCAGAAATGGAGTGGACTTGATACACTGTGATAATGATAGGGTAAAACTGTATATGAGGCACTGTATCAAATTCTGATGGTGAAATTTTTCAGCACTGACATCTCTCTTGCTCTCTCATTCTAGCCCACTTACCTCACTTCACCCGCTACCTCACCACATGCCCAAGGCAACAACAATAAACATGATTGGCCCTTCACACAAAAGAGGGCGGGCCATCATCTGGACAGGCATGACAAGGGGCAAGTGAAATTGATTTCAAGTGTAGCGGTCTGTGTGGGTATATGTGTGTGTGTGTGTGTGTGTGTGTGTGTGTGTGTGTGTGTGTGTGTGTGTGTGTGTGTGTGTGTGTGTGTGTGTGTGTGTGTGTGTGTGTTAACATAGGGTACAGATTCTTTCACTATGTTTGAGCTCTATGACGGATATGGGAAGTGATGGCATGGAGAACAGAGTGTTTCCTTCCTTCACTTGTAACAGTGGTTGAGGAAACAAATACAGGTTTCCCTCTTTTGCTCACACAATCCAAACAAAGAGCCATGTGTCATAGATGTAAATGTCTTTGCTAGTGACTGTATGTGCCTTGACGATGGCCTCAATGTCTGTTATAGAGTACAGAACACCGCATTTGACACTTGGACAGCATAATAAGAAAGATACAGATAAAACAAAACCTGAAACTAATTTAATATAGTAATCCACATGTTTATTCTCTATATCTGGTGTGTTAGGTGTTTGATTTTCCCAAGTCAGTAAAGGTTTTCAATTGGAATTTCTTTTATAGTGCCCAGCGAGGATCTTGCATACGGGACAATTTCCTGTATGTCACCAAACTCAAATCTATAACATTCAATTATGGATTAATCTACTGATTATTTTCTTGATTAATGGATTCATTATTTGGTCAATGAAACGTCAGAAAACTGTAAAAAAAAAAAAAAAAAGAAGCCCATTGTAATTTCCCAATGTCCATGTTAACATCTTCAAATGTCTTGTTTTGTCCGACCAACAGTCCAAAACCAAAATAAACAATCTAGAGCAAGAAGCAAATCCTTACTTTTGAGAAACTAGTGAATTGTTGGATATGAAGTTTTTTTAAAGATAATTATTTTCATCAGAATTGCTGCTGCTTAATTTTCTATGGATCAACTAATCAATTAATCAAATAATTGTTGCAGCTCTACTCAAATCCCTGTGATTGCACAATCACCTGTCATCATAAATGCAAACTAGCCCAATATTCTTGATATTTTACTTTAACACAATTGTTGGAGTGGAGTTTGCCAATATATCAACACCTGTTCGAAATCAAAAAGGTTAATGAGTATATTTGAAATAACTAAATGCATTCTTATGAGGTGTAAAGTGCATTTGGGAGCTTTGCTTTTGATTGTGACAATGGCAGAGTGCTGTATGTTTGTTTGTGTGAGTACACATGAGAGACAGAGACAGAGAGAAGGAGATTAGGAGAGCGTCCTCAGGTGCCCATCTGGCGTGTGTGTGTGTGTGTGTGTGTGTGTGTGTGTGTGTGTGTGTGTGTGTGTGTGTGTGTGTGTGTGTGTGTGTGTGTGTGTGTGTGTGTGTGATAATTTAAAGTAATGTGGTAATGTCACTGGGTGAAGTGAGGCAACAATGTACAACCCAGGGTTCTTAATCTGGTTAACTAGAGCTGAATGGGTCAGAGTAATGGCTGTACTCCTCACATCTAAGCATAGAAACCAGACTGAACTAAAAACCACTAGACTGTTTTTAGTGCCCTAAATGTACTGTAACAGCCATCTGCACCAATTTAAATTTAAATTTAAAACCGTCATCCCCTATTCTAGATTTAATCCTAATTCTTGCAAATATAACCAGAAACATTTCCAAAAAAGTTTTATGGCTATAATTCCTATAATTCCCTTAATGGCTTGCTTGTTGTTTTCTATTTTCAGTCATCTAGCTGTGTTTCTAGGTTAGGGTGATCTAACTGTGTGTGTGGTAGCTGTGTGTAGGGGTAGCCTTGTGACCAGAGCTACATTGTTCATCCACAGCTATGGACTGTGGCCCAGAAAGAAAGCCCACACACAGTCAGCAAGCTGTGATCCCACTTGGATACAAACCAAATAATCATACATACAAGTCAGCCTGATTTGTGCCGCAATACAGTACCAACCGCGCTTGTGAATTCCAACATCATTCCAGGCTGCTCAGTTTGTTCAAATGAGCTATAGTCATGCAAAATACTACCATGAAAAAATGCTAAATTGATAAACATGTCTGTAGTACCATAGCATCTTTAATTAACATTTTTAAAATGTGCCTCTTTTACGATGCATAGTTCAACTGCATCTTTTTGTTACGCAGTCATCTGAGGGGATTGCATGCAGTCACAGATGATGCTGCTGTTGTGAATTGTTGATTTCTCTTGGAAGCCATTAGTGTTGTTTGTCTATTCAGAGCAGTGTTGGGTTATTGGACCCCTTCTTCTTAACAGTTGGTTCATATTGACAGTCAGGGCGCTTAACTATGAATAGGAAAATGACTTGCCCTCCATGGATTCCATACAAATTACAGAACATGTTTTGCGTTTACTTTTTCACACTTTTAAGAGTGTGCAATTAAATGTGTCTTTAGAGACTCAATTTGTTCATGTTTCTTTCTTCTATTCAGCCTTAAATCATTTCCTTTTTCTTTTTTTTTTTACTCTTTCCATCATTTGACCCTGTAAAGTGATTTCTGTACCTCTGTATGAACACTAAAAAGATGAAAAGGTTAAGAGTTACCTTGATGGCATGAATACTGAATATCCCTGTACAACTGTATTTCTATATAAAAAGAGTCGGATATTCTTGAGAGTGGCAAACTTGTTACAACAAACAAATAAGAGAATCAAGTTGAGATGAGTAGAGAGTGTGAGGAATTTTGGATTCTCTGGCTTGCCCATGCTGTGCCAGCTCTGGAGCAATGAAAGCTTGGAATTGGGAGTGGAAGCAGCCAGGAAAGGAGAGATGCATAAATCCTCTTTTTCCTCACAGCTGCTCGAAATGGGGTCTAATATAGTCCAAACACAACACTTTCCATAATCCCCAGACACTTGAGCAGATTTCAGACCGAGTTTACACATCATGCACTGGCCTTTCTAGCAGGTTTTTGTAACTGTGGTCAATTGCATTTGCATCCAACACTTCTAATAGTGCTCATGCAAAAGATTCACCTTTGCATCACATGGCATTTTACAGGAATCATATATGCAATAACAAAAGACAAAAGACATTGCAAGTACTTCTACAAATCTCTTAATTAGTTGTCAATGACCCTATTTGCTGGCTCATCTTGATAGTCTCATAAGCAGTCTGCATGGCTATTGATGATGCATCCTGTATGTCTGCTGCTGTGATATTTTGTCACACCCAAATAAGACTGTGCTAAGGCTACAGATTGGTGTGTGATACTTAATGATCTTCAACCAGAGGTTTGTGTGTGTTCAACATGCGTCTTTAGATTGTCTCTACATGTGTAGATGTGTGTTGAGTGTCTGTGTGTTGGCCTACATCTATAAATGTACATATAGCTATGTTCTTGTTCTACATCCTTGTTTCTGAATCCCAATATGTGTGTGCGTGTTATATGTGTTTGTCCTTGTTGAGAATGTGTGAACAAACCCTGACCTTTGGGGTAAGGAAACAGATAGCGTCCCAGAATATTCTACCCAGCCAAGGTCCACCTTACCCCAAAGTAATCCTCCTTGCTTTCAAAAAAATTTTACCATTTAAGAAAACACACACATCAATAAAATATGCACCCAAATCCTCTCAATAAACAACACACATATGTGTGCATGCCTTCGCAAAGATTTGCCCACCGTCCCTCTTACTGTTATTTCTTGTAAAGGACATGTTTACTCACTATTGTCACTGTACAACATGGTTTGGCCGGAAGGACCTCAGTGTGAACTTTTGAACCCTTCTCATAAAAACAGCAATACTACTTTGCTGTAATGCTGTTCAATGTTACCTTTAAGCCCTCAGTAAGTGGGATTTCAGAAAATGATGCCCTTATGCAGGCTGTTTACACAAGATCCCTGCCATACCAGCCACACTCTTGCCGCCTCAGCCCCCCTCCTGCCTCAAATCACATTTAATAGGGCTAGTTTGATCCCACGCCAGCATAAGCATACACTTGCTATGACCTTGCTTGAATTTAATGGGGGTTAAAGAAGTTTTCACATTGGCAGTGTGCACATTAATAGTTTGTCTGGCGGATTTGGTAAATTGGAAGAGACGGAAGTGGAGTCAAAGTGTCCGATTAATTGGGTCTACAACCCCCCACCACCTCCTCCATTGCTTCCAGAACCGTGCACCTATCCTTAGCATCCTGTCCAGGTTCACCTTGGGGTACTCTGTTACATTCTGTTTAAGTAAGGCATATGCAGACTCAAAGAACCCAAAAGCCCTGTGTGTGTGCGTGTAAACATACATGTATGTGCATGTATACTGTATGTCTAACATGTACGTGTGGGACAAATATGTGGAGACTGAGCAGAAAATAAAGCATCAAGTGGGCTGTTGATGAGAGGTGAATGAACATTGGTGGAATGAGGGGGCGTAAAAACAAGTGTGAAGTAACTAAAAGTGCACTGAATCAATAAAGGTCTGTAAAGTTAGTGTGAACTGCAAAAAGTTTGAATCTGTAGAAATGTGTGAAAGAGTAGGAAGGTCATTGAATTACTCTTAGTATGTTCTGCTGGGATGAAAAAATGAATTTGATATTTTGCGTTGATTTATATGTATGCATATCCTTGTGCACTCTCTTTTCCCCTCCTGTCATTTACAGTCAGGGCCATAAGTACTTGGACTATGACACAATTTTTCAAATTTTGCCTATTTATTTCAATATGTGGTTGAAGTGTAGACTTTCAGCATTATTGCAATGGATATAACAAAAATATGGCATTAACTGTTGAGGAATTACAGCCATTTTTACACAGCCCCCCACATTTTCAGAGGTTCAGAAGTATTTGGACAAACTAACATAATAAAGAACATAATGATCATTTTTAATACTTGGAGGAAAATCCTTTGCAGTCAATGATTGCTTGAAGTCTTACACCCATAGCCATCACCAAACGCTGAGTTTCCTCCCTTGAGATGCTTTGCCAAGCCTTTACTGCAGCCTCCTTCAAAAAAAGCATGCTCACTTGGGTTGAGATCAGGTGACTGACTTGGCCATGAAAGGATATTCCATTTCTTTACCTTGAGAAGCTCTTGGGCTGTTTTCACAGTATGTTTTGGGTCATTATTCATCTGTACTGAGAAGCGCCGTCCAATCAGTTTTGCAGCATTTGGCTGAATGTGAGTAGATAGTATAGCCCTAAACACCTCAAAACTCATCCTGCTACTTCTATTAGCTGTGACATCATCAATGAACACCAGTGACCCAGTTCCATTGGCAGCCATTCAAGCCCATACCATAGCACCGCCTCCACCATGTAAACCAGATGATGTGGTTTGCTTCGGATCAGAAGCCGTTCCCTTCCTTCTCTACACTTTTCTCTTCCCATCATTCTGATACAAGTTAATCTTGGTTTCATCTGTCCAAAGAACCGTGATCTAAAACTGACCAGGCTCATTCAGATGTTTTCTGGCAAAGTCTAATCTGGCCTTCCTGTTTTTCAGTGTTCCCAGTGGTTTGCACCTTGTTGTAAACCTTCAGATTCATGAAGACATCTCTTGATTGTAGACGGTGACAATGACACGCCTACCTCCTCCAGAGTATTCTTGACCTCAGTATTCATGTTATGAAGGGTTTTTTCTTCACCAAGGAAATAATTCTCCTACATCTACTTTACATGTCTTCCATGGTCTTCCGGGCCTTTTGGTGTTGGTGAGTTTGCCAGTACATTCCTTATTTTTAGGAATGTACCAAACTGTTGATTTGGTCAATCCTAATGTTTCTGCTATCTGCCTGATAGGTTTGTGTAGTTTGTCAGCCTTTTAATGGCCTCCTTCACTTGCATTGACACCTCTTTGGTCCTCATGCTGAGAGTTTCCTGGACCACCTACCAAATGCAAATTCAACATTTTCAATCATCTCCAGACCTTTCTATCTGCTTAATTTGTCATGAAATAACGAGGGAACAGGCCACACCTGGCCATCAAACCATTTGTAAGACAATTCTCCAATTACTTTTGAGCCTCTGAAAATGTGGGGGACTGTGTAAAAATGGTTGTAATTCCTAAACAGTTAATGCGATAGTTTTGTTGTATCCATTAAATTAAAGCTGCAAGTCTACACTTCAACCACATATTGACTGCGTCATTTCAAATCTGTGTAAAGTCATGTAAAGAGGAAAATAAGAAAAATTCTGTCACAGTCCAAATACATATGGCCCTGTATTTATGAATTTATTGTTTTGTTCCACATTTTACTGGATTTTCTTGGATTAGCATCGTTCATAGTCTATTAAACATTTTCCAGATATGGTATTGCCAGCATCTATAATGTTATTTGTGTCTTTACAGCCACCAGACGGTAATATATGTGATAATAGCATGAGATGTAGAATCATAGTGTGAGCCAAACAAGTCTAGTAATCCACTGTAATTGGTTGGATTTTTGCAGTGAGTCAACCTCTCTGTCTGCCTTCCTCTGTGCCTTTTGATAATCCAATTTACATTTCTTTAATCTTTACCCTCTGCGTTTAGCAAATTAATTAAATATTGACAAGGAATCCAGCGAAACCACAGAAAAACAGAATGTCACAGCTAAACTGATTACTTCCATGACAGAGGTAAGAGAGAGACATAGAGAGATGCATGGTCCACCTCATGCACTATAAATGATTAAAGACCATAGACAATGGTTGAATCATGCAACCAGATGAACAAGTGTGCAGATTGAATGCTTGTCTTAGCCAATGCTCTCTTTCATACAGCATCAGTCTGTGGCCTCTTGTCAATGTGTTCCCCACTAACCCAACATAAAAATGATAACAATGTATTTCTGAGTGTTTTACTCCAAGAGAGAATCCCATTTCCCTTCTTGAAAGCCAACGCACCATCTGTCACCAGGGCGCTGATAATGAAAAGCTAAGAAAAACCTTCATAGGATCATACAAACACACGAAACCCTAACATGTTGTAGGAGATGATTTGAGCAGTCCATGTAAGCTGATGATGTTTCATCCACCATGGTAACCTTACTTTGACCCATGTCCTTTACTCCACAAGGGTAATTGACCAATCTGGTAGACATGCACATATTGCATTGTGGATAAGAGCCAAAAGTATTCTGGATTTTGTGTGTGTGTGTGTGGGAGGGGGGGATGGTGGTGGGGGCAATGCATGTATATTCACTAACAGTATTTATATTTCTACCGGCCCAATTGGTATTTGTGTGTTTGCTCGAGCAGGCACATGCTTTTGTCTGTGTACAAGCATGCCTGGTATTGTGTATATGTCTGTCTATTTGGGAGAATCAACAGACACAGTGGCGATGGAGTTCATTTTATTAGGGATGAGATTAGGGTCATGTTGCAATACGCTTGCTGTGGTGTTATTATTGTGATCTGTCCCTTGGAGTTTCCAACTTCAAAGAGACAGCTGGGCCAGTAACATGATCCAGACTACCAACTACCCTCTTACAACTTCACAGTCAGGTCAAATCTCAGTCTAAGCACTACAACTGATTTTTAATTACTAAAGACACACAAAACTGATTCCTCCTTACTAACATTAAATGTATGCAATAATAGCTAAAGACCTAAACTTTCCAAACCACATAGGGTTGTCTGCAGATCTCTTTTCAATGGAAAGCAAAAAACAAATGTTTTTATATTTCAAAAACGATGAAGAACGAAAAGAATGGATAGCTGAGAATGAATGTGGAGGTGTAAGGAAAAGCCCTCTGGCTGGGGGAGGTAGGAGAAATGTGAGTAGTGGGGAGCGAGGGGAGCTGATTCTCACTATCATCATGTGGTTGAACCAAATCCCCTCTCTCCTCTCCTCTCCTCCCCTGCTCTGTGTGAGGAGTGAGTTTGGCCTGGGGCACATGTTCAGATATGGGTGCTAGTGATTGGTTTGCTGCCAACGGTGGCAAAGGTCAAGCTGCTCTGTGCTCTTTGTTGTTGTTTCCTCAGAGTTACTGTTGTATGCTGTTCTCCACTGCAATCCCATGTTTCATGATTTCCACTGGATATGGGAACGGTGGTGTGAGATGCATCTGGTAGATGGTTGTTTATTTCCATTTTTAAGGCTTGTTTTTAGTTGCTTTATTATATTTGTTTTGCTTATACAACATTCTAATTTATTTACCATCTTCACAGTGGGAAGATGTTTGAATTGTATCTTAATAGCTATAATAAAAAAATAACATAATTTCACAGAGCCTTAAAGCAGGTGTGTTCAGATAAAGGTGTTATCAGTTTGCTGCCAAAAAGAGCAAAACATGGTTTTGCTGATTAGAAATTAGGGGGAACTAATTAGTCTTAAGGAAAGTCCCAAGTGAAACAATGAGCAATAAAAAGATATTATTAGGCGCATGTCATCAATTATTAACTTAAATGAAAAAGGAGACAAAGGGAAAAAAAGAAAGTTGCTTGCTTCAGAAAGTGAATAAATGTTCACCCCAATGGATCACAAGCCCAAAAGTGTTCAGTAGCTTGACCTAATTCAGTCCTTGAAGTCATGAGACTATAAAATATTTATGAGGTGGTACCAAGTAAGGTAGCTTGTTTGCATCAAGGATAATAGTGTGGAAAATAATATCTCATCTAATCACAGAATGACATAATGGGCTTTGTGATGTGTTTGGTGGATTATGCAGTACAACTTAATGCAATGCATAGATGCTTTGCAAAACTTAATTTCTACATAAGTGCTCATGGAAATGCCTTATTGCCTTATTCGAAACTTGTGGTCAGTTATGACCATTGTTTGACACTTTGAGCAAAGGAAGTAATGTGCCTTGTGCATTGAGTACGATGCAGTTGCAGAATATATGTTGTTATAAGTAGCACACTGAAAGAAGAAAAAATGTCAATGCTGCCTGATTGAGCTCAAAGAAGAGGATGCCAAATGTGGAAGCGATTGCTTCTGTTATGCACAAGTATTCCCAGTGTTAACAAATTGGTGCTGTCTCTCTTTTTTATGTTAACATCTGCCTGAAACAATTTAATGAAAAAATGATCACTATCAATTAATTATGAACCTGTATATTAAACAAGTACTGTTAAATGCTGAATAAATATGCTTTGTTTAGCCATGTTTGAAAATGCACAGACTTAACGTAACTGCTTATTATTTACTTACTTGCTTATTTGGTAAACCGTTAAGTTTTACACCAACCGTGTTGGTGTAAAACTGCAATGGACTGACGAGGTGTATCTCGCCTCTTACCTGAACAGGATCAGTGTTATATAAAATAAATGGATGGAGTGTTGGTTTGACCGTGTTAGTTGGTCGTCTCTCTCCAACTTTGTCAAAGTTGTTTTTCAGTCTCTAGCAGTATTTGTGTAACTGTTTTGCAGTCTGCAGTGTGTATGTCCTTATTTTAGCCCTGAGGTGTGTGTGTTTCATCCTCTACTCTCTAAGACTGATGTGTGTCAACAGTATAGACAGAGATACTCTAGCCTGGAGGACTTCATTTTCCATCATGTTTTGCACCAAACAATTGTGTGTTTATGCGCGTGTGTGCTTCAATGTATGGTTTGGCTATAAGATGGTGGTTAAAATAAGAAAGGTTATGGTGTGCACAGAATAACCATGGCAACCATTATTCAGTCATGTCAAAGTTATTCCATTATAATTACTAGTTTTGAATGCTCCAAAAAAAAGCAGATCATTAGACCAATTTCAATTAAATATTTGACTTGGCGTTTGCATCAAATATAATTTGACCATGCGGTGAAATTGTGTTATTAATACTGTCCCGAACCACATTTTTCCTGGGAAACTTCGCAGCTCTTTGGCTCGTCTTCATCATCGAGATATTTTGTCTGCTCAGCTGAACTTAAGTTTTCCTAAAATCCTTATTTCCCCTCTCTCCTGCCATTCCTCCACCCTACTATACTTTCCGCTGTACCTCCACTCCTCCCATATTCCATTCTATTATCGCCTTCCCATCCTCCGCGTTTTCCATATTGGCCTTTTTGGGTCTCAAAACCCAGTCGCTTTTCTTCATAGAGCCTGGAAAGACGCTTGAGCAGTGAATAATTCTGAACATGATAAATCCCACCTTAAATCCAGCCATGAGACTCCAACAGGGTTCCACATGTAATTCTAAGCCCTATTATAGGGCCACTAATGCCGGTTGAGGATGGCGAATCACGGCACAGCCTGCAGCCATGTAAGAATTAGAAATAAATATGCATCGGTACCAGATAAATATAGCAAGCGGCAAATCTGCCGTGAGACTGTGTGTGTGTGTGTGTGTGTGTAAGTGTGTGTGAGAAGCCACAATTTGCAGGCGATGAGACGAATTCGCAACAGCTCTCTGGGTAATTGATGGATTAAATTCAGTGGCTAAGGGGTTGGAGTTAATGTGCGCCATAATTTAGGAAAAAGAAAGCAGAATAAAAAATGTTGGTCCGTATTCAAGGAAATGCGTTTCGCTGTCATGTCTGAACACCTCATTTCAGGGCTTGTATTAGGTGTCTCAAGGGTGGCAGTTGAGGTCTCTATTGTTGGTGTTCATCTATCTGTTTATTGACTTGGAGTTACATGAAGACTAAATGAGGGGTGTAAGCTAGCCTGGGTAGTGCTCCGGCTCTGTTTTTTTTCCGCATATGGCCCCTTTGAAATCGTAAGTATATGTGTAACATTATTTTATTGAGCCCCAACCAGACATATTCTTTATGCCTGTTTTCTAGAGCTGCACTAGCTGCTTATATCTGTGGTCCAGGAGCTGATCCCCTCCCACTCTAAGGCAAATAGTTTTACTCAAATTCACCCAATTCCCTGTCGAAAGTCTCCCTATAAATCAGGTAGCCATCCAATCAGAATTCAGGATTAGGAAAGTAGATTTATGATTGCACCCACTAGTGCTCATTCAGTCTACCACCATAATTTACATGGCTTACATGCCATTGTCTGCCTGTTACACACATTTGATGATAGCGTCTTCAAAATCTTTGCACCTCACGTTTTGCATTTGTCAAGCGTAAAAATTAGCTAAAATGGGATTTACAAGACGTCTACTGTAATTCAGTTGTGTTTTCAAAATGTAAAGTCTACTAGGACATTTCCAGGGGAAGTCTGCATGTCCGTCACAGTAGGGCTAGGCAATACAAGATATCAATGTCTTATAATCTGATGTAGGAGCAGGGTTAGTAAGGTAATACTTGTAGTTATTAAAGATTGTAATGTCAATTAACTGTAACATCTGTTATTCTAGATTATTTAGGACTACTTAACCCACTGGAGAGGCTTTGGCCAAGTATTTTGGGGAATGGCAACACAAATGTACTCGGATTGTTTGTTATTCGATACAGAGATAATTAATCAATATCAATGCATGCTAGTCTGCTAGAGTAGCATAAACCCTCACAGCCTGCAGCTCACAAAGGTCGATAGTGTTTGAATGTTTGGATTCCTTTATTGTAAGGAGCCACACCAAAACTCACTGGCCTCGTTGGTCAATTGCTATACATTTTTTTACTTTTTTATCTCTTATTCCGACCCATTCAAAAATGTATTGTAAATCCTGTCAGAACTCTTTGAGACAACCTCCTTCCAGAAAAAAAAAAACAGATGTCGAAAACGTACACATAATCAGGTATAAGACTCAGTGACGGCTCATAGGCACTCTAAGGTATCAGATCTCAGACGTTTCACAATATGTCTATTTGTAGCCATTCTCCCTCGCATTAACTTGTGCAATGTTGACTGTAAGAAGCTGGTACATCAAATTAAGGTTGCAATGCATTACTATAAAAATAGTTGGGACTTTTTCCAAATTAAAAAAAAAGTTATAGAAAAAAAAAAAAAAAAAGAGTGAATAAGGCATTATCCTGTCTTATTTCATATCAATGATAATACCACTTCAGTGTAACACCCAGTAGACTTGTGACTTGTTGCACTTAACCTGCGGGTGCTTATGTCCCCGTGCTGGGTGCCATCCCCACCATGGCAGTTACATTTAAATTAAGTATTTTGTTGTATTTGAGAGCTCAGTTTAAACTTCAAACGTCTTATTAGATCATTCCACCCTCTGCGTTTTGACATAAAGAGTGGATGCTGCAGTGTTTCCTTTTTCTTTATCTGAAGGCATATGCTAGTTTTTGTTCTCTTACAGTGGATTGTGGCACTATGGCATGGTATTTGAAAAACCCTGGTTTTGTTGACTTATTAATTGCTTGTGTCTTTCTAACTGAGGAGTGTGGAGATGACACGGCATGCTGGGATATTCTCTTTAGATGGTGATAGTGGTTGCGGTGGTGGGTGGAAAAGGTTCTTCTTCTCTCTCTCTCTCTCTCTTCCTTCGCACTCCTCCCTCAGCTCATCAGTTCATCAGGCTTCTCTGTGGAACACTTAGCCCTGAGGAGAAGCTGTGGGTGGGGGTCTGTAACTTTTGATGAATGAATATATCTCTGACTCACTCATCTTTCATCTGACTGTTTAATCTTGTCTCTCTCTCTGTGTTTCTTTCTCTATCTCTCATTTGCTCCCTCTCTGAACCTCTTTCTGGCCTCTGCTCCTCGCTCAAGACAGTGGTTGCTACTTTAATTGGATTGTGCTGAACTCTGGCTCCTGTTGCATCTCTTATGATCATCTAGGAGACTCTTTGACTCAGACTTCCTGTGAAGTTCGGCTTTGTAACATCTTATGAACTTTTTTATCAGTCAGAAAAGCATCTCTCCTCCAGGTTTTTCCAGGTATACTGTGTAGATGAGTTTATCAATTACCTATAAAGTTTTCTGTTACACAAACCAGAAGTGGGTTAGAGCAGTCCTGAACAGAAAGTCGGGAATATGAATGTGTTTACAACATATCCAGACGTTACCTCAGGTTCAGGGTCTACAGAGCCAACTGAGACTTAGTCATCCAGAGACAAACAGGCTGCCTCTTGAATCCTCTGCCCACACAGGACTCACATCCTCAGGCTTGCCCCGATGCCTCCCTTCATACCCTTTTGCCTCTCCTCTCCCCTCCCCTCTGCTCTCCTTTCCCCAACCTCCCTGAGCTCGATTGAGGGAGATGATTAAGACATCAAAAGCTGTGCCTCACTGTAGATCAAAACTCAGGGCTGACGGGCGAGAGCCTGATCCCGCATAGACTTCCGCTGCAACCCCACAGCCGGAGATTTGCCATTCCCAGCAGCTCTCCTGCTCCACTCCATTAGTATCTCCATGCCAATCGGAGGCTCCCCGGGGTTCGACATGTAGCCTAGGATGAGTCAGGGCTGTGCAATCAACCCCATCCATGGAGAGGCAGGTGCTTTAGTGGTGAGCCACAGTGGTGTTTTTGTGCGTGTGTGTGTGTGCGGGGGGGGGGGGGGGACATATGTATGTGTGTGCATGTGTTTATCATAGCTCAAGGCCCTTATTCACCCCCACTGTTTTATCATCCCCAACACTGAACAGCAGCAGCCCATCACACTGCCTCTATCTCCCTTTCTCTCCTTTCTCTTTCTCTTTTACTCTCACTCTCTCCCTCGAGGGGCTTTAGTTCATGTGATTCCACGCTCTAGCTTTAGCTCAACTTTGCCACTTGGCAGTCTCGAAAGATTTTTTCTGCTTGTCTCTCGTTTTACTCCTGCTGTTAAAGTGGTGATAAAGAGAACAGAAAATACATACAGGATCATGAGGAGAGACTTTTCCCTGCTTGTAAAATGAAGTGCTTCATGTTCCATCTGAGCAACGTCAACGGAAAAGGGTTAGAGCCAGTCAGAGTTGGTGAGGACAAACTGTGAGGAAAGAAAAATAATAAATGTGGTTCCCATCCAGACATGGAAATAAAAGGAGGAAATAATTGGAGACTTTCGAGCCAAGGGGGGTTAATAATAATAATTTAAGTACAAAAAAAGAAGTTATGAAATGTTTTGGTATTTGTTTTTAGCAACATAAAGATAAAACTTATTCCCCTTAAATTGGCTGGAAATGTGTTCCATGTTCACTGGAATTTGGTGCTGATGTCATGGTTAGTACAGGCAGCAGCACAATCATTTATGTTCCACAACTTATGTCTTTATATGCCTTCGGGACACAGAAGAATATGCACCACACAAACACGCATGTCAAACATACCCACAGAGACACACGGTAAAGACACAAGCAGGCAAGACATAAATTCACAAATGACAATGTTGGAATCATCCTTAATTAATCCCCACTTCAGCTTGTCAAGGTTTGTGCCACTCTTCACATTGGTGGTGGAGTTACAGTCATCTGAGCAGCCACTCGGTCATTTAGTTTTAGCCAGTCAACCAGTGAGTTAGGCCCTGGGGCTAAGCTCATTAAGGCAGGAGAGTCCCCTACTATCCCTCCCTCCCGCTATGCACCTAAGGGCCAGCCCCCTCCCTGTCGACTCCCTGCCTTTAATTGAGTTCTCACTTCTCTTTATTTTACTGTCAGCATTATACCCCTCTCATTGTTATCCCCCTCTCCATCCCCCTTCTTGAGCCCATCTCCTCCCTTCCCTTTACTGCTGCTACCACCAACACTTTTTGGGGGGTATTTCAGAGAGTAAGCACTTTCTCTATATTAAGATGTGAAATTCATTTTGACACTGGGCTGGAAATAGAGTGGAACAGGCAATATGCCCCTATCTGCTCCTCTCTCTCCTCCCCCTCCCTCTTCTCCTCTTCCTCTCTGTCTCTCTCTCTCTCTCTCTCTCTCTCTCTCTCTCTCTCTCTTTCTCTCTCCCCACTCTTACTTTGTTTTTTTCTCCTTCAATCCATGGATCCACTCTCCCACCTCACTTTCTTAAATCACCCAGAAAGTAGCCTGCAAGGTATGGGCCCACTTGTCCTAAATTGTATTTTCATAAGAATGAAGAAATAGCATAATCCTTTGCACCTCTTTCTAAGGATTTGGATCTATTAAGAGGGCAAGATGAATCAAAGAATGGATGCAGACATAGAACAGGACAGATTAAGAAAAAATTAATACAAGTATACAGTAAGAAATAAATGAGAGCTAAAGATGACAAGTGTTAATATACTGAGAGAATCAGTAATGTCAGTGGTGTCTCAGCTATGCAAGTCTTGTATAATATGTCAGGGAATCTGCTGATAATGTAACCTAATGAGGTGGAGGGAAGAGATGCAGTAAATATGTGGATTGCATGAAAACCATTGTATGAATAACTATATCCCTGAGACAGCAAGTGTCCACAAGTTAAAGTGTAGCAGGGGTAGCAGAGCAATGCAGATGATTAGACTGACTGCTGCATCTGGCCGCTGGCCCAGGGCTAAATCACATAGTCAAATAACTGTGTGACCGCATGGCTGTATTGCCTAGTCTGCCACGCTCTCCCTGAGATGATATGATGCAACCGGATAAAGAGCAGAGCGAGGCTGTATGAATACACATAAATGCACTTCAGCCAAGCAGTGGCTTTTCTTACATTTCATCATGGCTAAATGTTTGTTTCCCCCCCAGGGACATTAGCGTAAAGGGATCATAACGATAGCCGTGTTACCAAGGTGTATTTGAGTCTTTAGGGGTGTCTTGGCCTTAAAATCAACTCTGTACACACAACAAATATATAGTGAATTCACATGCATGCATATGCAGAGGTATACTGGTGCATAGAGATGTATGCATAAACATATGTTTGAATAGACGCAGAGGATGCACATACAGCCCTTACCCTGCATAAACATATTTCATTACTAGATTCATAGACATGGCTGTGTTCCATTGTAACACATTGCAATGGCCATGAATGTGCAGTTTGTGCTCATGAACATGCATCCATGTGATATGATGCTAAAGGTCCACCCCCCATGTCCTTGTTTGTGTTTGTTTCGGACCTTTGTGTCTTTTTCTCTTTGTTGCCTGAAATGTCTGTAATAATGTGTAAGAACAGCAGTGTCTATTCCTCTGAATGTCTGTATATTTATAACTCTCTGCCTTATAACAGCTGTCAAGGCTCCTGACACTCACACATACACATTGATAGGGTCTAATGAGAAACTCAGTCTGTCTGACATAGCTGAATCAGGACAAGTCATCCTTCGTACATAGTAAAAAGGAAACCACACTCACCATGGAGGAATGTGGACAACACAGAAATGTACATAGAGATATGTGAAAAAGTGTTCTCTTACACATGGTTTCACACAGAGAAAGTCTACTGACTTCCAGCACAGCACGACAAGTCCTCCAATTTAATTTGTAATCTAATAAATCTAAAAAAGCAATCAGCGACAGCCAATGGCTATTCAACTTAACCCCCTTGCCCTGTCTGACTAGACTGAGATAATTGTCCTGTAATGTGGTCGAGAGGGCAAGGGGGAGAGGGAGCAAGGCAGAGAGCATAGGGTCAGGGCCCATCTCCTCACCGAAAATAGCCTCTAAATGTGTGAGGCAAGGCTTCCATTATTAGGCCGTCCAAGTTGACAGAAAGGTGGCCAAGGCCTGTTTACATTTGCTGCTGTTATTTGGAATGGAGGAGAGAGAGCGGCGAGAGAGAGAGAGGGGAAACGAAAGAAATTACCAGTATGGTCCAGGAAGTGCGAGGCAGGTAATTGCAGTTGACAGTCCGGTCTGCCACACAGTTAATTTGAGCCTGAGCCCAGGTCCATTCCACCATAGCGCACCATACTTATACGCAACACAATCTGTCTGCATAGGTACATGCACAGAAACCATCTATTTCTCTCTTATTCTCGCTCGCTCTCACTCTCTCTGGCAGTAGAATTATGTCGTAAGCAAGATATGAGCAGCCATGTCTCTCCTGGTAGGTGCTCACTCCATGTCCTTATTTTCCCTATAGTTAATTTTCCACTGAGAAATATTGAATTTTGGGCAGGGTGATAGTGTACCTGTCAGTGATAGGGCGTCATCTCTAACTCCCTCTGACAGGTGGACCATTATATCTGCGAGAGAAAATAATCCCTCTCTACTTTAAGACCGGCAAATTTCAACCCTTGGGTTGGTGAGCAGGAGAGAAAGGCCTCTTACCTAAATCTGCTCTGATCGGTTAATGAAAGACATTATTTAGAAAGCTGATTGCTTTTTTCAAAGCGAAGCTACTGTATGGGTGTTTACCTTCAGTTACTTTGAGAATCCATTTTGGTGAACCTGACTGGGTATACATGGATAGGTATACACATGCATGCATTGGTAACCGTATTCATCCATTACGAACAGATTTTGATCAACCTAAATGAGTTTTGAAATACAGAAATAGTGACATGACAAGCGTATCTTCGCGTTGTGTGTTTGTGGACTGCAAACTTGAATTAAAACTCCACAAATTCTTTCATTTGTATCTAATATCTCAAGATTGAACAGTGTTTAACAAGTTTAACATCAACGCAACTCGTCATCGGACCTAGATTTGGTGTATTTTATCAAACATGTCCTGCAGTTGAGCCTCCTGACTTCACTCTCCTGTCCTCAGTGTTAAGGTTGGGAATGCCCTGTGGCCCCTCAGTCTACTGTACCACGGATGACATCAACCCCTCTGGTCCCACATCCCTGCAACCACTTGACATTTCTATCGACATTTTCCACAGTGCTCTCACATTAAAGGGCGTGACATTTCATTTGCACATGATGTTGATTAAAATACACCCTTATGGTCTCAAGAAAAAAGGAGGTGTAGGCCATTTTTGTACCATCTGCTTTGGGATATTGGGAGGAAATGAGGGGATAAATAGAACATCGGCTGATTGAGGGGATTATTAAAAGGCCCTTTGCTGGTGTTCTGTAAAGACCTGAAGATAAAAGTGAGGGAAAATCTAAATTTTACATTATGAAATTGGCCCCGTTTTTAATTGATTACCACTAGTTTAGAATAGTGCAGTGAAAAGAAAGGATTTTTTATTTTATTTTATCTTTCAATTGCTGCTGTTTCTTTTAGGGCCCGTGAGCATTTGACAGTATACCTCCTCACAATACCTTTTAGTACAAATACAACCTGATTTAAATCAAGCCGAATTCAGTCAAAGTCCATCAGTGGCAGGTCACATTTACGTCTGTGTCAGGCCACCTGCACCGTGCTGCTGTCTGCTGATGTGTTAGCCCCAGCTGGACTTGTATGATCTGACTCCAGGCCAGGTCTCACCTGCCAGCTCCTATTGGGTCCTCCACTTTTACACTGGCCCGGGGCCTGTCACTGATGGGCAGCCTGCCGTCCAGTCTAAACGGCTGGCTTCCAAAGACGTTCGTTGTTGTCTGTTCTCCTCTGCCTGAAACAGCTTCTGACAAGACATTGAGCTGTGTATTTCCTTACTCAGTTAATGTTTCTTCTTTGTCTGGCGTAGAGCTTATAGCTTAGATGTGTACAAGTATTGCATGGGAGTGTGTGGCAAAAGAGTAATTGCACGGATGACAAATTATTTAAAAAAAATTGAAATAGAACATTCACATGTTACATTTACCTCATGATCTCCAGCTGATAGAGACCAATGCTGACCTGTGTTTCCACCTATCTGCACAACAGTTAAAGCGTCATGACACCTGTAACTCAATTATATTAAATTAGCACAAAGGGAGATGTATAGCCATAAAATAGACATTAACGGTTTACTTTTATCCCCAAGCAGCCAATAGGGATCCAGAAGAGAGTAACATAGTAACCTAATTAAAAGCAGTTGAAATGATACTCAATGACCGCTCAGTTGTTAAACTAGGAGAGGTGCATAGGTTAATCATAGCCTGTGAGCAGCTTTATGTAATAGAACCATAATATGATAATTACTTCACTTTTACTCAAACTTATCTGTGTCAATAAAAAATATAGCCAAGCATATGCACAGAGTATGCCTTGGCTTGATCCAATATATCACACCAGACATAACAGCCACTATTCATGTTCCTTGCTGACCTGGTTAGCACCAGGAACATGTAAAGGCATTGCAATAATGAATGTCTACTATTGCTACAAGGTGTTTGATCACTATTATGCCTTACAGATAAGCTAATTTAGCAACCATTATAAGCAGGTTGCCCTTCCACCTTAATAGTATTTCTGTAATTACTGTAGTGACAGCATTGTCCCATATGGTTACACTATTATTGCCCAAGAGGTTGTGTTTAAAGAGCAATGCAGTTATTAGCTTACCTTTTGTCATAAGCACATTCAGTAACCTACAAAATGGCTTTATTCACTCACAGGTAAACTAATGATGTATTCTAAAAATGACCAGAATATATATCTCTACAAATAACTCTGTACAGTCTTTTCAAAGGGCTTTAGTAAAGATCCCCAATTTCTTATATTATTCCTTTTAATGAACATTCCCATTTTGCAGTATACTATTGCAGCATTTTCAGAAAACTGATTGGGTATACATGGATAGGTATACACATGAATTTTGAGAAAACTATGTTCTCCAGCAGCAATTCTACCAGCAGCTGGCCACAGTTGCAGTGTAGATATCATAGACTGCCATCGAGTTATGGAGATGACAGTTATATCATCAACTCCATCAGCCCTCCTCGGTGAAACAATTTGCAGTGTCTACAGGGGCAGACACAAACAAATCGTTTTCCTGATATTCCTTTTCCAAGCAGTCAGGCTGCAAGGGTCTCTCCCAGCTAGAGGTGAGGAGCAGGCCTGCAGAGAAATGGATGGAGCGAGACAGAATAGGAATACATGGAAGAGGCTTAGAGAGAGAGAGAGAGAGAGAGAGAGAGAGAGAGAGAGAGAGAGAGAGAGAGAGAGAGAGAGAGAGAGAGAGAGAGAGAGAGAGAGAGAGAGAGAGAGAGAGAGAGAGAGAGAGAGAGAGAGAGAGAGAGAGAAGTGAGCCTAAATTGGGAATCTATTACCGAGGCATGGGTACAGCAGCCCCTTTCTGTCTCCCGTAAACACACAGAAATGTGTTCAAGTGCAGGGGCTTTATAAGTTCCCCCTTCTCTAGAGTAATGTGCTTTGAATGGCTGGTAAAATGGGACTGGGAGAATTTCATTCCCGCTGCCTCCCCAGGCGACTCACCTTTGGCCCACCGATGATATGAGCCCTTTTCTATTTTTTCCACTTTTACTCTCCCTTGTTCCCTCTTTCCATCTGCCCGACTGATGGAGAGGAGGAGAAATAAATGGAGAGCAGTGGCACAGCAGGGGATGGAGGGATGGAAGTGTAGAGGGAGAGGCACAGGGGGAAGAGGATTGCGGTACAGGGCTTATTTATTTAGTGGAATGAGGCAGGTGCGTTATCCACAGCTCAGATTAGCTCATCTGTTTATGCTAAATGCCACACCATGGGAAGGGCGGCCTTGTCACAGGAAGTAGAGAAACCCATTTTTCTCACTGTCTGCTTCTCCCACAGATTGCTGGATCTGTTCTTTTCACCTGTCAGACCTTTGCTGAAATCCAAGTATTAGATATAATCAACAGATAACTGGCTTTACTTTTCACTTGCCTTTGTAGATCTAGTTACCTTATAATTTAGCCCGCTGTTACATTTGTTTCTTATTTTGCTTGATTCAATTACATGTTAGGAGATTGTTTTGATTTTCCTCTCAATTGATTTTCTAAATATGGCTGAGGTAGGGATCTTTGAGCCACCCTGGGTCCCTGTACAGCCGAATGAGTTGACTCAGATTAAAGCATGTTTAAGTCCCACTTTGGCCCCTATACTAACATGAAGTCATGAAGCCCTGGGTGTTGGGTCTCTCAGCACCCACTTAGACATGACTGATGGATTTTAGGGCATGGAAACACTAGACGCCAAACATGTTATAGTAACAAAAAAAAATTGACATGCGCATATGTATGATGAAAGTCATAGCTTGGGGTTATGCTAGCCTCTGAATGTGTATGTTTTTGCCGCTTACAATCTTTTACGGTAAAACTGTGGTTTAGAGAATAAGTCCACTGTTACGTGCTGGACAGATCCCGTTCAGGTCATAGTTGACATATTACCCTAACTCAGCATACACTGTGAACAATGTTTGTCATTGTGATTTCTGTGTTTTATATGAAATGAAATCAACACTAAAGTTACAATTTATTTCTATAAATCTTTATTGAGAATTGTTTACATGACTATAAGTGATTTACTATTATGAGGATTTTCTTTCATCAAAATGTATATCATGGAGTTTAAGTTAGTAGAACATGTTTATTTATACTTACTGTGACCTTTTACTCTCCTCATCGTCAGTTTTCAATTTGCCCACTGGTAAAATCATAAACATATCATCATCTGTGCCAGTCAATACACCAATTGCAAAGAACCAGCCTAATTTATATTTCAGTAGTTGTTTGCATTAGATGAGCGATTTTCAAATGTTAGTGAGCAAAATGAAATAAAAAGCAACAGTGAAATAAATATTATATCTGTTCTTGTCAAGTAGTGTATTGAATGGTACAAGGAGGTGATATTCTCCTTTGTTAGCTCTGAACCTGTTCATTACCGCGTGATGTTCCCACTGCTCCAATCTATGAGGAGAGCGTGGCCAAGCCGCGACCTTTCACCCCTTTGTCCTCATGCGGAAAATCCTCTTGATAAGACATGTAATAGCTGAAGCATTATTGCGTATGTGTGTCTTTGTGTATCCACCTTGTGCATAGCATGTGAGAGGGTCACAACCCCGCTGCATGTGGGGTTCCCACCTACGTCTTCTTTCCTTTGCCTTTTTTGAGTTCACAGAGCTGTGAGACTGATGCTGGGTGTGATTTTTTTTTTTTCTAGCATTAGAAGATTTTAGGTAATGCCTCCATGATGGCACCATTCACTCCTTCAGTGGCGAGAGTAAATGGAGCAGCCTTTCACAAACAATAAATCCCTGAGGGACCCTTTTCTTTCCTTCTCCCCCTCACCTCTGAGCACTGGCTTTTCATTTGTTTTATTTACATAGCCGCCTTTATGAGCTTTCATCAGCAGGTCTGCTTATATGGGAAACTAATGGCTTTGTATAGCTGTAATTCAAAAATATGTGTGTGCGCAAATGTTTGTGTGCATGTGAGCATTCATCCATATATGGATTTGTGTGTGTGTGTGTGTGTGTGTGTGTGTGTGTGTGTGTGTGTGTGTGTGTGTGTGTGTGTGTGTGTGTGTGTGTGTGTGTGTGTGTGTGTGTGTGTGTGTGTGTGGAGGGCGAGGGGGGTTCTATCTCACAAGAGAAACTCAACATTTTCGTGAAGGAATTTTCTTTTTGTCCAATATAACCCTGCACTTCCATTTTTCCTTTCTTTTCCACCCTTCCTCCTTTATTCCTGACCTTATCTCTTTTTCTCTGCCTCCATTTTTCATACATCCATTGCTCATTGATTATCTATCATCCCAACAGCACTACTACAAGATATACTGGATAAATACAAAACATGAGTCCTAGCTTTTTACTTATTTTTTTGACTGTTTTCTTGTAGAGAGAGGCCTAAAATACTTTTATGAAACACCGCTTTGAGTCTGTTTCTCTGTTTGACTGCATGTCATTATTTTTTATATTGCGCATAGTACGTTGCCAATTTCTTGAAAAGGACATGGCTGCCGACAAGATGGCGGACGACAACCACGATGGTCATCCGTGTACGGGAAAAAACAGTGGTTCGTCTTTGCGATTTTGTGAGACAATGTTTTTTGTGAGAGGAGGATGAAGAAGAAGATAGGGCCAGAGTCTGCCAGAACTTTAACAAGAAGAACACAGTGCTGGTGATAGTGAATGTGTGTGAGAGACATTTTGGGTAAAATACCACTGAAACTAGGTTATAAAACTGCCATCTCTACAGATTTGTGCATTTCTATTAATCATGCAATTATATGCCCCATTGTGACAATGTAGCATACTTTAGTTAGAGTTAAGGAAGGCCCAAAGCGTAGCAGCTATTTGTTAGCTACATTTAATGTAGCTACTGCTGTAGCTACATTAAATGTAGCTGATTGTAATATTGTGGAAAATTAATTTGCGTTATTTGTTACAGCTAATGAAGCTCAAGCTAACACAAACCGCCCCTGTTTCTTAGACAGTGTACGTTTGATAAAAGGATTAAGAAGACCACCCTAACAGTGGCGTCCATTGACTGTGAAATGAATAAATGCATGTTGGAGTGTGTTAGTGGAGTCAGCATTGGTTAACATACAGTTTTAAAAGTGATATAATTAAGATGTACACGCAGGTGTATTAATTAGATATCTCGTCATTAATCATTGCTGTGGTAAATTTGACAATTAATCATGATATTGATTTCAGGTTTTATCGACCAGCCCTTTATACAACAGTGGGACCTAATAATCCATGTTAAAGTAATTAAAGTATTTGGCCCCGTGCTAGTTAATGCTTTGTGTTTTCCAGGTGACAGTTAGAGTCCTGGACCTGCGAAGGCTTCAACTGAAAAAGTTATGCTGATGGTAGTCAGGCTGGCATAGAAAAAAGATTTTTTACTATATTGAAATTATTTTCCCGTGCCACAGAGAATCGAGAAATAGACTACTTTAGCCAATGAAAAGATTATGCAGATCAGCTCGGATAGCCTTTATTATTACACAACTAAACAAGAGAGTCTACTGACTTGCAGGGTCAACAGGAGTGCTCGCAAAAGTGTTTGATTGTGGGATGACTGCACTAGGTTGACAAATATTATATGTTACCAAAATATAGACTCTCTTGTATATACTTTTGGTACTTTTGGTAAGGCAAATGGTTTGGGCGTCACATGTTCAACTATCAAATATGAGTTGAAAATGCAGATGTCCACATACTGATCTATTGATCTATGCAGTGTATGCTGTGCTCCAGTCTGGTAAACAATATTTTTAGTGTAGGTTGGGAATTTCAAGTAGTTAAACTTAAAAGTTAGACTGAGTGTGCAAATTAAAATGTAAATAAATGGTCTATGATCTTTTATGATCATTTAAACTTAAGAAATTGGACAACGTTGAACATTAATTTAACTCATAACAAGCAAATTGTCAATAGATGTCCTACATGCTACTCCTACATTATAAACAAGCTAATTGGCAATAAGGCTATTATAATTAATAATTAGGTTATAATTATGTGAGTGCAAAATCAAGAACTTTAAATGTTTTTAAATCAATCATGAAAGTTACTTTTATTGTTTCAAATAAGGTTCAGAATTAACCAGAGATTATAGGAAAGACCGAAAATGGCTTCAGTTGTTGTTCATAACGTATTTAAATAAAGTATGCAAGTAAATGGAAAAAATTGTTTTGAAGTTTTGAAAAAGCAAAAAAAAAATTGTTTTGAAGTTTTGAAAAAGCAAAAAAGCCATTGATGTCGAGTGACTTCCTTTATACAGATAACCATCGTGGTTGATGTTCAGCCTTGTTTTTTTATTCCTTTGTTTCATTAAATGTCACTTTACCAGTTTTTTTTAAATTTTTTACAGTTAGCAATAAACTCAGCAAGCAACACATGAATAAACAGACACATTTATGTTGTGGGAGAAATAACACTTCCACCACCTCTGCTCCCCTCCTCCCACTGTTTAACACCCTCTCTCCCCCCACCCCCCCTTGGGCGGAACAGAAATAGGTCCAGCTTAGGGCCATAATTGGTCTTGATCCTTCGGCTGCAAGCATATTCCAGCGGTGGGTCTGGATGGGGCGCTTGTTATGTGTGAAAAGGTGGCAGGGGAATGCCTGGCCAGTAATTAACAGTGTGCAAGGGACTGTGGAGGAGGAAATTTAAAAGTGAATGGGGGAGGCCAGTTTATTCTATGGCTCTGCTCTGGCTCTCTCTCCGCCTCCTCTGTTTCTCATCTATTCAGTCTTGCCCGTTATTGGAGCTGATGGGTTTATAGAGATTTTCACACTTTTGAAAGTTGGGCTGGCATTGTGAATTAGTTTTTTTTTTTTGCTTGCTCCCCATTCCGCGCCCTTTGCCCTAGCCCCGCCACACACAAACATGCTTCCCAGCGTCATTTGTTTTTCACTCAATCCCTTGCTCACTCACTCAGTTCCATTATTGTTTTTCATTTAATGAGCATGAAAGTTTTGAAATAATCTTGCCAAGGATAAAGGCAATAAAGGATAGTACAATAAAACTAAATATCAAATTTTTGCATCAATACTTTGTTAGCTATTAAAGTTTAATAAGCCAAAGTAACAGGCTGATCTTCCGTAAATAATATATGTATAAAAGCTTTGAGAAAGACTGCAATGTTGATGTAACTGGGTTGTTCAATATGTAGTTTGCAGATATTCTGTGAATTACCTGAACGTATGGGAAAAAGTTATTTAGAGCAGCTACTTCTGTGACAAACTGTTGCAATTGCATGTACTGATGTTCCTTCACCCATGACCGTCCCAAACTTTTCTTCATCATGCAGCAAAGAAAATTATATTTTATTCTCATGTTCATCAGCAAATAACTCTCTCACTGTAGCGGAAGAAGCATATCTCTGACTCTAACCCACATAGTGACCACATATTCGCTCGTCTCTAGGTAGCCATGTATTTCTGTCATCATGTTTGTTAATTGGTTGCCATTGAAACCATATTTAGTCAAGATCCATCTTTGTGTTTTAACTCTGACAGACTGAAGGTCTCACTCACCCACTCAGTTGCTCACAAACTCATTTCGCAAAGAGCTAAGTCTCCATCTTGTATAGATTTAGTCTACACAGTGTTTCCCATGGCTGAGCTGTCTAAACAAACAGAGGATTTGAATATACTGTATTACAGAACACACAAATATCGTGAAATAATTTCGGAATGATGAATGTGATACAGTTGGTGTACATTTGTGTATGTATTTATGACCTCTTTTGAAAAGTAAGCTTATTTTTGTTTTTCAAAAGTTGCTGAGTTATGGCTTGAGAGCCTACGAATGATGTTGTCTGAAGTAGGCAATGGACAACAGCGACAGACACACAAACACACAGAATCTCTCTCCACACATAAACATGTTTCGCCTTCCCCGCATTGTTTCTGTTTCACTCACTTGCTTGCAAACAAATCCATTTTTTAAATAGGTATGGAAGTTTGTAAACAAAATCGCCAAAAGCAATGCAGTATAAGACATTTAAATATCAGCACATTATTAATGCATGTTTCTCAAAGCTACTATTATTATACAAAATATCTGTAAAAACTCAAACAACAACTCTGTTATTTTGTCTCCTTGTTAAAAAATAAAGGTGTCTAAGCACCTCCAAATATTGAAAAATGGATGAAATGTGGATTTGCTGCCTTCAGCTACAGCCAGACTTAATTTATATTTTCCGTATACCTTTGACTGTGATGTCAACAAAATAGTTTGCACACTGGTGCAACAACTGTGTGTGTGTGTGTGTGTGTGTGTGTGTGTGTGTGTGTGTGTGTGTGTGTGTGTGTGTGTGTGTGTGTGTGTGTGTGTGTGTGTGTGTGTGTGTGTGTGTGAGAGAGAGAGAGTCTGTGTGTATAACAATATTATGTAAGCCCAGGAGAGCAACAGATTGCAGTTTGTGTGTGTTTCTCCCTCAAGATATATTAGTGTGGTACCAGTAATCCTACAAGCCCTCTCCTTTCCAGCCATGCCAGTTTTAGACTAAACATGTTCGTTCGAGAATCGTGTTTACAGTGTTGAGGTAGACAGAGAGACAGGAAGTGAGTTTAGCGATGAGAACCTCCTCGACAGCCCCAGAGATAAATGGACGCGGTGCTTAATGAAGGAAGGAGAGGCCTCAAATGAGCCGTTGCGGGGAAGCACCCGGTATAGGGTTGAAACACGTACGTGTGTGCAAGAAAAAAAGAGTGTGTGTGTGTGTGTGTGTGTGTGTGTGTGTGTGTGTGTGTGTGTTTTAAGTGTGTGTGTGTGTGTGTGTGTGTTTTAAGTGTGTCTGTTAATGTGCAAGCATGTGTCTGCCTGTGTGTGGTTCTGGGGGTAACAGGTGGGAGGTATGCCATGTCCTGGTTAACAAGAGTGTTATTGTGTTGTTCTGTCCTGCTTGGCTGACCGTCAGCTGTGCGGGGTCATCCTCCTTCCCCCTTAACCCCGGAACACTAACACGCCAGCTACGCATGCCCGCGCACACATAACACACACACACACACTTTCAGACGCACATAGAGACTCAAGCACACACCCAATCACACTCGCACAAACAGATTCCGTTATGCATCAGTTGGTGGCCTGTAATTGAATTGGGACATGATCAGTGATATTTGGTGGCCCGATGCACCCCAGTGAAGAGGCATCTGCTCTCTTTTTCCCTGCCACAGAGCTGTTCAAGGCTACAGCCAGTGTGAGACATGGCTTGAGAAGTTCACATACATACACACACACTAACCCTCACTGCTGCACGCATAGCTTCCCAAAGTCACTCACACGGTGCCCCGGGGCTCTCCTGCAGTTCTGTAACACTACCCAACGACAATACTCCCTCAACTGCTTGCCTGTTTACTTTCTGAAAGAGTTAAATTCTCCCACTTAAAGGATTACCTTACGCTGCCCTGAACCCCCTGCCCTCCCTGCCCTATGCTCTCACTTCAGCACCACATACACTCACAGATGCCGACAGGCCTGCACAAAAATGCACAAAAACATAGACACATGAATGAAGACACTTATGCACACATGTCCAATGCCAGGCTGACAGCCACACAAAGACAAGGATGACAAACATAGTACTCCGCTGATGCAAATGGCCTTTGTCCCAGCTCTACCTTAGTCTCTTCTTTTATTACCTGCCACTGACTTTTCACCAGGGCAAAAAAGAGCTGTCGGGAATCACGTGCCCCTCTGCTCAGTTCCTCATTAATTTAACCAAGAAGTTGACTTTATTTTCCCATTTGACTCTATTATGTGGAGTGCCATTTTAATTAATCCCTTCTTTCAAAGAGAAATAATATATATATATATATATTTTTTTTTTTTTATGTGAAAGATGAGATATTTATACGATTTAATTTGTCCTGCAATGTTATCTGAAGTACTCATGGTAACTATCAAGTTCAGGGAGTGGCGTCGTACCACTCTCCTTCTCTCTTTCTCTCTACACTCTGAAGTGGAGCTCAAGTGGTCTAACACTCTCCACCTTCCGATACAAAGCACCCCCTCTTGGGTTGGGCGGGGCGACCTAAGCACAGAGGCGGGGACGGGGAGTCGTAACTGACGGACTTGTTTACTAACAGACTAATTGTTGCCCTCCCCTGTGCTGCTCCTTGTAAGGCACTGTATGGCTCTCTGTATGAATCATTGTGTTTAAAGCAAAGGGTAAGAAGTGGAGTGAGTGAGAAGGCCAGGGGCGTGTCAGTAACCCCTTGCTAACTCTTAGCATTTGTGTGTGTGTTGGCTTGTACTGGCAGGTGCATGCTCTAAGCCATGTCCATGGACATATTCTCAGCGCCTGCTGCGTGCTAGAATGGCCTTTTATTTTAAGAATTTCTATCAGTTATGAGCTACGTGCGCTTCTGTGTTAGCTTTTCTCTTTGTCAGTGAGTTGTTACTGTTATCTCCTCCTATAGCCTCTTGTCTCCTGGCTGAACAAAGCCACATGAAGGTCTGGGGGATTCAGGTTCTTAGGCTGTCCAGCACCCTCTTAATTATGGTTCTCATAGGGCAGGAAATGCCAGGCTTATGGGGGTTTCAGGCTCAGCTCTGTGGCACGGAGATGTCCGTTTTGCTCTAATCCACCTCCCTGGATAAACATTCAACAGGGATTGAGCCACTTTGCACGTCTATTTGTAGCCACACAGTGGGGACTACATGGATACAGATGGATGAAGATGCCCTCATACTTGCACTGACAAACATGTCAGTGCAATACTGACATGTAATTGGATAATAAATTATTGGTCATCTCTTGCATTCCAGCATTATTCACACAGGTAGTGTGTATTTTATTTTACATTTCATGTGCTGTTCATTTAGCAGACATTGACATACATTAGCTTCAAAACACACATGCATCTAGGCACCAGCACACATTGGCACAAAGTCCCTCTCACACACACACACACACACACACACACACACACACACACACACACACACACACCTAGGAGGCCCCGTAAATTAACATAATGTCATGCGTGCCCCTTGAAGAATGCAGTAGACAGCTGACTACTGGAGCTTATGAGAATGCTCAGTTGTCAAGAGGGAAGAATTTACATGAAGGTGCCGCATCCAGTTTATGTGCTGTGCATGACCCCCACATGCCAGCCAGTGCACATGGTATGTGCATGTGTGTGATGTTGAGTTATGTATGTGCGATTGTGAGGGGTTACATGTGTATGTATGCCACTTTTTAACCCATTCAACTGTGTATGAGGGTGTTTATGAGTCCTGTCTCTGTCTATGTTTGCCTGTATGTCTATCTGTGTTACATTTGTGTCGCCTATCCGAACACTTTTATAGTGCCTTTTCAAGTGAGTGTGTATGTGTGACAAAAGAAAGACAAAAGACAGCCAAAGAAAGCCTGATCCCGCAAGGACTCAACAGTCTGTTTGATGTTGCTTTTCTGACCTTGTGAGGTGTGTGAACACCCAACCTGTTCAGAGTTTAGCTTCACCAGCATGAGGAAATATGGAGCCGAAACATACTTTTCACCTGATGGCATTTGTCAAGTAGGTAAGCGATTTCACTCTCATCTTTAGAGGTCACTGTGTGGGCTGTGTAAGACTCCTCATCCACCTCTGCCTTTCTTCCCTTTTGTAACATAATGGCCAGAGTGACATCAGAGATATTAATAGTAGCCATTTTTAAATGAAAACATTAGAGGAAAACCTGAAAAACATCTGTACATGTTTGCTTTAAGAAATGTGTATTAATCTGTTCAAAAATGTAATCACGACATCTCATGATCCATCAGGGCTTGGAATTTATTCAACTGGCCAAGTTTCAGTTATTGCAACATTGTGATGAAACAAAATGTTTGGCCAAAAGCTTAAAGTAAATACATATTTACTGCCAGTATTTGTTTTTTAAAGAACAGCCCGACCCCATGGTAGCAAAAAATATGTCCAAAGGCTACTCTGTCACAGGCGGTTTGTTTTGTTCCAGGGTCACTCATTTTCCAGGAGGTGTGTAAAATAGCACTGACCCTACAAAACCCCTGGCACTGAAGTATGGCATGTCACAGGCCAGCCCTATAGCATGGAATACACACACACACACACACACACACACACACACACACACACACACACACACACACACACACACACACACACAAAGCATATCAACAGGTGGCCACTCTGGATGGTGCACATGCTGTGTGAGAGTCACAGACACACGGCTACTATTACAGAAGTCCTGTAACACTCGACATTCCCTCAATAATTCATTCAAAGAATTAGCAAAAGCAAAAATATTTTAATTGAAACTGTAAAGAGATTTTTTGTAAATACAGATTATATTAACAAAACTGTACATTTTTAGCAACATTGTTTATGAATTGTATTTGTATAATAACTGATATTTCAGTTATTTCCTGGACCATTGCTTTTTCCCTATATGAGCCAGATGAACGTGGCTGGTAAACTCATAACCTCTTTCCCAGCTGAACTTGACAACAGTCCAAACAGTTGTTAAATTTATCCAGAATCTTGGTGAGACACAAGCGCAAAGTTCAGTTGTGGAGGACGATTGTTATTTTTTTTTTTATCTGCTGTCATAATGTATACACCATGCAGTTGCCTTGCCTGAATCATTGGGCATTTTACCATCTTTTGAAATTTTTTTGAAGTTCGCACCATTATTCATGTTATCATTTCGTTTTATTGGTTGATTTGTGGCTCATGGTGCTGTTTTTTGGTCAACCAGTTGTTATGATTTCTTTGGTTAATTTCTGTAATTAATTAGGGCTGATAGATTGTGGAAATAATGGAGTACACTATTTCAAACCTATTATTTGTATATATTTAAGTGGATGTTACAATAATCAATATATCAGTCTGAGAACTCTTACTCAACCTCACTGTCTCATCTATTTTGGGTCCCGACTGTAAGGTTGCCAGAGAGGACAATGTGGTACGTTAAGTCAGTTAAATCACCTTATTGTAAGTCATGAGTCAGTCCTCACACAAGTGCAACCCTCCCATTCCCCAAACCACCTCAGTTGTACCCAGTGACTCAATTTCCCACCTCACTCTGTGTCTCTCACCCTTGCTTCACCCAACTTGCTCAACCGTGCCTCCCTTGAGACACAAGGCCATTTCCGCTCTCTTCCCCACTCAACAAATATGCACTTTGGAATACTTCCCAGAATACTTTGGCATGCACCCATGCCCACTCCCAATCTGCTTCCTTGCTTGACACAGGTCCAGAGGACAGCAAGGGGGCAGTGAAGGTGGCGGGGGTTACACCCATATAGTTACCTCACTGTCATGGTGCAACAAACCCCTGAGAAAGAAAAAGGAAGAAGAGAAAAAGAGAAAGGTGGGAGAGAGAGAGAATTACCTCATGCCCTCTTCTGTGTAACATGACATTAATGTTTGGGCATAGTTTGTTCTCCGTGGAAAGACTGCACAAAGTGACCCTCTGCTAAAAAAATATCCATTCTTGGTCTGTTTGATGGAAACTGTGATTCTGCCTCACCACCGCTTTGAAGTTATGAACAAGTGATGAGAGGCTGGACAAGAGAGAGATGAAAGAAAATTGGGAAGGGTGAGAAAGGAATGAGTCTCCCAGTGAGGGAATGATGGGGTGAAGATAGGACATCATGGGTCAGCATGTGACTCATCTTTCTCTCATGAACCCACAATGGAAATGCATTTGGAGTCAGGGGACATTTTGTCGGATTGTTTAAACTAAAACATGTTGCACTTAATGCTCTAACAAAAGACACATGTTTTAAAAGCTAAAACAGATTAATTTTTTTTATCAGACAAAGTAGGTAACAATTTAAAATGCTGCGGGTTCCAATGCCCTCCAAATGTGCTGTTTCAGTGTAGTTTACTTCAAAAAATAACTCAACACAAGGGCCATTGTTAAATCTGCAGAATCATTTACTGAAGCTACCTAGCAGAATTTCAGGAGCAGGACCACTCCTCAACCGTGCCACTTCCTGCATAACCATAAATACCCGCCTGACCCGCTCCTCCTGTTCCGCTCTCGTATTCAGTGCCCCTCCCTCCCTCTCTGTTTTTTCTCCTCCTCTCTCTTTCTCTCTCCTCCTCACCTCTACGTAATGTCCTGAGGGGGTTCGCCGTGCTACGGCGGATTACCTATCGAAGCTCCCAGCAACGTATTCGGTCGAGCTACACGAAGTTCAAGCCTTGCATCTCAAAATACGTTTACCTTTAATAAATCTGTTAAACGCCTCTATTTGATGGTGTGGTCCTTACTAGTGAAATTATCATTTAGTCGTTCAACTGTCACCCATTTACCGACGAGTAACTAGTATTTGCCTCTAATTATAAGTAGACTCTTTAATGCCATCAATACCTTCCTCAGCAAACCTCTCCATTGGTAGCCCCCTACTCGATATTTTCATCCCTCTCTCAGTTCGTCAAACCCCTGTTTGTCCTCTCATCCTCTCTCACACACACCACTTCAGAACTGCGTTCTATGGCTTGAGCAATCTCCCTGTAATGGTGTTTTTAAGTGGCCTGTTTGCATAGAGGGTCTATGGAGAGAGAGAGCCTGTGATAGAGCCAGTGACTAAGTGGGGCTTGTTACAGTGACTGAGCTCATATTCAGAGCCCAGTCATCCACTGGGGGACTGGCTGCTACTGTAGTCTGGCTGTGGTCTCTGAGCTATCACCAGCCAACACAGTTTTAGCAGTCTACTGTAATGTGACACTTGGGGATTTTTCAAAGTGTGACGGCTATGTAGGGTACTTGTACCATGTGTATTAAATGCAGCATTTAATGCCTTTTATATGTATGTCTGCATTTTTCACGTGTGTGTGCATTTCTGTGTGTCCCTGGGTGTGTGTGAGAAATAATACTTGTATTTGTGTCTGCATGTGTGTATTGAATGTGTGCACACACAGTTGCGAATGCATAGTAAACATCCTTTCTCTGATTTGATTGTTACCACAATAAGTCCACCTGAGTGCCCCTAAATAATTACTAGTTCTCTCCCTTCATCTCTGCTTTAGATTTCTTTTATGGTTTCCTTCAAATTTTCAGTGAAGTTATTTGCTCTTACTTGGCCATTGATAAAAGCTACATTAAAGCAGAGTGACTTTGATGCAGGGGAGAGGAACCTTTGGCAATGAGCCTTGATGAGACAGCCAGCCGGCCAGCCAGCCAGGTTTTCATTAGATGAATGCTGTGTGGGAATCAAGCCAGATAAGATGGGCGCCAACATACTGGAGCCAACCAATATAGTTATAGCAAGGTGCTCTCTATTTTACTTCCTCTACGTCACTGTCTGTCTTTGTGGAAGTCACTGTCTGTCTCTCCATCTGTATAACTGGAGAGAGAGTAAGGCTAGCCCAAACAGCTTCCATGCCCTTTGCAAATCAACACACCCAGAACAGCGATTTCCATAAAGGTGTCTTGGCCCAGCTTTGCTTAAGAATAGGTCGACTGATATAGGTAGCTTAGTGGTGAATGTCAGAGAGAGATCCAAGAGGCAGAGAGACATGAAGTGAGTCAAAACAAAGAACGGATGCAAAGACATGGCACGCAGAAATATGAAAAATGCAAAGGTTCATGGTTAAATTGTAGCTGTTGACATCACCACATGATTTGTAGTATACACTCGCAGTTGGCAGATACTCTTGTAAATACTTTTTTTATATTTACATATCTATTTGCGACACTGAATACTTCCTATTGTCCACATTTCTTAAATTAGTTGAACACTCAGAGATTCAATTAATGTATTTTCCTCATTAAGTGTCATTAAAATGATGCACTGTACTAAAGTTATACATATACATACTTGTCACAGTGAATAACCTGCCTGACTGCAGTTAATGATACATTGACTGCTAGGCTCGACTCAAACATATTCCTTTTACGTTCAGCTATTTTGGGTCTTGCATTCCTTTGCCAGGGCCCCTTGACCTTGTCAAAGACATGACCCCAAGAACTAAATGACCCATACACAGTAGCATCCATTCACCCATTTGGTTTATACCTATGCAGTGTGTATGCAAGTTTGTTCATACTTGTGTGATTACATACGCTTATAGTTTGTGAATTCAAGCTGTTGATTGCATCAGCATTAACCTGTACCTATAGATTCCTTTGAGTTTACAGGTGGGATGAACAGTTTGACGTACAATCTTGATTATACAGTTTGTCGAGTGGGCCTGTTTGTCTGTGAATTGTAACATGGCATGGCAAATCCTCGAACTGATTGTTTTAACTTCTGAGAGCTTGAGTGCGTGTGTGTGTGTGTGTGTGTGTGTGTGTGTGTGTGCGAGCGATTCGACAGATAGCTGATATCTATCGGGGTGTTAAGCTGATTAGTGTGAACTGTGGCCAGGTTCATTTGCATACGTTTCTTATCTCATTAGATTGGTATCAGCCTCTGTCACCATGCATGGCCTCGACCGGGATGTCTTCGTACCTCGCTTCTAAACACGCTCATACACACAAACACAATCACCCTTGAAGCCCTTGGCTAACAACAACACTAACGTGTGACACCAGCCAAGAAGTGCAAGCTCCTCATCTCCCCTTGTCACCAGCTCTACTATACCGCTGTCACAGCAACACATCACGTCTTCTCCTCGGGCTCTCTGTGTCCCTGGTCTTATCAAGGTCATTAACTTGCATCTCTTACTGCTATCTCTACACTGACAGCCTTCTTTTTTTCTCATTTTCCTTTGTTTATCTTTGATTCTTTTTTATTTTTATTTTAAATACTGAAAAGAAAATGTCTGTGTTTGTAGAATAATTTCTAAGTTCAACCACACCCGCATCAATTGGTGTTTGTCTTCAGATATTTCAAGGTCCAGGTGCTCAATACAAAGGAATTGTCCCGAGTAGATAGACAAAAGATACAAAAGCTTACTTCACAGATGTATCAAGACATTTCTAAATGGATTATTGAATTCCCTAATGAATCCAGTCAAACTGAATTCAGATCATTCCAAATAATGAAGGTTTTCAAGAGGTACATAAAATAAAGTCTAGCTTTCCACGTGGCAGCTAGTCTGTAGGAACAAATGGTGACTGTATCCCCTACTTTCCCATCACTTCAAACACGTGCCCTTGTGTTTTGGAAAACAGACATGTTAATCTTGTCAATTGAAGCCCCATGGACATTTATAGCAGAATTAGCAGGCTGACCATGAGACCATTATACTATCAAAACTTGTGCATCAGGATGACCCTTTATTTATGAGTGCTGTTCTCTTGACATATTTATTGACAAATAAAACAACACATTCGACAAAGAGCAAAACTGTACTTTGAGCAAGGATAACAAAGCAACTATTTATTGTAAGATTAATAGTTTCTCACTCCGGAAGAATCCTTTAGCTCGTATTATAGTGCTAGCCTTGTTACTTTGTGTCCAAGAGCAGCTTTCACTAGCTACCACTTGTGTTGTAATGTCAAGCAATGCTGATGTTTAAAGATGCATCTCACACTCCTACTAGATAACTTTTTATTTACTATCATAACTTCCATACCAAGGACAGCATTAAGACTTTTTTTTTTGTGAGTTCATTTTCAATCTGGACCATGGATACTGATGGAGACATACTTTATATCATTGCCTGTTCGGCAAGTGGAGACATAGTGAGGTCATATTCATTTTTAGTTAGAGTTAATAGTGTGGTTTACAGTGTGCTGAGGTTAGCATACGTCTTCCTATAGACATTTTATCATCACTACATTCAATGACAATTCAAAACTGTTTTAGTAGTCTAAGTATTAGCAACTGATACAAAAGAGAGAGAAAATTACCTTTTCACTTGTTTCCGTCAAAAAATACAGTGTAGCATTTCAAATGCTTCGTGACAGGATTATGTTCATACACCTTGAGAGTGCGAAGAAAAGAACATGCGATAAGAGTGCGGGAGGGAAATAGTTAATTAGCTTCGAGCAATTTTCACAATATCCATATTCTCGTATTCTTTCCCCAATTGTTGCTGATCAGTTTGATTTCATTGTTTGCAGGATTTATGTGAACAATAAAGTGTGAATATATAAAATAAGTCTGGATTCCATATTGTCTGAGATTAATAGAACCACAAAACAATTTATTCTCAACCAGCATGTCTGCTAGTAGAACAATATGGTGTCAAGCTAATTCATTTTGCAAGTCATTTTACAATCTGATGGACTTTGAACAGGACAATTATCACAAATCTGACCTTGACCCTGTGATGGTTGATTTGCTTTGAGGAATCCTGGCCTTTACTGAGTTGGAGCCAAACAGACCAACAAACAGAACACTGTGTAAGGTCAGTACAGTGTGGGACATTACTGAGAGAACACAGGGTCAGACCATAAAACTTAAAATGCTTCAAGTGTCAAGTCGGTTCAGTATGTTACACATGAACCATGACGTGTGTCATCTCCAACAGAAATCTCATGAATGGCTTTGATGTGTCTAATTTTCATATGACACATTAATGTACTTTTACAGCAATATTAGAATGGTGGGTTTGAGAGGAAGTTTTGTGAGTGGGTGAGGAAGTATTGTGTTCACTATATTTTATTCTGAATTATACCTCTATTTACTTTTTATTCATAGACCACCACTATGCAATGGAGAAGAGATGAGGCCTCACTGCAGGAGTAACATGTACAATATTAGAGGTTACTTTAAGTTGTCCACATTAAGAATATGACATTATGGTTTTTGTAGGGATTTCGCAAATAACAACTGCCCCATTTTGGTGTTAGTAGTTTTTTCTGTTACTTCTCGCTCCAACTTTATTTTACACAGTTTTGCAAATTAACCATAAGGAGATGAATCAGTCCATCCGTCAGTCATGTCAGCCACTTTCGATGTGATGGAAAGTTATCCCTGACCTCTCTTACGTAAAAAGGAGTAACCAGATTTTTACACAAGACAGTCCCACAGTTTGATTTTTTGTACTGTTACATGTACCTCCTCAATGATGAAACGAGTACATGTACATGCCTGCGGGTTAACTGTTAGTAGGAGTTAGTGGGGAAAAGAGAGCTGCAGAGACAGCCCCTCACATCTCTGTTCCCTTCAAGAGGCTAATGCTTTATTTATAACACTGCACCCCCCAGGTGCACACCTCAGGTCCCTGCACAGCCCCTTCTCTTCCCCACAGGTATACTCTGCGCCTCTGCCTCGTACTGCGCTACCTAGCGCACCTTCACATTCCTTTCCTTTCAACATCCCACTCCTGCGGCTGGATAAGAGGAGGAAGTTGAGGAGATAGATACAAAGACTTGGTGTGACGCACATACAATCTGCAGACTGAAGCGGTTTCACAGCCATGGTCTCCAATGTCTCGCTGCAGCTCTCTCGTGTGTTGGAGAGAAAGAATTGAATCCCCTATCCTCCAGCCCTGCTCACTCCCACCGAGCTGAAGAGACACCACAGAGGAGAAGGAGAGAGCGAAAGATGGAGAAAAAGAAATGTGGAGGAACACTAAAGGAATGGAGAAGTAGAATTGAAGGGGAGGGGAGTAGAGAAGACAAAGATGTGGGAGGGGGGTTAGAGGAGAAAGGAGAGATTGAAGAGAGCATGATAAAGAAGGAAAGAAAGAGTGTCTCGCTCTTTTTAAACTTGGAGATGCTCTATCCCTTCTTCTCACTCCAACCTGCAATTCTGGGTCACTAGAGACATTTAAACTGCACTTATAATTAACAGCTATTTTTAAACAGGGAGGGAGAAGTGGAGCGGTGGCGAGGTACAAAAGCATTAAAATTGCCCCAGATTCGCTATTGAATAGGACACATCAAGGCAATATGCTGGCAGATCAAAGTGAGCGAGGAGAAA
Organism: Ophiodon elongatus; assembly: GCA_016806645.1. Lineage (NCBI taxonomy): Eukaryota > Metazoa > Chordata > Actinopteri > Perciformes > Hexagrammidae > Ophiodon > Ophiodon elongatus. The sequence goes on from JACSYO010002128.1 coordinate 101,472, forward strand.
GGAGACAGGGCCGATCAGTGGGGATAAATTGTTCCCTTTATAATGGCATAAGAATAGACCTCTTTGCAGCTGAAACAATTTAATAACTGCATTCATTACCTCTGTCCAGCCTGTCTCTCTGTCTGTCTGCTACACAATGTGCAACCGCCTTTGCCATGCGCTACCTCTCTTTGTCTCTCTTTCCCTCTTTCTCTTTGTCTTCCAAACTTATCACCTCATCCCTTTTCTTTCTTTACACTTTTCAGTCCTCGTTTTGTCTTCTCCTCCCCCTGCCCACCCTCCTAGCATCCTCCACCTTTTTCTCCAGCCCCTTGTCCCCATCGTGTTGTTCCTGCCTGATCCAGCAGTAGCTACAGCAGCAGAGGTTCCACTGAGCCGATGCGCTGCAGGCCCCACAATGAAGATGTGCAATGTCTGACACTCTTGGAATGAGAGCCCTAATAGAAGGGGAAGCGGTTATCACAGAGCTCCCCCAGGACCAGCCTCTGTGTGCCTGACGCTAATTATGGCGCATGCAAATGAATGTGCAGCATTAAAGTCAGGAGGACTGCCTGACTCTGTGTGTGGAGGGTTTTTGTGTCAGTGCATGTGGTTGTGTTTTACATGAGTGTTAGTGTGTGTGTGTGTGTGTGTGTGTGTGTGTGTGTGTGTGTGTGCACAGTGTGTGTGTGAGAGCTTGTTTTTATATTTAAAGGTGTGTGTTTGTGTGCGTGCGTGCGTGCCTGTCTCTGCACAGCCGGAACAAATCGCCAGGCCAATCCCCTTTTACCTTTTCACTCCCACAATGGTTTAGATACTTACACTGATTCATTCTTTTTTCTTTTATTCATTAGTATAGACTCAAGGCCATGAAGGCCATGCATCAAGGATTAGGATGAAGGAACAGGCAATAACAGAACCTCTCTCTCTCTCTCTCTCTCTCTCACTCTCTCTCTCATGCTCAAATGTGAGGTTGAGCAGAGAGGATTTCACAAGAGGATTCCTATAAATATATCTCCCTCACATTCACAAGCAGCCTCTCTAAGAGGGCATATTTATTAACACCATTTTGTCTTCCCTTTGTGCCCTTTTGTATGCTTGTGTAGGTGTGCACACATGTATGTGTTTCCATGTGTTTTTGCATTTGCGTGTGAACACACATACAGTTTCCCATATGTGCATATTGGCATGTTTCTGAGTACGTTGATACACGTGCATATTGTGTTTGTATGTGTTTATTTGTGAGAGTTTGTACACGTTTAATTGTATTTTCCCATTTCAGTATGTGTTTGCGCCGACAACCGCTATCGGTTTTCCCATCGTTTTCTGTGTGTGTGCATTTATATGTGTGTGAGTGTGTGTGCCTGCGTGTTTGTGTAGTCTATATGTTGGCCATCTTATCTCCCCATTAGCCTCTTGTGCCCTGACCAGTATTCCCTCTCTCCCTTCCTGCTTTCTCTAATGGGTAATTTAGCCATGCTTGCCTGACATCTAGCCTATTCCTTGTTTAGTTGCCATGGCTACGCAGGCCTATGGATTGCTCCCTTGCTCCCCTGGCCTTGCTGTGGATGCTATAGATGTCTCAACTATTAGAGGGCAGAACTGCTAAATACAGCACACAAACAACCCATCACACATGGACACATTCTGTGTAGACTACATGAACAATTAACTCTGATATGAATAAAGATTAATCTCTTTGCTAAATAGAATCTCTGACTCAGATAAGCACTAAAATTGACAAATCATGAAAGTGATAGCGACGGTGTTTTGATGACAGGTTAACAACATAGCAAATGCAAGCATTTGGACCAGAATAATTCTCTCAGTTAGAAGTATTATAGTTCTATTTTACTGCGCTGCATTTTTCATAAGGTTATAGTGTCTGTATTTCCCTGTTATGTCAGACCTGAGATGGCTGGAGGCAGCAACCTGCTGATAGATGAGGCTCTTTTCTACTTCCCAAAAGAATCAGAACTCCAATCCACAACCGAGACACCTACAGAGGCCAAGGTAGATGAGTCAGTGTAGAAGCATACATGTGGGCATGTGTTCATTGCGCGTGTGTGTGTGTGTGTGTGTGTGTGTGTGTGTGTGTGTGCGTGCACACACATTTGTGTGGTATTGATTTTTATTTTCATTTTCTTAGTGGAATATTTTTGTATTTAAAAGTTTGTACTCCTCTGCCTCACAACAAACTTATTGTACTCTGTCATCAGCTTTGTGAGGTCACTGTATTAGATGCAGAGCCATATGCCAGAGCTTCTCTCTACAAAAGTTACAAAAGCACATGGGAGAATGAGAGTTGCAGGAAAAACAGCAGCTCTGGATTTGGTCTCTCTTTCTCATTTATTTTGCAGGACTTGGAAGTTGGAGGTGGAGGGTTGTAGCAAGGGGCTTCGGGGTCAAAACAAACAAACGTGCTTGAAGTTTCATGCTTTTGCAGGCGATATTATTGTCTTTGAAGTTTCCACTATCGAGAGCAAAGGATAGAGGCAGAGGCAAACGGGTATAGAGAGAGTTAGGATAGGGAGAGCAGCGAGGGAAGGAGAACAAGTTATAGAAGTGTGAAGCCCTTGAGTTGAAACTGTGCCTGCCTGGGCCTACAGAGAGCAGATGACAGTAGCTTTGGTTTCTTTTGCGGAGCTCACAGTACTTTTGCCTTACATAACCCCTCCCATTGTGCTTTTTCAATCATTTGGGGAGAAATCTTAAGTATGCACTTTAAAAGTTAATGCTTTCATGTGTTCGGAGAAGGGGGAAGAGAGGGGGCGCATCACAGATCACACATAAAGGAGACGGCTCTGACAAGTTTTCAGAATATCGACAATTATAATATTCTATAAGGTATATCAGCGGAGTTTAACTATGTGCAGCAATATTTTGGAAAAGAGGGAGAAAAGATAGACAGTGAGAGACACGTATATAGCATTTTAAGAGCAGATGCAAGGAGTGCAAACTTAGACAGTCCTATTTTTTACCCCTACCCCCATTCCAGATTCCCCTTAAGGTGCCCCTTACCCCCCTGTCCCCTCCTCTTGCTTCTCTGTGAGGTTAAAGCGCACCTTCCCACTAAAGGGCTCAGGGGTCACGCATCTGCATGTGAAATGTGAACCCGCTGACATTCCAGGGCAGCCCTAAGCCGTGCAGTCCTTTTGTTCACTATGGTGCCAGTGTCAGGCCTAACAAGCCCGCCAAAGGTCTCTGACAGAGGAGAGAGAACGACAGGGAGAGAGGGTGGTGTGTTATTGATGCCCTCTGCAACTATCCGTTTTCACAAAGGCCAAAGTATGAGAAAAGAAAAGTTTTATTGCTTTTATTGTCACACAGATATTTTCTAATCGAACAACCGCTGAATGTTGCCAAGAGCTGGCTGTAACCCTAAATGCTTTGGGTATGTTAAAATGGTAATGTATGGCGGGGTGAGGGGGTCTATATATTGAATAAGGTCCTGGCAACCATGAAAAAACAGTCAGGTTTCCTTGACAACAATGAAGACCTTAGTGACCGCGAGACCAGTGTTGGCACCAGAATTGTTTTTATTTTACTTAGGAAGGAAACTGGATTACTGTTTGCATACTGGTCAGCCCTCTGATTTTTGTATCCTCAAAACTTAATTAAACCTAGCGTATTTACCCTATAACAGAAGGCTTCTAGGCAGACATCAGATGACATGCAAGCACTTTTAAATCAGGCAGCACACAGAGGTGCTATGGCAGGGCCAGGGTCCTCTCAGCCTGTGAATTAAGTTCTGAGGCACAAAGGCCAGCTATTCACCAGGCAGTGATGGACTTCACACTAGCCTTTATGTCTTCACTGGCAGGCAGAGAGAGAGAGAGAGAGAGAGAGAGAGAGAGAGAGAGAGAGAGAGAGAGAGAGAGAGAGAGAGAGAGAGAGAGAGAGAGAGAGAGAGAGACTTTGGAATAAGTGTAAAACATAGACACTGCTCAGGAATTACTGGTATGGATTGACAATCATTTTAGAGTAGAACGTAATGATTAAGTTAATTAATGTTATGGAAGGTATTCCTAGACATGTTCCCATTGTTTTGTATTTTCAAAGTCGTTGTATTGTTGCATGTAACGGTTGAAAAAAAGCAACATTCAAGAGCAGACAATGGTTCTTCAGCAGATAATATGATACACATAATTTAGAAAAGAATATTAGTGAACAGGTGTCAGTGTGTCAGCACGAGATGGGGTACACACACTTTAAGAAAATACAAAACAAGTACTACTCAGAAGGTTTTATATAGTCTTGATGCTGATACGTGTTAGAGGTCACAGTGTGTCACACCTCAAATAAATGCACACTTGGACACTATTTATGAGTCCAAAGGTTTGTACAAACGTTGCCAAACATCTAAAAGGTCATACCCACGCACACTTACACACATATACAACACCACACAAACACGCACAGCCCTTTTCACCGTACACTTTTACTTACTCTAACATATTGTAAGTAGGGCCTTACACTCCCATCCCACATTCCTTCCCCTGGGGAGCCCGGTGCTGTGTGAGTGATTAAGTTAGGGCTCCTACATTAGAGCTGTCCATCCATCCGGTCTGCTTTTCCAAACACATCCATCCCAGTCCTAGTTAAAACACTGGGGGATCTCCTCCACTCCACCTCCACCCCCCCAAAGTCTTTTATGATGTCCATAAAATGGAAGAGTGCAGCTTTACTTGAACTAATAATATCTGAGCTTACAGGGCCGTGATTGATGATCTTTAAAGCCAGCCCGATCGGTCTCATCTTTCTTCAGATTTTTATCACTGACTTGTTTGCAGTCATGTGCAATCACAGGCACCGGGAGAGGTAACAAGTGCTTGATGTATGATGCTTGAGCCACTTTTGTCAGCTGCGCATTTCCCTTCTCTCCCTCCGCTTTTGTTTTTACTTTTTCTTTTCTATTTTAACCCCAGGCTTGTATTTGTTGCCTCTCTTGAATTGTTTTCAGAATGTTGGTTTTACTGTGTTCGCTCTCTCTTTCTCTCTCTCTCTCTCTCTCTCTCTCTCTCTTTTTTCAGATGGTGGGAATGTCTTCTCCTGGGGGATGGGGCAAGAGGTGAGCCAAACATTTTTCCACTTTGGCCTTGCCAGGAGAGGCAGACTTAGAACAATACAAAACATATCACACCAGTGTTCTCTCTGTTTCTCTGTTTCGAGCTCTTAATATCCTTCATAGTTTGCCAAGAACGCACATCTTTTTTAACTCTATATATCACCTTTATGGGATCTGATGTTTGACCATTCAACTCCACTGCTTCACATGGTCAGAGCAGGGAATCCTCTACTGTAGTTTATGTATGTGCATGCCCCTTTGAATGTACATAGCCAAAAGTATGTGCATGTGAGGCTGTGTTTGTGTGTGTGTGTGTGTGTGTGTGTGTCTGTGTGTGTCTGTGTCTGTGTGTGTGTGTGTGTGTGTGTATGTGTGTGTGTGTATTTGTTGGCCCTGTTTTGTCTCTCCCCTCTGTTAGATAAAGAATCCCACCTGTCACAGAGGATTGTTCTGGCCTTTCATTTAAGACGTTCTTTAAAGGGGCGCATCATTACACAGCCCTCAGACAGAGCCCAGAGAGTGTAAAACCTAGGCCCACCTCAATCCCTCTGTTCCTCTCTCTCTGATTCTTTTTCCTCCCAGCTTTGCTGTTTATCTGCGAGGTCGTTTGAAACCACGGCCAAAATGTGATCACTTTTACGACATGACAGAGAGGATGACGCTTTGCCAGGATAGTGAAACAAACATGTAGGTGAAGGTTAGAGAGCCGGTGAGCAATGAAAATGTTAGACATCAGTTGTTATGAGCTTTGACGTGGCCTTGGCTTCCACACCGCACTCTTACAGGGTGGCTTCTGGTCTAACTAGACTCATTGGATTTTCATAGGCGTTCTTGCATCTATATAACTCTATATTAGTATCTGCAAGGGCACCGTCTTGTTCTCTTTCTCCCCTCATCATGTTCTCTCTTTTTCCTCTTCCTCCATTTCTCCTATCTTCCTGCCCTCTCTCTCTCCTCTGTCTTGGAGCCGTTCTGATGATTGATTGTTTCTCTGTGCAGTCTGACAGGATGTAGCACACTCTCGGCCCCAGGGGCCCCGAGCAGACTGCACCACCTGATTAAGACTCCTCCTGTAATCAGCCGCACAGTGCCACACCAAAACTATTCTCCCGTCAACACGTAAAGAAATGAGAAAGGTTCCACCTCCTGAAAGATAACACTTTGTTTGTCGCTGGCGAAGAAGTGAGATGAGGGGCCATCTTAAACTTTTTGTATACTAAGCTGATACCTTTCTCTCACTCTCTAGGGCTTAAAGGCTCTTATGTATCAGTAGCAGCAGAAAAAGTAGAAAAGCAAAAGGTCTTAAACCTAATAAAGTTTTCCGCTGCTTTACCAAGGTAAACCCAGGCAGCTCTAACCCTATTACAGCTGGTAATAGTATTACCGATAGAAATCTCGTTGTTTTCCTCCTATTGAGACTAAAAGACGGACGGCCTGTGCTGTATCACATGATTGAGGTGAGAAGGAATTTGAATGATGTCAGAGAGAGCGTGCCACAGCCAGAATCAATATGGTAACATTATAACAGAAGTAGCAAATAAGTGTTAAAGGTAGCAGGAGAACAAAACAAATATCAGACATTTTGTGGCGTAAACAATCACTTTTATGTTCACTCTTTTTTTTTTTATTACAAAAATATCAAATGTTCAAATCTAAATAGTCATCACTATCATTATGGGTTATTAAATGAACCAGTGAGCCAGTCGATGTCATCAACCCAATTCCATACAAATACATCCTCAGTCTAGAGTCATGTCTCGAATCCTAATGTCAGCTGTGTGACGACAGGGTCAACTGTCTGCTAAAGTTGTGTCAGGCAGTTTAACCGGCCAGAGACCTGAATTGACATAACATCCAATAGACTAGACTTCTAATGCAAGCTCTAAGCATCCTAAATAATGAGGTGGAGAGCAAGGAAAGAAAATTCTCTCACACAAAGCAGATGACGGTAGTACAGAGATGAGCTACAGATTACAGTATATCTGCATTACCAATGAATTGCAAAACTACAAAACAAAACTCTTTCTAGAAAAAGCAACTACAACAGGAAAGTGGTCTTTTAACAATGAGCGTGTCTGACCACAGTGTACAGTGTGTGCCTGATCAACAAATAATGACAGTAAAACATAAAACAAAGCACGCATACCTGACATGAAAACAGATTACACATGAAAGAAAAGCACAAGCACTTTTTTCTGTCCAATGTCGTTACTTTTCACACTCAGGTGAAATGTGTTGTTATAAACTAGGTAGTGACGATGTGTAACATGTGTTTATGTATGTCAGTCCGGTGATTGCAATGTCTGTAATGTAATGATGAGGGGGACTCATCAGGCATGGTAAATAATAAGTGAGCCGGCCTGGTGATGGTGGAAACCCCTGGGCTTGGTTCCAACACAGTTCAGGCCTCATCGAACCCTGGGCCTGTTCCAAATTGATGCTAATATGGTCTGGGCTGCTACAGTAGAATAAAATGAGCGTTATTGACACCCTGGATCTACAGTTCTGCCTCTCTGTGAAAGAAGAGAGGATAACAAAAAAGACATTTAAAAGAAAACGTGTTTGTGCATGTGTGTAAGGGCAAGTGCATGAGTGTGTTTGTATATGAAGAATGTGTCTATGCATGGGTATTCTCGCAAATGTATGTATGCATAGTGTTAGCATCGTTGCCTATGGGTGCGTTCGGTATTTCGCCACGCTCACATTTATATCTGTCTATGTTTTCCCTTTCCCTTCCTGCTGATGCCATCAGTACACACGTTGTGACTGATGACAGTCGTTGCCACAGTCTGATGCTCTGCTGCTTAATGTCCTTTTTGTTTATTAATTAACTGCAGGACATATATGCTGAGAGACACCTATTGATTCTACTGCTGCATTAATTGATTTTGTGCTTCACTAATCATATTGTTGCTGCAAGATCATTACTAGGCCTCTGTGTTCTCTTTGTGGTGTTTTGTTTGTGTGTTAATATATTGTGCTGTTCGTAGTTTTGCGGGTGAAGTGTTAAGTGCAGTTTGTCATTTTGTATGGATATCTTTTTATTTGTATTATGTGATAGTGTATTGAGACTAAGGCATAGGGAGAAGTCACAAGGTAGCAGGTAAATCAAGGCCCAAGTCTAAATTTCAGGTTTCAAGTCCCAACGTAATCATAACGCATTCTTTATCAAAATGAATGCCATTTCTAAATGTAAACACCACAGGAATAGTTAGTATATCCAATTTTATATATGCAAAACGTATTTGTATTATTTTGAAAGCAAGTTCCACGGAAGTTCTAATTCTAACCAAATAGTGAAAACATTAGCGAGATTTTAATAGAAATAAAATCTAGACACAAAAAAGACAGTAAACCTGGATTACATTGTAGAAAATAGGCAGCAGAACTTTGACAGCTATAAAAAGGTGAGAGTGTCCTCTGATATAAAACACTACTCTTCTATCATTGAAACAAACAGATTCTAGTGTTTGTGTATACAGTATCTGACTGCCAGAGGCTCCCTAGTGAGTCTGACCGGGGGTTACAGTGTAACCAAAGCGTCTGTCTCCTGCTCACCACCCAGATCAGTCTGTTCAGCTTGACTGGGCCCAGTTGTCTTGGTTTCATACTGACGAATGTCTGGGAAAGGTCTGTCTGGGGTTCAAGTACATTAAAGTCATCCGCTCCCCTCCCACTGAGCACCAACACAGATGGCTCCAGATGCAGCTGGCACAGCATGGAGCAGCACCTGACAGTGCTCATTCACTCAGACACACACAAAAATACACATTTACAAGTACAAACACATGCAGACACACAAACAAGTGCACAAACTCAGGTGCACAAAGGTATGGACACATCTGCTCACTTACTGTACCTAACTGCAAGTAAAATCACACGCACACACACACTGATGGAAGCACATACACTCACAACTATAAATACATAGACACACACACTCACAGCAGGAACATATGCTGCCACGCATCTACAAATCCTCACAGTAGCGCACATACGAATAAGCAATTAAAGACCCAGATTACTGCATGGCGCACACACACACTCAAATGTAAACCCACACATATTGTGCTCACTTTCAAACATATGCCAGGGCATGCCGGTGTGCACATGAGCACAGTGCAGAAAGCCCTTTATCTCTGCAGGAGCGAGCAGGAAAGAGAAGAGCAGGACAGCTGAGAGAAGTCAAATTGAGCAGCCTTACCATTTGAAACACAAAGAAAGAGATGTAAATTGAGGACAACGCATTCTATTGTACTGCGTGAGACGCTATGGTTATTAAATCTTTGTGTTTGAATGGAATTTTTACACAGACCCACTCACCGATGAGGGATTGCATTGCCAGGCAGTTGCACATGATGGTAAATTAAACATGAAACACGGAAGATTTTTGGTCGGTGAAAGAAATATGCAGTGTGCCTTTTTTTTTAACAGTATTTCCTCCTCGGTGACAGCAATTTGAGCCAAGATGAACTGCAAGTTGCCGATGTCATACATAACCTTACACAGCAGATATTATAACAGCGCTTTACAGAGACGCACTGAAATTACGATACTCCATGATACAAGTCCTCTTTGACAAATTTAACAACCATGTTTACGTTCAGGACTGTCATGGAAACATGCATTAGAATAAGATGATAGAACTCAGTCACTTGCTAGTGCTGTGCAAAATGGGAAAATTGTTCTTTCCCCAAAATTGAAATACCACTCAGGCATGTGTCTTTATTTAACTATTCTATCTATACGCAATTAAATAATTGGGATTAAACTTTTATTTAATCCTGTGACTGACAGGATATCGTTGTTTCGCTTTCAGGGCCAACTTGGACTTGGGGACGAGAGGATTCATATCTCCACTCCTTGCCTTCTTAACTATTCTCAGCTACCCGAGGTCACACAGATACAAGCAGGAGACAGCTACAGTGCAGCCGTCACAGGTGAGCCAAGCATCCAACCTGCTGGGATAGAAGTTTTCCTCTTTACTGACTATTATTTTAGACTTAAAGTGTTAAGTAAAATTAAAGTAACTACAAGGAACTTTCCCTTTGTGTTGAGTTTGGTGGCCCCTTTGGACAAAGGTTGTAGTGTTATTGTTTTCCCAGAAGGAAGACTGTATTTCCCATGAGCACCACTGCCTTATAAAAAAAAGTTGATAAAGCAGAAAGTAAAAGGACTTCCTTTTAATACTTTAAGCACGGCTTAATGCATAGCAATACAAGCTAGTGCTGATTTGTCTGGTGCAAAGTTTTGCTTTTCTCGACAAATGCAGTCAACGTTAGCTACATTCAACTCATATTACAATTAATTACAAATTAATATATTGATGTAAAACTACATCGTGCAACATATTTCATTAATAAAATAGACATATTACATACCAGTCTAGAAGGAAGAAGGCGAATTCAGGATTGGTTTCAAATCATTTCAAATCCCGCAATTGTCTCCATCTGTTGAATGGCCCTCAAAGGATGACTCGTCCATGGTCATTCACTGTCCCTTTTTGTCCCTTTTGCTGATCCTGCCCTATACCAGCCACAACCACAAATATAACATATTAAAAAATATCAAAAGGAAGATATCTTCCTGCTTCTTTTTAACTGGCTAAAGCACTACTCACTGCCAAATTGTCTGATTTCACAGAGAATCGGACCCGATGACAGGCATTAAGAATAACTACATAGAAATAGCCAATCTTCTCGCTGATGTTCTCGTTTGGTTATGTAGGTCATATGGAGGTATCAGTATTACATTAGGACTGTTTTATAACCAGTGAAAACCTCCTTGTAGTCGCTTTTAATAACACAGCTTAACTCAAACCTCCAAACGGCTAATTGTCACTGCAGATATCTCTCATTGTAATCTTTTTAAAAGATCCTTAGAAGTTGTATTCACTCTACATAATATAATAACAACTTACTCACTTGAAAACCTTATTTTCCCAGCAGTATCCCTCACTATGGCTTTCAGCCATGCTAATTTTTCATCTACATCATTTCATTGAGTTTTAATTAACACTACAAGGATTCAGTGTCCTCAAATGACATCACTCGGAGCACAAATTCAACCTCATTAGCTCTCAATATCTCTTAAACGAAGCAGGTTTTAGTGTTATATGATAGATGTACATAATGAATTGATTTGTTGTTCAACCAGCGATCCCCTAAACTAACCCGCTAAGACTATCCCCGTAGCTACTTTGTTATTAATAAGACAGAGAGATAAGGAGGCAAACCATCCCTTTACATCAGCTTTTCCCAAGCTTGGCTGTCTTTCTTGTAATTCCTAAAAAGCCAAACCCAGAGCCCTCTTTGCTGACTACATTTAAAAACAGGTAAGCTCAGATTGCTTTTTTTTTAGCTTTTTCTCTCCATAGCCTCTTAACTTGTATGATTTTCAGCAATCTTCTTCATCTCCCCTCGGCTCCATAGAGAGTCATTGAACTGCCACAAAACTTGTTCTAATACATTTACACCATTACAAAGTGCCAGGCAACTACTTCTCCTTCAATTGCTGCTTGCCTTCTGCCAGACAGCTGGAATTAAAGTGGTTACACTACAAATGTAACATCAGCCACTTAAAGAGAAAAGACATTGTACTTGTTTAAAGACCAGGGCACATTTACAGCCTACTGCAGCTGTACTGCAATATTCCCTGAAAAGAATTGCTTATTGTTGAACAGAGACGTCTGCTGGCTCTGTGCATGGTTTCGCTGGAAATGCCACTGGTTCATTAAATGTACTGCAGTCAACATATTAAGTTTGGTCCCATTTGAATTCTTGGCACAATGAAGACTAGGACTTGGAGAGTGACACCCTACCTTCCAGTGATACAGTTATGTCTGTAGGTGATCTATAAAATGTTATTATTTAAAACAAGCTCTTTATGGATTGCTTACGAGGCATGCTTAGCACATGATTGATCTGACCTTTCACAGACCGTCGTTCTTTTGGAAAACAGCAGCTTTAACCTTTTTAGTTGGATTACCCTGCCAGCGTCTGTGTCTGTATATATGTTTGTCAGTCTGTGTGTATGTACATGCATATGTTCGTAGTGTTACCCTGTGTATTTGTGTTTTTGGTACAACACCATCTAGCAAAGCCTGCCTCATATGCTTTTAAAAGGTTTGCGTTGCTGAGATGAAAATAATACATTACTGATTGATTGATCAATCATGTCTGAAAGGTTATCAGCGTGTGTGTGTGTGTGTGTGTGTGTGTGTGTGTGTGTGTGTGTGTGTGTGTGTGTGTGTGTGTGTGTGTGTGTGTGTGTGTGTGTGTGTGTGTGTGTGTGTGTGTGTGTGTGTGTATGCGTGCCATGGCTTGATGCAGAATAGAGATTGATGGAGGCTTGCCGTGAGGAGGATACTCAGTTATCTCCTTGTAATTAAAATCCACCTCATAAAGATTATTGACTCCCCCACCACACAAACCAGCATGCTCCCTCGCTTGGCAGGGTTTGCAAAGCGCTTCTTAAAAAATGAAAAATAGCATATTAAGCAGCACATATTTCCCATTTATGCGGAACATTTAGATGTGGTTAAGTTATCGTAATGTGCAATAAAACCTGGATGTGAAATTTGTAATCCACTTTGGAAAATTGCTTACTATATTGCTTTAACATCCCCTGAAAGAGCTTTTGAGATGTGTGTGCCAGGTTTATTGTAAGCTATAATTTAAAAGTCCTCAATGCAGGCAGTAAATATAAATTTATTAGTGGCAGGTTTAAATACGCAGACTGAGGTAGCATGAGTGAGTGGATGCTTGAGTGTTTGCTGTATGAGAGTACATTCAGTGTGTGTGTGTGTGTGTGTGTGTGTGTGTGTGTGTGTGTGTGTGTCTTTGATAAGTGTCAACTGAGAATGTGGACCCTCTGCTCAGCAAGCCAAGGAGACAGGTGAATGGGTGTGGGTATGTGATGTGGGTTGGGTTACTGTCTCAAGACAGTGCTGCACGTCAACTCCCTCTGCTCTAAACTAAACCAAACTGACAGCATGTACATCTTAGTTCCATTTAACTGTTTCTAATTGGTGGTCAGTGTTCTTTTTTTAATTTGGAGGAAATCTGAGTTGTAAGGCTCAGGATAGACCTAATCTGTGAAAGACTGGGGCCTGGTGTCCTTGTGCTGTTTCGACAGTCCCAGGTAAATCTGTGATCAGGGACCTACAATCACAATCTGACAATACATTGGAGAGGGTCAAAAACCTGTGAAGAGCATACCAACACATCCTTAAATGGCTTGTTTTACTTCCCATAGTTGAGATAAAAGTTTTGACACAAAACATTTGACGAGATGAGATTGTATGTACTTCTGATGTATCTGTCTGAACATATCGCCTTTTTGTTCAAATCTCTAGCAGGCGGAGAGCTGCTTCTCTGGGGTCGGATCCCCTGTGTGTCCCGGGTCATTGATCATCCAGGCCTCAAAAAGATCTGGACCCCACAGCCGGTTTCACTGGCAGGCAGAAAAGTGTGTATGATAAAGACTGGACAAATTATGTTTTCAGACTCCTCAAGTCTGAAGTTGATGAAAGCCTCAGGATTTTCTGAGTATATGAGTTTTAGCTGAATATGCATAAATTCTTAAAGGGTTCACACTGAATCATATATGGCTTAAGGCGGAGTCTGCCCTGCTTTCTGTGGGTTTAAATTTAAAAGTATGCAGCTGAACACAGTCCTGTGAACACCCCAATCAATAATGTCAAAACAGAATTTCACAGCTGATGAAAATATCACAGATTGGGATGTAGCCATGAGTGCAATATTCTTTAATAAATACAAAACTCATGAAACTGAAACTTAAACATTTTGCAGACTTCATGGAAAACATTGCATATGCAATGGTAACTTCATTTTGTACAACAAAACAAACCAAAGTATTCTTATTACAGTTCAATTCAGCAAAATCCTAAAATCCTGTTGCAGGGGAGTCTTGGGAAAAGGTGTCAGTTGATACCTCATATGCATGTTGAAATCTTGCACTGCTTGGATGGCTAAACAACATTTTCATTTTATGCAGGTGTGTGATGTAGCCTGTGGTACTTGGCACATGATGGCCCTCACCACAAGTGAGTAATCTGTCATCTATCCCGAAATGTTCATATCTCTGGTTAATTGTTCTTGGGCAACGAGTGTGCGTCACCGAAGTTAAACCAGTCAAATTCAGTTCTTGCATCTTATTACTCTGCCCTTTTCCCTCCACACTTGCTTCTCTTCCCTTCTCCAAATTATGTCTTGCTCCTCCTCAAAGCCCCTCCTCACTCACTTTTTCACTCATCAAACCATCATTCACTTCAGAGGGAAGCATCATTAATGCACAGTAGGACACAGCAGCTTGATGTGTGCTAATTATATTGTGTGTTTTACACGCTGGATGACTTTTGCTTAGTCAGTGATGAGCTCAGTCTCTGGTAATTGTTTTTTGGATGTGATGAGTTTATAAAAGCCTGTCTGTGGGTGTGTGTACGTATGTATGTGTGTGTGTGTGTGTGTGTGTGTGTGTGTGTGTGTGGGTGGGTGGGGGGGGGGTGTATCTGGACGTGCAATATGTGTGTGTGTTTGTCCGTGCATGTAAGTGTGAGTGAACTTGTGGATGGTGAGAGCATGCAGATCCTCACATTTATATGTACTTATGCATTTATAGCCTTGCATCAAAGCTGTGTGCATACATGTATACAACATATGCTGTTTTTATAAGTCGTCAAGAGGATAAGATTATTCCACAGCTCCACACATCACACGCTTCTGTGAACTTAATAATGATTACCAAACAGTCAAATTTCAAGATCATTCTGACACATTTAAACTGCATGCAATTTTAAACTCCATCAAGCCCACACAAAACTTTGGCATGCACCGTCAACCATGGCACTGCACTCCATGACTTGCTTGCATTCTCCACAACCTATGTGATCCTTTTAGCACTGTACATCACTCAATGCTGTTGCTAGAAATGCTGCTCAGCCTTTGGCTAATCACGCTGATTGGAGGTGTCCTTTGGCTCACCTGGGGGCTTCCAATCCTATTAGGCCAACCGTCCTGAGCCTAGCGCAACCAGCAGCCGCTCCTGTTTGATCACTGGTGCTTAGAGCCCACACTTGTCCTCTTATGTTGGTATTAAGGCATGGAGAAGAGAAGTGGCAGGGTGGGGTTTGGTAGGGGGGGTTAAAATGTGATCTCCTTAACTCTCTAGGGGGGCAGAGGGGAGTTTGGTGCCTCACCTCCCTCCTCCAACTGGAGCTGGTCTTTAAACTTCTGATGTCAGTTGAAAGGCGGAACACAGAAGTGGTTTCCAACCAAAAGAGAAAGAAATGGAGGGAATGGGATCATGAAAGACGAGGAGTGTTAGGGTGTGTGTTGTGTTTTCACCTTAAAAGAATATTTTTGAGAGTGTATGTTTTTTAGAGGATCACTCACAATTCTAACTTCCCTCTCTCTTTTATTTTTCCTCTCCTATCTTAATCTTTCTTTTTCTCTCCCTGTTTTGTCAGTCTATGGAAGCACGCATGGTCTGTCATCTCGGTGGAAGTCAATACATGTGATCCCACCAGGCCTGCCACCTCTTTCTAGCCTCCTGCTATCACTCTCTCTCTCTCAACCTTCCTCCTGGCTGCTATTCTTCCTCACAGCACACCCATCACTATGTCTCTCTTGTGGTTCTCCGTGTTCCTCCCCTCCTCCCCTTTTTGCCCCCTTCCACCTCCTCCTCCTCCTCCTCCTCCTCCTCCTCCTTCTTCTTCCCTGGGCCAAGAGCACCCAGGAAGAGCCATGTGTTTCCAAAGTGGACTGGATGGGAAATCGAAGCAGGGCTTCTGTGTTTATCAAGCCACAGCTCCGTCACCTTGCTCCTACTCCCGTCTGGAGGCCCCGGCAAATTGGTGACAGCAGCAACAACCCTGCAGCACACATGCCCCCTTTTCTCCCGTGTGCATGCCCCCCCTCACCTCCCCACACACACACACACGCGCACACGCACACACACACTCACTCACACACACACACAGCATAACACCTTGGCCTGTTTAGTTTTATTGCTGATGTCAGGTGAGGAGGTGGCGGTAGGAGTGCTGTCTAATGTTCACCTCACACACAAATACACATACACACACAGATACACTCACACACAGTCATTTCCACCCCTGCCGACACCTTGGCTAACAAGACCTGTGAACCTCAGTGACAGAACTCCGAGACTTGTCAGAGTCCCAGTCATTTAATGCCAAGACCTGGCCCCAGCTCTAACAGGGTTTATGTATGCACACCAAGCCACAATAGGCTGCACAGTGATATACTGAACATGAGTCTACTGAATACTACTGCTCCTTCAGCTTCATATTGTTTCAAGGCAGCATGAGTAGGATATTCCTAAAACAATATATATATATACTCAATATACTCATATAAAATGAATCCCTCTCAATCATCAGCTATTACACCCCCAAGAAAGCGTACAATTATCATACAGGTACATACATGAAATTTGATCATGTATGTACAACGTGGTGTAGAGTGTCTTGCTTAAGGACACTTTGACATGCGGATAGTTGGAGCCAGGTATTGAACAGCCAACCTTGCAGTTAATGGATGACCTGTTCTAACTACTGGGAAACAGCCGTGCTAGTGTGTAACGTATGTTAGAGTGAATCTAATGTTGGCTTTCACTAGCTGGTGAGCACCCTAACCCTGAAGACGGTCAGGGGGTGTCACTGAGCCAGGGAGGAGGAGCCAACTTTGAATTTTGTGTTTATAAACCGCTATTCTGCCTTTAAGTAATTCCTTTACTACAGTCATCTACGATAATTCTTTCTATGAAATACTACATTACTTTGAGTAATATTACAGTTATTGGAGGTGGAAGTGAAGATAAAGTGTGTGTCTGCTGTGACATGGTTCAGTTTAACTTTACCCTGATTGTATTGATCTGCACTATAACACATTACTTCTCTTATCTAAAAATCCTATTACTCTCATCTGTCTACTTGCCTATGTAACAATCCAGTTATGTGTCTGTAAAACTGCTGTATGCACAGGCATCTTTAACTGAAGCATCTAATAGTCGTGAGTCATTACAAGTCGTTTTGCATGGACCGCTGCTCCTTTTGTTGTATGTACACAGGATGCTCTCTGCTCAATACCTTATTCAGCGCCTCCTCTTTTCTCTTTGCTGCGATCAAATAAGTGGAGGAGAAAAGAGAGTTGACTCAGGTTAGAGCCCTGCACGGCCTTGCTACCTTGGAAATGAACTGCACAAACAATGCCTGGCCATTGTGCCTAAGCGCTTACAATGAGGCCATTTAAGAGAGTATTGATCCACCCAGTGCAGGGTCAATCATTGGATCAATGGTGTGTGGGTTGGTCAGCTGGATGGCTGGTTGACTGCATGAATGAATGGATGGTTGGACAACGGATGAATGGAGGACTGGATAATGGATGGATGGATAAATGTTTTGATTCATGGATGGATATGAAGACTGATGCATGGGGAGACAGAAGTGCCAGGTCTGCCCAAACATAAACTTGTGTGGGTCTCACGATCTCAGTTGTCTTTTATGTGGGATTGTGTCCAGTCTATTTCGCACACATCTTAAACATCAGCACCACTCAATGCACTGAGATTTACTGTAAATGTATTTGATGGTTTGTCCTACACAAAAAACACGTTATCTTTATTGTGGCATAGAGGAGTTGGTAAAGTAGAGATATACATTTCAAAAAGAGTCATTGTCATTAGCATGTTGTTGGTGAATTCTTGTGATGTGTTTACACCAGGGTTGATTGACCTAGTTACCCCGCCTGTGGCAGCACAACACGGAGAAATGTAACACAATGCAACACAAGGGAGAGGTGTAGATGCCTTTATTATTCTTACATGTGAGACACATGAGAGTGAACACACACACATGCACTCATACACACACAGAGCGCAGTGATCATCAGGGGCTCACAGAGGTCGTGCCTCATGACGAAAGAGAGAGGAAAAGAGCTTATTTAAAATTCTGTAAGAGATGTCAATTGTGCCCTCTGCATATTTCTATGGAAAATTTGTAAATAGATCCTTTGTAAATAGCTTCTCTCTTGCCAATCACCCTGTCTGCTCTCTGCACAGCAGCATTAAAAATTGATCCTTAGCTGCACTAGGGTGAAATGCTAACATTGCTGCCAAATGACTGATTAAAAAGAAAAACCTTTAATCTTTGCTTAAAAGTGTCTACTGCCTTGGCATGCCTTTCCCCTGTGCTCCTCTATCTTCCAAGGCTGTAAAGGGAAGGAGGGGGTCGCCGTGGGGGAAACGGGGTCACGCTTCATGTAGAGTCAGCGTTGTACAGTGATATAGCTCTAGAGGTGAAGGATTTCACTAAGAGCAGATCTAGGAATCAACATGCATTGCTTACTTCTGAATTTAACCTTAAGCCAAAGGTTAAAAAAGCATTCTAGCATTCCACATGAGGGGGCTTGTGTTGGCAATCCTTTTAATGGCTTGCAAAAAAAATAAGCTTTTTATCCAACTTAACCATGCAAGTAAAGAACAATCAGAAGATAGTTTGAAAAGCCTTCAGCTTATAGGAATAGACATTGACACACACTCTCTCTCTAAAAGACAACAGTGACATGGTCACTGAAAAGTCATGAAATACAGAACCATGAGCAAACGATTGAATTAAAGAAGAAAAAAAGACCATCAAAGTCTTGATTGGAGGTGCTGATTGGTGTGTTTGTGTTGCAGAGAACAGAGAGAAGAACAGAGAATGTGTTCACTCAGAAACTGAAGCACGCTTCAGAGACCTTGTCAGCGATCCCTTACTGATGGAGCACACAGAGAAAGAAAACACAGTGCAAGTAAGATAAACATACCTCCTCTTTCTTGCTCTATTGCCCTTTTATTGACTTACTTACATGCTGTATAGCTCAATATGTAACTCTCTTGCTAACTAAACAGCTCCCTAACTCTTGCAGTGGATCGCTCCTGATGGATATCTTCCCCTTCAACACTCCCTGCCTGCCTTGTTGACATCCTCATTCCCACGCATCCATTGTTTGCTTCTCAAATTCTTTGTTATTCATTGTTTCAGCTTCTTTATACATGATGGACCATAAATCAAACATATCAGTGAATGATACAATATAACAAGTTGCACTTGAGTAAACAGCATAGCCCTCAAAGCATTGAGTGGCGATATTCACTCACCTCTCTGAATATCAGTGAGGACCACTAAACTGTCACCGAGAGCCACACACACACACACACACACACACACACACACACACACACACACACACACACACACACACACACACACACACACACACATGCACACACAAGCCTCCGCCCCTCCCCATCTCTGTCATTCAGGTGTTTACTGTCATTCATACTCAGGGTTTTTGTATAATCCTCTCACCACACCTGAGTGCTCCCCACTCAGTGTCACTGGATTTACTCTCTCGCTCTCTCCCCCCTCTGTCTTTCTCTCACTTTTCCTCTCCTCCAGTGCACAGCCTTTTTCATTTTGCATCAGAGCCATTCTTTTACACACGTTGTCATTTCTTATGTAAATAACCATAGATAAAAATACAGTAACCGACATTTTAAGATTTACACACCACTCGGCGCGTATGTTTTCAGTCATCGCCTCTCATCAGCCAGCTTGTTTGTAGAAGTGTCTTTGCCTGCAGCCATAAATTAGGGGTTGTGATTTAACTCATTGACACAACAGAGTCAGACAACAAAACATGAATAAAACAAATGATGTGGAAAAGGTGAGGGAGAGGAATAGCGCGAAGAGAGGAGGGTGAACTGAAGGCAGAAATGGGCCAGTATGTATTTCTGCTCTACTTTCACTTGGGGAAGGCTTCATTAAGAAGTCTGTTTCCAGAGCATGGTGGAATCTGTGTGTGTGTGTGTGTGTGTGTGTGTGTGTGTGTGTGTGTGTGTGTGTGTGTGTGTGTGAGTCTGTGTGCGCGCGTGCGCGCACGTGCAGGACTGTGCGTTATATTTTCATAGGTTAATGCGTGAGATTGTGTCAATGCACATGCACATTCATGCATACATGTGTGCATGCCTGTAAAATTATTTGTGTGTATTCAGTGAGCGAGGTCTCCTAAATTATTTACTCCCAGAACTCTCTAATTGGTATCAAGTTTTTAAATGGGGTCAAATGTTGCGGTGCAGTCTCATGCAGCTTTTCTCTTGCCTTAAGTCTGCATCATTACATCTGGTGCTACAGCGCTGCTGCTTCATTGGACTTGAACCTCTAAATGCTGTTTTTGCCTATTGACTGGGGCCAGGCTGAAGCAGAGGAGGGAATGTAGTTTTATTACTGTGTTAGTCTATCTACTCATGTCTGTTACATAGAAAATAGTCTATGAGAAATCTGGTGAGTCGTAAACATCAAACAGAGGTGTGCACACACTCTCACACTCACACACAAACACACTAACAGAGCCTGGAGCACACAGAGCTGGTTTTAGATTTAAGCCCCCTAATAAAGCCAATTAGAATTACACTGTGCCCTCATGAAGGCAACCATACTAAGATATTTCTCTCACCTCCACACATACACATGCAGACATGAAACATGAATATACACATACGTGCATGCATTCTTACTATTGTACCACCGGAGACTGGCGTGGATATATTGAATCCCTATTTCATACAATGGATACAGTAAGTCCAGTGTTGGGCAAGTTACTTGAAAGGTATTAACCAATTACCCAACAAATATCACTCATGGAAAAGTATTTACATTACTTTACTTATTACTCAAGAGCAAAAGTAAATAGTTACATTACTCATTATATTTTGTTTCTCAGAACTGCTCTGCCAATGATCCCTTTAAATGCTGATATGTCACATCTCCGGTATTTGTATGTTGAAGTAGAAAAGGAGACTACATGGTTTAACAAATAGTCATTCATACACATCCTTTGGGGGGGATTTACTGACCAACAACAACTAGAAGTCCCGTAATCACACAGTCACAGTCAAGCTACAGAACCAGTCTCTCCAAAGTAAGGAAAGTGATATCAGTCTCCACTCTGGTAAGACAGCAAACAGGCCTAACCTTTAGTTACTTTAACTCTACAGAAATGCATACATTACTGCCCAACACCAAGTAAGTCACACCATCTGCACACAATGATTAAGTCACAGTCAGCATGAATGTTGCATCAATTTCCATCAATTTCAGTTTAGCTTTATTTGTAAAGCAGAGGTTTGCCAACATAGCAAAGGATCTTGGAATTTTATTTCCATTGAATCAGTTAAGAGTTAAAAAAATATATAGCTAAATACCTACTTTGATATGTTGTCTGTTTTCCTATCAATTTGCTTTGACTGTACATCTAAGCTACATGTGTCATAATAGGAACATCCTTTATAGATATTGTGTATCGTCCTGACAGGACTCCAGGCACCTTCAGCACAAGCTGCTTCACAGACTGGAGAGACTAGAGGGCTACAAGGAACAGGAGAAAGATGAAAAAAGTGAGAGTGCAGAGGAAGAAGAAAGACTTGAAGAGAAACCAAACCAAGCTGGAGGAGATGAAGCGTTACACGGTTCAGCAGTTGCCATTACCAGGTCTTCAACAGGGATGGACAAGAGAGGAAATGACCACTCATCAGTCAAATCTGACCACAGGGATGACAGGGAGAGATGGAGGACAGCAAGGCCATGGGAGCTGAGGAAAGAACCTTGGAAAAGCAGAGACGCAGTATTCACCACTTTGCATCTTTTACCCAGGTCAGAGCAAAGCAGGCCCACTGCCACCACCTTGCCCCGGCTAATGACAGGACAACAAGCTCACAGCAGAGTTTTAGACGAAGCTAGGAAGGTAAGTGTTAATGTGCTTATCGCAAAGAACTAATATAAATCTTTCTTTTTCTATACCTCCTTTGTCTCACTAAGTAAAAATTCAAAGATTATTTTGGCTTTTATTAGATAGATATAGATAGGCTGTCACATTCTTTTCTTTATTTTGTTGTCTTTGTCTCCTTAGGAGAGATCTACACATCTGATTGGATTGGTCCAAAAATGTGGAAGTGACCGCAACATTGGTCCCAGGCCCAGATCAAAACCCAGACCTCCTGGGAGCTGTACTGGTCCTCCGGATCAAAGCATAGCCTCTTGTCACCATTCAAGAATTAGACAACACATTGACCTCAAGTCACCGATTTACAATCCTCCCCATCTGAGCCCTGGACAACAAGCTGAAATGTCATCCCCTTCCTTCCCCCCGGGAACACGAGTCGGAACGTCTCTTCCTCCAACACTTTCCTCTTTTGAACTATTTAAGGACAATCCTACACGCAGAAGAGTGGTTTCTTCTTTTGGCACTCAGAAGAAGAATCCATAAGAATTCACAGGTCGAGTTCTGTGCACCAGTGGAGTTCATCTGATGTTTAAATGTTTGTACATTTTGCAGATAATACACAGCTCATTTATAATGTCATCAGCATCAAAAGCATTTTTTTGCAATAATCTCCAGAAATGACTTGCTACAGAGAGAGAATTGTGCACTCTATTATTATTATTATTATTAGCATTATCTGCTTGATAATGCTTTTCAGTAGACCACACACAAAGCTCAATACTTTTGGCTTCAAGGTGACTGACAAACAGCCTGTTTTGCTCTGTCAGAGCTCTCGAAAGCAGACTTCAAATCAGCTTTACCCCACACTGTGATTTGGCAAATATACTCCTCTTACAAACCATCTCAGTCAACGACACTCATCAACCTTGACCTCATCGGAAAGCATTAGACTTTGGTCCTACAGTCAAAGCTGTTTGTAGGAGCTGCAAAGTCCTTGAATCAGTACATTTCAACAGAACTTGAGAGGGATGAGTTTTTTTGCCCCAGTACTACTGAGCCACATTCATTTTTAATACTTACGATATGTTGTATATTAAAGACAAAACGCCCCCTCAGATCTTGTTCTCTACTAAGACAGTGGAGTATTTTCATGGCTGCCTCTGCAGTATGAGTCACGTCCTAATACGGCTCTTTTGAGTGTGAGGAAATTGAGTTGTTGAAGAGATACCATATGATGAGGTTTCTGAAAGTAAAGAATGATTATTTCAAGAAATACAATTTCCTTTGAGTCTGCTTTTCTCTGTGTCTTTGCTCTGTTTTTATGTTTTTTAGAGAGGTCCTTCATTAGCCTTGCGCTGTAGCCTTGCAAACTGGTTTGTCGCAATACGTGAACGTGATATCTCTGGAACGCCTGTAAGGATTTTCTTGAATTTCGGCAAAAACATCCACTTGGACTCAAAGATAAAATGATAATCATTTGGTGGTCAAAGGTCACTGTGACCTCACAAAAAAAATGTTGGGCCATAAATAAAGAATGCTAATGCTAATTATGATAATATACACAAATGTCGAAAAGGATTTAGTGTTGACATTTTGCTCAGACATGGATGAATACTAAAATACGACTGGTTGGCTGAGGCATACAGTGTGTATGACATACTATGACTCATTTATGACGTACTATACCAAGTCTTTTTTATGAAATATTTAGTGACATACCATACTATGCCTTTCTTTGACATACTATGTACTATACATTTATGACATTGTTGTCACATACTATACTATGATGTTTTATGACTTTTTTATGACATACTATACTATGACTTTTTTTATACACTTTGCATTTTCTGACATACTGTACTAGGATTTTTTATGCTATGCTATATTGTTACTTTTTTCACTATTTTATGCCATACTATACTGTGATTTCTTATGACTTTTTTAGGACTTTTTTTTACATGTATTATTACGACATGTATTATTATGATATACTATACAACTTTTTTTACATTTTTTATTATGTACTCCACTATCATACTATGACTCTTGCACACAAGATAACATTTCTCAGGATGATTGAAGACTTCTCTGAAGACTAGGTTTTGGGATCAAACCTTATGTGGTGCAGTGAATTTTGAGGTCCAACATCCAAAATGGCATCGTCAAATATGCTTTAAAACAGGTGGTCAAGTGTATCAGATTGGATAGCCTATGTAATAGAAGACTGGTCTGAAGACTGGAGGCTGCAGCAAATCTTGAGGTCCAACACCTACAATGAACAAGTCAAATATGCAATGAAACAAAGATAGCTTGTGTCTGATTAGATAGGTCAGGGTGATAGAAGACTGCTTTTGAAAACCGGAGTTTGCAGGTTAAATCCTTCTATGATGCAATGACTTATGAGGTCTTACACTTACTCTGAAGATGTCAAATACTCATTCAAAGTGTGCATGGCATTAGTGGCATGGTATGTTATTTCCTGGTATGGAAGTATACAGTTAAAATACAGTTAAAGACATTGGACTTCAGTGTCCAGAGCACCACTGCAGAGCTGACCAAGGGAGTTTAGGAAGAAGATGGTTTTATGGAGCAGAAAAACACATTCTAACATTTTTTTTCACTGTGCCAATTTAACATGGGGTTGTTAAAACTTCGATGTACATACAGTTAAAGATATTGGACGACATGTACAAAGTCAAGAAATTCCGTTGTCTTTGGTTTTGGGTCAGAACTCTGCAATAATCTGTGAGAAAACAAGAGAAGGACAACATCACAATTGTATCATATTCAGACACTACAGTCATAAAAGAATCTGCAGCGACTGTGGCCCAGTGGTAGAGCAAGGTCATCCTTCAATCAAAGGATTGGTGGTCCGATGCCTGGCTCTGCTCGTCCATGTTGTTGTGTCCTTGGGCAAGACACTTAAACTTGCAATTTGTCCCTGTAGTATTTTTTGAGATACTACACTATGACTTTGTTATGACTTTATTCAACAAAATATACTTTTAGATGACTTTTCCTAATACTATACTAGGGCTTTTCTTAAAAAAAAAATTGAAATACTATTCTGGGACTTTTTCATGACTTTAATGTTTTTTCAACATTAAATACAATTACTTTTTTCCAACATACTATACTTTGACTTTTTATGACTTTCTTCCAACATACTATACTATTATGACTTGTTTCAACAACGTATACTATGACCATGCCATGATTATTGTTAGCTTACAATGTGGAGCTTCTACCACTGAAATTTAAATGCTGCATTAACCAGGGTCCAAGACCTACTTAGGACCATTAACTGCATTCCTGAAGTTCTTTGACATACTACAATATTACTTTTTTACATACTTTACTATGACATATGTCTTTTTTCAACATACTATATTTTTACATGTTATGACTTTTTCGACAAACTATACTGTGACTTTTTATGATTTTTATATAACTTTTATGACTTTCTTTCAACATACTATACTTTTTTCAACAACGTTATACTATGACCCTTAACTGCATTCCTGAGATTCTTTGACATACTATACTATGACTTTTTTTGACATACTGTACTATGACTATTTTTTTTTTATTTGACATACTATATTTGTACCGTTTAAGTCTTTTTTCAACATACTCTAGTATAACTTTTTATAACTTTTTTCCAACATATTGTACAATTACTTTTTGTGACTTTTTTAAGACATACTAAACAATTACTTTTTATGACGTACTAAACTATGACTTTTTACGATTGTTTTTTACACACTATATTTTGACTTTTTATGACAGATTTTGAAAGACTATATGACTTTTTTCACATACTATACTTCTTTTTCCTACATACTCTAGTATAACTTTTTATGATTTTTTTCCAACATACTATACAATTACTTTTTATTACTTTTTTAAGACATACTATATTTTTACTTCTTATTACATTTTTCGCCATATGTATTTTATGACACACTGTACTATAACTTCATAATGAAACACAATACTATGACTTTTTATGACATTTTCATTTTGTGCTGTATTATGACTTTTTATAAAATGCTAAACATTATTTTGTGCCATTTTTATTAAATTCTCTGGCATCTTTATGATATACTATATTATCAGGTTCAGGTTACTTTTATTTTTACCCGTAGGTAGACTTGTTTTGCAAAGAAAGCGAGAAAGATACTATGACATTTTCCAGCATTTTTCTGACATACGATGCTGACTTTTTATGAAATTTTTCTGACATTAAACTGGCATACTATACAATTACTTTTTCTGGCATTTCTATGACATATTATACTTCTTATGGCTTTTTGCCAGACATTTTTGTTAAAAGCAACTACTATGACTTGTTATGAAAGTTTTATGTTCTACTATACTATAACTTTTTATGTCATACTATATTATTACTTTTTCATGACAAGCTCTACTACCATTTTTTATTACATTCTTTATACTCCACTATGACATTTTATGGCACTTTTATGACATATCATACTATGACATATAATACTGTGGCTTTTTTATTACTTGAAAATATATATCATATATCATGACTTTTTTCATGTCATGCTATACTATGTCTTTTTTATGACATTATGTTATTACTTTCTATGACATACTATACTATGACTTATTTTACATACTATACTTTTATTTTTCATGACTTTCTATTTCATAACATTTTCATGACATACTATATACAATTACATTTTATGACTTTTATAGAACATATTATAGAAAGACCTTTTTACTCACACACTTTGCTATGGCTTTTTATATGACATACTATACTAATACTTTTCATGGCATACTATAGTATGACTTTTTTCTGACTTTTCTTCGGGTTGTCCATAGTTACATATGTCCGTCTTTCCGTCCTTACCTACGAACGTCCCATTCTCATGAATGTGATATCTCGGAAATGCTTGGATGCACATTCTTAGAATTTGGCACAAATGTCCACTTGGGCATAAGGATGAACTGATTAAATTTCAGTGGTCAAGGGTTAAGGTCATTTTGACCTTACGTCTGTAACATTGTCAAGAAACAAAAATATCTCAGAAAAGTCTTGAGGGAGGACTTTTCTTTAAAAAACAAAAAACAAAACACGTTTTTTGCCATAACTCAAGTACTTCCATAATACCCCATAATCCCAAGCTAAACACTGACTACATACAGGCATGCAATACTGATGGCATTGAGACATCTTCCATCAGCCCACCCTATTGTTGCCTACACTCCCTATGGTTAGTTTTTGTGTATGTGAGAAAGTGTTGGTTGGGTTAGGGTTAGGTGTATCACGTCTTTGCCCTGCGAGACTCCTGCTAATCGATTCAAGGTGAGACCTGTCGATTAAACACCCTGAGCTGTGCTCTCTACCTAACCTAACCCAGGGTGATTCAATCCCACCCTTCACACACACGTCACCATACATGCACACACCCGTACACAAACACACGCGCGCATACTTACCCACCTTACCTGTCATCCATCAATATCTCCATCTGGCCCTCTATTGATCCCCTCCAACCAGCCTCTTCACCCCATGCAGTACAACATCAGGGCCAAGACGACGTCCGCACAGGTTTAATTTCTGAAAGATTTACAATAAAGCTCAAGTTATTATTTAACTCTTCCGGCCGCAGTGTGCTCTTTGATTTAGCACTCTGAGAGAGGATGAGTTACAGCTGACACGGAGAATCTGCCGGGGCTGGAATGGTAGGCACCCGGTTCATAACTCAGCCGCCGAATGTGTAGTTAGTCAATCACTTGATCTGTAATCACAAATGCTGCCAGAAATTACATGAGTGATGAGCTGTAATAAAAGCACTTACTTTTCCTGCTCTGTCTCTTAAGTGTTATTGGCAGACCCCTCTCTCCCAGGAGGCCGTGGCTGTGAAACAAAATCCCGATATAAACTGCCTCATTGGTCCCTGCCTCACGCTCTCTCTCTCTCGTACTGTATGTGTCTGTGTGTGTGTGTGTGTGTGTGTGTGTGTGTGTGTGTGTGTGTGTGTGTGTGTGTGTGTGTGTGTGTGTGTGTGTGTGTGTGTGTGTGTGTGTGTGTGTTAATGCAGAGAGATCCCACTACAGTGTAATACAAAGCTCTTTTTGACAGTCTTTCTTCCACTCTTGGATTGCCTTGCTTCAGGACAAATGATTCTCACTCCAGTAAAGACAGTTATCCGCGTCTCTATCAGTTATAATCTGTAATGTCTGCAGAGGTGCAAGGAAACACAGTGCACATGTATTCAAACAGACCCGGTAGTATTAATTGTGAGTAAAATGCATCATATACATATAGGTTTAAATGTGTTAGTTGTTTGTGACTGCTATAAAACCTTTCCTTGCCTGACTCTCATCTCAGCCAGGATGTCCTGATGAGTTACCGTACATCAAAGATATGACCTTATATACAGGTAATCAAACATTTCAGGGCCATGACACAAACCTTTCTTTGACTGTCTATGACTCGCAGCTCCATAGCCTTTGGCGGGAGGTCATGCGTGACAGTTTTATTGATACGGACCTCTGTAATAATTACACTGTGTCTTGCATGCACTATTGATCAGGCCTATTGATAAAATCATATTTTACTGTAAAGGTCTGTTGATTTGATTCATTACAGCATAAATCTCTCCTCACAAGCAGCTGATTTGGAACTCCTACTGCCAAGTGATGGATGCTCCTGCAGATAAACACAAACGCATACACGCACACAACAATTTATATCTATTGTTTGAATGGGGTAGTAACAGGCACAGGTTAAAGACAGACAGAGATGTAATGACATCTTTAGTCCATCTATATAAATATATGATCACATAGAGGAGACAAGTGGGATCTGCTATCCAGCCCAACTCATATGATGTGATATATAAGTGAGGGTGTTTATGGAGTCACTGCTCCATCTTATCATGATTTGTATTGTCAGCAGGGGCTGAATCTGCATGGTGGTAATAGATTCTGATGTGGTTCAAATGCCCTGTGGTGAAGGGGGAAATAGAGATGAATGTGACAGATCATACAGAACTTGTCCTGTATATGAACTGCCTTCAGTACTGTTGTTCTCACAGGGAGGGAGTGAAAGATAGATGGTGAAACGGCTGGAGTTTAGGGAAATGTCATTGCTGGTATTAAAATGGTAAAAATCTGATCCTCAAAGCTGACCTCTAGAGTCGCTGCAATGAAATTTATATGATTTTCAGAGGAGAAACATTCCATACTTTGGCTACCACAGTTTTTCTGGTGTTAAAGGTTTTTTGTTATATTTAAGTTGCATGCAAGCTGAAATACAGACTAATGGAGAACCAAACAGAAAGTGTCAGGTAATATACACTGGTACCTATGGTGTCACGCATTATCACCCTTTGATCTTACCATGGAAAAACATAGTTTGTGTAATAATGGAAAAGAGCAAATGCATTACTATTGGAGGAAAGGATTTGGTCTTTATGGTTCAAGTTAAAAAGCAGCTTACTAGACCATGTTTCCGCTTTGGCCGGCAGTTCAAAAGAATGTTTTCTTTTTGGACTTTTCCCTGGCTGGATTCTGAACCACTTGGGGGTAGTTTGCAAAGGCTGTGGTGCACCAGTGACAGGCTGGTTTTCGCATTTAAGGAGCCAGTGGGACAGGGGTAACATGTCCATGTTCAAGAGGCCTACAAAACTCTAAAAGCCAGGATATCGAGTTAATCGCTGGCCCAGTTAAGACTCCCCCTGAGCGGCTGCTCCTGCAAAATGCTGAGCAGCCCGTCTTGTTCCAGCACAGGAATGTTGTCCTGCAGAGGACAGAGGAGGGGAAATTCAACTTAATCAGCAGTGATGAGTTCTATAAACATAAAATCTGCTCCAACCTGAACTCTTTTAAATGCCCTGGAATTTTGATGAATGTAGACAAACAGCAGAGAGGTTTCTATTTTTCTTATGCAAACCAAATGCATGGAAAAGAATTACATAGCACAGCACTCTCTACAAGGCATAGGGGAACACAATATTTTTAAAAGGATTTTGTCACTTGTCTCCTCAGTTTTTATGCGATCAATTGAAGACCTTACTTCTATAGTGTATGATTGATGCAGTATGGAATCTATCAATAGCATAGACTTTGAACATACTCACAACTTTTGTACCACAGCTGTTTGAAATGCTAATATAGAGCTTGTGAAATAGCAACAATGCTGCCAGTGTGTTCCCCAGAGCTGGAGGGAGACGGCAGCATAAGACAAAGGCAGTTTTTAATCTGAGCAAGAAGCATACAGTGGCGATTCACTGTGACATAGTGATTGATCTGAGTGAGTGGTGTATTTACCGAGCCTGACGGGATAGGAGAAAGAGAGTGTTTTCTTCCCATCCATACGCTTATCTCCCTCCATAAATCACTACCAATGTGATGCATACATGTGGATGAGCAAATGTTGTATTGTTCCAACTCAGGCAATTCCACTTTGACCTTTACATTTGGCATCGGTCACTGGTGCTAAATGCATGCCATGACCTTCCCTGACCTTAGGCTATTCATATTTAATAGCCATGAAGCCTGATGGTTCTTCAAACAATATACAGTATATAAACACACACACACCACTTAAATACACCAAACAACTAGTTACTCTAGTCCAGCATAACTTGTCACATTCTCTGTAATTTTCTCTGTTAAACTATCTCATGAATGAAGATATGATCTTTTTTCCTTCTCATCAGTCTGTGTCTTTATAGCTCTGATTCCATTACCCCTTTCCCAGCAGCACGCTATGATGGGCTATGTCCATCCTAACCTTTGACTCCAGCCAGTGCTTTAGAGCTTCTGCACTTTGCCCTCTCCCATTTGACCTGTCTGAAGTATACCTTCATAATTGCCTCTGTCGCTATCAAATGCACATATGAGAGGGTGCAGGGGCAAGGGGCCGAAGTCTGTCCAGTAACCTTTTGGCCTCTTGTTCATCCATTCTGCTTGGAGCAAGCACAGCAGGCTTCCTCCCCCTACCCACAATCCCATACTGTATTAGGCTGCATGTCAGAGTTATTGATGGTTCTCTGGAAATATTTTATTGGTTAGTCATGACCTTTGACTGGGGCAATGCAAACACTAACCCCCCTAAAGCTTCCTATCGACATGCATATATATATATATGATCAGATGGCTAAGAGAAGTATAGATTTAGAGTGGCAGAATACCTAGTCATTTGGATTTTAACACCATGAGGTCAGCATTGCTTTTTCCACTATGCATGTATAGGATCACAAGGGAACACACATATTGAGTTTGTTATAAATCAAAGCATATGGTCTAGACCTGCTCTAAATGAAAAGGGTCATGACATAATCTCTGTTATGATTTGGTTATGATAAATAGAAATTTACTTGATTTAACTATGATTTAACCTCTCCAGTGATGCACAGAATTTACATTTTGGAATTAGGGAGAATCAAGAAAGAAAATATGTATAAAGGAATAATACTATGTCATATCCAAATAAGGTCTAAATTTTCAAATCACAAAAAATTAAAATAAAATACCCTACAAAATGGTCAACCCTTTTCTCGTACCATCCTGCTATCTTCTCCCTTAATCCAGATACTGTAAATCTCTTCATCAAAGGAAGTGTAGCTTGCACTAAAGCACCCACAATTAAGATAAGCCCAACCACAGCTGGACAATTACCTGCCAACTAACCTTTTCTGCGGCACTTAAGAATGTAAGGACTCCCGAGGATAGATGTACCCTGAGTAGAACAAGCACTTCAACAGGCCAGAGAGAGAGGGAGGGAGGAAAGATGTAAGATATGAGAATGCAAAGGTAGAGAAAGGGTGACAATACAGGTGAAAAAAGAAAATAAGATAGAAACAGAGAAAAAGGCAGTATCATGGTGAGATTACCTAATCCTCTGTCTGAGACCAGTATTTGAAGGACCTGGTGATGTCAGACATGAGGGAGCTTTGTGGAGGTTTACCCAGGAGAGGCCAGCTCAGCAGGGGGATCTAGTGGAACACCAGGTGACAATACTCGGTCCCCAAGCACAAACCTCAGCCCATGGCTTTGTAAACACTGTTAAATTGATTGCAGGGAGCTGATGAGATTTCCCTGCAGCCTTGGTCATTATCACATTGTGCACTAGCTCTAACTCGCCCGTATTGTGTCCTCTATGAATTGTCACTCGAGCTTATGTCGTAATTTTTAATGTAAGTGACCATGTTTTCTGTCAAAAGTTTATATATCTGCTCGGTTGCGAGAGATAGGACTGATGGCAGGAATCTCAAACTTACCATGAACTTAATGACACCAATTGAAAAATTCTGACTTGTACTTAATATCTTAATGCTTTGTGCAGCATTTTTAACACCGGTCAGGGTGTTACAGTCTACCTTGCTGCGCAACAGGGTGAGTTTCAGCACTGCATGATATCTGATCCCAAAAACCCTGTAGGGCAGCCACAGCAAATCAACAATGGATTAATGGATCTGGTTCCGCTCGTAAATCTCTGTGGGATTGGAAAGCGTCCGAGGACAGTCAGCCTGTAGTGGTGTGCTTAATGTTACAGGCAGTTTGGGTTTCCCATCGTTCAAGGCAGTGACAGGGTAGTAAAGATGTGGCAGCATCTTATGTCAGCGTTAAATCAGTGAATGTCAGGAATGCTGGATTGTCAGTATACAGTGCAGAGAGCTGAACCAACACTGATTCATTGGTACAGATTTGTTTATAAATAACTCAAATGCTTTTTCATAGCTCTCAACGTACAGTAAAAAAACTTCATCCACCACGGCAAAGACAGAAATAAGATGTGTTGTGCAGACATGCCCTAATTCAGCAATGCCAGTACAACCCTTCAACCTTAGAGTAGTGCGGTAAGGCCTTGCCATAGATCACAGTGGTTAACAGTTAGCTGTTCCTGCAGGTGTATAGGGAATGGCAGTAACTGCTTCCATTACTGGAGAGAATGGCCCAACTCCCACAGCCCCCTCCAGACAGCACTGTCATTACCCATCCATTGTGAGGCCTGAGAGGGAGCTGTAAGTACGGCAGACTTATGGCTTTGTTAGAGTGACTGGATGGTCTCCTCTGTCTCAGCACAGGATAAGAAGGGACGGTGGTATGGACGGATAGCCAGATAGAGTGATAGAGATGGAGGATGAGAATGAATCAAACACACTGATACCCCACCACCACCACTCCACAATGTGAGTAGAGTGCAGGCTGGAGGATGGGGAGGGTTATTTGGTGCTATTTTTACAAGAAACGGGTTGATTTGTCTTAGGCCATTACCGTCTATTACAGCTGCGAGTCTTGGGGAAAAGGTGGGAAGCGGCAGACGCTGGCATTCTGCCTAAAGAGAAATCAATGAAACAAATTAATCCTTCGCAGGCTGCGGTGACACAGTAATCCATCATTCAGGGGGCGCTTTTACACACTGAATCAGGGAGCAAGGCAAGGAGGTGGAGGGACTGGGGGTGGGTTGGTGGGTTGGTGGGTGCGTGTTGGTTGAAGAAGGGTGGGTAAGAGCGAGACTGAGGCTCTGGGGGACAGGGGCAGACATCCACACTCCGGTAATACTGGGGCAACAGTGGGTGGTGGCAGGGAATCAAGTGGCTCTGAGCCCTTCCTTTACATCCTTGAGCTGCCTGTGGACATGCAGAGCAGGAGGAGGAGGAAAAGGACGTAAACACAATCAGCTGAACTGCACCATGGACATGACCATGATTACACACATACGCCTACACATATTTTCCCTGTTGCCTGTCGCATGCTGCCTGCTTTAACCCAGCCGAGCTGATGGCTGATGTTGATGACAGTGATAGGAGAACTTTATTATTTATTTACACTGGACGTACAAGGAGCCAACTGGTCACTAATGCATGGACATAACTTGAATGTGAATGAATGGAGGGAAAAGCGGGAGGGCCATGAGGTGGAGGGAGAAAGAGAGGAATCTGTAATGTACATATATATTGAAACCACATATTCTACTCTTTTCTTGCCATTCCAACTGTACAGCTTCACTATGGCATTACATTGTTTCAGTTCAATTGCAGATCTGTGCGCTTTATCCTAGTGATGACATATTATTTTGCATTGTACATCATCGTAGCAGCAGTCCTTGGTCTTGGAGTCCTCACCCATTGACGTACGTGGAATTCATTGCCCCCATGCCGAGGAAGACAGAACACAACAGACCATTTTACTATTCAAAGCAGAAAGCTGTATACAAGCACCCAGATTCCCCACAGTGATGCGCCAGTGCACGGCCAATTAGAGCTCAGATCTATCCGTGTGATTGAGTCATGTGATCAGCTGCCCTGTGAGGAAACAGTCCTGTCCAGGCCAAGATCCATGTGAAGCAGCTGTGCCCTCCAATGAATCACATAACAGCCGATATCAAATGATATCACAATTCAACTGGGAGTGAAGAAAAAATAACACATACGCACACATATCGAGATTGATGTGTTTTTATTGAGATTGTTTCTGTGTTGCATTGCCTTTTAGTAATATTTCATCATTATAAAAGCAAGTTCAAGAGCATGATCCACTCAGTGTTACAGTACCATCCGGCTGTGTTCGTCTCCAGGCTCCTTTGTGGCACTGTGGTTGCTCTGCTGACGTTCATCGATAGTGACTGTGTGTGTTTTTACAGCAGTGACTTGTAGCTAGAGCTCTGATGGAGGGTGGTGATGCTTAGGAAGTCGGGGTCATTCCATGAAAAAAATGTTAATGCAGAAACACAACAGGCAGAACCATTATTTGCCATGTCATTGTAATAGAGGGTGCCACTTACCTTAACCAGCCTCCCGAAGAGGAATACCAATAGCCCCCTTTTTCCCCCTAAAGACACAGGTGGTAGCATTCTGTGGAACGGCATGTTAGAAAATCTGAGAAAATAGTGGGTGGAGGAAAAAAAGAAAGGGGGGGTGGAGTGAGTGTGCTGCGAGGAGAGCAAAGGGGGGGAGAGTCTGAGATTGGGCAGGGTGGTGCAGCAGAGAGGAAGGGTAAAGGCAGCAAGAGTGGTCAGAGAGCGGAGGGAGGGAGGGAGGGTAGGGGAAGAAGTGAAAGGATGGAAAAATGTGGGGATATTGCAGCAGAGCGGATGGTGTGAGGGAGGCAGAGTGAGAAATGTTGCCGGAAATGCTGGAGCCAGCAACGTGTGTAAAAAACCACACTGCAACATTTCTCATCCTTGACATCACTGACAAGCTTTCCAAACACACACAGTGTGCTTTCAAAGTGCAGGGTTGTAATATCCAAATCTTTAACACAGCTTCTGTTATATGATCATACTCTTTTGATTTTCTCTCCCTCTCCAAACAAGGCAGATGTTGGGGATATTAAATTTAACCATTTCTGTAATTCCTAATTTGAAGGATGTGTGCTTTAAGATTTCTACAGAAAATTCAATAAAACATGTTTGTGTGTAATGAGAACTTTCTCTGCCTCTCTTTAAGTTGTGGAGGAGACATACTAAGAGGAGTAAAGGGGTGAGGAATGACGGATAAGAGGAGAGGGGAGGAGGACAGAAGATTGTTGTGGAATGTTTGCAGTTCTGGACAGAACTCAACCATCTCATTTGTCAGGGCTTGACCCGAATGCTGGGGGTCAAAGGTCAAAGGGAACATCTGAGGGGAAACTGACTCTGCTATTCCCCCCCCCCCCGCCCCCCCCCTCTCCCCCCACACACACACACAGAGAGAGACAAGTAAACACACAAACATCTGTGAGAGTGTCTGTGAGAGTTTCTCTCCTTTGCTCTCCTTCAGCATGCTCACACATAATTCAAGCTGTGCAGTACATCTGTATATATCATCATTAATATCCATCCTACCATTATTTGTTTTATTAATACTTCGTGTTATGTTGACCTCTAGCTATGAAAAGATCAGCTGCCAGTTTCCCAAAAAGCATACTATGGCCTTTTTCCAAAACAAATCATTGAGAAAGAATTTGAGTTCCAGGATGATTGGATACATTTTTTAGTAGTAGCTTGGGATAGTACTTGATAAACACACAATCCAGTAATGTACTTAGTGGGGGAAAATACAAATCTGAACTGAGCAATACGAATCAGTGAGAGCAGCCTCAAAAACTGTATTCTAAATTTAAAGTTACGGTTATATTTACCACATCTATGATTAAGCCTGTCAGTGCAGGGCTGTCATGTCAAGTGATCCTAACGCTCATACTAAGCAGTGATATTACCGTCACCGTCCTACAATCAAACAGCACTCACCATAAATTACATCTCATCCCAGTGTCAGTCCTTGCACCAAACCGACACGTCCCGCTGTGCTTCCGAACTCCTGGCTGCCCTGTCGCTCTCTGCCTGCGAGGAGACACAACACAAAGTCAGTTACAAAAGGGCAAGGTTAGCTCCACCAAATCAGTCAATCTCTCTGCTTCAAGTTTCACATTTAAGTGAGGATAAAGTAGGCCGACACAAATACTGGACACCTGTGATGTCCCATGACATTAAGACAGAAGCCACACCTTGCACACTGAAAATTGCAGATAGAGTTCCAGTTCAGTTTTATTTATATATCTGCAAATGAAGATTAGCATACGTTTACCTATTGTATCTAATGCTGTTCTCTGGTCAATCTCTCCATCCCCTGTGTGGACACAAATTGTTCATTTTTGTGGTTTAAAATACAGCCTAACTTCCTCTTTTCTGCTCTAAAAAAGAGACAGGTAGCACAGCGGCTGATATTCATGGCTTTTGAGATGGATCTTAAATCTTACACCTTTGTCATTCTTTGGCCAGAGACATCAAACAGGTGCTATGAATAATTTATCTTAAGAGTTTCACATTGATAAGGTCACAATCTGCCAGGTCTGGACACTAAACACAGGCTACCTTCACTCTACCGTCTTTTTACACACATGTGCCCACACATGCAAACACCAGACACACACCTTTCAAATAAAAAATCCACAAAATGTCAAGTGGGATTTGTCCATGTTTGTGGGTGTGAGAGACACAGGGGCATTTTTGGTTTAAATATTATTTTTAAAAGTGTTTTCAAATAGAAATGTGTGATATATTAAAACAGTTTGAGCTAACCTGTGCTTTATTTTAGCATTATAATTAATCATA
The DNA here is from genome assembly GCA_016806645.1 of Ophiodon elongatus. NCBI lineage: Eukaryota > Metazoa > Chordata > Actinopteri > Perciformes > Hexagrammidae > Ophiodon > Ophiodon elongatus. The sequence continues at coordinate 138,415 of JACSYO010002128.1, forward strand.
TTTCACAGTTTTTTAGGTGGGTTGAAATTTCAGTAAAACTTTGATTGCAGCTTCATGCCCCTATACAGTATAATTTATTAAATAAAATATTTTCAAGGTTGCCAAATGTAAATGAATAAATATGTGTTTCACTCCAACTGCCTCTGAGAGTTTGTGGGGAAAATATTTTCTGTTTTCTCTGTACTGATGTAAACGAGACTGCACCAGTGTGCTCAGTCATTCTCAGCTCCAGCATGCTGATGGTTCAGCTACACTACGTTTCTAATTAAGCCCCTGCTGTGTGTTGGTTTTTTGGGGAGGAAATGAAAAAATAATGCCGTGGTGGTGTGATGCCGCTCATTTACCGTAGTTACAAACCAAAAGTTAAACAACCAAACAAGTTAAACCAAAAGGGGCAGCAACTTTGACCCAGTGTCAGTAATCATTGCAGGCATTAGAACCAACAGAGTAAAGAAAGTGTCACCAAAAGAGAACTCATTTATTCCTCGCTCATCTAGGCTTTGATTCATATTGTGTTTTATGGGAATTTACTCATCATAAATATCCACGGGTAAACTACTTTGAACTGGATTGACCATCCACTACAACACTACGACAATGACAGGACTCGGCGATCTTATATTTTTTGTCTCCCCCTTTGAAAGCACACAGGGAATTACTCTTCTCTTGACTCCTCCACCCATCTCTCTCTCTCTCTCTCTCTCTCTCTCTCTCTCTCTCTCTCTCTCTCTCTCTCGCTCTCTCTCTCTCTCGCTCCTCGTTCGCTCCCCTAACAATCGCAATAATTCTTTAAAAAAAATGTTTGCACTCTTCTGTGTCGGAGGGTAATCTCGCTCTTTTGTCGCTGAGCTATATTTCTACTGTGTGTTGTCGGATAATGTGAGAATGGGATGAAAGGTAATCTGCGTGCAGAATTCTTAAAGCTCCCTTATCCTTGTTGAATTTCTCAAGAATTCCACCTTTGCCCTCCGGTTTCCCTGAAATAAATTACTTTAAGGGTGTGATGCCTTCACGTACCAACTTTTGGTTCCCGGGTTTTCTATTGCCTGCTTTAAACGCAGTCAAACAGGTATTATGTTTTGTTATTTTAATTCACTTTACTCCTTTAGGTTGCGTCGCTCCCTGGATACTTCGCGTGCACCCTGGGAGTGAGAAAAAATATATTTTTTCAAACTTGCACAAAAATAGAAACCACAGTATTATAAGTGTGTTGTGTTGATCATTTATGGTGCCAATGATGCATTAAGTTGACACAGTGATATAAACCGGTTGTTTTAAACTTAACCACCGACCACTGGTAAGGCATTTTCCCTTGTCAGTTAATTTTCTGTTCTGCTTGGTTTACTGTGTGTGTTTCGGTTTAGCTGCTGATTGATATACGCAGGGCTTCCCTTCACAGTGGATCCGTAAGAAGCTACACGCGCTGCTGAAAATCTGTTTCCCTTCATCTAGCTTCTGGTACTTAAAGTTTGGTTTTTTGGTGTACTACAAAATTACAGTGTTTGCACTGTGGAACCACGAGGGTTTGGGTGCTAATGGATTTATAATCTCCGTCTCTGGGACCATCCAAAGTAATTAGCACATGGGCTCTAAAGAAATGATGGTTAGTGAGCAATAAAGCCATTGCCCATAGCTTAAACTGACAGTCCCTCTAACTTAACTCCAACCTCAAGCCTAATTGGGAAAGTCATTGCAGTTATTGTCCTCAATTATAGTCTGGGATGCAAAAATCCTGGAAAGAGACATTCATTCATCACGTCTAAAACTGAAAGATCTCAAATCTCTGGAGAGGCGAGGCCATATTAAAAATAATGAGGGAATAGACAATGATATCTCCATACAAACTAGGAGGATTCACACTGTGGGGTAATGCAATTTTACAGTTAAACTAGAGTCCATTGAGGGCAAAAATATAACTTATATAAATGAGTTATAAAAATATAAAAACGTACTATTATGATGAAATAATATAGAAATTAACTGGGTAATTGTAACACGAATGAAGTTATATCTAGCATATATAAATATACATGAATAGACTGTTTGTCTTGAACTGATATGTAAACTTTTTACTTTGCAGTTCGAGTAATAATTAATAACCATGCAACTCGTTTTGCCTGTTAAATGCGTCGGTAGCCTGTATAAGCTCAACGCTATTTCCACTATTTCTCACGAATGGCCTTTCCATTAAGAGCGATTAGATTATGTCTATTGAAAGTTGCTGATCCATAGAAAAAAAAAAGCCAGCGGATAAAAGGCGATTTCAAGTGACCTTCTCGTCCCATTCACACCAATCTGAGCCCCCGGAATAATTTGGGGATCAGATGTGAACAAAAATCCCCCCCACCCCGCACACACACACACACACACACACACGCACACACACACGCACACGCGCACGCACACACGCACGCACGCACGCACGCACGCACACACGCACACACCCCTCTCTCCCCTTTCAACACACAACCACTCAAAGCAACAAGACCTCAAGAGAGTGAGTTGGATTTTTTTTTTTTATTAGGACTTTTTAAAATATGACAGCGTTAGTGTCCCCCCACTCACCCCCACCGCCCCACCCCCACCGCACACACGCACGCGCGCGCGCGCGCGCACACACACACACACACACACACACACACACACACACACACACACACAGTGCTAATTCATACGCTTTTAACGTCTTGTAAAAAGTTACACTAACTTCACTAGCAACTAAGTTGTCATTTATAAAACCATGTCAAATCATTGTTGTTGTTACTAGCAAGTCGAAGGCCTTAATGTCATTTTATGTTTGACGATTTTAGCGTCATAAAAAAAATCATCCTTAGCATAAATCAGTATGGCACAACAGGGTTACTGTTTTAATGTACCAAGAAAATAATCCGGACGTCCATTTGCAAAAAATAAATACTCAAAACATATCGTTTATAGACGAGGGATTAAACGTACGTTTGCCTTGATGTATTGTCCATGTGACATCTATGCTGTACGACTGACTACATCTTGTTTTGCTGTAATGTCATATGTAAAACACATTGCCCTGATGTTAGTGCGCTCATATGGTCGGGGAATGTATAAAACAATATCAAATATTCTACAAATTATCATTCTCCACTAAAGTGCACATGCCATTGTCAGCGGTGCCTGAGTGTTTACTCAATAGTTATACTTCATTATTCATGAAGATAACTTAAGTGACAAACTTCCTATTACACAGAAGCACAGTCCAACAAGTGTAAAATCATTTTTGGAGGTTTGAAGCTGCATCTCATTACCACACATTCTGTCTATTTTTCAAACAAACAGCCAGGACCCAACGTAGAGATATGTAACGATCCTCTGGGTGTCCATCACTTTAATCGTTTTGGTTGCTTAATCGTTTTAATTTTGCAGGAAGACGTTGAAGTCGCAGGGATCAGCTGGATGTGGCCCTCTGGCCCGGCGTCCAGAAACGTAACACTGGGGTGCCACACACAGGAGGCGTTTTGAGCAGAGGAAAAAACAAATTCACTCCGAAACCCATATAATGTATCTTTGGTAATATGATGTGCTTGTAACCCTGATGTGCTCACACAAAATCAATAATAAACAGACCCTCGACCATTCCTAAATCACTACATTCGTTTGCACCGTTTTAAATGCTCTAAAACGCGTCCTTATAGTCACGTTTAGTTTTATTGGGGGGAGCTGGCACTTATGACCTCAGTGTTTTCCCAACTGATTGTGCTGCTTGTTGGTTTCAGCAGCATTGGAGCTTTACAGCGTCCTATACTCTATTTGTGTAAAAAGAGCATCAGTTATTGATCATCACAGATTTGGCAAAACTGTTATGTGTTCTCTATCTCTATAAATGTATAACCATTAAGGTCCTTTGACAAAACTATCATACAGGGGGAATTTAAACAGTTTCGTCACCATCTGTAGATTATGATCTGATGTGGATTATTCATTTTTGGATTAAAATAGAAAAAGTCAGATAGAATTGTAATATTCTAAGATCACTAATTATCTGTTGCAAAGCAAAGCACTGGATTACAGTAAGACGGCTAATGCGCGAATGCATCCATTACCTGAAAGATATGTTTAATAATAACGTGATTATGTAATTCTTTACACGTTTTCAATAATTTAACAGACAGATTATGCATAGTTTGCTGTCCAAATAAGAAAAGATAGAATAGTTGGAGTATTGGAAATGAAAAATAAATGTTACTTGGCTCACGTGAAGTGATTAATTAGCATGGACTGTATGCACCCTTGAGAGGATTAAGTTAAATGTTATTATGTAAGGTTATTTTACAAAGCTGATTGACGTGCCGTTTGTTCTGGAATAAGTTAACATGGCCTACATTGCTACATCATTTATTTTATATCAGTTTTCATTACAATCCCTTTACATCAATAATGCTGCTTTAATAAACCCCATTGTATGTTGTATGCTTCCTCGCTGCAGTCTTTTCTCAAACACAACGTGTTCTTGCCGGTGCATAAGCTTTTTTTTGCGCCAATCTATAATACTCGCATTTAGTATTGTGGCTGAAGTGGCACTTGTAAAACAACGTAAAGGATGGTCAACGGATGGTCACCGTGATCACCCTTTTAATCTGGTGACACTATCGCTGAGACCAACAGCCTGCTATCGATCTTTTCATTATGTGTGCATACAACAAATAGCCTTGCAGGTGAGATGCACGGGACGTGCAAAAAACGTGTCCAGCGGTACTACAACCAGCCTGAAGTAACTACTATCTGATGTGCAAATCAGCGAGGACAGCTGGAAAAAAAGGGGGGACAAGACTCATAATCGGTGGTGATGTGAAGAAAAGATGCGACTGTCCACTATTAAAAAGTTGCAACTCTGACACTGCCCGGTTCGGCTACATGGTTTAAAGTTAACGGACATGTGGCATGACACCGATAATTTAGCCTTGCGTTCCGAGCCCTGCGTGTGTAACGTATAGGAGAAGTGAGAAATGAATATTGTACTTGCCTTATCGGTGGCTGCTTTTATCCGGAAAGCTGCTCCTCTGTTACCGCCGTCGCTGGTGCTTCTTCTTTTAATGTCCTGCTGTCCACTTTCTCCTTTTTCTCTCGCCGTTTCCCATGTATTAGAGCCCCTACCCTGCTCCCATTCGCTGTCCCTCTCACTCTCCTCTCCTCTTCTCCTGCGGAGTCCCTTTCCAATCTGTGGAGTTAAATCTTAATGACACACTTACAGAAAAAAAATCTTTGTCCGATTTAATGTTATTGGTTTCACCTTTTCACAGAGCTGGAGATATGGCCGGGGAGTTTCAGTGGAGTGTCCGAGACAGGGACGGGAGAGAGAGCTCTCTTGTTGAATACTTAAAAAACAACCCATCCCTCCTATGCGTTTCTAAAGGGGGCACTTGCATATTTACGCTCCCTTATATCTGCTAATATCTTGGCTTGGTTGAAGCTTTATATACAAAAACTTAGTTTATTTGTATTAAATAATAAGTTAATATATTATGAATGATTAGTATTTTCCAACATGGTGTATTGCGATGTTTTTGGGAGATGATTAACGCACATCCATTTTACTTTATGTTCCATCTAAATCACATGCACTCAAATGGCTTGTACATTTTTGGGACTAGCAATAGTTTGTTTTAAAAAAAATCTATATTTATTATTGTTCTTTGAAAGTTTTTTTCCGTTATACAACCTTAACATCAAAAGGATGTTCTTTTGAGAAAGTAAAAAAGATGTGAGGAAACGGTACGCAAAATTGAGGCTTATTTTATTTCTAAAATCAACTTTTACGTTTTAAAAATTCATGTTTGATGATTTGTGCATGCATTAATATGAGGTTGTAATTGTACAATGTACGCTAGATGGCAGCGCGATCCAGACATTTTTGAGTTGGAGAGGTAGTAAGCCTGCAGAAACCCTGGTACAAAAAGCCGGAATCCCCATGCAAATTCCTCGCAACTTCACATGATTTTGAATTACTGTCATTATTAAGACATAATATGACACCAGCTCAGTGATTGTGGAGACTATAGGACCTCGGTAATTATTGAATATTGCTTAATACTCCGTCTAATTTTAGAGATTTTCGGCCGCTGGCACGACGTCCCGTTTGTATAACACACTGTATTTTCTGCATCATTCTCCCCATTGGCATTTTTATAACCTTTATAAGCTAGTTTTAACTAAATTGTAAGTTTTAATCAGCGAGACTGTGCCGATTATGGACGAGGATGTACCGCAATGCGCATGCCAAAGAGGAAACAACGTGTGGACATTTAAATTTGCTTCAAAACAATAATGACATCCGTTCATTTTATAATAAAGATACGAGTCTAAGACAAACCATTTTGAAACTTTGGGGAATTTCTGAGCCAGAGTCCCCTTTTCACCACTGCGCCCAGTTTTTGGACTATTTGTCGTGCGTAAAAGCTTTGTCCCCCTTTGCCTTTACCCCGCTTTTTCTGCTATTCTATTCAGGGTTTCTTCCTCTTTTTGGTGACAATAGACGGCCCATACTAATCAGGTTTCAAAGTAAATAGCAGCGCGGGGCGAGCTCAATGTAAATTGTGCCTGTCAGAGCCCCCCAGCCCCTCCAGCCGTAGATTGCAACACTGCAAAAAATATCCATCCCCAGACATCAGTCAGTTCAGTATTGAGTCTGAAAATCTTGCATTTACCAAAACAGGAGACTGCATCTTCCGTCGGGGCGAGATGATCCCACTTGTTTCCAATACCAATCGACCCATCACTGTAAATGTTATTAAATCGATTGTTAATTTCTAAAGGAAATCTCCCTGCTTACTCTGCTTTATTTCATTTTATTGGCACCTACATATTCTTCAAATGAAACGGACTGATTGGAAACAAGCGAATGTATGTAATCTGCACTTGTTTTTTTCTACTGTGTTTTTTAGAAGAAATATAACATTTCAAGATTTGAACACGGGACCCGATGACTTATCGAGGTGGACATTTTTTGCAGTGAATGAACGGAGGGGGACTCTAACCAATGGAAAGAAAGAGAGGGCTTGGCTATAACCTTAGCCTCCCATTTTCTCTCTCTCTCTATCTCCCCCCTCTCCTCCTCTCCTCCTCCTCTATGCAGGGCTCTGGCCAGTCAGTCGCCTTTGATTATCAGTCTCCAGCAGCCCCTCTCTTGGCTCCTTGACATGAGCACCATATAAGGCGCAGCGATCTCCATAGAAACGTGTCAGTTTCAATAGTAGTGTCAAAGTTCACTATATACAGACATTCGCGCAGATCCCCCGTTTCGGAAACATTGCTCTGCTGGTCCTCCCGTTTAAGCGCATTCATTTTTGGGTCTCTCCTTCTTCTTGCATATTCTATTAGTTGTTGCTGTTGGTCTTCTTTTTTATCTTTTCTCTTCGTATCTCCATTCCTCCTGCTGGAGAGAGGCGAAACTATACATGGGCACTTCATTCGGCGACGCGTTTTTCTTTCGCTGCTGGGCGAGATGATGAGGCTTATTTAAGAATATAGATGTAAAAATCCGGCTCTTCAGTTTTTCCTCCACTCCTAAACGACGAAGACGGGAGTGTAAAGGAGCACGGGGAAGAAAAGAGAAAGGAATTTATCTCCGTAGCACTTTGGATCGCGTGTCTTTCCAGCAAAAGGTTTTTTACTCGTTCCTGCGTCCATGTGAATCGCTCCTGCCTTCCCTTTGTGGCTATTTTATATCAAACTGCAATTTGTTACGACTGGACTCTGGTTTTCCTTCAAGATCGGGGATTCCTGAATGGCTGACTGCAATTTACCTTGGAACTGGCCTCCCGATACTTGCATATCCTGATCGGGTGTCTGTTCAATCGCCCTCCTGTATTTTGAATGTATTGATCGCGTTCTACTCTCCTTCTTAACCCATATGAGATTTTGTGCTCCGATCTGACTTTGCACTGCCCCGTCTTTTGAGATCTCCGTTTTTACCCCTTCTACGCTTCGTAAACACCGGCGAACATTTCGCTTTATAGCACTTTCAGGGGCCGAGATATGGCAATGGTAGTTAGCGTCTGGAGAGATCCGCAGGAAGACGTGGCCGGAGGACCTCCGAGCGGCCCCAACCCAGCAGCGCAGCCGGCGAGGGAGCAGCAGCAGGCGGCGTCAGCGGCGCCGCACACTCCGCAGACCCCCAGCCAGCCGGGACCCCCGTCCACACCGGGGACTGCCGGGGAGAAGGGGAGTCAAAATTCTGGACAGAGTCAGCAGCATATTGAATGTGTGGTTTGCGGAGACAAATCGAGCGGCAAACACTATGGCCAGTTCACCTGCGAGGGATGCAAAAGTTTCTTCAAGAGGAGTGTACGGAGGAACTTAACGTACTCATGTCGTGCCAATAGGAACTGTCCCATTGACCAGCACCACCGAAATCAGTGCCAGTACTGCCGGCTGAAGAAATGTCTAAAAGTGGGAATGCGGCGGGAAGGTGAATATAGTTTTAAAGCCATTCATGATTACGCATCCTAGTAGCAGACGAACAGGGCTGCCATGTTGCATTAAGGTCAAAGGCATATGGCTGAGCATACTGCAGTCTCCATCCATGTTTTTCAGGGATGTTTGCATGAATGGTTAGTCTTTCTGCCTATGTAAGAGAGGCAAAGGCCAGTGCAGCCACAGCAGTTCAGCTTGTGAATACATGTCGCCTGAACAAAGCGGCTCGTAGCTGATCCTCTTATTTTGTTTTTCTTGTAGTGTAAATTGTACTATTATCAAGCAAAGGCGTCCAGTCCAGCAAGCCCTTTTTACGTATAGGTTTTTGAGCAGAAGAGGGGTTGTGTGTATGTGTGTGTGCCTGTATGTCTGTCTGTCTGTCTGTCTGTCTCTCTGTGTGTGTGTGTGTACGTGTATGTGTGTGTGTGTGTGTGTGTGTGTGTGTGTGTGTGTGTACAGTAGGCAAGGCGAATAGTCCCTTCTATAAGTAAATTCAGTTTACTAATTTATAATTGTACAGACGGGTTTGTAATCTGTGTGTGTGTGTGAATGTAAAATTTACACACTACAAACCCACGTCTCGCTCTAGCTCCTTATGCTGACTAGACAGCTCAGACACACTGAATAATGCCGCTTAAGTTGTTCATGGCTCATTGTTTTGCCTGGTGTATTACAGGCCGTATAACTTTACTTTCTATGTCAAGTGTTTTATTCCAATTCATGCAAACATCCCTTCTTTAAAATCTACTGTTTGTGAAACAAAGTACAAGCCGATATAATGTGCCCTGAGTAACATTAATATTTTATTTTTAATATCAAACAATAGCTGAATTCCTTTTATTCCCAGCTGACCTTTTGATGTGGGTAAAATGTGTAAATGTGATTGGATTAAACAGTAATTATCAATCATATTTGTAATATGTTTGGCCACAATGAGTTATTGTGAATATAAACAAAACCACACGTAAATAAAATGGTAAAGTAATATAAGTAGGCTGCTGCATACAATTACGCCTTGAAATACCCACGATAATAAATTTGTTAAATGTACCTTTGTATCACAGAAAATGAGTTTGCTGTATAAATGTGATTGTATTTTAATTTTGCATACAATCCATGTAGCGTGCAACTCTAAATACAAATGCAAACAGTGTGCATGTTGAGGGACACAGCACATCTGTTTTGATGAGATGTTTATGCTGTCGACATAATCATTTACTCTTTCAAACGGCATTCACTAGTCAAAATGTTTTGAAAAGCGTGCTGAATTTAGATTTCAGGGCTTGCCGTTTTACTGAAGAGAAACACACTAGCTGTATCTCGCTCTACGGCTTTACTACTCATGAACAATGTTTATCAGTCCTGGATGCACATTTCCTCTTTTTTCTCTTTCTTTTTGTTAGCGGTTCAGCGAGGACGAATGCCTCCAACTCAGCCCAACCCAGGCCAGTACGCGCTGACGAACGGGGACCCTCTGAATGGCCACTGCTATCTGTCCGGATACATCTCGTTATTGCTGCGGGCCGAGCCTTATCCGACGTCCCGGTACGGGAGCCAGTGCATGCAGCCCAACAATATCATGGGCATCGAGAACATCTGCGAGCTGGCGGCTCGTTTGCTCTTCAGCGCCGTGGAGTGGGCGAGAAACATCCCTTTCTTTCCCGACCTGCAGATCACCGACCAGGTGTCCCTTCTCAGGCTGACGTGGAGCGAGTTGTTTGTGCTTAACGCGGCCCAGTGCTCCATGCCCCTGCATGTGGCCCCTCTGCTCGCCGCTGCGGGCCTCCACGCCTCCCCGATGTCCGCGGACCGTGTTGTGGCTTTCATGGATCACATCCGGATCTTCCAGGAGCAAGTGGAGAAGCTTAAGACCCTGCACGTTGACTCGGCAGAGTACAGCTGTCTCAAGGCCATCGTGCTCTTTACATCAGGTGGGTGTCCAACATGTCATATAGGAAAACGTCTATAATCAAACGAGGCCTAGTTGAAGTAATGTTACTGGGGGCACTGGGAGCCAGGCTCGCAGGACGAAACACTGTGGCGTTACGAATGTGGCTGTCAAGTATAGGCTGGTCACAAATCTGAGTTTACGAGATGTTTGCGTTACCGATGGAATAGCTATTTTGTAAACAGCTTGCTACATATCTACTTACATGCATTCCCATGTCAGTTGTAGCCGCAGCATAAGACGTGTAAACAAATCCAGATTGAGTGAGCGCATCAAGTGTGTTACAGTAACACTCAGTTAAATGCGCTTTAAATCGGATGTAATTGACAATCTCATGTATGTAAATATTTTATAATTGTTGAGTTTAAACTTTCGTGAACACGTCTGAGCCGAGAGCGAGACTGTAGGTTCGCGTCCATAAATTTTGGAACAGGTGTCAAATAATCGGGCGTAAAGATGAAATAGTCTATCGCAGAATGATATATGACAGCTGATGCATTTATGAGTGTTGGTGCATGCTTTTATCCTTGTTTTGCGTGCACAAACACATGTCTTGGGGGCAGGAAATAATCCTTAGCAGACTGAGATCAAAAAAGCTGATGGAAGTTGACTCATATGTCAGTACATCGCTGCATGTAGGACTCAGAGCAGCACAGCTGATATATGCTTTATAGATTTATGATCGCTGACCTATTAGTTTTCTAATTTATTAAGGAGGTTTCTTTTGTTCCAAACGTGTTGAAAAGACAACAGCAGAAATTTCCAAAAGTAACCCACATTGTTGATAGCTTAATTGATGGCTGACTGAGGCAAGGTCTTAAAGGTCCTCATTTACTCTCGGTGCGTAATTTACATGCTATTTTGGAGTTAGTTGGGTACGCGTGGTGCCATTAGGCCCGTTATGTCAAGGGAGGCTTGTTGTGATTGGAAGGAAAAGGAAAGTCAGGCTCCAAACTACTTCAAGACTAACCTCAAAGTTTTTACTTCATTGTCTCACATTTGGCCCATTAAAAAAAATCTGTCTCATGGTTGTACATATCCTATAATTGGACACGTTCGTGATAAAATATTCCGTTTTACTGTAGTTTTCAGATTTGGAGTTATATGGAAATTATTACCACTTTCAATATCCCTAGAAAGCGTCATAACTCAATTTTATATTGAGTGGTTACACTCGTCCTCGAGCATATTTCAATAATTATTGTTTATTATTTACATAACGTCACATTGATGTACAACTGCATGCATGCATTACATTTACTGTTTTTTTAATTAGTATAATATTGATACATAATCCAACGCCATATTTTAAATGGCATGTAGTGTGTGTAACGTAATAATAAGCTGTGTATGGTCAGGATCTAAATTATCTAAACTCTTGAGTGCTCAACAAATAGGAACTACAGGAATCGATTGTATTCCAAACTACTAAACTAACTTTTATTTTTATTTTTTTTATTTTTTTTGCGCGAATGTGACAATACCATATAGGTTTTCCTTCAGTTAGAGAACATTGCATTTTTCTATTTTTATGTATTTTTAGTTTCAGGAGCCACAATAAGTACTTTTTAGTTTTGGGGTTTGGCAACTTTGACACGCTACAATTTCAAGGCATGCTGTTAGGTAAATATATGTTTTAACTCAAATAAATACGTACTTCGCCTCAGTTACCGTACTTAAGTAATGTGACATCCTGTTTGATTCACTTTACCGTGTGTACATATTTGGCCATATTTTCCTATTGCCCTGCGTTTCAGTAATTCACCCCAGATTACCAAGAGAAACTTCATAACAACCTCCATATTTTCTCGCAGATAATTTAGTTTGGTTGATAGGCAACAACTGGTGTTAGCTCTAACAAGTCATGTGGCACGTTGCCAAGACCAGCGTGGATTGTTTGTCTTTAATAACACCAGACTTGTCAGTTTTTGATACATTCATAATGGTGGTCAAGCTACACTATTTCACCACAGTTCAGGTCTGGATCATTGTCTTACATTAAAAGTCCTTATCCACGCTGCAGTGTGCCTTTGCTAAACTACCACAGAAATAGTCGTTTGCGAATCTGGAAGCTATCTGCTCCCATGTCTCAGCTACTGGGGTGGTGGGCTGCAGGGTTGCAGGCAGGCCTAATGGAGAACTATGGGGTGTCTTTGACCAGCTTTCTCTTGACGCATACGTTCAAATGCAGCTTCGAACTCCCTTCTACATTTCAAGTATTATTATCGGCTATTTTACCTGACGTTTCTAAATGTAATTAATTTCAACCGTAGTGATTGCTGTAGATTTTAAAAAGGGACACTCAGCTTTAATCCAAAGGGATTTGCATACATGGGGCTTTGACCGGCCGGAATAAGGTCACAGTAAATCACCCCAAGATCTCAGCGTTGCCCCCGGGTTCATAAGGTTATTGTGTCTGGCCATAGTGAGTTATAGCACTGAGGAATCACGAATAGGCTTAAAAGCCTCTGTCTGGTGTTTAATGTATTAGTGCTTGAAAACTAAAGCTGTCTTCCTTGTGTAGTCTCTACAAAAGCACGGCTCAATACAGAATCTTTTGAGGACAGCCTAGACTCCATGGGACCATATATGCCAGCGGTTATGCTGCTTGCGTTTACAGCAGTTTAAAGAACACGCATGCTTGGGTTGTGTAAAAAAAAAAAAAAAAAAAAAAACATTTTATAACAGGACATTGTACGACACTAACAAGCCTTATATGCTTTGTCTATAGTGAAGCGTGGCTGCACAAGGCTGCATAAGCCACCAGTGTGCACCAAAACACACGTTTCGCCTGCGTGGTGCACAGGCTCATTTTCTGACATTTTATGTCGCGTCTGCGTGACTATTGACTTCACCTCCTCTAATAAATGTGATTGCTTCCAGCGGCCTGTCCTATAGGCTCCATTGAAAAACAGGGCAAAAGTGGTCTATGGAGAGAAGAGCGGCGAAATGACTTAACAGCTTACTGCAGAGTAATTAGGTCACATTACATCCGGTGTAATTTCAGATTCATCAGTGCCGTTTATGTTTCCTTATACTTGAATCCCCAGAGTTCAGACATCAAGAGCATCGGCCTTTAGGCCTTTACCCTACCTTTCGCCTTTGCCCCATTGCTCCGTCAATTCTTCCTCCACACGTTAACAACACGGTGTTCATGACATTTAACTCTATATTCTTGTTGATTGTTTTTAGAGCAGGCAGAGATACCCTCCACTGAATGGTGCATCCCCTGCTCCAGAATCAAGTCCCTTGTTTATTCTGCATGACAGTCCCACTCGCTCAGTGTGATGTAGCATGTTTGGGCAGTGTGTTTGTTCATTCCACTTTGTCAATAATATACGTAAAGGCCGAAGTTGAATGATAACAGGGGTCTTCTGCAGGAATTAAAATTGGCCATGGCAAGGTGTGCACTTGTCACAGCTAAGCCCACGTGAGGCTAAAATTGACCATGTGCTTTTGTGTTCATATTTTGTAAATAAAATATTAAGTGAGATTGACAGCAGAGTCATTTGAATGCTATAGCCTATATTTAAAATGATACTTGAGAAAAACGTTTAATGTTTATTTACCGCTGTTTCTTTGAAAGCTTGGTGACCTGAGAGTCTGGTGTGTTTTAATAATAATATGATACCATAATAATATATTTTAGCCAATATTGTTTCACTTGTTCCATAACATGTTGAAGTTTAACAGCAAAATAAAATCCGATTGAGAGACTTTTCCATAACATATCGTACCTCGGGGTTTCAGAGACGTGTCGAGTCTGACCACAGTGTTTTTGATGTGTGTTTCTCAGATGCTTGCGGCCTGTCGGATGCTGCTCACATCGAGAGCCTCCAGGAGAAATCTCAGTGCGCCCTTGAGGAGTACGTGAGGAGCCAGTACCCAAACCAGCCAAGCCGCTTTGGGAAGCTCCTTCTGCGGCTGCCCTCTCTGCGCACCGTCTCATCGTCAGTAATCGAGCAGCTGTTCTTCGTCCGCTTGGTAGGTAAAACTCCTATTGAAACCCTCATCAGGGATATGCTATTATCCGGGAGCAGCTTCAACTGGCCTTACATGTCCATCCAATGATCCTAAAATGAAAGTGGGAAAAAGAGAGGGAAAAAAAGGACCAAAATTCTGCACCCCTCCTCACCCCATCCTCCTCCAAGAAGACTATATATAGGACCTTTTCTGAGAAACTTGGAAGACATTACTTTTTTTCTGTCTTCTGGGACTGAGATGGAATACATTATGTACAGAAAAATATTGGAACTGGACTTTACACCTGTGTAAATCCACACTCATCGTCAAGAACAATACTCTTCATTTTGTAAAATACTAGTCTTTATTTTCCTTTTTTTGTAAAAAATACAAATAAAATGAAAAACATCATATGCGCAGTAAGAAAAAAAGAATCAAGACTTAGCGGGAAAATAATGTTTCCAAGCAATTATAAGAATTGTCCTGTGTCTATGTACCTCTCTGTTTTGTATTTTTTCTGGTTCTAAACCAGGGTTTCTGTGATTCTATACTAATAATTTTTTGATATAACCTTTTGCTTCTTATAATGAGTGCGATATATGTTGTCAAAGCTATGTTCTCCAAGAATTAAAATTGAAGTGAGAATTTAAAAACAGAAAAATAAAGAAATTTAGACAAATAAGAAACAGTCTAATCGCTATGACAATATCCCCACTGATGGTTGAACTTTTTCCCCAATTGATACGATGGACCTGCAACAGCAGCAAACTGACCTCCAAGACATTTTTACTGAGAGGACGTCTGGGGCGCCATTCCCCGGGCCATGAGTGAGTGTGGAGTCGATCATCAGTCAAAGGAGAGACATGAAAATCAAAAAGCACTTTTAATATATCATTTCAAATACATTTTGTTTGTTTCGTCTTGAATATTTTCATTGTTTCTTGAATTTTATTGGTTGTTGCCTTCAATTTGCTTACTCCATGATGCAGCTTTTTGCAGAAGGGTCGGTTGATGAAGTTGTGTGATGGTGACTGTACTATTAAAAAAGAAATAGGCAACAATGTCTCATTCTCAAGCATTTTCCTGGAAGCAAATATCAAGATTTTCGTTCTTATTTTATATCATCAGAGGGAATCTATGGTGTCTGTGCGCTCCTGCGCGCAAGTGCAGTCTACAGTCGCCGAGCCACTGTTCTGCACTGCCTTATACTGAAACATACAATTCTGAATACACTGTTTGCCTCTCTCCATGACACCACCGAAAACGCAGTGAAACACGGGATTAAGTGTGATAATGAAACAATGGGTGCATATCTTATATTTTAACAGACTCGCGGAGGTAACTGACAGTGCTAACACAAAGGAGGGAAGGCTACATGAGGAACTAGTGAGCTCCTTGCCAGCCTGTGAAAGTATTAATGTTTCATATTTTTCCCAGACAGTAAGGAAAGCCTGCGCACCACACACAGCCACCTCTATCCTACCTCATGTGGCTTAATCAAGGTGATTCCTCACAAACCAAACAATATCCCCCCTCTCCCCCGTTCTTAAAAACTCTGCCTTGATAGTGCATGCCTCAATATTGATGTGGGCGTCATTTGGCAAAAGGGTTAGGCCCCGCTGCAAAGCTGCTGTGATATGCGTGATCAATCTGGAAAATGTATTTTACAGCATGTAAGCCAGTCGATAGGAACACCGAGGGTGATGCATTGTGTGGGAATAGAGGAGGAAGGAGAGGGAGGGAGAGAAAGAAAGAGAGAGGGAGACTGTGGAGCCAGTGCGGAGACAAATGAGAGGGGAAACGTGTGAGATGGAAGGCACGTGTGTGTGCGTGTGTGTGTGTGTGTGTGTGTGTGTGTGTGTGTGTGTGTGTGTGTGTGTGACTGTGTGTGACTGTGTGTGACTATGTGTGAGGGGGACAGAAAGAGATGTGGCCTTGGTTTGCCTGATACATTCAGAATGTAATGAGTACATCGATAAGTCCTCAACGTGTTAGATGGGTTACATGGAGTTTCTGTCCTTGCATTGGTCTGTCTCTATGTGCGTTTTGTCTCCGTGTACTCCACAAATGACACAGGAAGTCTAGTCATGGACCTGGATCCACCCTCACTGTCATTACAGCGTTACACTCACACATAGAGGGGTAAAATGTGATAAATTGGATGGCGTTAAGAAAAAAATGGGGTTTCGGTGTGACAATTATTACATTTGCCTGTTAGTCCCCCTTCTTCATCATGAGACGTGTTGCTTGCGTGCCATATTGCTCACATCTTCATCTGCTGACTGGCAGCGATGAGGGACAGGAGGACGGGAGCTGAACTGCATGTAGCACGTTGCAATGTCGCAATTTGATATCGCCATATTTGTTATCTGCCTTATAGGATTGGGGGAAGGGTATTTGTGCCAGTGGGTTATTTGTTTATATTGCCTGTCTCGTTCAAAGGCTACAATATTAAGGTATTAATTAGTTCCCACTCGTGCTGGAATGATAGCCTATAGGTTGTGCTTTAGGTTGTCCTCAAATGCTCTCTCACAGGGCTACAGTTTTCATTCTCATGATTAATGTCTGTTCAGGCATATTGTACCTATTAGCTCCCCATCGACCTGTCTGTAGCACTGGGTCCGTTGTCAGACGCCTTGTTGTTGCCTAAGCCACTGTACAAACATGCATGTGATATTTCGTCAGGTTGGATCCTTGTTTCCTTATTATTGATATGATTCTCCCGGAGCTTTAGATCAGGTGAAAGTTGCAGAATGATGAGTTAATGGAGCCTTTCCTTTCTGCTCGATACTGGAGGCAGAATATGCTGAATTTAAACAAAACTGAACAACATACACACATAACATCTAAACCTCTAAAATGCAGCCTTAAAAAAAAAAGATAATTACTGAAGCACTGGAATTGTTTAGCGTGTTTGTCTTTAACTGGTGTGTTTTTGGGAATAATCCAGAGGATCGTTTCCTGGACAGCGAGGAAAGCTGAATGTGCGAATAAATGTGTGTTGTTCAAAGAGAATGAATATAGCTTCACCAAGGCCATCACAAGAGTCCAGGTCGGTTTTGTTTATGGCTCTGAACTTAATTGTTTGTTTGGTTATTAAACGCAGCTTTCAGCTGGTTGTCTCCACATAATGTATTCTAAATCCCTCTAGAGTATCTATCTTTTATCCTCTTGCTGAGAGCATTCGGTTATACAGTTGCTACACCACAGGCTATATAAAGCAATAGTTCAAAAATAGACGAAATGGTGGCATGTGTTGCTAATTAACGTTTCTGTAAAGGCGATACAAGCGAAACACACTAGGACTCTGGGAAAAGGGATATTTTCTATTTCGGCTGTGGACCATTCTCGATTATTTTGCAGAAACTCAAATTAGTACATTATGCAACACCTCAAATATTAAAGCTATATTTATCATTGACACGTATCATCAAATTCCTTATCCTCTGCTGTCATGACAGCAGTGTTAGTACTTTCTTTATTATAAAAATGTTTTTAAAGAAAAGGTACAAAGTTCATTAAGAGGGAAGTAAATGCAGATTGCATGTCAGATTGGACTATAGCTGCGGTGGGTAAGGGAGATGGATATGTGGCACACTATGGGCCCCATTTGTGTCTCAGTAATTTCGGAAACTCCGGTTACCAAAGTGTTACTACGAAATGAGTTAAATAACCATTTACCTTTGTCTAGTTTCATTCATCAAACCACAAGTGGAGGACTCCTAACACGGGGGGCTATTTGTTTGCTTTACACAAGCAGCTGGGTGCGATTTCACGTTTGAGATATCCGTCTGAAAGCGAAACATTTATTATCCTAAGTTGTCAGCGAACCTATTTCTCCAAAACCCTCAATGCAAGCCAATGGTTTTATGCAGCTGTGGAAACGTTGTATTGGCGTCACACGTCACTTCATTTCACTTATAGTAGCCTAGTTTTCCTGGTCACATTTGACAAATACTGCTGTTTGAGACAATAACAATTTCCAAATAGCGGCTCCGTGTATGAATGGGGGGCCCTCTGAAGTATGACACGGCTTATTTCTCATATTGTCTTGTGCGTAAAAATGATGACAACACAGGACGACAAGTGCTCCACCGTGTCTACCACGCACCTCACTCAAACGAGCATGCAAAATGGCTGAGAACGGCACAGTGAGGACAAATGTCCAAAATTAAATGGATTCCCGTGAGATGTTTGCGTTATATCCTAGCTAACAGCCCCGGTTTTCTTGTTGTATTGACTGTACCCAGTCAACGGAGAGAGACATATTTCATGATGGCAACGTGCTGTTCTGAGATCTGTCCGCGGACCTCATAGGCAACCTTTAAGCCATGGATCAAATCCAGCACTACGGGGTATAAAATATCCCAAGTTGTGAATGTAACATAAGGAGACGCCTCCCGGGGACGCCTCCATGCGCCAGTGTGTGTGTGTGTGCGCGCGCGCGCGTGCGCACACACGCAAGTTCGTCATGATTGTCTAAAGAGGGTATAGTCAATGGTAAGGATTTTATATATGTGTGAGGTCTTTCTGTATGTGTGCGGGCGCGTTCGTTTGCATGCCCGTGCGTAAAAGCGTGTATCTACCAGCGTAAGTAAGCGTGTGTGCGCGCGCTACTTGTCGAGAGAGAGAGCGAGAGAGAGGTGGTTGTGAGAAAAAGCCCGGATTGCTGTGTAAGCGGATCCCTTTGTGTTGATTTAGGAAGACGTTTGCTGTATATAACGTTCAAGGCTGATAATATCATTGCCTGGCCAGATAAATAAAGCATTGGCCAAAACCATCGGGTCAGCTATCGATCCGCTTTTCTCCCTGAGAGGGAGAGTGTGTGTGTGTGTGCGTGTGTGTGTGTGTGTGTGAGTGTGGAGGGGGCGAGAGGGGGGGTAGACAGGAGGAGGGGGGCTGAGAAAGAGAGAGAGAGAGAAAAGGAGAGAGAAAGGGAGAGAGACCTCACTCATTAGCATTCCACAGCCATGGACTAAACGCTGACAACTAACAGAGATATCCAGCTCTACACCACTGCATGCATTTTCCCCCCTTTGTCTTCTTCCCCTGGCCCTTCATTTCCAGCGGACAGATCTCTCGTCACAGCCAACACATTTTTATTTATGCCTTCTCCACCCTTTTTGCACGAATGGACCCCGTGCACAAGAGAGAAAACCTTCCAGTAAAGCAAAGAAAACAGGGGGGAGAGCGATGTTGTAAAAGCAATGCAGAAGTGACAGCGCTAAGCACACTCGCTTTACTTGGAAGAGATATACAATTGTGTGTGACTTGACAACATAGACAAGGGAGATGTTTTAAATTGCAACCTCAACGGCTATTATTTAGATGTTTCAGGATTTAAAAAAATGTACACCCTGTATGTTCATTATGTGAAGGTAAATTATAATAATTTAATTTCCAGCTCAGTATAGTCAATATTTTTCCACATAGTTTGGGGCGCTATTGGTTCCATTTAGTGTCACTTTGTGAAATATAATTTTACCTTCGAAACGTTTGTCCACTAGTTTACTATTACAGTTGTTAGTTACAACTACGAAATAATCTGTAGAATGAACACATATTTAATAACGCTGTCAGTGCAAAAACACCAAAACAAAGTTTTGTTTTACATCATTATATAAATTATTTGCAATACACTATTTTAGAAAGTAAATAAAATGTTTGAATGAATAAATTCAAACTTTAAAGATTTGAATGAGTAATGCAGGACTACCAATGACATTATTTGGACAAGCGCCTTTTTTTCAGATGACTATATCTTAATAAGCATTCAAGTCTTGCCCAACAATGACAGCTGTTCATCTGATAGTAACTTCTTTCCAAGTTTTCTCCCCTCCCACCCCGGGGCCCCCGGTCTCTGTCTTGCTTTGTTGTTTTAAAATATGCATGTCTCTCCGGAATGCCAGTCACGGGTCCAAACTTTGTGTGTCCCAACCTCCCACATGATGAAATGATCCTTTTAAAGCGGGCTCAATATGTCTCAATCTGCACTCCTCTTCCCTCTCTAAAGCTTCATGGGTTCAGGACACAGCCCAGAAATATATTAATTAAAGCGCACTACAACAGACTTTTTAGCACTGGGGAAGAAGTGGCTGGATCAAGTCATGCTCTGTCAACGACGGATGGATGAAGATTCACGGCAGGAAAAGAAAAAAAGTAAGGCTCATTTTGACGCTCTCTCTCTCTCTCTCTCTCTCTCTCTCTCTCTCTTTCTTTCTCTCTCGCTCTCTCTCTCTCTCTTGTCTTTCCTTCTCCTCTACTCTTTCTCTTTCCTCCGTGTGTGTGTGTGTGTGTGTGTCTTTTGCACAGTGTTCTTGTGTGTTCCTCGGACTGAAACGGATAAAGCCAGGGGGAGTGAGTGAGAAAGAGAGAGAGAGAAGTGTGAGAGAAAGGGGAGGAGGGATATATACGTAAAAAGTGAAAGAGGATGGACATGTGTCCATGCAACACCATGTTTGTGTGTGTGTGTGTGTGTGTCCATATATATGCATGTGTCTGTGCTTGTCATCAATAAGGAATTAATCAGCACGTGGCATTAAACTTCAAAGAGGAAGTTTTGTCTCAGCTGTACTGCACAGTAGGTTACATGGACACATGTTTACGAATGGAGGTTTACATATGTGCACGCGCGTGTTTGTAAATATAATAATATAGAAATGAAATGCGGAATAAATCACACTACCTACAAGGAGACAGGAGACCCGGATGGTCTGAAAGAAAATACTTGGTTTTAAAACGGAAAAGTGTGAATCGGAAGTAACAGAGCGTTTGCAGCTCAAGAGGAACTTCTAATTCATTCTGTCAAGTTTGAGAGGATCTGCGTGTGTTTCTCAGCGGCAATGTGATGCCAGTATAAAAGACAAAGTGACTTACCAATAACTAATGCCGGAACGTATAATAATGAGCTGTTAAGTTAATTCAATTTAGGGGAAAGTTGGAGCTGAAGCCAGTTAACCTGTTGCTCATGGTCCAACCATAACAGCGACCTCAGTACTGCGATACCATCCCCTGAGTCCCTGCAGCATTTCATCCCATAATAATCCACCCTCTCCAAAAATGTAAACAGACCAACACTGGGAGTCATTGGGAGATCTGAACAAACAAACTGAATTTAATTACTGTGTTCATTTAATAAATTCAGATACGTTTTAATAGACATCCCAACAGTCTGATTATGTCAACATATGGGAGGCCACGCAGCAAGGCCCAGGCTTACATACCTGATAACGCCTGGGCTTTTCGGTAATATTTACGGCTTCTCTTTCTAATACACTCCAGATGGTGTGTGACGCTGCCACCGCAGTCACCGAGCGCCTCAATTTTTACTCAGCAGCATTTTGTTGCAATTACATCAACGCTGAGACAGAATTTATTGGCGACCCATTTTCGCTGTATTTTATGCAAAAATAAAAAAAGATAAAAAAGTAAGGGAATAAAAAAGTTTGGGCCACTATTGAGCTCTGCGTTATATGTGCATGCGAAGTTTTCTTTTAAACTGCTCTGAAGTTTACTCTTAAATTTAAAAAAAAGTAAATGCCCACACTTCATGGTTTGATGGATTAATATGTTATGAAGACAAAACACACAGGGCTGCATTCATGCCTGACCAATCTTTGTTGTAGCCTGTGAGTTTTTTTCAGCCAGTCACTCAAGCAGAATAATGCGTGTAAAGATATAATCCACTGAGCCTATACCCTCTGTAGTCCTTTGCTATATTATCCTATCACAATGAATTGGCAAGCTTTTTAGCAGGTATCAAACCACTCCACTAAACACATGTGAATGTCATTTGCCAAGGATTTGCTTAATAGACTCATTCCGTTTATATTTTATGACTATGTTAGGTTTACTATGACATGATAAAAGCCTGTGTGTCTGCGGTAGAATAAATGTAGTTTTTTTTTCTTTGCGCGTTTGTGCAAAAACTCATAAAATTGTTGTCCGAAAATAGCAGAAACAAAATCATCAAATCATAAACAAATGGGATTAGTTTACATCTGGCGTGACAAATATGTACCTGTGAAGCTGCAGAACGGTCAATAATGGACAGAAATATATTAAGACATTGTTATCTATCTATATATCTATCTATAGTCACTGTTGTCTTATGGGTTGTTTTACTGTCAAAGCTGAAGTTTGTATTGCTACTATCTGTGTTTACCTGGATTGCTCAGAGAGGCTGCTGTAGGTCTATTATGATTGACTGAAATGATGCATTGATGGGTATTTTTCATCTTTGCCACGGGGAACCGCTCCTTACAGTGGTAAGGTTTCCTATTGACTCCCTTTAGTCGCCATGGTCTCTCTCTCTCTCTCTCTCTCTCTCTCTGCCACCTCAAAGGACATGCGGCATGTTGATAAATACATATCTTTTTTCTATCTTACTCAGCACCATCCATCAAATGTGTATGTCCATGTTACACTGCTGTGCTTAAGGATGGGAGGGGGGCCAGCAGTCGTGCAGAAACGCACTCTAAATTGTCAACAAGGGACGCATTGCTCTCTCTACATACTAAGAAATTACTTCAATAGTCGCATTGTGTTCTGGTCCTGTTAACGTGCTGAATTGTCTAAAGTCAGGCAATGCCAGGGTTATGCTGTTTGGAGATTTAGAAGTGGTCTTTTGCTGTGCTCTGTGGGTTAATAACCTCTTCACGCACTATAACCACTGTGTTTTGATCCTAGTAATACGTTGGATCGAGCGTTTCTCTGGCTTGCCCACGGCTTGGACCACTCTACAGAAGACAAGTCGCCCTGTGGTTGCAAACTCTTTGTGGCCCCACATACCGCCGCTGTGATTATAGAAGTGCCTCTTCTCCCTTGTTAAAGGAGCAAAGCTCTAATCTAGCCTGTGTCGCCCCCAAAGCCAGCGTGCTATAGTGAAAATGAGCGTGCGTGAGCGCGAGTGCGCGTGCAGGAAAATAGTGAGTGGGGGTCGGTAGGAGCGAGAAAAGAGGGGGAGAGAAGGGTGGGAGAGGGGAAAGCAAAAAGAAGGAGGGGGGTGGGGGGGGGGGGGGTTAAAACGGAGTGGCCCTGTCCTTTTGAGTGACACGACCCCTCTCTTCTCTTCAAAGGCCATGCAGAAATAAACGCATCTCATTTGAATGGCGATTTTTTTTTTTTGTGGTATTTCACAACCAATATTTCTGGAATAGGAATGTGTATTTTTTTTCTGCAGTATTGAATTCGGGTATGGTTCTGGTGGCGGGGTATTCAATATTCCCATCTCTCCACATGCAGCATTCTGCAGCCAGTGTGGTATTTTGTCCATGACTACGCCACAACCCCCCCCCCCCACACACACACACACACACACACACACACACTCCTGCACCCCCACCCCGTCCAAATTCATTTGCATCCGCTGATGATATCAGTAAAGAATTGCTGGCATCGTATGAGGCAGGGTGGGGGAAGAAGGCTTATTTGGATAAAACTGGACCGCAGAGTGGACACGGCCCTAAAGGTCAGTCGCCCATTCATGTCAAGGTGGCAGGGGGTGTGTGTGTTGGGGAGGGGGGGTGGGGGGAGGAGGGTGGTGGGGTCGGCATGGAATTGCCAAAGAGGCTTATTTGAAAGCGGGCGTATATTTGAGGCAAGGGAATGAAAAGGACTGGACCACAAAGCTCGTCATACTTCAAATACGCCCCGTCACATCTTCACTCTTTCCTTTCCATGCAGGCGGCGGGTATATAAGGAAGGTGGGGTCTCAGTACTATGGCACGACCTGCAGAACATGCAGCAGAAAATAAAACATGTGGACGACAAGGTGGATCATAGAGGGTTATGTGTACAAAAGAAAGAGTTTCCAATGTTCTCCTTAGTTGTTCCCTCTGATTTGGGCAAGTAACATGCTGGATTATTTTCAATAAGGAGACCAGTGTGGTTGTCAGAAGTAATCTCGCGGGGTTGTGTACAGCACCATAATGCTGAAGAGATAGAAAACATTTATGAAAAGACTCTTTATTGTACCAAAATAGGGCTTTGCCAAAGAGCAAGCCTATAATTTTCTGATTACAAGGCTACAGTTTTGGTACAAGTGCAGAATTTCAAGGATTCACTTGTAAAGGGAATAAAGAAAAGAAAAAACGGAAAAAATGAATATAGTGTTATAACGCCATGCATGTTCTTAGAAAAATAGGCAGTATGTCACACTTTAATTTGAAATATTTTTATATATATTTAAATAAGAATAATCTTATTTTACATGAATCTTGGATTTTAGTTTTTTTATGTAGTAAATCTCCAAAGACGAAATACATCAACACAAAATAGTAGATTATGTAAACAATATCACATTGGCAGAACACGTAATAAAACTGCAAATGTAATTTCCCATTAATTAATAAATCAATTAATGCACTCTCCTGCCGTGCATATACCTCAATTTACTTCGAGGGCACAGTCACCATCCATCGTGCACGTCCACACACACACACACACACACACACACACACACACACACACACACACACACACACACACACACACACACACACACTTCATCATTATGTATATAAAATAAAATTAGGTGAGGTGTATTTCAGTGGAAGGAGTCACACTTTTATTATAATTATTTCTAAAACGGTATTACTGGCCTGGTTATAAGTGTGTCCATGCAGTCCAAACTTTACTTTCAGCGCGGAGACTGTGGTGGTTATTGGAAGCATTAACCGAGTGTAAATTGTCACAAATTACTAGTTGTCGAGGGGCAAATGACAAGAAAACGAATATGAGAAATGTTGCATGACACCTCGTTTCATATATCATTTCTAAAGCCGACGAATCAGTCCCATGTTGTCCTTAGTATTACTACACATCAATATCATGTTTAAGGGATGTTTTAAAAGTGTAAATGTAGATTTATTTTACTCACCAAAGCTAAACAAAACACAAATGATTTAATGTATTTGCTCATTACATTATCTAGAATTATACAAGCTTTTCATTTGACAGCACCTATTGATGAATACAATATGTTGTTTTTTAACCTGTTTGGTTACAATGTGGACTGAGATGAACAACAACATGAAGAATCCGCCGGCTGAATAAAGCACAGTGAAGCTCGATCACTTTAGATATATGGCTCTGCATTGATTGCAGCACTAATAGTGCTTGCGCCTCCACACTCGCGGCCAGGCTTTTATCACTGTTATCATTATTACTCATCATTATTAGCCTATAGTGCTTACACTGTATGTGGCTGTAACTGCTATTGCTGTTATAGCGCCATCGTTACCAGCAACGATGTTACAGGGAAGACGACTTAGTTCTGTCTTTTTTTTTCATGGTCAAAACAACACCTCTCAGCAGCAGTAAAGCATCAGTAGAGCTATATATATATTTATATATAAATATGAAGTTGTATCGTTTGCTTGTGGTACACATACACACACCCAGTATAACGCTGTGATGGCGCTTGAAAGTGATAGCATCTATTGATTTTGTCAAGAGGGGGAGTCACCTGCCGCCCTTCCCCTCCCTCACCCACTTTGACATTAAAAGTTCTCCCATCTTCAGCTTGACCACTGATCTGCTGGTTTGCCATCCTGACCCCTCGGATGCTCATTAAAGTGGAATCCGGTGGAAAAAATGAAATAAAAAGCAGCAGCCGTAACACTAACTATTTAATCGATTTTGGTGGGATCGCATATTAATCTTGAGCAAACGGCGATCTCGCATAGCACGGCAGGACTGGAATCGCGCAATGGCATGCGAGACACAAAGTTTTAAGTGTTTGAGAGCGCTAAACCGCGGCGCTTTGTTGTGGCGTCCCTCTGCGCCCCTGTGTGCGTAAAGACAAGCCTCTCCGTCTCAGACCCCAGTAAGCTGTTATTGTTTCTACCTTTGTTTGCTAGATGGCGCTCTGCGTTGTGGGACCCTCTGACACAAGAACCGCCTCATACCCTCTCTCTCTCTCTCTCGCTCTCTCTCTCTCTCTCTCCTCAGCTCTGCTCTCAGCGCCCAGAGTCCACCGCTCAGCACAGAGGAGCTTTTCCTGGGCCATTTTTTAACCGCTGCAAACGACTCGAAAGCAGCCGCTGCGGTGACTGCGCGTCGTAGTGTAATAGGGGAGTTTTATAATTGCACTATCCTATGGCGGTCGACAATTTTGTTTGTTTTGTTAAGCTGTGGAATCACATCGATTAAAACCAGCGATCAGCAATGCATTTAAATTTTAATGTAAGCTGATAATAACACAGACTATCGCACACTATTTGAGCTTTAGATAATTAATTGTTTGTTTAAGCGATGTAACGTTGCAGAATATATGCACTAATTCAAATTTCAATCATGTTGAAAGGAATAAAAGGACTTTAATTATCCATGTTCAAATAAATAATGTCTTATTAATTTCAGTAAAGACAGGCAAACAGAGAATTAAGTTTGATTACAAAATCAATACAGCAGAAATTTATAGCAAGAAGAAAATCTTTTGAATGAACTGTATACATGACACACAATGTATCTGGGGAAGGCTGCTTCAGGTCTAGCAGCCTAATGCAAAAACAATGTATTATTCGCGTTAAAAACTAAAGGAAAAAAAAGAAAATTAACCTTAATACATTTGTTATATTATTTTTACCAATCCAACGATCATCTGTCCGAGTTTATAATCTGTTTTAGATTGGTTGCAACCAAGGAGGAAAAAAAAGGTCTATTGTATTGTTTGCTGAGTGGCTCACTCTGCTCTAAGATATACTGCTGCAGTTACACATTCACTAAATAGCGGCTTGTCGGTGTCTGACGTTGATGAATGTGTTGGAGACTCGGAGAGCCTTTTACAGCTGTCTTAAAAAGCGCCGTGGCCCCAGACCAGCCACAAACAGATCAGGTGCAGGAGCCTTAATACGGCAGTCAATGACAAAGAAACACGCACTTTACACACGTTAGGAAAGAACCACTTCTGCGATGAAAAAAAAAAGATGTTTTATTTTTTGAAATCGAGGGACCTTTCTCGTTTGACTTTTGTGACGTAAATTGAAACAGATATAATCTGAAACAATAACCTGCTGTAGCCTAAATTATTTAAAGATGCGGTGGTTTGAGGGGGGGAAAAGGAGTGTTCGGTTTCATCTTTTTATGAAAATGAATTTTAGTTTAAATTGGTAGTTGTGTTGCTTTATTGCGATCACCAACTACCAACCGTGACTTTAAATCATCTTTTAATTTGACAATAGATCACTTGACAGATCCAGAGAATGGATTTCCTCTTATGTGGCTGAAGATAAACACAGTGCAAGTGCAGCCCATGTGGGCTGTTAACGTTGGCTTTGGCTCATTTTTTTCCCTCACTGTGGCTCCATTTATTCCTCATATGAAGACATCTGAAATACGAATGGGAACTCCAGTACTATAATGTTGAGCCAATTGAAATATTATACGGGAATTAAACGTTGGTTATTTTTTGAGTATGGCAGCTAATTTCGGTAAATAGTGTATTTGTACTTGAGAAGGATGCATTATTTTATTGTCATTAGCTGAAGTGCTCAAACTGTTACAGATGAGGACAGGAGGGCTCCAAGAAAAACATGAACGAGAAACTTTTGGGCACACACTTTTCGGGATGTGAATCTTGCTGGGACCTTTTAGTTTAAAGAAAGTATTTCTAACCACAGGCAAGGTTTCATTGTTGATTGAGCTGTATCACCCATTCGTCCTCGTCACCCCCTCCAACACACACACACACACACACACACACATACACACACGCACACAGAGTCACACTTCCTCCCCCCGTTGGATCCTGGGTGGTGTGGCACAGCAGGTTCGCTTGTACTGTATACGGGTCTTATCCACCTGCAGCCCCCCAGAAGACACCCACTCAGTCATGCTTCACCTCATTCCCTCCAAACCCACGTCTTCTCTTACTGCTATCTCCATGACTTGGCCTACACTTTGCTAACACGTTATTAGCGAGAGGGGGAGAGAGGGAAGCAGCATTTCAATTATTTTTCTTTTCGAACAATGGGCATGAGCCCGTCATACATTTTGAGGATTTGAGTAAGGCTCTCTTGGTATTTGTTTTCCTCGACTTAACAAGCCATCATCTCACACATGCATATAGAATTGAAATTGCTGAGAGATCCCGCAGGCAAAGGGCGGGTTGCGGGTTCAATTAAGGCGGAATAATGCATTGGGACAAAGCGTATATGACCTCGATTGAAATTGATCAGAAAACGTATTCACCAAAAAACACACAGTAGCCTCTTTGTTTTGACTTAATGTTGCCTCTTTGTATCTGCACCGAGGCCTATTTGCCTGTCTGAAATCGCAAGCTACTTTGATTTTTGGAAATCATTCCAATGCCTGAATATAAAGCTCAGAATTTAATACCATCCAACCTATGTCTAGACTAATTCACTCATTTTTTTGACATATCTTTATTTCCTTCCTTAATCGAATTTGCCACATTTAAGCTGGTGTGTGGATTTTGAGGCATAAGCAGCCATTTGGGCTCCATCCATGAAATGACAGAGAATACGAAGGTTTGTCATAATTTCTTAAGTAGAAAACAAGATATTTCACCGCCACAGTGGGATTTTAACGAATTAGAATATCTCACTGCTTGCCTGTGATAAAACGGTACAGGATTGAGGCGCTCGCTTGTTAAGTAACTTGCTGTCAGTATAGTTAGCAGTGCTCTGATATGGACGGTGGCTGCAGAGCCTCGTCTCTTGGGGTTTTAATTAACAAGCTGTCTCAAAGCTGTAGAGCTCCATCAAACAGCCTCTCTCTCCTTCTTTCTCCACCAGTAAATCCCCCTCCCGTCAGTGCCTTGGGCTTTTTCTCAAACTTTAGACATTCTGGTTCCCAAATCAACTTGTTACCACAGTATGTGCACCAGCTGATAGGGTGTAACTACTCTGAGGACATTTGCAAAATATAAATTGCTTGTTTTCTCTTTTTGCTCAGCATCTATTTACACGCACTGCTTTATTCACCAGACGTCCACATACTGTACATATTCTGTTGAGTTTGACTTCAAGCCTGGCTGTTGCATGAACAACTGTTGTTTTTCTTTGAAGCTGGTGGGATAGTGAGATAACTTTTTATAATCTGTGGAAGTGGATGGATTCTTTCGATCTGCTTCACATGTTAGATGCACCTTTAACCTGCACAGTACGTTCTGAACGATCTTTAAGCATCAACTCGGTTTTTAAATATTCATGAGACAAATGCAGTGGTGGAGCGCAACTAAGAGAAATGTTTTACTTTCTAGTTCATTTACTTGACAGTTGAAGCTACTAGTTGGCAAATTAGGATTTTACATACAAATATATAATAGATTTTGTTATGTTGCATTGTTACAGTTAAAAAACAACCAACAGGAGCATTAAATGGTTAGCATGAGCTCCGCCTCAACTGACTACAACTATAAAATGCCACTCAGACATTTATGTATCAGCCGTAATGATGCGGTTAACGCTCACTCACTTGATACTGTGCGTTTTACTAATAATTGTGTACGTTTACTTATATGACATTTTCAATGCAGTACTTATCATTTTAATACGAGTGTTTTTATATTGCAGTATGTTACTTGCTCAACTACTTCAACAAGTTTAATTAAGGATAGGTGACCCTCAGTTTCTATATCACCAGACTAATATGGCCAGTTTGAAATCCACTTAAATTAATTTAGTTGACGACGTGGTATTAAACTGGAGGAAGGCATACAAGGACGGACAGGTCCTTTAAGGATAACACACATAAAATAAAGTCTTTGTGTAAGCGTGACTGAGTATTGTTTACATAGGCGGTTGGCGCAACAGCCAATGTAAACCGCCAACTTCTTCTTGTATTACAGAATGTAAGCACTGGTTTCAGGGGAGATTTGTCTGGTATAAGAAGCATAAATCTCTCTCTCAGTCTGTATCTCTCTGTATCTCTCTGCCTCTCTGTCTCTCTGTCTCTCTCTCTCTCTCTCTCTCTCAGCCTATAGTAAAGTTGGTGCTGTGCTCCCACCGTGGCCCAGACGGGGGGTAATTTGATAGCAAGGCAAGGTCAAGACAGTGCGCTGTCCATGGTGCTGCGGCGGGGCAGGCTGGATGTTATCATCAAATTAGACAGGACAAGTTTCAAATCGATGCCACCCCCGGATGTCTGGAGACCGCCAGCAGTTGGAGTTAAAGTCCTAACAAGTCCCCCCTGACAGGTCAACACCTCAACACAAACACACACCTCTGATGCTGCAGCCTACAGGTCAGCGGCGCTGTGTTGGCGAGATAAGCACCAATCCCATTGAAGGCTCTAAGTGAAATATAGCTTTAGGTCCACTTTTATTCTGCGGGCTCTGCATGAAACTCGGGCAGCTGAGGCTGGATATCGTGCTTTTATAAATATGTTTTTCTGCACTTGAAGTTCTTGTGCTTGCTGATTGATTTGACAGTATTCGTGTATCTGTTTGTGAGCCATATCAAGGCCACCAGCAGACACAGTCGCTCACTCACTCACATCGTGGTTTATAATCAAATCCATGGACTTATTGAAGGTGGAAAGTTTAGGTTAAAGCATTTTTTGGTTAATTTATTGAACTGGAATTGTAATGCTATAAATATATATGAAAAATAGTTTTAGACATAACGGTTGCACGGTAAGTATAGCATACAAATGTGTTTTTCATCTTGTCAATGGATATTGTTTAATGTATCTTTTTGATCCATAAAATACAAAGAAAAAACTTGTATTAGTAATTTTCACATCAAACACGATGCCATTATGGACTTACTTTCTTTTGCCTGAAATGAGCTGCATTTAATTCGTTACAGATTCTGCTAAATATAGAACACATTTTTGGGTTTAATTGGGTACGTTTTTTATTTGTATTATTATTCAGACTGAAATATGTTTCTCAAGAACAGGACCTTTTGCATCTGCAATTCAAAGGTTTGCTTCAAGTTCTCTACAATGAAAATAGTTTAAAAATGTATGACAATATAATCCAACTCTATCTTTATTTTTATTTTGAATCACATGTCTCGATTTAACTTCTCGTTGGATACTAAATAATGAAACCTTTGAATAACTATCTTGACACTGTTCGAATAGTAAAAATGAAAAGCTGCACTTTACACTATATATGCATTATATGTATCACAGAATAAATGGCATTAGTAACAAAGCAGTTGTGAAAGATCAGAAGTGAATGAGTTGAGAAGGGATCTCTCAGAGAGAAGGGAAGAGGGCACTGATTAGAGCTGCTGCCAATCTGTCACCGCCTGACAGCTTTTGCTGGAGGGATAAACAGCAATAAAGTAGAGTTGGCCGCTGTGTCGTTAACTTCACACACACTATCACACGCGCACAGCTCGCCACCGGAGGAGCAGGTAAATTCACTCAACTCCTCGCAGGGCCCCGCTCGCCTATCATCGCCTCTGTCTCCCTCCCTGCATGTCAAACTACCCCTTCCTCCCGTCCTTCCTCCGTCAAACTCTCCTCTTTTCATCCTCCCTGCTGACTCAGGTAGCGAATACAATGAGGACCTCGGCGACTAGAAAGAAAGCTATTCAACCGGATGGAGAGATTGTGGACGGGAGAGAGACAGCGAAACGTTATATTTGAATGGCTGATAAAGAAATGAAATAGATGGGAACAAAGTCTAAGCCGTTGGGATGGGAAGGAGGGGTTAGGCTTCAGAGAGCAGGCTGCAAGGTGACTGCAGGCCCTTTAATAACACAAGTATATTAACTCGCTTAACCACGGAGATTCAAAATGAACCCAACTTCACTTAAGGGGCCTTGCAATCCATGAAATGCACATCAAAACATACACCTGGCATTCCCACCACCTATATTCCTCCAAGCCCCCCCCCCCCCCCTTCCCCCCTCTCTCTCTCTCGCTCTCTATCCGAGCTGTCTGTCATGGTGTGGCCCGGCTAATTTGAGTTCATTGGATGGCAATAATTTCATTTAGACCTTCATCTCTTTTTGGGCTGGATGTAATGAGGATGCAGGGTGCTGCCAGTGAAAGGCCGCTCCCACAGTAATAATAACTTGGATCATATTCTTACCGCACGCACTGCCGTGTTTATCCTCGGAGGGCTGCGTCCACATGATGAAACTCATCTATAATGTGTGATTTAATATCGCGTTGCACTCTGTTTTTTTAAGCCCAAAAGAGAGAAGACGGTGGGCAATAGCGTGGTTTAGCTCAGAAGGTGCACTGAAAAAAATAGTTGTTTTAACACATCTCTCAGTCTATATTGAACTCTTGAGTTATTTGTTATTTTTACTCAATTTCCAAATATTTAAATAAACAACATTTACCGAACAAGTTGAAAACAGGAAATATTGAGTCTTTTGGCAATCTGTCAGATGTAATAACTTTTTACGTTTTCAGAAAACATATATTTAAGATATATATGATTGTATATATATGTGGCTGATGAGTCGTTAAAAGACAAAGGCAGCGTGTAACCGACAAACTAATCGATATCTCACCACTCCAATGCGATATTGATTTAGAGAGGATTGTACATAAAGGATTTCTGGAAATACCTAATTATTTCGTTGCTTTGAGTGCATGTAAATATTGTTTCATATACAGTTGACCTCCTTCAATTTATTATGGTCGCTTAAAATAAGACTGAGCACTTTTTTTCTCATGGATGAAAAGACAGTTCTGGAGTTGTCGTTAGATTCATATGTTTTGCGAGGAGAATTAATCCCGTTTTCTCTCTACATAATGCACTGTGGGCCACTTTCCGATGAAAATTCCACTTTCCCTTTTTAAGACTAACTCTTAGTAAACTGAAAAATAAATATGAATACAATTATATAAAGACTATTTTTTTTGTATCTTCGTATAAGATTATTTTGTGCATAGTCTTAGATACAACCACTTGCATTTTCGATTGATATTTTTATTGTATAATTAATTGTATTTTAAATAAATCCATTTAGATATAATCCAAAAGCGTCCTCATGATAACGAATTATCAAGGAGGTTATGGATTCATTAAATGTATTTTGTTTTTCGTTTAAATTAAATTAATTAATTTGGTCACCTGTTAAGATAGATAATGCAAATTAGATTTATACAGTATATTTACAATTTAAAGCAAAGCAAATATATTTTATAATGTCATATAATTTATTATGCTATTTTAGTACAGTGTATAAAGTCGGTCGATAAGGAATTTAAGTAGAAATATCAAGTTAAGAAAACACACATAAAAGTTAGAGCATTTTATTATTTATGATGATCATGATGATTTTTGATGAGTGGTCCTCTGTTTACAACTATCATTTGTATTTTAATCGAAGGGTTAAAAAAAGACGAAAATAACAATTTAAAAGGACATGCTGTTAACTCGATGAAAAATAAAAAAATAAATACAATAAAAACAACTTGGGAATAGCTCACAGGTGAGTCTGAAATCTGCAGAAGCAAATTTACGCTCCCTTCAACTTTTTTATTTGTATTATGAAGAAATACCTGGAGAAATTGTATTATTATTGCATCACAATAAACGTTTCTTTTTGTTGCCTAAGTGTTCACGTCAGACACGAGAAAACACACACAGACACACACGTGTTGAATTAAAATTGGCATTTGTCGATACGCTATTTGCAATCTGACAAATTACAGAGTGCTAACACACATTATTGGTCTTAAGTTTTCCAATATCCAGTGGCATTTTAGAGCCCGTAAAGGGCATAAAGGCCCGATCACAGGCCTACCAAGAGCCCCTTCATCCTGACTGCCATTCATCAAGACAAAATGACCAATTTTCCCCAGCAAGCCGTCGGTGGCCTGTTAAACTAGGCCAATGAGCTGTGTTATACCTCCTTTCCTGCCTCCTTCATCACTGGGTGCCTAACACTGCATCACTGAAATCATCAGAGTATAGCCCCAAATCTTAAAAGTCAGAGCCCATTCTTCAAATGTATTGCATTTCAGAGGGTGTTTTTTTACTGCATGAGTCCTTAGGCCAGCAGAGTATCAGAGGAGGTGTAATTGAGGGGGCGGTGAGGGGATAGAGTAGCAGTCCGCCTGAAAGCTGCCATTAAAGCCAAATGGACTGAACACCGTAAAACGGCTCTGCCAACAGCTGTCCCACAATCGGAGTCTTATATGCCAGGATCCTCAAGCACGCACCACACACACATTAGGCCATACCGCTGATGTAGTGGTATACTTAGAAGTATTAGACAGAAAACCCGAGAAAAGGAAACTCCAACGAATAACCACACGAATCTCCCGGTAGGCCAATATTTGTATTATGTTCATAGGGGCTTCAGCCTAGTTGTGCTTCTTAGTGATTTGGGTCTCTGAAGGCATTTTTTCACCCCTCTACAAGCCTGGCTCTTTTTATAATAACCAGGGGAATTGGAATTTTTGCTGGAATAGCCGATTTGCTTTGCATATTTCCAACATTGATAGTCCTTTTTCATAGGAGCCCCAAGACAGGTGAGAGCAAAGGGAGAGGGATAACAGGTCACCCTATATGGCTCTGCGTGTGTGTGCGCGCGAGTGTAGGAAACTCAGGACATCATAAAACAAGTCTTACACAAGTTCTCTTTTGCGTGGATTGGCTTAAAAACCTTTAATGCCAGGAACTCCATAATGGTGTTTTCCCGCAGTTGTGCATAATATATATGAGACATCTCGCACATTAAATGACTCATATCATGAAACAGATATAAATTAAAAGTATATATACATATATATATATATTTGCATGTTTATGGGGATTCTTGTCTCCCTTAAGAGGGCCAGCGCTCCCCCTCGGTGCAACACCTGTGCCCAGACCGCATCTCTCAGCAAGTGCTGCACCTTCCTGGCCCCGCAGAATAAAGCCCAGTCACACTCTTTCCTAAATGTGATGTCTGTCGTCTCAGTCTGCGAGTCCTTATTAGAATAGAGAAGGGGAGAGGCGATTGAAGAGGAGTTGTTTCCACTGGATTAAATGGTTTCTCTGCAAGTCAATGAATATGTAATGATGTCTAACGAAACCGGCCAGTGAGTTCTGTGCTCTGGTACACAGGCCCTATATTAAAGACCTCTTCTACTCAGTAAAAACACAGTATAGAGCCGGGGCAGAGAAAAGAGGGGCAGAATAGGGGAAGGGAAGAAGGGATACAATCTTGAATGCAACTCCAAGCTTAAGCCAGACATTCTCCCTCAGTCAATGGATGAAAAAGTATTTGCTCACGCAGTGAGAGAGGGAGAGAGTCTTTCTTGAAGCAAAGGGGAAGGGGGGGGGGGGAATTTACATTTTTTAAACTGCTTTGGAAATATTGTTTCTGATAAGCAGTCATGCCAATAAAGTAATTGAATTGATTTGATAGAGAAGGGGCGAGACGGTGAGAAAGAGAGTTCCTCCACCATGATTGTTTAAGATATTTCTCCCTTAGTATACCCGATAAAACATTGATTGTTGCAGTTAGTTGACCCGTAAAATGTGGGGGTTAGTTTTCTCTTCTGAGCTGAGCATATAATTATGCAAATAGTGATCTGACAGTGATCCGCTGGAGGAGTGCTGAAGGAGAGGGGAGGGGGGGGGGGGGCTGTCAGAGGGGGGACATACCAACTTTGCCTGGTTCCTTTGGAAAGAGTTCATCTTCTGCGAGGATGGCGTGCATATCAGAGTGGGCCAGCGCAAGCAAGCGTGACAACAACTCTCTTAAAGTAAAAATTGAAATATCAGGCTCTGTCAGCACAGGGGTTCCCCAACTTTTTCATGTCAAGGACCCTACTCGACCCACCCACCCACTCCTCCCCAAAATGTGCCATTACAGCACAGACCCCCCATTTGGCCGGGTTTCATCCTAAAGCTCCGCAGCTGATGCTATTTTCTGTTGTAGATATGAATCCGTGTGGAGCTGTCTGTAACTGTCTGTACGACAATAGCCGGGAGAGTGAAACCTATAATCAAATCAGTCATACCTATTATGCATTCACACGCTGTGCTAACTTCTAGCGAGTAAAAAGACTGACGCATCAGACTGTTCCTCGTTTGGTTAGGGGGTCCCTCCTCGGGAAACCACCCACAGGAGCCCCAACCAGCACCCCGGAGGCACGAGGACACCATCGCTGTCTTTAGAAGTGGGGAGGCAGCTAAATGTGACGCTAAAGTGGTCGATCTGAATCCACAGGGAGCTCAGAGAATCACTTGAAGATAACTGGGATATCGAAATGCTAAGTAACAGGATTACTCCAAAACTCTTGACGCAGTTTTGATCTAAACTTACTTTAGTCAACTTCTTATGTTGCGATATAATCCGTGAAATAGAAATAGCCACGAAGCTATTGAACAAGTCTTGACCCATCAAATAATTCCAGACCTAATATCTGATTCATGTCGCTGTGTCTTAGTCGCCTGCCTTCGATGATCACTGTCTGGAGGTCATCATTTGTGGTACCACCACATCATTGCTTTGGAAAAGAAGGCAGGTTATTTAATTTGACTGTGAAAATTCTCACTAATACAAGACATGTTTCTTTCTCAATGTCACAGTATTGTTAAATTACATAGTTCTTAACACATGTGTAAGACAGAAAGTTGTGTACTGTGTGTGCGCGCGCGTGTGTGTGTGTGTGATTGAATGCCTCTCTTTAATCAGTGGCCTGACACGGTGTGAGGGGGACTCGCCTGGTTCCACTTGTTGTTCAGGGGTTAATGGAAAAGATTTCTAAAGATTTATTGAGGGGGCGTTTAATGACCTGATCGGTTTCACCGTGTGAAAACAAATGATGCTGTAAAACCTCGCTGAGTTGGAGGGGGGGCTCAGTTGGCCAAAAGTAATGACCAAAAAGAGTGGAATTACTGTTTATAGTTTGTTTTCCTTTTGACACACTTAGTGACTTACTTACTCACTCACTCACGACACAATCAGTTTCAAGATATCGCTCTCTTTCAGAGTAGCCCAGCCTGTGGGGCATGTTTTAAAATGTCAAACTTTTATCTTCCGCTTAAGTAAAAAAAAAAAAAAAAAAAGCAACACTGAAATAATGCGAAATTGGTGGTTTGAACTGTTTAGAAACTTGACAAAGGACACTTTAACACTGGCCAATTGTGTGGCAGCAAATTGATGTGAGTTGGTCTTACCTCTCGGTTAGATTTCATACAAGTCATGTGAGATGATGACTCAGGTCATTTTTCACTCGGAGCTCAACTTTCCCGTCCCGCTGCACTCGCTCTACACTTTCAGCCACATCTCTGTCTCTCTCCGGTTCAATCGCACCTGACTTCTAGTACTGCTGATATATTTCTCCACACATTCCTAATGTGCGCTGTTCTGCACCAGTAACATAGCCTACTTCTGCAAGAAAAAACACGAGGGAATAAAAAGCAAAACGAAATCAAAATCAACAATACAATAGGAACATATGCGCAGTTAAAAAAAAAACAAGATGCAAAAGTTCATTTTATTTGGTTTCGACAGGTTTAATAGGTTAATTGCAAAAAGGAAATCAACTTTAAAATCATTTTAAGACAGCCGTTTAAAACCAAGAAGAGAATGAGATAAACATATAACAAAAATATGTGGCCAGGCAGGACACTCGTGGTTTCTTAAAATCCAAAGACTTATGCGATAAAACAAAACAGCACTGCTCCTTAAACCAATACAACCTATACACCATCTGCAAAATATAAAGACTTCGAGAATAATTGACAAAATTAGTCCCCTTTTATTTGCAGGCTGTGCTTTGGATTTGGGCTGCTCTTACATCTTTAGTTCCATTCACATATGGCTTGCTGGATATTATTAAAAACAGTGAACATAGTCTTGTTTATTCCTAAGGCAACAATATACAAATTATGGAGAGAAAAATGAACTGATTGTAGCTGAAAAGCAGAAAGATGAGCAATGGTATCTTGAAACGAAACTCATCAAATCAAATAATAAGCCAACTTCTTTGCTGAAACCTGGAGAGATCTGAATCAAATTAAAAGGAAATTAGGCCTGCAACCATCAGCCACAGTTGTCTCATTACAGCGGAAAGATAATCCACAAAAGCCTTAAACCATACACACAGTGGACAGGAGAGGCAGGATTTCACAGTGTAAAAGTTAAACAATGGGAACTATTTAAAGTAAAAAAAAAAGAAAAAAAAAGAAGGTATATATTTGAGAATGTGTCTAAGGTATCATAAGATTTAGTATCCGGTTTGAGTTTTTACTAATGTCATGACACATTAGAAATGTATTCCATTAAGCCTTGAGTGGTTTATAAAGCACACCAGCCTTGTGGAAAATTTATATCATGTTTGTGTCATATAGGCAGATTATGTGCAGCTGAGCAGGGAGCTGACTTTGTCACTTCTAAGTACACAAGAAGAGTGCTTTGGTGGGAGGAAAAAATAGATATGTTACATTTTTCCAACATCTAAAGAAATATCATTCAGGCTTAGAATAATATTGAAATCTTGGATTTCCTGACACGTGTAAGTCAATATATTGAGGCTTTATGAGTGTTGTGAGCTGACTTCTGGCTCCTGTTAAAATGAGAAATCCCTCAAACCCATTTTGATGCTTGACTTTAAGTAATTTTAAATATGCTCAGTGTCCTGCATTTTCCATATTCAGCACAGGTTGTGTTTGTTTTATTTGTTTCATCACATTCAATCATCTGGAGACATCAATTTCAAGGATATCAAATTGAAAAAAAGACATATTTATAATAAACAGAGAGATGGACTCTCCACAGTTTTGCAAATCAATCCTAGAGATATTCTAAGTAAACACTTACAGCTCAAGCATTGGCTTAATATTAGAAGAAGAAAAAATCAAAGAGTGTGAATGTGTGTGTGTGTGACATTGCATTTAAATTGAGAAAAATAAATCTCTTATTATAAGCACTGCAATTCCAGAAATATCTGGCACAGTGTTGAACCACATTTTACACACAGCTGAATGAGAAAAGTCCAGTTTAAAAAACTGACTGCATGAGCGGAGGAGTTGGGTACGAAGAAGTCATAAAAACAACCCCCTTTGTTCTAAAAAAATAAAATAAAAATGGTCACCACCAGTTAAGAGTGTGTGTTCACACAAACATTTGTGGTTGGTAGGGGCTTTAAAAAAAAGCAGAAGATGGGCACTGATCAGGTTGAAATGATATTGAGCCTTAAAAGAGGATACCATACAGTATGAGCTGATGATGGTGTGAGAAGCCCAGGCTTTAGGACCGGGGGGAGAGGGAGAGGCTGAGCAGTGCAGACTGGAGGGCAGGCGGGGCATTAGCTCAGTTCAGGCTGATGTCAGGACAATTAGAGGTGCACCACAGCGCATTGTACACAGCGCCTGTCAGCCTTAATCTCTGTTGCCGTGGCCCGTACCCGCAGCCAGGCCACAGCCCACGGGAAGCGCTAACACTCAAGCCCATATTGCTTTGACAGTTGCGCTCATCTAGAAGTAATGCAAAACGTTATTGTGATGTATACATGGTGACCCCGTACTCTTGTCTCTTACAACAACAAGGCTATGTGTGTGCACAGCCAGGGAGGGCTGGAAGGGAGAAACGACACTCGGGGAGAACCGTGAGGAGAGAAAGATGGAGGAACGTTACAGAGGGAGAAAAAAATAGCAGAGAGGATCTGGAACCTTAGCTTCCTTTTCTGCATTCCCCCCTTTGACCTCTTGCAACTGCCCTCCCTCTCCTCTTGTTCACAGTCATTTGTATTGGTCCTCTACAAATCTTGGTGTTTGTTTTTGAGAGAGCTGCTGCGTGTGGTGACAATGTTGGAGGTCTCCACCGCCTCCTCATCTTCTTTTGCCTCCAGGACCTCACTGAAGAACCTGAAGATGGAGTTGAAACTCATCCAGGAGGTCAGCTCGTGACGCTCTGTGCCTAAATGTAAAAGGAGACACAGAAACATAAGCATGAGCAGGGTTTACAACATATTTGCTTACCGTAAAGCTGTGGAAAAAAAGAAAGTATACGGCGGACAGTCTGATGTCATTTTAAAAGGTTAACAAATAAACAAATACCATTAGATGATATTTTTTGTCTTGTAAGGCTCAACACAGAGCCATGACAGCCTATGTCCTATTAGTCCAAAGGGACCATCTTAATATGTTATCCAAGTGGATACCTGATAATC
The DNA here is from genome assembly GCA_016806645.1 of Ophiodon elongatus. Lineage (NCBI taxonomy): Eukaryota > Metazoa > Chordata > Actinopteri > Perciformes > Hexagrammidae > Ophiodon > Ophiodon elongatus. The sequence continues at coordinate 178,826 of JACSYO010002128.1, forward strand.
AACACCACTGCACGTCCCTCTTTCCATCTCAGGCCTTCCAACAAAACCAAAGTTATGCACAATGGGGGCACTAAGCAAAACCAGTGGAGCGGTAGTCATTCATTCTAAAGGGCTGATTGAGGATAGGCAAGACAGAAGCTGGAGAGAGGTAACTAGTGAGCATATCAAGTGGTCTGGCGGTAGTGGGGGGAGCCAGAAGGGCTGGGTTTCCCTCTGACCTCCTCCAGGTTAGCCAGTTCCCAAAGTCGGGGTCACACTGAAGCTTGAAATCTGGTACATGCGACTCGGGTTCCTGCTTGCCTCAAGGGTAAGGGTATCGCTGGCCAGCTTTTTAGTTGGATAGCTTGCAAACTCAATGGCAGTTTCTATGTTTTACCTACGCCAGCTAGTCCTGCTACAGAACACCTCGGCTCTGCATCGAGGCATTCATGATGAGGACAGATCGTGGCTGCAGCTGTTGCCCTACTTGTCTCCTACTCCTGCTTGCTAACCGTTCAGCGAGAGCGCTAACAGATAATGGCTTGTTTCTGCCGCCGCTGGCTAGCAGCTCAGCTGCTTAGCAACACAACTGTAACTGGACGTGAGAAGCCATATTGAGGTGCCCTCTTGTTTCCCAGAGGGAGAATAGGTTTGCTGCAAGATGATATTAAGAGTTTCATCCCTTGATAGATGGATCTAAAGAAAATTTACATGTGTTTACAGACCGAGGGATGAATGAATACAAGCCTTGAAGTAATGAGTTTTCTTTTTTGAATCCTTATTTGCACACTTAAGATTGTTTTTTGTTTTTCGCTGGAACCTGCATTTGTTTTCAAGATAAGCAAATTAAAATGTGTCTCTACAACAATTTTCCCGGGAGGATTAAAAAAACGATAAGCTTAGTATCCGAAATCAGTTAGGGTTGTAAGAAAACAACTGGTCCCTGCAGAAAAGAGTTGAAGACCACGACCTTTGTGGATGAGTCAAATCAGTAGTACATTAAAAAATACCACTTTACTTCTGCTCCTCTCTACAGTGCCTTTCTCCTCGTTTCTCCTCTGTGTACATGCGATCGGCTATAAAAAGCTAGACTAGAAGGCCACAGGGATACAATTAGGAAGCCCCTTAAAGGCTCTCTCACCATAGACAGGCCTCTGATGACCACTGCACTGACCCCATGTTTATTAGATTGACCCCTGCCTGGACGCATTAATGGAGATGGTGTGCGTGCATGTGTGTGTTTGTGTGTATGATTGTTGGACCGGGGGTAAGTGTGGGGTCCGAGTGTGGATTTTGGTTCAGTTGTTGGTGGTGTGTGTGTTTGTGTAATTTGTGTGTACGAGTATGTAAGGGGTTCTCGATCACTCTGAGATAAGGGACTGTGCTGCACGCTATATAGCAAGCAGACTGCAGTCAGTGCCTTGGGTTAAATTTACTGGCCTGGCAATCATGGGAGTCAATAACCCTGCACTCTCAGTGACTCTGCTACCTGTGTAGGGCTCAACATAACACCCATCTCTGGAAAACAAAGACACAGCCCTCTCACACCTCTAATCTATCATTTATATCCAATTTGAAGCACTGTGGTCTTTTTCCACCTTCTCCATTTTCCCTGTCTCATCGGTCTCTCCCTCACCAGTGTTTTTACTTCTGTTTTGTCCTTTTTCTCTCCTGCAGAAGCGATCAATGCCGCAGCGTTCTCTCATTCACCCTGAACTGGTGGTGAACTCCTCCGGAACGCCGCCAGCCTCTCCACCCTATCCCTTCGCAGTCCGGGGTCACCAGGGGGGCGTCTCTGTGCCAATATGCAGATGAGCCTGTGCCCCTCCAATGACTCTGGTGTTAAGCTCCACCCCTCTATATGGTGGAGCTCCCCACCCCACCCAACAACACTCACACACATGGAGGCATAAACCTACTCACACACTGACTTAAATAGGCCTTTAACAGCTTACGTCCACTCTTCCTTTAATAGCCAAAGTGTGTCGAACCTAATGGATGTTGTCAAAGCTAAGATGTGATGACTGATTTAGAGGAGGAACCCCAATGACCAGGCTTCAATAGCCACTAAAGATTGAGAGAGAGAGAGAGAGAGAGAGAATTACCTCAGCTATGCCACAAATCAAAGTAATATCTTTAAAAGATATGGGGATCGATGAAGTGTCATCTGGCTGAATCATGTGTGTAAAGTGAACCCATAAACAGCCAATGAGTACTACTTTATCCCCAATCTTACTCCCTTGCTGAAAAAGTTTTTCAACTTTTGTTTTTACGAGCAATTGATTTCATGTATTGTAAAAACAAGATATAACAGACGAAGAGTGGTTCCATTTTAATCAGTTTAATTACAACTCGTATCTTGTATTTAACTGATCAAACTTTGAAAATCAAGAGCCCTGTGTATTTATGTGCTTTCTTGCATTCATTGTGAATCAATCAAGTTGCATGTGCTCATTTTAACAAGATCATTGTAATTGTATTAATTTAATAAAGTTTATTGTCAATGCAATTATGTCCTCATTTATTGTAAATGCAATAATGGTGTTACTGTGCGCTCCGTAACATTAAGTATTGTCATGGGAAGTACAGAAAAAAAAATTCTCTTTACTTTCACAATGTGTTTGTAATTAGCATTAGGCAATGGCAAGCTTAGAAGAGATTATTTCTGCAAGTAGAATGATGATGGCTGTAACCTTGAGGTGAGGCAACACACACACACACACACACACACACACACACACACACACACACACACACACACACACACACACACACACACACACACACACACACACACACAGAGCTTCATGATGATGTTTCACTATAGTGCAGGAACAAGCAGCTATGTGGTCCGTGGTGTAAGCTCCTCTGCTCAGGTCATGGCAGAGTTTCAGTCCGGCGCCGAACCTGCGCCCTGTGTTTGAACATTCTGTGTGTGTTGTCTGAGCCTGGTGAGGCTGCCTCATTATGTGACAGGCAGAGGAGAGTATTTGATCCAGGATATTTAGCCTCCTCCACTCTGTCACAGCCACTGGAGCCCTCTCAAGGTAATTGACTGACTGTTTGATCTCCATGTGACTCTACACTGGTACAAGACGCTGACACACACACACACACACACACACACACACACACACACACACACACACACACACACACACACACACACACGTTCGTCACTTGCTAGCGTCTACTAATGGGTGGCACACACTCACACATACATTCACTCACACATGTAGCAGAGACCCATCGTACCCTCCCCCAAAACACCCAACCATCCAACACAATCCCCCAACACACACACACACACGCACACTGTTGTTATCATTTGTGTGCAGAGAGGTACGGGAACAGAGGAGGAGAGTTTTGAGCTGTTAAAAAGGAAACAAGGAAACTCCTCCATAGCTATCGGCCATGCTTTCTTCCCTTCGCACCAAACGCTACATGCTGTTACAAATGGTAATCGGCTCTGATTGTCACAAATTTCAAAACAAACGCTAGGTGACTGAAAAGCCAAAGTGACGCCCCGAGTGATACTCCGACAGAAAGCCAGAATCAAAGCATGCCGACTATAATTAGGTTCCATCTGGGCTACATTATTTAAAGCCGCAGCAGTTAATTGCTTGTGTACAAATGGCCTATTTTATTTGAATCAAACTTTTTTTGTGATTCGTAATTACATTGATGTGAAGGGGGCCATATCTCTTTACTTCATGTGTAATATAAATACATATTCAAATTGTTAGGAGGATTTTAAGACAAGGGAAATGTAAAGCGATGATACTTTTCTTCGTGTGAATTAAATTCCTTTAAACAATTATTAATACAATTAATCAAATATACTGACATTTGGGTTAAACATTTAATGAGCTTCAATTAAAAAAGGAGACCAGCAATGATGTAATTGTGAAGCGAAAACTAAAAAAACAGAATACCTAACAGGACTGATGCACATGATAATATTGCATGCAGAAGCAAACATTTTCTCATTTCCTCTTGTCAAAGTTTTCATCAAAAATCAAACACAAACAGTGTATTTTCTTATCGATTTCCTATCGACGCTAACCTAAGCTTTTGTTTTATCTCAATGTGAGGCAGAGCAGTGCGTTGCGGTGCAGGACCTGGCGGGCTGCAACCTTAGCCGGGCTGCTGTTTGTGGAAACTATCTGTTGCATGGATCAGCGGTGGGGAATCGCTATCTGTATCCTGGTTGTCAGACGATCGGATTTCCGCCCCTGACACGCTCTGATATTAGATGATCTTCTCTGCTGTGTGTGAGAGTATGTGCACAGTGTGTGAAGATACTGTGTGTGTATTAGTTACTATGTGTGCGTGGTTGTCCATAAGAAATGCACACGAGCATATAGTCAGTTATTCGTGTTGTCATCTTGCTTGCCGACATGCGTAAAGGTCAAGAATGTCATTTTGTCCCACGTGGCTGTCTGTCGAAAGGGGTAGGACATGTTGCCACTGGAGACGAGGTCAGAGAGAGCCCGGGCAGGTGACAGCCGGTCCGCCGCGATGCCAGAGCAACTCTGTCCTCTTCAACAAAACATGGAGATGTTGTCCTCAGTCAAAAAGCTAATTAAAAATCTAAATCCACCCTCCTCCCCACCACCAGGTCTCAATTTCCAGTCAGGGTGGAGACATCCACATCAGATGGACAGAGAGTGTAACGTAGGTTATCAGACTTTGTTTCTGCTTATTTTTTTAAATCGACGTAGTACTAAGCCTTCACATGTCTACAGGGGCAGGAGGGACACCGATGCATCACAAAAGAAAAAGAAAAAACTTCACAGAAAAAATGACTAAAACAGAGCTCATTTCATCGAACCGGTAACACCACGGCTGCTTCTTGAATGCCAGTCATTTTTAATGCTCGTCAGTAAGCGGGGTCTGCTCCCCGCTTACACCCCCCACATCCATCTCCCTCGTACTGCTTTTAATTACTTTGCTTATTATTGTGTGTTGTGGTTAGACAAAAACAAGGCAGAACTCATTACACATCCAGAGATGAGGAACCTGAATCAGTAGCTACAGGGGCCGCTGAGGGGACTCTGTATTTACTCAGAATAGAATACAAACAGAAGAGAGACATGGGGAAACAAAATGGAAGGAAAACCCAGAGAGAGAATATCACATTAACTTGTTGAAATCATCATCCAACGTAAGCTACTTTACATTCCATATAATAATTCCAGAAATTCCAGACAACAAGGACTACACACAAAAGACAGTGCGACACTGTACTTCTCCTTTCTTCTTCTCTCTCCTTCAGTTCCCTCCCTTCATCTATCCTTCCCTACTTGCTGCTTCCATACCCAGACTGCACTGAGTGCTTTTTTATTTTAACGTGAATGAGTGGCCTTGGCCATCATAAAGGACCCTCATTTTTTATAGACTTGGAGCGCAGTATTTACAAGATAACCCTGGTCCAAGGACAGCGCAAGCTATTTGATACCAGTGTCAGACTCTCCCCACTCCTCTTCGGTAAAAATCCAAAGCCCAAACATGCCCTCGCGTCTGACAGCCCCTCTCAATGTCAGTTGTTTTACTGGGGATGAGACACTTTGGAACAAGAGCAAGACAGCTCAGTTGCACCTTTTTTCATTTGCTTCCTCATTTGTAATAATAATTACATTAAATAATGCTTTATTTACAAAGTGCAATCAAATGATAAAATTAAATATTCAAGTTAGCACTATATATAAGCAGCATGTGAATACAAGTTGCTATAGATTTGTCTCTACAGTAAAATCAGTCAATATGAAATGAATGAAAAACAGAATGACTATAAAACTATTTTAATTCAACTTAAAACCCAATTACTTCTTTATATCAACGACAGGACATTGTGTCTTTTTTCATCAGGAAGCCATTTGGAGAAAAAAAAGAGAACAATCTGTACAGAGTTAATGACAACATTACATAAATTATGTAATTTGGTTAAAAGGGAGAATTTGAAATTATAGTCTAAGCACACCATTTTCTCATAACAACCAAATCCATCTGACAACACCAAGAAACACACAATTGTGACAATGTCTTTGTATTAGAAATATTATAAATTTAGCAGCTTTGCAAAACAATCAGATGCGCACACATCACAATTTCTGCCATTATTCTTCTTTCATTATAAACCATTCTTCTGTTGCTTATCCATTAGGTTCACTCCGGTATGTCCAAGATTCACTGTCAGTTTTTGTTTTAAACATGTGCGTATACCTGTTGATTCATTGTACGTATGTGACAGAGAAAGACATAGAAAGAGAGAGATTGAGTGACTGAGTGTGCGTACACATGTATGTGTATGGAGGGGCCTTGTTGGGAGTGCCACCCAGACATTAGCACTGTAAACAGTGTAGGCCTCCTTCCCTGTCCAGGCCCTTTGTTCCATCTGCACCACCATTGGTCAGGACTTAAATGGCAAACACTCAGGGGCTGCTAGCTCGCCTGACACGGTTTTGTTTTTGGCCTATTGAGGGGCAATGGAGAGCTTCTGTTTCTATGCCCAGGCACAATGTGTCTCAAAAGCAGCATGGCTGAAAAGAGAGGCCCCCACAAAGACTGTCCATTAGTGGATGCACTGCATGCATGCGTGTACGTGCACTCACACAGGCACAAGCGCATAAACACACACTGATATACACACGCACGCACGCACGCACGCACGCACGCACGCACACATCATGACGCCTGGGCAAGGGTCAGGACAGACAACCTTGCCAAAGACACTGGTGGAGATGGAGCATGTGTATATGTGGGTGCTGCACCCATGCACACGCTATCACACGCACACACACAAGCACAGAGTCTACATTACCAAATCTGAGCCAAACTGCACACTCGCTACACCCCTTCACCATACTACACTCTCTCCTCACTCACATAAACACACAACCTCTACTCCACTTCAACACAATGAGGTCTGACACACACACACACACACACACACACACACACACACACACACACACACACACACACACACACACACACACACACACACACACACACACACCTCCCTAGCACCTTCAGGACAATACCAGGCATAGAAAAACACACACACACTCACACTCACACACACACACTTCTACAATATCAGACACACACACATCACTCAGTCACAAAAGAGGGGGAGGAGGCAGAGAGGGGTAAGAGAGGCCCCTTTTGCACCTGTAAGAAAGACAGGCCACATTCAGAATCAATGGTCACAGAATAGACAGCTTTTGAGTGTGAGAACCCCCATCCACACAAGGCCATGGCGATTGCACACACCTTACATGCAGCCCTCCTTCACTAACCAGGTTGTATATGCTCTATAGAAGAATAGAGCACAGCCATTAACACCCCAGACACATGTTTCATGCAATGCAAGGTACAACTGCAAAGTATCTAAAGGCATTATAAACTGGCAGCATGGTGAGGGAATGTAGAGTACACTGTATTTGTTTTAAATGAATGGCATCAGACTTAGGGGAAACACAAGAAAACATACTCACATGTGCATACATACCATTGTGGGATTCTTGGGTGAGATGACATGCACACAAGCCCCCTGGTTTTAACCCAAAAGATTTCCACTGGAGCCAACCAGCAACAATTTGACTACTGCTTGATTGAACACGTCTCACTGTTTAGCATCTCCCTGGATGCAGTGGATGCAGATACATACAAGCAAGCAATAGTGTTGTTGTTGAACATGTGGTATACTAGACTATAGGATTTCCAGAGTTAAAGTCTACTGCAATGGAAATTGAACATCTGAATCCACTAACTAGGGGCTATGTAAGACCCTGATTCTACTTTTTTGTGTCTCAAATAGATGCACACACCTGCTATGCATGTGTACAGCTACTTGTCGCTTGACCTTGTGATCCCATGCATTGTAACACATAGAGAGAGGGGGACATAGTGTGTGTGTGTGTGTGTGTGTGTGTGTGTGTGTGTGTGAGAGTTGGAGGGATGAAAGAAAGAGGAGGAAGAAGAGAGGAGAGGAGAGAGGTCAGGTGCGGGAGGAGGAGGCCAGGGGTGGAGATAGCAGCAAGTGGGTGTCGAGGGCGGGGCAGGTCTGAAATAGATCACTTAAGGGAACAAAGTGTAATTAATGGGTCGCCGCAGATAAGAGGGCTCTGGCCCTATCTGGGAATGTGCTAATGGAGTTGACACACACTCAACAAGATCAGTGGACAATCCCTCTTTATGTGTGTGTCTGTGCGTGTGTGCATGCACGTGCATGGGCGGGTGTGTGTTTTAAGGACACACAATGGATAAATAGTGGGAGGAGAAGACTGCAAAGGTGACAGGTTAACATGGTTTCCTCTATGACGAAGATCTGCCATCCTTGCAATCAGAGAAAACCCAGAAGGACACACACACACACACACACCGTTTCTGCTACACAACTATAAAACACAAACATATCTACGTGTGTCAGCCTCCCTAACTCACGTAGACGTCCCGCCTCACATCAAAACATGAGTGATGTTATTACACTTGGTGGGTCGGCACGCCTTCAGTCGTTGGGATGTGGTTGTTTACGGAGAGATGGAGGAGGAGGAAGCTGCCTGGTCAAGAGAGGGTCAGACCTGAAGTGTTCTAAGAGAAGCAAACTGATACAAACCTCTCCTCAAACTTCCTGCCTGCGTGTGTCCCTGCGTCAGGGGAACCTGGCTGGAGCCAAGGGGCCTGGGCATGTGCATGTGCATATGTGTGTGTGTGCATGTGTGTTGGTTAAATCTCTTGGGTTTGGAGCCTGGTCGGGGGAGGGCTTGCAGGGGCCCACGTGCGCTGGGACAGTGAGATGGCCTGTGATGGACAAGGCAAGACAAGGAGGATTTCCCCTGTTTGTCTGAGAGAGTGCAGCAGGCACGTCACCACAAAGAGAGGGAGAAGTCTGTCTCCGGGATGGATTTCATGTGTGTATGTGTGTGGCATGAGGCAGGTCAGGCATCTGGTTGGTTCTGTGTGTGCGCCTCTTTCAGGGTCACAGACCCTAGGGCTATCTACTTCAGTTTGGTTAAGTCAGACAAGCGAAGCCCACATTGACACACTGCATGACTTAATGATACAGAGACCCCTGGCTTGGTGCCGCAAATACAAGGCTCAGACGTGTGAATAAAAAAAAGAAGAAAAATGCAGATCCTACTTCTTTATGGAAATTACCTATTTAATATCATTACAGTCACCTTGGCAAGTCAATAAATATCAAATGAAGTAAGCGTAACAGTCCTTAAACACAAGGGTGTGACCTCGGAGCTGTGCATCGTGTTGTTATGTGTGTCCTCAGCAGCCTGAAAAGTGTGTTTTGTTTGTGTGCAAATGTGTGATGTAGCATCAGGGGGTTGAATGGAGAGGGACCAGACTCCGATCTGTCAGGACAAGGGGAGAACAGCTTCAAAGATTCAACATCAACCCCTCTCTCTCTCACACGCATGCACGTACACAAACACACTGACGGACAGTCCATTGCTCCCAGCATATCTCTACTTTGTCCTTGGACTGTCTGAATACCACTGGAGGCGAGCATGATTTGAGAGAGCAAGTGGGAACAAGAGAGAGGGAGACAGAGAGAGAGGAAGAAAGAGGAAAATGATAGAGGGAAGGAGAGGGGAGAGAAAAGAGGCGCCCCTCAATGACATCTAAAGAGATAACTCACTCTCCAGAGCTTCTTTTCTCTTGCTATCACTTTCCCAGGCAGCGCTCCTTCTACATAAGGCCTCAAGTGTGTGTGTGTGTGTGTGTGTGTGTGTTAACTCGGCGTGTGTGCATGCGTGTGTATAAATGAGTGACAGTAGTGTATGTGGGAATACAGTGTACGTGAAGGTGAAAAAGGCAAAAGATTTCTGAATCTCAATGAGATGATCTAAAGAGCTATCAAGCACAATGACGTGCATACTGAATACAGCACATAGTATACGTTGGCCAAAAAAATGCTCTGCTTCGACAGACTTCACAATTGTGGTCAGAGACTATTATTAAACTGGTTTGCTTGTTTGTTTGCATGTTACGTCAGTGTTTAATTATATGGATCAAGCTGAAAGTTGATAAAACAAAATAAGACACTGTATATCTTTATATATTCATGTTGGTATCATTTGGTTGTGGAGCAGCACTTGACGGCTGCTTAAGAAATGATGTACAGAGCACAACACAAACAACAGCTGGCTTGTGTCTTGATTGAAAGTTAACTTTGGGAAAACAAAGCATCGGGCCAGTGGCGGGTCACAACAATGTTGAAAACACCCAAACAAAACAGCAGGAAAACACAAAGTGGCCCGACGCTGCCACTGTTGTCGGAAATGCTCCCTTTGTAGGCACAGACAACTGTGGGGAAGAGTTAACCTTTTGATAAGCTGCTTCCAGTCCCAGCTGTATGCATTTTTCATCGAAATGTGTGAGTCAGAAAGAGAATAATTATCTCCTCTCGCTCCGTGGAGAGGCAAGGGGTTGCAGCCCCCAGTCTGGTCTTCATAAATGAACTAAGTCCTAAAATGAAGCAGAGCTGATGAGCGGAGAAAGAAACTGAGTTATGCTAATTCATTACCCAAAAATAAAGGAAATCTACAATTTGCCTGGTTAAGCATGATGGCAAAGGCACCGAGAGGCACACATATACAGCTTCTGTATTCATTTCAATAAGATCCCTCTATTTGTGCAGTGAAGTAGTCGTCTCAGGAGACCCCCGCAGGGTCATCTGGCAAAACCTTTTTGGCATCTGGCAATACAATTTGTTGGCCAACCAAATATCAATCACTTATTACAGGTAGCTTGTTCTGTTAAGTGCTGTGCTAATTCTAATATGTGATGAGTAACTCGAGCACATGATTACAGCCATGACACATTTGAGTTGAGAAATTCTTCCTGGAAGGACCAGAGACATCTTGCAGGATTGTATTTCATTTGTGCAATTCCTGTGGCAATCCCCCAGACCAATGGAGCTCTTGTGCTTCTTTGATGCAGTGTTGGTCTGAACACAGCCCAACAGTCCTTGCTCTGGGAGACTCTCCTAATCAGCACAAGAACAAACATGTATGCTATGCACAAACTCAAGCATAAACACGCAAGAAGAGCAGTGTCTGCCAAACAGGGCAAGGTCACTGATCCATGTTTCAGTGTGGCCACAATCACCTCTGGAGGAGTCACAATCTACACCCACCCTGGCAAAGACACACATGTACCCGGACAAAAAACAAAGCACCCACCCCAACAGAGCTTAAGACCTTTATCTGACAGCATCAGCTAACACCAGATACACACACAGTCCTGCCCTGACCTTGCAGCACTTCAAGACTAATCAAAATTGTAGCTGGGATCAGAGGTGTGGGTACAACGGGCAGAGAGAGTCATTCATTTTGTGTGTGTGTGTGTGTGTGTGTGTGTGTGTGTGCGTGTGGTGGGGTGGACGAGACAAATCAGAAATTGAGGGAGGGGAGGTCAGGGGAGGCACTCACCCTCTCAATCCTCCACTATTGACTTGTGAGCACAGAGACGGTGCAGAGCGGTCAACGGCAAATAGAATAAACTGATCAATAACCTCGCACTTGTCAGGACGGACGAAGGCACCTTTAAAAAAACAACACAGCAGCCCAACTTGAACTATGCAGGAGGGGAACATTGATCAAATCATGTCGAGCCCTGCCAGGCCGCTCACCCAGTTATGTCCTCCATCCATGACGTGTGTGGAACGCTACTCAGCAACACTGTGGAAGAGGACTTAGAGGAGGTGTCATTGCATTCCAACAATGGGAAGCCATAACCGCGTAGATAATTAAACCATTTACAAGAGATAACAGACACAAGAGGCAAAAATGGCTTATCCTCAGCCTCAAACAGCAAACAATTACAGAATGTGATTGAGTATGTGTGGGTGGCTGCTTGTTGAGGCAGGTGATGGAGAAAAGGGAAAGAGAGATGCAAGAGGTAAAAAAAAGGTCTGCAGGACCGTGAGACTGACATACAGTGAAGGGAAACTGTGAGTGAGAGCAGCAGAAACACAAGTGCGGGAAGGAAGAAAGGAGATGAGAAAAACTACCCTCTGTCATAATTTAAACGAGCCGTAGTCTCCCAACGCTCTGTTTACAATGTATAATTTATGCCTCCCAGTTCAAACACAGCTTTATCTGCACTCAGCTGCTAAGTGATATGATTTCACTTTTTATAGCAGCCCCCCCTCCCTCAGCCATCCAATCCACCCCCAGTCCCTCTGTAATGCAGCCTGGTGTGATTCTGCACGCCTCATGCACTGACTTTCAACTGTACAGCCCCCCGAGGGCTAAAGTAGCATATTAAACCCCTCCCTAACCTCATCCTCTTCCCTCCCTCAAGCAAAACCGCAGCCCTAGACACACACTTAAGCACATGCATTCGTGCGTGCGTGCGCACACACCCACAGTCATGCGAACCCTATATGCTGCAGAAAGAAAGGACTGCCTCATATTTTACAACAGTTAAAGTTTCTTTCTGTATTTATTGCTGCATTGGTGAGCGGTAATGTCCAATTTCACAGCAGCACACTCTGACCTATGTTCTGAGCCTCTCTGATGACCCCTGAGTTGCACTAATACACCACTTAAGTTACTCTGGTTTAATGGCACTTTTCATCTGGCCCCTCCACACTTACCCAGTGGTGCACACATACATTACTGATATATATATATATATATATATATATATATACAGTATATATATATATATATATATATAGATAGGGTATTGAACATCATTCTGTAATACACAAAGTAGTTGGCAAGGGTTACTATAATAAAGGCTTAATGGGTTTCCACTGTGCCCACCATGGTGATCAGTGCAGTGATTGCACCAAAAGACAAAAATTCAACCGTGAAGGCATAAACTGTGGTTATTGTGGTTATTGTAGTGTAAGATGAGCATGAGCGGTAATTCATATTAGTTTAGTAGTTATTAATGGTATCAGTAATGCCGGTGAGTTACCATTAACCATGCCGAGGTTTCTTTTATTTGAGAACATTTTAACTGCTATAGCTCTGTGATGATTATGTGTTGATTTTATATACTATAATATATGTTACACTACTTTTACTGATGTTCACTATGAACTCTGGTCTTCTGCCACTACACCATTATGTTACAAATCTATTTATCTGACTTCTGCAGTATTACCCCTCTGCTCTTCTTCTTATATGAACCTTTCTCCTCTACTTTCCCACCATTTCCACAATGCATCACACCGCTTCCTTCTTCCAGCATCCCTCTTTTTACTTATTCTCTCCCATCTCCTCCCCTCTTCCTTCTCAGCTATCTGCCTAGTGTTTGTGCTAGCAGAAAATTCCCTCTTCGTCTCTGGGGGGAACTGCGTTTTTCTCTGCTCCGCTCGTCTCTCGTTCTTCTCTTGTATGTTTTCCATGCTGGCAAAGCTTCCTCTTCCTGCATGCAGCAGGGAGTGTGTTCTGTCTGTGGCTGTCCCATAAGGGACCCTACAGTGTGATGTTACAATCTCCACATCCAGAGGGATCCTCTCTCTATCTTCCTCTCTCACTAGCTGCTCTTTTCTCTCTTTCTCTACAAGATGTTCATGCCCTTATTTTTTTCCTGTCTCTGACTACTTGATCCTGTTCTGCCTCTCTTTCTTTCTTAATCTGTTTATCTGACTTTAACCCTATGCCACTTTTTACCTCAGATACACTCTCTCCCACTCTCACTCTCTATCTCTACCCCACTGACTCACAAACTTCAAATTACGCCTTTTTCCTGTTTACTTTCCTGTTTTCCGGTATTTTTTTCTGGTATTAGCTGATCTAGTCTAGGGTAGTAGTGCAAATCCTCTACATTTTGCCCCACCCTCCCCAAAAAAAAGAAGAAATAATTAAAATGAACAATTAACTTCAGTCTGCAAAGGAAGTCTTTTGAATCTCTGGTTGCAAGCTCTATCGTCCACCTTGTAGCTCCTTTATTTGTGAGTCATCTTTGAATATGACACTCTTTATTGCTAATGGAAAAGTGTGTGAGGCCTGGAGCACATAAAGTCTGGAGCTCCAAGACTTCACAAACCCCCTTCCGCTAGCAAACTGAACAAAGCCTCAGTCTTCAGTCTCCGGAGAGGGAGCTGCTGTGTGTGTGCTGCAGTCCAAGTGACTGGCCAGCCAACCTACCAGGGATTCCCGCCATATGGCTAGGGGCTGTCCTGCTCTAGTGTCCCTGTAGGGGCACGCTATGATGGGCCACCCGACAGCTCCTGAACTGGGCACCATGCCTTGTGACATAAACTCTGTGGTAAAGAAGGGTATTCCAACCACACACTCAAGAAAAAGGACATGCACTGCAGATGTGCATACTGTACATGCAATAACAATAAGAATGTCATTAATGAACAGTCTCTCAAAAACTCATTTTGACAACACAGGGACTACTAAAGTTAACGTGAAATCATTTGCAACTGAGATTACCAAAAATGACAGTTTTACTCTCTCTCTAACCAGACCAAGCATTCTGCAAAAACAGAACCATAAACAGGAAATGAACCAGACCAATATATATAGCACACTATGCAATCCTGCAGTGCATTGCAGTTCATAGGGAATATCTGAGATGCACATAACCATGACTTAAATTCCCCTAAGGATTCTCATGTTAATACTCTGCACGTTATTGTAAGACATTGCATGCTTTGATGCCCTTTTTTTCTTTTGGACAAATGGGTAAAAGAAACATTTAAATGCAATACCATTAAACAATAGAATAAAATCACCTACCCCGTACGAAATGGCAGTGTCCTTGTATCACAATTAATACGGGGTGTATCTCCCTGTAAGGAAGCAAGTCGTCACTTTTGAAAATTTGGAACTGGTAACTCAAAAGTGAAAGCTGCAGATGGGAACACAGCTTGGATAAGCCACTCACATAATGATCCCAATACATACGTATACAGAGAAATACTGTATGCACTTGGGGACTTATAAAGATGTAAACAGAGTTTTAAAGCTTGAGGGAGATCTTCAGTTAGTAGAAATGTAGAGCAATGCCTTGACTATAAAAAAAGAGATGCTGTGTGGGTGAGATTCCCTTGACCTGTCATCTATGGACAAGGTCTCCGGTTAATTAAGTTTCTTGTACATCCAACTGCATGGCTATTATGTTTGCAGTTCTCTTTGGAGATTAACATGGAGGCCTCTAAATCCACCTCACAATTTCATTTCATTCAACAGGATTTCTTTTCTCTTTTCTAAAGGTTCATATCAGCAATGTGATATGGGGGTGGGGGGCGGTCGTGTGTGTTTGTGCGTGCACACGCGCATGTGTGTGCATGTGTGTCCCTGTTCTTTTCAGCGTGCATTTCGTGACTTGTCTGTGCAGAAGCGACAGATAAAAAGAGAGAAGGCGAGGTCTTTTCAGCGTGCATTCTGGCATGTCTATATGAAAGAGAGAGGTGTTGAACTGAAACACAAAGAATGGGATTCGGGTTAAAGTTAATTCACCTCACTAAATATTGCTCTTGGCTGAGGATGACACATTTGTCCATGGTGTTGTCACGTGGCCAGAGATGAGCTGGGACACAAAATGTCAGAACCTGATGCCTGTGTAATCAAGAGCAATCACAAGGTGAAGAGCAAGCTGACTGTCTGTCGGCCGGCACAAAAGCAGACTTTGACACGTCTAGGTAACACAATACCTCAGTGTAAATGATGAGTACAGAGGGCATACAGTATTAGTATGTTGGATACACACACTGTTACCAGGCATATGCACACAAACATTCACTCACTCACTCTCTCACTCACATACACACACTCGCGCACACAAACTCACAGAGACACACAGACACGTATAATGAGCGATTGGTACAGGATGTTTGTTTGGGTGGAACTTGAACCTGTCTGTGCCCTAGGGCCACAGCCAAGCAGGTGTTGGTTGGTGCGTGCACACACACACACACACACACACACACACACACACACACACACACACACACACACACACACACACACACACACACACATTACAATCACGTTCAGAAAGTAAGAACACCTGGACACCTGGGCTGAGCTGCACAGCACTGTCAGACTCACAGGAGCTGTCACACACTCCAGGATGAAAGTGACCCTAGAGCTAAGAGGGGCACACCTGTGCCACGGGAGGCCCCCAGTCTGTTGAGGACCCTCTCATAAAAACACTCTGTCACGGTGACAAAGTTGTAGGCGTTTAATTGGCACTTAAACTCGCTCACTGCTAATAAGGGTACTAATAACATCTCTCAGAGCCACCTAAACAAAGGGACAAAGGCAGAGAGGGTTACAGTAATACAGAGAAAGTAAATTTAGCATCATGTTCTGATGAAGATGGCTGCTAATTTTATATTTGTGTGTGCAAAGTAGTTGTCCGGCCACCTTCCTTGTTCCAGGCAGGTGGTCTTAACTTTGGTAATACTGTCTAAGTCTGTGTGTCTTCGCAGGGCGGTACAGTGAGCAGCTTTGCACTTTCCGCTGCTATGAGCAATCATCAAAGCCAGTCACACGTACGCATGGGAGCCGAGGTTCCTGGGTTTCTTGCCCGGACGCATGGCTCGGGGCAGAGTGTGTGTGTGAGTGTTTCAAAGGATCAGGGCATTGTTTGATCATTGGCCATTATTGTTCAGTCTAGCCATTAAATGACACTTTTGCCTGTGTGGCTAATACACAATGATGATAGACGATAGAGAGATGGAGAATGACAGACAGAGACGCAGATAGACACAAAATGAGTGAGTAATGCTAAGTCACATAAACGGAGCGGGGTAGTTAGAGATATGTTGAGGGTGTTTGACACAGCCACAAAAAGCGACAAAAACAATGCAACAGCAGAAACAGCAAACCCAGACTGGGCAGTCCAGATAGATGGTGTGGAGGGGTGGGAGGGGGCGGGGGGGACAAAGGAGGGCAGTGGGCTTGTGGGTCCTGTCCTGCCCTCGACCTGTGAATGCTGGCACACCCTGTCCTGCTGCTGGATAAATAAAGAGCCCCAGGGTGGGCCGGGCTGGGCGGCAGGAGAAACAGACACAGAGTCGGCATTACCCAGCTAATCTCATTAGGGAGGCAGCCCTGCCAAGCTGCCAGGGGTCAGCCAGAGTGCCACATCACTCATCGCACCTTTGGCACTCCCTCTGACCTGCAGGCAGGTTTGGGCTAAAACTTATGGCCAGCCAGGGTGACGGGCGATGAAGTTGGGTTGGTGGTTAAGGTGGTCAGCAGGCAGTAATGCTAAGAAGAGGGGGTAAATCAGATCGGCAGAGTTTAAAGTCAGTGAAGCTTAGAGACTGGGGAGTGTCTGCATGCAGTGCTTTCAGATAGAGGTAGTGAAAAGGGAGGGGACCAGAAAGTGGATAAAAGAAAATTGAGAATGAGACAAATGCAGTGAAACAGACATAAAGCAAATGAAAGCGAGACCAAGAGAGAGGGAGAAAGAGATAAAGATAGAGCAAGAGCAAGAGAGGGAAAGATGGAGAAAGAGGTAGAAAGGATGGATAAGCAGCTTCCTCCTTTGCAGCTTGGTTTAATGTATTTACAGCGGATTGCATCAGGGTGCTGTACTTAAAAGGACCATCGCCATCCAACAGGGTCATCTGCAGTGTGATGTGCCTCTCATAAACTGTGTGTGTCACTGAGATCTCACACACACACACACACACACACACACACACACACACACACACACACACACACACACACACACACACACACACACACACACACACACACACACACACACACACACACACACACACACACACACACACACACACACACGCAGAGGATGAAGTCATATACCCATAGAGACACAGATACAAGTGTGGGTGAACATGCACACACAGTCAAATCTCTTCTGAGCAAAATATGAGAAGCCAACAGAGTGTCATAAACCTTTGCCAGTTGTTTCCTGTGGAGCAGACCTCTCTTACCTACCTATCTGTCTTTCTCACCTCTCTCTCTGTGACCACAGTTGAGAGTTGATATGATGACAATTTTTGCTCTAGCTCACTGTGTTGGGTTGACATTCTGCGACACGGGCAAAGGTAGGGGTTTACAGCCATGGAGCACCTCAGTCCTGTCAGCAACTTGGCTGCACGCTGCTCCCAGACAGGGTCAGGAACGTAATCTGACATTACCTGCCCAGCATGCCCAACACCACCAGCACAGCCCATTGTGGACACAAAACCTCATCTATGTATTAGCATAACTCCACAAAGGAAAATTTTCTGGCATCTAACTTCGGAATTTAGTGCTCTCTATCATCTAAGGTTAAAAAAAAAAGAAGAAAAAAAAGAATATATATATATATATATATACACAGTGTATATATATATATATATATATATATATATATAGTACATTCATAGATGAAGCCCCATCATGGGTATGAATAAAATAATTACACTGTACATACCTAATATACTGAACATTCTAACTTCCAGTCTTGTAAATTATGGTTTACATAAAAAACCTTACATCCTCCTTCAAATCGAAGCTCATACGACTTCTCACATTAAGTCTTAAATTCTGGCTTTGAAATTAACTATTCGATGAGCAAATATGAATTGTTCAGCACTTTTCAGTGTACATACCTGGACCAGTGCATTATCCTGACCCTCCTGTGACCCCTCAAGGTCAGCAAAGCATAAGCAGGATGTGGGTCATGCAGTCCAGAATAAGTGGCACATACTACTATGGAATGAGCTCAGTTGTTTAAGACCCCAATCTCATTATTGTAACTACTGATACTTAGGAAATACACGAGTTGGAAGGGGCTGAGAGGAGTTTAAAGTTCCTGGTTTGTGTCTCTGATGACTAAAACAGAGACGTACAGTTTTTTTGGCAAGGACTTCCATTAGCCACCAGCCAGTGCCAGTTGACATACTTTAAAACAAAGTGAAAAAAGGGAAATTAACCTGATCACCTCTCTGCTTGGGGGACACATTTCCACAGCTGGCTAAGATAGCCCAGCTTTGAAACATTCATAATGACTGGCTGATGGCTGAGGTGAAAACTATGATTGTTGCTTGATTGACAACGTGCAGCAGAGTGACTCCCTGGCTAGTTAGCTGACTGGCTAGGGGGGTGGCTGGTTGGTGTGCTGGTTGCCATCTGGATAATAGCAGATAGTTTATGTTATAGTCGAGCTCTACTCGACACCCTGAGTGTGTTTAGACGTGCCCTGTAAACTGTGCATAAGAGCATCCACTGCACATTGATGCCCTCATCCAAAACCCTCCTAAAATAGGCAGACATAGAGGGTAAAGGGTAAAAGGGGAACCAGCAAACTAGTGAGTGAAGGGCACTGAGGGAAAGGTTGAGAGTTCACAGCTGAGTTCAGGCAGGCCATGCACTGCTTTGGGCCCCCGGCCAAGGCTGAGATCGGGATAAGCTCCTGATGGTTCCACTGTGAAATAGGATCAGAGGAGGGACAGAGGGAGGGAGGGATGGAAGGATGGAGGGAAGGAGGGCTTGGGGGGGTTGCTAACTGTATGAGGCTACAATTGGCGTTGAGATTTGAAATTGTTTAACAAGCTGGTGTTGGAATATGCTGCCGGGAGTGGAGCTCACTGAATTGCAGCTGTACGTGCTTGGAGGAATTTCTCTTCATTCTAAAGTATAAAGGTTGCTGGAATGGGTGATTTGATTCCTGAAGAAACACTTGACCTATGCCAGAAGAAATTATCGTCAAAGCATCAAAGTGGGGAATAAAAATGATTCCATAAGGACAAACCACATGATGTCACTCTCCTGTTGTATAAATGATGAAAAAAGAAAGGTTCCACAGTCTCATGTAGAATGACCGGGAAGTTGAGGTAAATACTGAAAGTAAAAGTTTCAGTGTAGTAAGCCAAAGTACCTGAGGGCCTATTTGCAGGTGCCGTGTTTCCAAACTAAAAGCTGATCAAGCTAACCTTACAGTTACCTCAGTGTAAATGCTCTACAGTTGACTAAGAGTGGGAGTGCCCTTATCCTCTCAGCAGGGGAGAGAAAGAAGCAGGGGAAGAGAGAAAGAGAGAGAGAGGGATGTGGAGATAAAGAAAGCGTCTTTAGGAAAGCGAGGCTCTCCTGTTTAATTTTGGAGAGGTGAACAGTACAGAGTTCGGATTTGTGCCAGAGTACGATTTGCAATAAAAGCACATGCACCACTTCAGGAAATACTAACAAGAATTGGAGGCACATGCCATAGCTGGGGTTAGGCATTAGCTACTTAGAAACAGCCACTATTAAATATATGGTATGTTCAGGTAAAACAATTACAATGACTGAAGATTAGTTTTTCCTTTTATTAAAAAAAGCAATGACATTAACTGACTGTTTGCAAGGAGTTCTGAAACGTTGAACATAAATCTATCTGCAAGACATTTTCATAACATGTATTTAAGACACATGTTCTCATCTATCTTTTATGAATGTTTCCACAAAGAGAGGAGTGCTTGTGACATAGTGTGCGTGTACCATACTGTATGTGTATCTTTCAACGCCTTTGTGAATGTCTACATTCTGGGAACTCATTACCAGGAAAATCAATGCATGACATTGGTTTATAGTGGATGGCTTCTCATCAACCTAAGACCTCATTCCATCCTCTCTAATTTCAGGCCAAGCACAGACATCACAACATATACACACAGACAAAAACACACAAATCAATACAGATGGCACAATCATCCTCATGAGCATGATCACACACAGCTGAAAATGTGAAAAAGCTTCATGTGTGTGTCTGAGTGTGTTTGTGTTAGAGAGACGTAGGCAATAAATTGTGTCCATGAACTTGCATGGGGCAACATGTGCATTACATGTGTGATTGTGTATTTATCTAAACATGCATATATGCATGTTGTGCTTGTGGGTTTTGTGCGTATGTGCGTGTGTGTTTGCAGGCAGGCGTGTCTGATGAAGATGTCAGAGTTAGCAGAGCAGGATCTGAATGTTGAGGAGGACTTGGGGGCTCAACAGTAAGAAAAGAGGATGTTGTCTGCCTGTATTGCACACACACACACACCCTCACACACACCCTCCTTCCCTCTGTCATGGCCTCTGCTCCTACTGTATGTGTGGCACGCAGCATGCTTTAAAGCCAGAACTACGAGGCACAACACTGTCTGCCTGGGGAATTCTCTACATCACTCCTTTGCACATCTCGCTTTCCCTTGCCTCTCTGCTCTCTCACTCTCTTCCCAAACTCTGACTCTACGAAAACCCTGAAAGAACTTCTGCTTGCACAGTATTCCCACAAAAGCGACTCCCCCACCGTCTCTCTCTCTCTCTCTCTCCCCTTCATAGCCAAAGAGCAGATGAGACAGCAACCCCATGCTCAAAAGTGATCAATTTTTAATTTCTCACCACTTTTTCATGTTGTGTCAGAGAGAGATGTCAGCAAACAAGAGCCCTGGGGAGGCTTGAGGAGGGATGAAGAGGGGGCGATAGCAGATGAGGGAAGTGCAGGTGAGGAGAACGAAGACGAGCAGCGGATAAGAGGAAGGGAAACAACTGCGAAAGCTGAAAAAGCAAACCGGTGTTTACAATCAGTGTGTGAAGATAAAGGTTTTCTACATTATCACAGCTCAAATACAAGATTGCATCATATGACTTTTACATGTAATCCCTTACTAGCAAGTTGATCTCCTGTTTTATATTATTAACATGTTTTTATGTATCTTTCAACGAATCAATTCCTTACTCATTCTGAGGTTTTGTGAAGGCAGTTGCTGCAGTGTTTGAGCCTGACTGAGCTGACTGGCTCCCTGTTTGGCTCTTCTTGGTGACATGGGTGGTGAAAACAAGCAGAAAATCTAACTGTTCCATATAGAGGAATATTTTTACTGCTGCTAATGTGACTTAAATACCTTGTTCCACAGCTGAGTGGGCTAGCACCTGCTGCAAGCAGAAGCTAGCCTATTACAGCTCAGTACAGTGCTGTTGCTAATTTTCTGATTCAATTAGCATGCCTCAGAGCTTTCCAGTCTAATTGCAAACTACTTCACAGTTACCTCTCTGATTAATCGCTGCCCATCTGCGAGCCATTGCACGCAGAACTTGGTGGAACAAATTTGTGTATTCTCAAATATCAGCTGCACTGCCCTGAGCTGTTGAATAGGCCTATCTCAAAGGGTCACTGAGTGGCCCTTATATCTGACTAAGGCCCTGATCCCATAGAACTGTACATTTTGCAAGACTTCACTTCCCAATATTCTGCAAATGCTGCTAGATGTCAGTAAGTACTAACACACCACTAACCATGTAGATCTTAAAACCTCCTGGCAGATCAATAATGCATGTCATTAGCCTATACTACCGTTTTAACCTTAAATATTCTGACATCGAACAAATACAAATAATATTGGATACAATTTGGTAAATGGAAAAAAAAAATCAAGAAGAATAGAACAGGAAAAGTAATTTCTTATTTTATACCTTAGACCTATCCACAGACAAAAAACACAAAGAACTTTAAGATCAGCAACGATTTGTATAAGAACAAGACATGCAGCTGCTTCATAGCATCCAGGCAATGTGTAAGAGTGTGGGCATGTTTAGAATGCTAATTGTCCAATTAATGTTGCTGTACATCCGTATTTGTATAATTGCTGGCACTGTCTTGTTGGTGGATAAATCTAAAATATTGCAAGAGACAAATGGATCTTTAACAAAGTCCAATATCAGGAATAGGCTCTGGTATCATGAACCACCACTGTGGTGAAATTGCGGCTCTCAATCAGTTAATATTGAAAAATCACATCACAATAATATTAAAACCATGAGATGTAGGCAATATCTATAAAAAAAAGGGGCTCAAATTTAAAATAGAATAGTAAAACTGCCGTTGCCCATTGCTGTCCGTAACCCCACCCACCTTTAATGCCTCACACTGCCTGTGTATCATATGGTTTACCCTGTCCTGGACCAAATGTTGAAGCCGTACACCTGCAGCCCTGGTAGCCCTAAGGCATTCTCAGTGCGTCAACACTGAATGACCGTTGTTGGCCTGATACTCAATTTTTTCTAACCTCCCCCAACTAAAGGACACAGGACGGTGTGGTCTAGACCTGGAGGTCGTAACCCTCTTCGAGACCCACCAGGAGACCCATCACCTCTCCCACCGAACCAGATCAATAGCTCTGTGTTGTCTGGGCTGTCGGCCAGTGTTTACTTGTGTTGACCTCTGGAGCTCATGAAGAGCTGCGTAGGACAGATGACAGCAGAAACAGAGTAAAGCACCATGGCAGAGAAGATGAGAGCAGACAGTGGACAAGTTGCGGGGAGAAGGGCAGAGACACTGCTATCAAAGAAGAAAGGAACAGTGTTGGAGAGGAGAAAAGTGAAGGGTGAAGAGAACATGAGGAGAAGGCAATAATGAGTGTTCAAGAGAAAGCAAGTACAACAATATCAAAGAGAAAGGAGTTGGAAAAGAGGTGAGCGGAGGGCTTTGACAATGAGAGAGAGCAGAGAGGTGGTTAAAAGACTGTAGCTTGGGTGAAAGGTAAGGCAGAGGAATCTCAGGTTATCGTATCAGTAAGTCAGCTAGAGACTTCCAGCTATCATAGCCAAGGCTCATTGCTCTCAATCCAACACAATCCTCTTCTCTGTTCTCCAACCCAGCCCTATTGACAAATCTAAAACCAAGGTCACAGCAGTGTTTACACAGCCTTTAGCCCAAATTACATCATCCAAACTCTGGCCCGCTGAATGCATCACACTGTCACTGAGAGTAAATGACCTGGCAGGCTGCCGTCCCACTGAAAGTGGAGAAGCTGAAACAACGAGAGAGACAACGAGGAGAGTGGAGTAAGATCAAGAGAAAAAAGTCTGATAAGAATGTAAAAAATAAATGGCACAAGAGCTTGGCATGCAGAAAGTTATCGGTGCGTTCAATTTGTGCCCTCCACAAAAAAATCCAATGCCCCCAATACACACATACACAACATTATTGTCCTTCTGTCAGTGGCAGTATTTTCACCTTATGAGTCTACACACTAAACAACGAGGGAGCATAATGCATATTGTCGCTGGCTCCCAATAATGATGCATAACCCGGTGGGTGCACAGGAATATAATACCAATATGTCAGGTCTCTGATTTGGCCACAATTTGCATGGTTATAATAGCTTATCGACTGGCTCAAGGTTGAGCAGGGCCAGGCGGCTTCACTGTAATGACTGGCCGTGTGCCTCCGACAGTTTATTTCAAGCTTCTGTGGCTCAGTCACCCGGCTCCCTATCTCGTCAATACCCAATCTTGATCCCACTGTCTGCATCCTGACAAAGTCTGCACAAACACGTCTGCCCCCCATTGCCAACAACCTCACTTCAACCTCCTCCATCCCCTTCAACCCAATGCTTTTTTTTCTCCTTTACATTATTCTTGTATCATACAAGGATTTCCCATGGAGATCAATACAGGTGCAATTCATTAGCGCTCCCAAAATATGCTTGTCTGCAAGCGTTTGCCCGTATAACAGCTATCGACTCTTTCAGGTTTGGCCCGGTGCCCACCTTGTTCAATGTCTGTTGCAGCAGCACAACGAGCGAGATCCAGAAGCAAAAAGAAACTTTTTGAAATTAAAATTATAGATTCAGTTTGAAACAAGAAAAGGAGGAGATGATATGACCTCTAAAAACTAGCCTTTGAATCAATATTTTGATCAGCTTTTCAAGTCATTAGGTTAAATTTGACTTTAGATTCTTAATTTAAGATTTAAAACATTTGCATTTTATCTTAGAGAGGAACATGAAAGAAAATAGTGGGAAATGAGGAAAGTAGAGCAAGCATAAGTAAAGGTTAGGTATATGTGTCAAAAAAAGATTTGAACACTCCTTGAGTTTGTCACTGGAAGTCTTTTCATTTCCAACGGACTACAACACTTGATAGTGTTATTGCTCCAACACTAACATTCACTGAGTCAGTGTCAAGGGCATCACCTTGAGAGAAAGTCTTCAAGTGTAGTAGAAGGAGGTCACACAATACGAGAAACCCTGCAATCCTTGCTTTTCCACTTCAAGGCCTGTGATTGTAGCTAGTCATAAAATAAACGAAACGCCTTTTACCTTGTGAAACAAACACAACTTGTTCAAAACTTTCTTAAAAAGAAATAAAAACTTTTTCCTGAAATAATCCCATTCTGTTGAATACCAAACAAAATATTTGAATCCGGATCAATTAAAGGTCATACACGTATTGCCATTTGAAGTTAAAAGGTAAAGTGCTGCATTTTCACTTAGATCTTCACAGTAAAATTAGGACAACAGCAATAATGGGTTTGTCTGTGAACTGCTTTTTCACATACTTATCAGTATTATCTCATTGATTATCTATGTAAACATTACTTATATTTTGTCTACAAATGGCCCTCAATATTATTGAACAAGGACAATTCCAATTACCATATACATGAGAGCAAACAGAACAAATCTTTCTTTTTGTTGAACACAACTCTTGGATACTTGACAAAAACAAATTAATGAAAAAATCCCAACTGTAGTTTTTTTTTTTTTAAAAATCAGAAAATTTGTTTTATTGTTTAAAATATTTTAGTTTTGATCAAGAGTTGGATGATTTGTGGCACTGTATATATATATATATATATATATATATATATATATAAAACAGAAAGCATGCCACTGGTTGTCTGATTACAAACCTATCCCATTGCTTTGACAAATCAATTTCAAAACATTGAGGCTGTTATGAAGCCATTTCCAAAATACAAAGGATGAGAAGGGGGGTGAGAGGGAGAAGAAAGGGACAAATCAAAAGGGGTGGTGGAAACAGGCAAGCAGTGGTCCTCGGTCGAGAGGTCAGAGTGAAGGCAGTGCGGCCGTGCCCACTGTGGGCACTCAGCTGGAACTAAATGTGGACGACGAGACGCCAACTATTGGAGCACTGCCAAGGACCTCTCCCCCCGCTGCGCTTTCTCTCTCTCTCTTTTTGCTCAACAATGAGTGGGAACTCAATGCCTCCCACCCCGCAACCCCACTCCACCTGCCCCCTAACTCCCCCACACCACAGCCCCCTACCCCATTTCGCACTCATTCAGTCGTTCAGCCTAACATGTTCATTAAGTGCAGGGATGGTACTACGGCGGAAGACCACTGAAGGAGGGGAAAGTGAAGGACGGACGGGTGAACTTCAAAACTCTGACTGCAATGTTACTCAAAATATTACACTCATTTCAACACCCCTCTGGGTGATTGGTTGGTTATGGCCCTATGTGTGTGTTTAAGCAGGACCACTCTCTCTGGGATGTGTGGGAGAGACAATGGGTCCAGTGAGCTAGTCCAAACAGCTGTGAGTGTGCTGGGTGTCATACCGCCTCCACGCCTGCATGCACACACATACACACACTCACCATCTGTGAACACCAACACATGACAGAGCAAATAGGATTACAGTATGGAGGAAGACAAGGAGGATGATCCAAACACCATAATATCATTTCCAAGAAGGGACAGGCATGGGGCAGGGCATGGAGCGGGCAGGTGGGGGCGGGCTTGGTTGAGAGGTTTACCAGGGGGATGGGGCAGGGGCTTAGCTGGTCAGAGGTCAGACCTACAGTGCAGCGATCTAATGGCTGTCTGGTTTGTGCACCACAGCTTAGCTCGTGTTTTCCAAAAACAAGATGTAAAAACTAGGCCAGGATTCAAGAGATGAAAAGCACCACAAATAGCACACAGGATAAATTAAATGCACCAAAGTTCACATAGTTCAAACATTCTTTGCAGTAGAACCTTGTTTATCTTAACTCCTCAGAGACTTAAGTTATTCAGAGGAAAGTATTTGACATGTAAGAACACATATAAATCCCTGATTACAATTTATAAAATAAAAAAACATACAAGCATGTGTTATGTGCATTGAAATTTACAGCTCATATGTATACAAATTGCTTATGTTATCAGAGGTACATATGAGGTTTTATTATTCAATAAACAGAAGTCTATGTCTCCAAAGGGTTAGTGGCAATTTTAGATGGCTGGTGACCTGCTGCGTAAAGGTTACAGGCCAAAATTGGACATAAACCTTATGACATGATCAACAAAACAAGTAGAGTGTCAGCTACGATTAGAACCTCGGGTTAAATCCTTAGTGTACCCTGACATTTGAAAGAAACATTTTCACATCACTTTATTATCATGTGATTTGTCAACTAATATTCAATGTATTAAAAAAGATTATGGTTGCATTAGAGGATTAGAGGTCTTTTAAGAAACCAGGAATGAATGCACAGTGACCCTCACACCCATCCATACACACACACATACGTTTGCACAGAAAATACACACCAAGCTGACCATATATGAAAGAGATTACAATGGGATTTTTGGAATTGTAGTACAAAACAATCCATTTCTCTCTTTCATCCAGCCGTTCATCCATACATGCTTTGATTTATCTGTTGATTGGTTTGAGGGCATTTCTGTGTGACAGAAAAAGGTTGATCCTGAGGCCAGAGCAGGGCAGGTATGCCAAGCATGGGTTTAAGCTGTAAGGTAACATCTATGTCAAAAGCCTCATCGTGTGTAAGATTAAATCTTGGGTCAGGATGGGCAGTTCTTGAGTAGGAACTACTGATCCAATCTAATATGAACACATCTAGCGTGGTCCACAGGAGCCAGTCTGACATGTGACTGGCTGCGACACCTCAAGGTCAAAGGTCAATACAGATTTCAGCAAATCTGAGCAGGCACGGCATGAGTTTATATTCAGGGAGGGGAGGGGGCATGGCTTGGCCTCCAACCCTTACCCGCTAAGACCCTTGAAGTTTTTTACCCTGACCTAGACTTGACTCCTTCATCTGGGATGTTAGCTATACTAATTACTGCCTGATAGCCGCCTGGTGCCAAATGCAATTCACTTCCCCCCGATTCTCCTCATCTCTGCTCCAACAGCTGGTGCCAACCTCGCTTAGTGCTCATGAAGTGTTGCAGACACAAAGTGCGAGCCCCCACCTTTCTTTTGCTCTGGCAATCTACCTCTTTTGTTTAGGGTTTTGTTATCTGGCCACATGTTGTTCAGAGGGCAAGGTAGGGGCAAAGGGGAGCTGCACTATGTAACATCAGACGTTCGGCTGGCATGCACTCTGAAAGAAAAAAAGCATTTCATAAGCCAAACAAAAGGGGGATTAAAACGGCGCCAAAGATGGATTTGGAATTTGCGCCTCCGAATACTGACCCCACCCTTTTGCATCTCAAACGGTCTACTCTGTGGCTGGAGATTCTGTTAGGGTATGAACAAGGGACAAGGTAGGGTGGAGATGATTGGAAGGAGGGCCAGAGTCACACAGCAGTCAGGTGACTTGGACTCAAGGATGGGCAAGGGGACTCTCCCTCGGAGTCATGAGGCCCAATTTATTTCCTCTATGCTCTAAGGCCCCGCTGTCCAACCTTGTGGCGCCCTCCGC
Organism: Ophiodon elongatus; assembly: GCA_016806645.1. Lineage (NCBI taxonomy): Eukaryota > Metazoa > Chordata > Actinopteri > Perciformes > Hexagrammidae > Ophiodon > Ophiodon elongatus. Next base: position 207,188 of record JACSYO010002128.1, read on the forward strand.
TACCTGATTGGCATGTCTAGCACTTGGCCTTAGACCCTCTTCTGTGCCCTCTGGGCCCCTCTCACATCTCACTGCAACAGCTAGTCATATCTCAATGTGAGTTTGTCTGTGATTATCAGCATGTGTGTGTATAAGTGTGTAGGTGTGTGTGAGTGTGAGTGTGTGTGTGTGTGTGTGCCTTTAGGTGTGTATCACTAAGTGTGTCTACATGTGTTCAGCTATCTCTGAGCATGTCCGTGTGCATTTGAATCTGTGAGCATAAATTTAGTTTGTGTGTGCGTGTATGCAGACAAGTTGCCTGTCTACGTTGATTAGATAGGAGGTGAGCCCTGCAGTACTGCAGTAGGCTGACATACTGGCTGACCAGCACACAGATGCAGAGGCAGGGGGGGAGGCCGGAGTGGTGTTTTTCCGCTGGCTTTGTAGTTTAGCCCTGAGAGGCTCACAGAGGTGATAACCAGTCTGTCTCTAGGTCACCCAGATAACATGCCTGTACACACAGCATTCTTTGGAGAACATACACACAAGTGTAGGTGAGTATCTGCAAGTGCAGAATACATGCACACATATCTACACTCAAGTATATAGGCTCACAACACAACCACATCTCTCAACATGACCTTTCACAGATGACACAGTTAGTGGACGGACCTCAGGGGAATTAACCCACGTTTCAGAGTGACAAGATGGACAGAAGGTGACTAAAAATATGGTGAATGGACTTACATTTATATAGCACCTATACGGCAAAGCCTTTGGGAGCAGTTTTTGGGGCTTAGTATCTTGACCAACGTCATGCAGACTGGAAGAGCCGGGGATGGAACAGCCGATCTCCTGAAACCGATTAGTGGACGACCTGCTCTACCTCCAGAGCCACAGACACTGAGATAATATGACTCTCATGATATAGACAGAATGTGTTCACAATATAAGACCCCAAAATGGGTTTCCTTGTTTTGAAATGGTCATCTCAATTTGAGAGACCACTTAAGACAAATGCACATGGAGAAAATGGACAGAAAAAAAACAAGTCAGACTAATCATTTACACCATTTAAAAATCAGGACAAATGTTTACAGAGCAATTGGTTTGGTGGGAAAACAAACCCACTTAGTCGCACACTGAGGAAAAAACACTGTACTGCACTGACACATTTGTTGGTCTGTTGCTTCGACTCAGTGCCAGACCATTTTAAGAGTTGAAAAGTCAGCTGACACACAGACCAAAGGTCACCGGGTGCTGCCCAGAGCAGTGACAGGCCAGCAATGGTCAGAGGATGTTAGTGGATAAACAAGAGAAGCAGGAAAAGAGGGTTGAGGATTAGGAACCATAGCATCAGTGAGGGATCAACGCAGGCTATCTCATTACTCCCAGGCACAATAAGCACAACAACTCTCCAAGCACTTTATAATTGCTGCTTCTTAGGCTACAAACAAGCTGTGTTTATTACCACTTTATACTCCTTGGTGTTTTCACTGGAAAAAACAAAAACAAAAAACCTTTTTAATTGCCACATTTCTCATATACAAGTACACATCGGTTTCACGGCGGTTTGTCTCCTGTCCTGGAGATGGCTGATTAATAAAGTTTGTATCTGTCCAGATGTCAACATGGAGCATGAGGGAGGATCCAAGGTCACTGCTGCATACTCAAAACCTGGCTGATCATGGAATCTACCGTCACTTTTTTTTACATAATTATATAAAAAAGAGAAATAAACATTGTAATTTGAGGTTGAGTAGGACTCAAGGACTTTCAAGGGTGATTTTTTTTATTTTAATTTTCTAATCATCTCTTTGGCAGTTATGTGCTTTCCAAATACATTCTCACATATTCCATGTTTGTTCTTTTTTATTTCACAACAATCACATTAAATGAGGATTAAATTATAACCTAATTGCGCGGAAGAGAATTGATGGGTAAAACTACTGTCACAATATATAAAAAAATGTTTAACTAAAGAGGACCGGTGCGTTTAAACTCAAGAAAGAAAAATTAAAACCATTTGCTCTCAAACAAACTTAAAGTGTGTGCACAGTGACATATTAAATTGACTGGCTTTTGAAGATGTTGTATCTCAGTATGGGTTCTTCAATCTAGTAGTTGGGCATACTGTGTGTGTGTGTGTGTGTGTGTGTGTGTGTGTGTGTGTGTGTGTATGTGTGTGATAGAGAGAGTGTGTGTGTGTGTGTGTGTGTGTGTGTGTTAATTATCAGCTAAACCTTATGAACTAACCTCATGAACCCATAACAATATCAGTCTCCATTTAAAAAGATATGTATAAAAAGTCCAACAGAGCACAGTAGAAGATCAGTAAAATATAAATAAAAATCGAACTTTCACCTAATTACAGTTAATACACACTTCTGGGAGCCACAATCAAATCTAATTAAAAGTGAGGAGGAACTAAATTCAGTTTGACCCTCAATAAAATTACCGTGTCTGTATGTAGTTTACAAATTGTTCACCACTGTAGGTAAATTAAGATAAGATGGCACATGAACTCCAGTTGACCTGTTTGAAAGGTAAACTAAAGCAAACCAAAAATGCAACAAGTGAAAGTAATTGCAGTAAATTAATTAATGTTGATAAAACATGAATTGACTGCAAAAAAAAATATATCCATCAGTTGGGTTTCACTTCCTTCCTTTTCATTTACGGTAAATTATCACATTAATGTTCTTAATCTTGAACAAAAATGCTGTAGAGCACTGAATTAGATTCTCTTTTTATGGCAGTGTGAACTTATTATGGCTACACTATCATATGATTACTCAATAGATCAACCTCTCTAATCTACTTAATTCCATTTATTCACACAGTGGAAGCAGTTGTGAGGAATGTTACATTTACTGACAAACATTTACAATATCTAGACTGAAATAGGATTATATATTTCAGAAGTAATGCATACAACAGTTATTGTAAATTAAACGTTAGTCCAGCAATGCCATTATGCTAATACAATGTGGGGTTTTCCTCTCTGGCTTGGTTCTTCTCATCTTCTCACAGACAAGGCCACATCCAATAATGATGATAAGTATAATCAGAGGGTGTTGCTACATGGATAGCATCACTGTAACACTTGTTGGGTGGCTACTTTTACCTTGTTAATGAGGGCACGGGATTCTGGGAGACTATGGGGTGAAGGTGATTGCTAAGAGTTATAATACTAGCAGTGGTTAGGATTTGCCGTGCCCCACTGGGGCTTATTGGATTAATTCCACAACGGGGAATGCACCTAAGACTGCTCTACAGCTACAAGAAGAATCCAGCATGTTATTAAGGTATTTCCCGCTGTTTTTCTGGTTGCCGCTGTAGAATCCCAAACAGACACCGATGATTGAAAAAACACTGGCCACTGTTTTCTTCCTCATCTCTACACTTTATCCTATAGCCGTCAAATGTGGTATATGCTTGTGTGTTCTTTTTTTTAAGTGGTTCGCCACATGTCGAGGTCAGGGGTAAAGGCTGCGCGGATTAGAGCCTATATCGAGTCAATGAGAAGAGGCCATATGGGCAAATGAGATCCATGTCCGTGAAACACTAATCTGGTGATGCCCTCTAAGTGACCAGGGATGGACACTACCCAGAGCAGCTCAGAGGTTTGGGGATTTGAAAGCAGCCTGTGACCTGCTCTACTGTACCCTGTACGTTAGCTCCCCCATCTGACCCTGCATACTCAAGAGAGGAAAGAGCCTGGCTTAAAACATGAAAACGATTAAAAACACTACCAGAGTAAACAAACAGAGTGAGAGTGCAACTGTATTGGCGTCATTCATCCAAAATTTACATTATTCATAGTGGGCAATATGAAGAGATGGTCAAAATGTTAAGCATATATACAGTAAAATGTGTTTCCTAAAAGTTCTTTTAAACAATTCTCCTTGTCGTCGGAAGTGTACAATTTGTATGTCCTTAAGTCACACATAGGATTTCAAGTCAAAGCATGAACTTAGATGCTGTACAGATGTGTTTAAAGGGAAATAAATTATGGAGAAAGAAATATACATAGTTATTAACAGACTGCTGGATAAAATGCTATGTGTTTGCCCCACAGCAAGTAAAAGTAAAAAAAGAAGCATAAATAAAGCAGTAGGAGGTATAGCAAGAGGGGAAAAAATAAAAGGGCCGATAAAACAAGAAGGAGGGGGTATTTATTAGCGATACTGTCCCAGTGATTGGCTGCGAGGCGGGTAGCAGAAGGACAAATGGACAAATCTGAGGAGCTAATAAGAGTGAATACAGAACGGCCCTCATGGGCAAATCTGGCACTAAGATGATAATGAGATTATAAAACCCCACTATATTGCAGCAAATTGTATAAGTGTTTCATTGAACCTTGTTGAACTTTCATTTATGCATGCCAGGCTCTTTCCCTTTTTGTCTCTCCCCTTTCTTCTCTTCCTCGGGATGATGGGAAGAGTAGGAGGAAGGAGTAGAGGATAAAATGCCTCCTGGATAGAGTTTACCTAGTGCAGGGGTGAACTGAAGACCACAGACTGGGCTTTCCAGACACGCTTCTAGTTAGCATAATCACAATAGCCTGAACTGTAAAGCAATAGTGCTCCGCATGTGAGATGTGATTATAAATCACACTTCACATGTTGTCAGCATCCTTCATGCATACGTCACATAAACCTATTTATTTATAGAACATCTATTCCCAGTGGTTAATATACTTTAAAGATATGAACTAAATAATACACTACTGGGGTTGATTCCAATTGTTTTGGTGTAAATAATGTCATTGTTGTCACAATGTACACACTTTTGGTTTAAAATAAGATGCACTGGTCTCAAATACTGTGCAATCTTTGTATACCACCACATACTGCAAATAAAAATAATAATAAATAAAAAACACTATTACTATAAATATAACAATTTATTTTACTGCAGCTGCTAATATAAATGTAATATTTAAATTGATAACTAAAGCAATATCCTCACAGATCAAATGAGTTGCAAGAGTCAACTTTTCAGGAACCTCATATCACTGCTGAAGAATTATATAGTCTTTAACTTTGACAAGCTAGTACAATTATTAGCTTTATGTATTGATCTCCTTCCTTTCCTCTCGTTTGTCAGTTAAGACAAACAAATGGCAACACCCTTGTCTTGGACCTGAAACAAGGGCTTGTCTATTGACTATGTCGGCATATCTTTGATTCTGATCTGGGTGAAGATTCATGTCGGACAGAAAGCAAAGCGCTGGAATAGATCAATAAACACGGACAGTCCTCGAGAATTGAATCAAAGAATTGAATCAAAGTGGTCAAGTCTTTGATTCAAAGGAAATGTCCCTGAGAGACGGCAACCTACGTGACAGAACAGATTGCCCTGTCACCTTGCAACAATACTGTGACCTGTCAATGGACTTGGGGAAGTGTTGTGTCCAGGACACAAAGTGAGGATTTGATTAAGGAATTTATCAAGGTTGGTTCAGATGTTTAATGGTGAGGGTTGCCGAAAAGTTCCTAATATAAGGCTTCATCTCCATTGGTTGATTTTCTCTGTGGTTGTTATTCCCTCGGGATATTGAGACGGGTTAAAAACAAACAAATCTAACATGTTCAAAGGGGGCAGAGGAAACTCAATATTTCTGTCATGGCTTGAGCCATTTCATATAACCACCTAATCAAAAATGTATGCACACTTGAGGCCAAAGTGAAATATATATGAAATTGTAATCCATATTCTCTTCAAGAAGATGTTTGCATCTCAAGCTTCAGCTCCTATGTCATCCTTCATTCATGCTGAAATGTGTTTCCACATGAATAAAGAATCACATTCACAGATCTTTAATCAGAGGTGTGATACATTTAGCTAAGGAACCCTTAAGTTGACAAACAGATTGTGCCTTTCTCCCAGCTGTCATGCCCAAAAACTACTTCTATATCTACATCTGCAACCTTTCAATGACTCCAATTCAGATGTCAAAAGATCCATACAAAGAAAAAGTAAAGTCAAAGAAAAACAAAGCTCAGAGTGAAGATAGTCTGTGTAGTCAACACTGTCTTTTGCTCATATCTTCTGTTTATCTTATATACCAGACTCTTGATAATGAGCCAAGGTACCACTCCAGCCAAGGCAGCTGCGAGTTAAATACATTAAAATCCGTTCCACTTCACAGGTGCTTCACCATATAAACAGATCCTATATATTTGCCAATTCATGTTCCCAGCATTCGGTATCCTGGCACTCATTTTAAGAAGTGGACCACTAAAAAATGGCAACAACTTTCACACATCACAAACTAGATTTTGGCTTGGTTTTGGTTTTACAAAAGTGGAAGTTTCCCCTCATCTTTTAACACTCTCTCTACCCCCTCTTATTCCCTTGAGATTACTGACCATCTTTCCATAGCTGCACCATTCCGTTAAACGGAAATATACAAGATGTGTCATGTCTTGTTCCCAAAATGCAGCCAAACACATTTGGTAACTTTGGATGGTTGGGATATCCAATAGGATACAATTTTTAAACACTGCTTTAGATTGTATACGCAGGTTGGGATGTTGTATGGGCCTGCTCGTGGATGTCAAGTTAAGGTTTGACGGCCATTTATATCATGTGGAATTTGCAGGTCTGAGCTTAATGGCTTAACTACCAGATGCAAATTTCAGAAGTTCTCTGCCTGTGCTCATGAAACTATAGTTACGATGCATTACATTCATTTTTACTTAAATTTAACTGAAAAATCTTACAAAACAAAACAGTAACAAAACAGTTATCCAGGACCAAAACAAGCTACCTATTCCCCAGTATACCGTAAATATTCCACGTGAAACACCAATTATCTTTCAATAAAAACACCAGCTGTGCATGACTCAACACTATTTTTGATTTATCTTATTTATTAGTATAATTAGTGTACTAAGAACAGGATAGTAATCCAGGCATTTGTTTCTTATAAAAACATCAGACGATAGGGCTTTTCAATGACAATCGTATTTGTTAACCTGTCAAAACAAGTTTACTTCCGTGAAGAAAGTTTACAGATTATGATCCACGGCCAGAGAGGTCTCATTGTCTGCCTCAACCTTCAGTTTGACATTTATAGTTCTTGTTGTATTGAAAACTGTGTAGTTATTTTCCAGCTCTATTACGGCATAAATCTTTTCCTGTGATTCTAAAACTGTCTCTTTTCTTTTGTCTTAAAATCTGGGTATCTGTAGAATAGACTAAAAAATAGAAAACATCTGGCTGAAAACTCTAATAAAGTCCAGCTGGTTATTGTAAAACTAAGCCGATTTACATATTTTTGTTCTGGCTGAAAAGACTTCAAGCTGCTGAAGATTGTATTTACCAGGTAGCATTACGACATAAAGCTTCAGCAACCAAACCTGGCCCTCCAGAGTCCAAGGTGGAAAAAGAATAGATAAAAAAGATCCCTGCACAGCTCCGATATATTCTCCACACTAACCATTAATCTGGAAAAACTTTTGTTCGCTTTTTCAACTCAGTGACCTCAATAAGACCCTATCACTGTTGCCTCTAGTTTGAGGGTGGTAAACTGGTGCAATCAGCCAATCACCACCAGAGATGTCTGAGATTTACTCAGGCACTAAAGAAAAATAAATGGTCAGAGATTGTCATTGTTTGACGGCTGGGTATCAAAAGGAAATATTACATACAGTAGATGGCAACAATACAATGATTGCTCATGTATCACTGCTGAACTAAAATAAATCCATTAGAAATTGGTATTCTGATCATATGGTTGTAGTTTATGATATCAAAGTATAATCACAAATCAAACCAAATTGTTATTCCATCTCACAAATCAGCACTTTATTACTAGTTTCTGACAAACACACCAATCCCAGACATCAGGAGTCCTTGTTCTCAGCATTTTCCACATCGTTATGATGTGATTTGTCACAAATGTGTCCCAGACAATAGCCTGATGCAACCTCAGTGAATCCAGGTCAAAGGTTAGGGTCCAGTTCACCAGAGTTTACTTGTCTATTTCCTGCAAAACTAGCACAACGTGCGCCGGTCAAGCTAAGAAAACACTGAAACGCTTTTGTGAAAACACAGACAAAAACACATACACATCTTCATGTGATCTTCTATCGAGGCAGCGGACTTCCAACTTACCAAGCTGGAAAAACAGTGGTTGGAGGAGGTGAGGTTAATTTGAGCGGGCCTGAGTTTCCTCTCAAAGTGTTAAGTCACACAGACATCAATCAGATGGTGCGTGCGCATGTGTTTGTGTGTGTGTGTGTGTGTGAAGGTGCAGACAGCTAGAGGTGTTTCACGGTCAGCAGTGCGTGGATCAGGGAGGTGAAGGTTACAGGCAAGTCAAACCTACATCAGGACATGGCACATTCACAATAAGAGCCTGACAATGTCTGTGTGTGTGTGTGTGTGTGTGTGTGTGTGTGTGTATGTGTGTGTGTGTGTGTGTGTGTGTGTGTGTGCTCTGTATCAGCTTTTATTCCCAGGCACCTTTTTGTGTCTCTATGGTATCTTGGCACATTAATAACACTGAGCCACAGAGGTATGAGCCTTAGGTAAAGAAGAAAGGCAGTGACCTCCCATGTCATTGCACAGGAATTATTTCTCATGTCTTTAACAACATTGCATCACTTTTCCAGCCAACTCCCCGTTATTTTTATTCAAGATAAAAAAAAAAATTATTATGGAAAACCTAATAGAAAAGGAAGAAAGGTGGGCACATCAAAAAATGACATACAGTAGCGTATTTATGTTGCGAAAGAAAATGAAAGTGAGTTTCTTCCTGCAGTCCATTAGGGTTAATTACAGCCTTGTGTTGGGATGCTTGTAGCAGAGCAGGGTTGGTAATTAAAGAACAGGTAAGACATTAACTTACTTTTGTTAGCCATTAATCAGTGTTTACCTTCAGAGAGGTCTCCCTTTGTAATTAATAATCAGCTTGGACAATGAGTAATCACCCAAGAGGAAGTTGTGTGTACATGTGTCTGTGTGCTTAAGAATGTGTGTGTTATCAACAAAGGTTTTTTTCTCACCTTTGAAATAGCATCTTTACTGATCAAACAACTGATCATCCATCTCACCAGAAAAAAAGTCAATAAACTAAGCAACAAATACATAGAAGCCATTCCAAAAAACAAAATGACTGTAAGACTGGGATTTTCCTGTGTTTTTGTTCATCTTTTTCTCATCACCCTCATACCCTCTCATCTTGTATTCATCCTTGTCCTGGCATCTAAATAGCATTGTAGATATGGAATGATTACATCTTGGGAAGGCCACTCCACTAAAACAGCTCCCCACTCACAGACTTATTTCTCTGTCGTCCTTGTAGTTACTCCCCCCCACACACACACACAAAGAGAGCTTTTCCAGCAGGAGCTTGGTTCCACTTTATCTGCATATTTTGCCCGTGTTCAGCGTGCTCCTAACTGATAAAATTCTGCTAGTGTGTCAGGCCACTGCCAAACGCCAGAGCAATGACCTTCTTGGGGGAACAAATTCCTTTTGAAAGATGGAAAAAAAAAAGTGAAAGGAAGAAAGATTAAGACACAATTAAAACCAAACAAAAAAAGGTAGGGAAGCTGGCCAATCAAATGCAAAGAGAGTGGTTCCAGGTTTTGTCACATTTAAAACAAGAATTGGAGAGCATAGCGGACACCCCTGCTATGCGTTATTCTCCCTCCCTCTCTGGGTCTTTCCAGCCCAGTCAGATTGCCATGCTGGTATACCGACGTTGCTTCACAGATGATTAGGAATAACAGACCAGCTCTGCCTCCACTTCTCCCTACCTCCTTCTGCCAAGAGTCTACCAGCATGGAAACACAATAATCATATCATCACTGCTCCACACAGGGAGGCAGAACGCAAGTGGAGGAGGGGAGAGGTATGTAGAGAAAGTCAGAAGCAGTAACGAGTGAGGAGAGAGAAGAACAGAAGGAGAGGCAGAAAGAGAGCAATGGCAAGACTCGTCCTTCAACAAGTTCTCCCATCACACCGCCTGACCAGTACCAGTGCCCACATTTAAGCACACTTCCAATACTTTAGTTAGCCTTCAGACATCTTAGTGTGTGTGTGTGTGTGTGTGTGTGTGTGTGATCACATGCCATTCCCCACAGCAGCCAAGTCACCCCGGGCCTGGCGCAGTCTGGCTTCACACAAGAGCGGTGGTTCACACTCTGATGTGTGTGTCTGCATATGAGCATGTGCACTTGCATGTGCGTGCATAACAACAAGGATTCACAGGTCTGTTCCCTGTTGCTGGGATACTTTATGGTCAACCCCTGATTACCCCCCACGAACGAACACACACACACACACACACACACACACACACACACACACACACACACACACACACACACACACACACACACACACACACACACACACACATACCATGGCAACGCAAACAACAGCAGTCATGGTACCAGAAGAGGTAACTGTTGGGTTGATTGAAGTGCAGGGCCACGCCGCCCTGACAGCCTTCCCTCAACCTTCTCTCAACCTCGTCACCTCTGTTGCTCTGCTGTGACTCTTACCACAATGGCTGCTGCCTATGAACCTGCCAGGCTGCCAAGGACACAAAGACGACTGAGACAACCTTTGACATCAGAAGCTGCCACCAAAAGACCAGATACAAGAAGAGTTGGCAGCTCTGTTAACAGGCCAGAGACTCAGATCTATTCAGCTCGGTTAAAGTAGCAAAAGTCAATAGAGCACAAGTCAATAGTGCATACATACAGATGGATGCTGTGTCAAACAGGCCTGTGATAGGACAATGCCAGGCATCCCAACAGTTTCAAAAAGTAGACTGCGATATCTTGGCTCAAAGGTTGCTGTCTTTTGACCGACAGCAGTCACTGAGAAGAGACGTAAAAAAAATCAAGGGAAAAAACTGACATTTGAAGATGAAATACAGTATGGGTTTTCTATTGAAGGCCAGATGACATTTCAAGAAACTGATTCACTGGTAGATGTTAAGGCCACCCACGCACACAGCTCCGTGTGGAACATGGTGTTTTAGTGGCCAAGATGAGATAGCACTGTTGGAGATGTATTCACTAACACGTGGAGCATGTGTAAGATGACCTATACATTCACCATGGTGTCACAGAGGGGCTTTGAAGAGAATAAAATCACAAAGCAGGATTGCTGGAGTGATGATGGAAATGAGTGATGAGACAAGGATGTGTGTGTGTGTTTGTATTTGTGTATTACATGTAAAAATCACTACTTCAGCATATACATAGAGTAAAAACAGGTGCTTTAAATACTTAGGACATTTATATTTTTTCCTGTGAAGATTTTCTTTTTGTTTCTCTGTGTGTGTGCGCCTGTGCGTGCCTGCCCACATGTGTGCCACTCTTCAAACAACACTGCAATCATCATCTCTTATCAACGGTCATGTTGAGGATTACAGCTTTCATCCCTAATCCTACATTAAGGACACATTCTCATGATGGCCATGACATCATCAAGGCCAGTCCACCACGGAGAGGGCACAGGGACAGGAAGCCAAACACCACAGGAGAGGATTAATGAATATAGAAGACAGAGTAAATGATGAAAAAAGAAAGAAGGCGCGACAAAGAGGACAAAAATAGAAACAAAATCAAACAGCACATTTCTGTAGTGTGTGTGAGACAAGCTCCGTTTCTGCGTGTATTTGTGTTTCAAGATAATCTACCACTGCTTCAGTTTTTCTGACAATGATTCCTCTCAATCAGCCCTACTAAGACCACGCACGCACGCACGCACGCACGCACACGCACATGCACACGCACACACACACACACACACACACAGAAGAAATACTGTCAACATACTCCCAACAACGCACCTACTGAACCCTGTTATCTGCACTGCTATATCCCACTGATGAACACATACAGTATACAGAGATAAAACAAATATTGAGGAATGTATTATTATTTGCACATCTGTCATTTATGCAAATCTTCGACATAAAATAATTTCACTTAACTTAGAGACCTATACCTCATTTTTAGGCTACATTTAAGGGGACATATAGTGATGGTTTGTGAACATTTCAATGTATCCATGAAGCTTAACCCACTATTTTAACAATTTCTTTATCACTGGTTGTGAGCGTCTGGTATTGCGAGTTTCTCACTACTCACAACTACAGCAGCCAACTTTACTTCTCACGGTGCAACCCAATTTTTCACTTTTGACTGTAGAATAAACGCTCGGCTAAGCTAACATTGACATAGCACCTATTGCCTACATGTGAAGCTCTGTTACATGTTGACCTACGATTAGTGTGCTAGTACTCTATTGTTTAACTGCCCTGAAATAAATCAAGTCAAATTCCTTGCAATCATTGTATTTGGAAACTGAAAGCAATCTAGATAATACTGTAAGTAGATTGAGTAATAATGTTATTACTGTTGGAGTGTTTTTTACAGAGTTTGTTTGATACCTGCAGAGACTCGGGGGCAGTCTGGCAGCATGGGATCCAGTGGTGTGTCCAGGGGCTCTGGACTCGACACCCAGTTGGAACAGTGCTGTAGGGAGAGAAAAAAAATAAATGTAAATTGACAATTGAAAACAACGAGGACAAAAATTCTCATCATATGCTATATGTTGTTTCTATAAAAGATGTAACGAATACTTATGGCATTTGGTAGGTTTGGGAAATAAGTGGCAACCAGTATTCTCCACAATTATTCCCACACACACACACAGAATGCTTAAAGACAAATAAAATAAGGGAAGGGATTTGACGTACAAATGTAAGTCTGTTATCTTGGTGTTTCAAATGTATTTTTTTTTTCAGCAAGTTTAATTGAAATTGCAAGAGATATTGGAATTAAAAAAGAAACGTAGAGAAAAAAAGGGAGGGAATATAGGGAGGCAAAGGGAGACAAAGAAAAGGGGGACAGGTGCGGAAGAAAAGGGGAGAGACGATGATCGAGAACGAGGTGTGTGCATGGTTGAGCGAGGTGGGGAGAGAGAGAGAGAGAGAGAGAGAGAGACAGGAACAAGCAATTAAAAGCTCTGTGACATGTTGCTCAGACAGCTTGGCGTTTGTTTGTGGTTGAGAGCTGAGGCCTTCTACCATGGTGGATCAGTGGGTGCCCTGGGGGAGGGTGTCTGCCCAGCTTGCTGACCCATAACCCCCTGCAAACACCCCTAGTCCTCTCAAACCCCCTGTGGTTGACAACTCTACTGTCAGAAAGAGGAGAAGACCTCTTTATCCATTTTTTTGCTGTCTTCATCTGTCTGTGTGGCGCGCCCTCTTTCTACCTACTAGGTTGTTTCAAACACATAAGGGTTAAACCTAAGGTACAATTAATAATGAACTGCATCAAAGCCACACTTCAAAACAACTTACTATTCCTGTGCTTTGAGGTTTCATTCTCTGGGTCAGATGACAACATATCAAAGTATGTTTTCCCTTTTGACCATGCGATGTGGATTGGTATGCTGTGGCTTGTAAGGTTAGTACAAAAACAAGGGGAAAGGGAGAGAGGGACAGAGGGAGTCTGAGAAGGAATGTTTGGAGAAGACGTTCTCCAGATAAGATAAAAGTTAAATAGAAGAAAGAGAAAATGTAAAGAGATTAGAATGTGCAGCTGGCGTCCTTCTGAATCACTGCTTATCTGCCCTTGTTTACTTTCACCCTGGCCCCCTGACAGCCATTACAGTGTTGCACATGCTCGTGTGTGCATGTGTGTGGGTCAGTGATTGCATTACAGGGGTCTCCCACGAAGTTGTGTAGCATTGTGAACCATTCAAACTCAAGTACACACACCGAGGCACACATACTTTTGCATTTTTGCCCTCAGCAACCCTGATGCTTAAGGCCCTAAAAGAGGAGGGACCGGAGAAACAAACGTAGGAAATCTCTCCCACTTCAAGCCCTCCGAAAAAACACACACACACACACACACACACACACACACACACACACACACACCATACATGAAAAAAAAACCAAGGGTCACATCACACTTCTACTCCGCTGTCATCCCTGAAGTTACCTCTTACACACAAACACACCCTACTTCCAGGTATATTGATGTTTTTTTTTTCTTTTTCTGTGTGAATATCTAAAGGTACACTGGGACACTGAATATACTTGAGACCTAATTGAGCCCTACATATTCGTATAAGGGGTATAACACAAGAGGAGCCAAAGAGTGTTGAACTAAGATCGGCAGAGAGATAAGGGGGAATGGTGAGGAGGAGGATGGGGGTGGTGGTGGGGTGGGGGGTTAGTGTTGGGAAAAGATGACAAGTCATCTTGGTAAACAGTGGCGTATTGTGTATTTTTAGATCCTTTGCTTTGCCCTAGATGTGCTCTCCTCTGAGCCTGGGCTTGAGGGCAGAGTGGTGTAGAGCGGCACAGAAGCAGTGGGGCTCCTTGACTGCTACATCAAGTGTCTCATTGTATCTCCTTTAATTCATTCAGTCTGTCTGGAAGAAGATGTCAGCTGGGCTGTGGAGCAGTGGGCTGAAGGCGGCTGGAGAGAGGGGAAGGAGGGGAGCCTTTCAAAGGGCCCTCCTCCCTCCTCCTTCACCTCCACCATCACCACCAATGGAGACAGGGAGGCCGGGGTTTGAATAGATTTGTCAAGGCAACAACACATGTGCACACAAACTCTTGCATAAATGTACACACACACACACACACACACACACACACACACACACACACACACGCACACACACACACGCACACACACACACGCACACACAAACATTGCACACAGCCCCAGTGCTGTGGGAGACCGCAGGCATAACAGCAGTCACATAAAGGCAAGGCCTGCTGGCTGGGATTAGAGAAGGGCGACTTGACAAAAGGATGGCACATCACATCGGTTGCCTCTGACACATAGCATCATCACTTCAAGCAGCTCGTCCGCCGATCAATGGCGCCATTGAACTAAAGGCAGACAGTGAAACAAACATGTAAACAGATTTGACTCTCCCCCCCACTAAGAGTGTGTTTTGGATTGTGCCGGATATGCGCACATGCATGTACCCATTTGTAAGGCAAGACACATTGTTGCAGAGTGCATTTTGTTTCACTTAAATTCCATTACTGACATTATGCAAGAACAAAGTCCTAAAAGATCCTTTAAAGTGTTGAGTTAGAGGCTGAAGCTAATTGCTAAAGCTAACCATTAAGCTAAAAGTACACTCTGAGGGTGTAAATTACAAGCAGGTGTTAGCTCTACCCCTCTACCTATGAGAGATGCTTTTGATCCTTCTTTGTCATGTGTACATGTATTTGTGTGTGTGTGTGTGTGTGTGTGTGTGTGTGTGAGATCCACCACCTGCTGCCTTCTGCAAGTCACAGTGGAAGCCAGCCTGCTTCTTTCACATACACAACTAACACCAATGCTGCACGCGCACACTTTAAGAGTAATGGACACAAACCACTGCATTCAGCTGATGGCAGGGTGATCTAATGGAGTCTGCACGAGGACCAAATAGGTCTCTCTTAGGTGTCCATATCCACTACACAGTAATTGTCACAGGAATACACACACAGCCCCTTGAAAAAAGAATGTGTATGCTACTCTTTACGTTCCAAAGCCTGCATTCAAACAACAGACCACACTAGAAACTCAGGTTTGGCCACAATTCATGCACACTTTTATCATCTCAATGTAAAAAAAACTACAAAACATACAATATAAAAAGGGTGATTCGATAATCAAATAAGTTACAAAATTATCGTTTTTTTTTAAAATCTTTTTTTAAACTGAGGTGAATGCAAATAATGAATACAATAAGTGTGGTATGGACATTTGCAATTGTGTACAATTGGCTCCATTAAATGGTAAACCAGTATTTCTACCTTTTCTTTCTGAAAGCACACAGGACTTCGTCCCGTGATAAAAAACTCTGTGCCGTACAAAAGTCTCCTAAACCATAACACACATGACAGGCTGCAACCTAAGTTCTCAGAAAGTAGTCCTGAGTATCAATTTTTGCTCACTCTCTCTGTGTCCCTCTCTCTCCCACCTCCTCCAGTTGCTGTATAATCTCTATGGATTAGGATGGTTTATTCATGACCATAGTGTACTCTGTGTGTGTGTGTGTGTGTGTGTGTGTGTGTGTGTGTGTGTGTGTGTGTGTGTGTGTGTGTGTGTGAGCTCTGGGCAGGCCACTAGAGTGTGACAGCAGGCCAGCACAGTGACAGGAGACACCTTGGAGACTGTGACAGGCTGCCAGCTGTACACCATCATTCGCATTTCTCTCTATCTCACTCACTTCTTCTCACTATGCTACTCATCTATCTCCACATACATCTCTTCATCTCCTCTCCTCCATCTGTATTCACTCCATTCATATCCTACCTGTCTTTTTGTTTTTCTTTTCCACAGCTTTAACCTGTGCTGTCTCTGCGCCCGTCAACGGGATCTAAATAATTGAACGTTTCTCATACTTTATTTCTTTCTGTCTGAGCCAGTGGATGGAGTTTTTCTATCTCAGCCTCTGCTCATCTTGCCCTTTTCTTTACTATCACCTTTCTTCTGTATTTTGTCTCCTGGCGGTGACGTCAGTTGCCCCTCGTCTGACCCATTTGGTCCATATAACCTGGCCCAGCAGGTGCTGATCTCTAAATCCCATCTCCTCTCTTTTACTCTCCGCTTCTCATCGCCCCATCCCACCATCCAGTGACCTCTTGAACCTCGGAGGGAGGGAATTATCTCTGTCCGATGAGAACAGAGCAGTGCACTGCTGGGGTGCCCCGACCTCACATGCACCCACTCGTACGGGCACCCACATTTACACATCACCCAGGGCCGTATGCATGTTCACTGCTAGCTCCTTTCTGTGATCTGCAGCACCTTCTGGGCTGCCCTTCCCGTGTGTGTGTGTGTGTGTGTGTGTGTGTGTGTGTCTGTACCTTAATGTGCAAGTGTTGTCTATGTTCAAGATCCAGCTGTGTATGTGTTATTGATATAGATGTATATAGAGATTGTTTAAAAAGAGCATTATATGCATCTACTGTCGGGGTCTGTGTGCACTTGTGTGTCTATGTTTTGTACTGCACCAACAACTGTATGCACTTGTAGTGTGTGTGTGTGTGTGTGTGTATCGAGTGATCATTCAAAGCCAAACATCAGGAAACTGAGCCAATGTTCGAAAGCCCTAAAATTTGAATATTGGGTGGAGCAAAAAGGCACTCTGACCTTTTAGTGGAACCATTGCAAATACACAGTATTGGTTTCTAATGTAAATGACTAGGGACAGAGAAGATTTTGGAATAACCTCAATCCTCATGCTGACCCATGGCTCGTTAACTAGCACTGCCATCCATGCACAGAAGCCAGGGACGTGATGAAATACTGAAAATAGAATATATTAATTTGCTTGTTTCCCCCCTCAATATCAATCAGAACAGTTAAGTTAACATATCCAAAAATAATGTATATCTTCCAGCAGTGATCTGCAGTTTTTATCATTAATTGTTGCAGCAGATACTTTAGTGTTAAAATACTGAACACCCATTTTTATATCAATGATATGGCAAGAATAAAACACTGTTTACTTTCCTGATAATTCAGTCAAAGTTAATTTGGTTTCTTGGTTGGGTTGTTGTTAAATACAATTGATGTAATGATTAACATAATAATTTGAATGGTCCCTGAGAGAAATACATTATATAAGTATAAGCATTGCTTTGGAATTAGCAACAGGTAATGTGGTCTTAACACTTTTAGAAAAAATAAGCACAAAACCGCAATGGTAAGTCAGAAAATTAAGAATTTAAGGAAAAGAGGAAGAAAAAAAAGACAAAGCTGAAAGCAGAGGAAATCAAGAGTATGTAAAATCTATTAGCTTTATCTATTGCATCCTTCAGAAGGGCATACGTAGGTTTGTTTCTGTTTCCCTCAAGAAAAATTCCCTTTAATTAGGAGGGCTCATCTCTTGATTCAGCCAAAAAAGGACTGTGGGTTAATGAGTACGAGAGAGAGTGAATCCTTGCCTGTCCCCTTACTCCGACTGGACAAAGAAGGTTATTTCAGATTTATTGTTCCGGGGAATCATCACAAATAGAAAATCACTTAACATTCCAATTACGCTGTGTCCCAAACATCCCTTAGATGAATCAAAAATAGGAAATTCCAGACAAGGAGAATGGGCCAGTGCAACCTTGAATCCCCACCACTCAAACTAACATACATACACATTCACCGACAAGTAACACACACAAAATGGGAGATGACAGAAATAGCAAAAACAAAAGGCAGTGATTATAAAAGAGGAAGTAATAGAAATAAAAGGTATGGTGTGTGTGGGTGTGTGTGCATGACATTTGCATCTCCGGCTCTCAAGCAGCTCTGGTCTTGGATGGTCCTCATCTGTATGTGCATACTGAGTGAGCCCAGGTGCTGCGTATGGCGCAGAGGTCACACCAGAAAGGGCAAGTGCTAAAATGAAGCTAACACAAATGCACATGTGCGCGTGCATTCTATCTCACACGCTTGCTCACAAGCACATATAAACACATGCATGCATGCACATGCATGCCAAGCTGCACACACACACCAGCGAGGGTTGACTGTCTTAGTTATTCATTGACATGCACCCAAAAAGAAAAAAGTGGGGGCTGCTTTTTTTTTTTTTTTTTTTTAAAGACAGCGAGAGAAAACATGCAAACAATGGTTCTCTATGACTTCTAAATCTAGCTGTTGGTCAGGGGTACCTGTGAGGGTCAGCAGGGTTGTGCAGGGAGAAATCAGAGAGGAGCAAAATTCAAGACACCTCAGCTCACTGCCTGGTGAATTTACATGATGAGATTGGAGCCCAGGAATAGATCCCTGTACAGTTTGCAGTGTCTTTTTTTTTGCCTTCAATTTGTATATTTGTGCATATGTGGTTATTTTACCTGCTGCATCCAGTCCTGTGTGCCTTTGCTGGTCTCCTGTAGCCAGATGTTGTGAGCCGAGTCAGTCAGAGCCACAGCACACGCTCTGTTCTTCACCTGCATTTCCCTCTGATTCATCTGCCACAAAAGCAAATAAAAATGTTGTTAGTCGCCCTTGCATCATGTTCATGACAAAGTCACCGTTGAAGAGGATATCGTTTGTTTTATACAACATTTGAAAAAACAAAGAGACCTTATGCTGTAAGACATATGATAGCCTCTTTAGGAAAAAAAAGAATATAACAGACCCATTGTGTTAGTAGATACTTGCCTAATAAAATGTTTAGTCCCTGTCTAACATACACTGTCAGCCTACTCCCTGGACCAGGACAGCACAGGCCCACTGGACAGCGAATACAGATTTGACCTGGTGTATGGCATAATGTTATAAAGAGAAATATGAAAGAGCTGCTCCAGCATAGCGTGTCCTTGTCAAGTTCTGTGCAAATGTCCCTTTGCTGCGCACGTTCATATACCGCTGTCCCCATTCTTAATACCCTTTCCCTTCACATGTCATAGAGAATGTGGCTTCCGCAGGCCTGTCTTCCTATTCCCCTCTGAATGTCAACGCAAAGGAAAATGTCACGCAAAGGACTTGTTACCGCACTACAATAGACTTCCCACACCGCTGGTCCCACCCCGAGGAGTACTGCAGGCTTTGGGACGAGCCGTTTCACTACGCTTGGCTTTAAGATAACATGGGAAGAAAAGAGAACAGGGACTGCAACAATAGGTTCAGAATCATGTATTGCACACGTTTAGTGAAGCTAGGAAAGAAACTGGTGGATTGGGGATGGACATAGCCTGTGGAACATAACAAAGTATGGTGATTCCCCAGTCATCTACATATGGCACTAAGGCCATACGGACCAAGAGCAAACTAGTTTAAAGTTCCATCTTAAGTGTCTTCTAGAGGAAGGGGTTAGGGATTGGAATATCAGGGATAGGTTGGTGCATGCATGTAAGGATAGGATAAATATTAGTCTATATTAGCGTGGCGTAATAAAACAAAATATTGCTAAGGCTTGTTCAAAGCTACAGTTTGGGAAGGTATATAAGGTGAAAGCTGCTGCTAATATAAATAGAAGTCTGACCCTCAGACTGGGGCTAAGGCTGAAGAAATTACCCATCTGATACACATTCACAGAGGGGAACACTGCCCATTTTCAGCCAGCTAGATTGGCTGGTCGTTGGCTGTACATCAAAATGACGGTGGGCATTTGAATACATCCTCACTTGCCCCGCCAAATTAAAGTGGGAGTGTATAGAGATAAATGGAACCTATTAAGGCACTAAGGACTCATACATCATGGAGCTGATAAGGCTTCAGCAGTAGCATCTTCATCAGGGTGGAGGGTATAGCAGACTGAGAGGGGAGGTACAACCCAGCATTAAAAAGTACACAACTATAGAGATAGACAACAAAGAGAAGACAAGTGCTGCACATGAAAACACACATTCACTCGCTCACACAAAATTCATACAATCACACACAGATGCACACTCCTCTCTGTACTCCCTCTTCATCCACGCTTGGTTGAAAAGCTTTCCTCTGGCAGAACTGGGCCCGTGGGAGAAGCAAAGTCAACCTTTTAAAACTGGAGGTGTCAATCAAGGTTCTGTTTTCTGGCGCTAGCCAAACGGGCCAGTCCCTGAGTATAGGGACGCTAGCAGAGGCCAGGAAACAGGAGACAGTGGACTGATTGTCCATGGGAAACACTAAGCACATGACTTCAAACCAGTCAAAAACATTGCCCAAGTCTGGGCAGAAAACTGAAAATTATTTCCACATTCCATGTGGATGAATAGGTCTCTACTCCTATTGTATGCCCCTTAAACTATCTGAGTCCAATGAGTATGGTTCACTAGATATCACTTCTATATTAAAAGTGTAACTGAGCTATATCAAATTTGGTTACTGGTGCCAAAGTAAACTGTATTTGTGTGTGTGTGTGCGTGTGTATGCCTGCATGTACAGTATGTGTGAGTACACGCTTGGATGTATGCATGTTCATGTTGGAATGAATGTGAGCAGATTGGAGAGCACCGTTCTGTGTTTAGGGGCAGTTTGGTGGAGAAGCAAGTGAATGACAGACAGCAGTTAGACAGGCATAAAGGTATGTGCAAAGAAAGAGGCACAGCTGGTAAGGTGGGAGTGAAGCTGGAGTGTAGATGGAGCTGGATGGATACATCTAAAACTTAAATACTGGACTTAAGTATTTAAAGAGTGCATGTTTAATCTTGCGTAGACAGACTGTTTTATCTGGAATTTGCTATTTGAAGAAACTCACACAGTGTTGTATATTTGCAGAAATGAGGAGGCAAAATAAATCAGCAACTCTCAACAAAAGAGTATATTTTCCCGATGATGGCTTAACCGAAGATTAAAGAGCAGAGAACTCCGTCCCCCAGCACCGGCTGTATCAATCACTTGTTCTGACAGCTCTCATTCCCGCATTGCCTACACACATATGTTTGGCTGTGGTAACAGTTGGTGTAATAGGTTGACAAATAATGACTCCAGGAGAGAGTGCTCTATGCAGTGTGGCCTTCAACCACAATGATTTTGACACCATTGGGTCCCATGTTTTACAAGCCACAATGACAACTGTGGTTGGCTGCATGTTGAAAGCAAAATTCAGGCATGTCTGTGTCTTCTGCTCGGTGGGTGATACTCATGTTTAACTTACAAACCAGTTACCATGAAGCTATACATGCTCCCAAGGGGGTAGCGATGTAAAGCTGTCTGATCATATGACTCATTATGTTATGATTTTTATACCATGTTAGCCGGTGAGTTAGTGTTAGCCATCTTTATCCACAACGTTAAATGTGCTAATCCACTATGTAACCGCAGACTGCAGCTTTAACAAGGAAACAGGCCAGCTGTTGTGATCAGTCTTGTATCGGACAGGGAAAAAGGAAGAGAAACATGTGGAAATACTTGTTGAGCTAAAACCAGCACACAGATGTTGAGACATTTGCCGCCTCTCTGCTGGCCTTTCCTTTAACGCTAAAGCAGCTGGATATGCAGAGTAAAGTTCAGGTGGGGGTTGAACGTGGGAGGCTGGCTTTTGAAAAAATTGAAGAAAAGGGGAAAGCAAAGGCAGAAGGTTATACGAGGAAGCTGATTGGATATCAAAAGCAGTATAATATGAGGACTAAAGAGGGAATGAGGGGAACAAGCAAGACAGATGAGATACAGACAGAGGCAGATGAGCACAAAGAATATTTATGAATGCTTTATGGATCCCCATGAGGAAAATTATCTTTTCCCTTGGCCTACTTCACAGGGAGATCAGACCACAGGGTCAGCTTCAGAATAACATCCCTAAAGCAAGTGGGCTTTCACTTTCGTCTTTAAAACATAAGCAGAAGCTTAAGCCTAAGTGGAAACGATGCACAGATCACAGGGGTCTGAAGCAGAGTCCTCAGCTTGAAGGGCGGCCTCCTTACTTTCCAGAGCATCTTCATGAAATGTTTATCACCAGCTTGATGTACTTCACCTATCGTCTGCACAGTACAGGCATATTAAGTCATATTCTGTGAAACTATCAAAGCCATTATCAAAGCCGCTTTGATTTAACATTTTAGTGTGCCACAATAAAAAGGTGTAAAATACATTTCTTAACCCATTTGTGACATGCTGCTTTGAAATACACTTCCTTCCTGTGATTTGGATTTAATTTGAGTAGAACTACACATCACATTCATGTGAACCATTATAACAAAGCTCAGTCACAACTGATGATGCAGACTTGAGTTCACCCCCACTCAACATACATTCAAACTCTGGATGAACTATGAAATCCTTCTCCCTCTTTTTATTCCATCACTGTTTCTTCCTCAAAAAACGTTTATTCTCTGACTTATGTGCAGAGGGCCCGGTTGCTATAGAGACCTGCAAACATCATAGATTTCTGACCCGCTGGTTGGCACAATTCTACTGAATTCAGCTTTTCATAAGTGCTATGAAATAGCCATCCCCCACACATTTGGAGCCACTCAGACACAAACACAGAGAAAGACTTGTCTCTAACCCCTGTATCTTGTACCTGACCTCACATGGCTCTCAGCAAAGTACAGTGTTTAGGATTTTAAGCTGCTTCCTGCTAAGAAGCTAGCTAATTCCTAGACTTTATGTTGTGCATAATCTTATTTTCACCACTGACGAAGAATGTGATACGCGATGGGTGTGTGTATGTGGAAGCATGGAGTGTGCGTATGAAGGAGGGATAGAGGAATATTAATCATGTTTACTTATCTGGACGAGGAGTTGAAATAAGCAACAAGACATAATTTAACAGCATGCTAAGCTAATCTCTGGTCGAGATAAATACTTCATTTCTCTCCTCTCCCCGTGACGCTCCCATGCCTGCGACTGCTCCGCTGAAGCTACATCTAAACACCGGCAATAATAAAGACAATTATTTAGGCCTTTGATAATTATGTGTCAAAGGCAGCGAAAGCCACTAGATAATTGGAAGAAAACTGAATGGTAATCCACAATGGAAATCCCCCTATGGGAGACAGGCAGACTTATCCCTAGAAAGAATGCAGAGCGAGAGAAAAGAGAGAAACAGCCAATGACATAAAGATGAGAGCTCTTTAAGGGGCCTTGCTTACTGTCAGATAGTCAATGTGAAAAGCCACAATTATACATAGAGAGTGAGAGCGAATAGAGAGCAGCAAACAAGAGAAAGGAAAACAAGAGATAGAGAGAGAATTACAGAAAATGAGTGAGAATGAAAAAGAGGACGAAATGTTGCACGTTAGTGGGAGTGAGCAAAGAGCAGAGGCCAAGGGGAAGGAGGGGAGTGAGAGAGAGAGAGAGAGAGAGAGAGAGAGAGAGAGAGAGAGAGAGAGAGAAGCGCCCAGTGATGATGCCAGTCAGAGACGAGGCTTATAATGTGGCTGCGCCATGCACTGCCAACAGTCACAGATAATCTAGGACTACCCACTGAGCACTGAAGCACTGCTTAAATATTTGATTGATTAACTGTCCTGTTGCTGCCAGAGAGTTAAGAGGAGAGCATCAGAGAAGCCAGGGCGAACACAGAAAAAACAAACAAACATGTATGCGGGTGCACACCGGAAGGTTGGAAAACACATGGCGCAGACACACTAACACATACTCCCCCATAAATCCCTACACGCCAACATTGGAACAGGAGCACAAACACAAACACACACAGACATGTACACATTGCGAGCATGTGAAGAGTCAGCAAAGACAGTGGCAAGGGCTGGAATCCCAAACACAAAGGCTGACTGATGCTCTGGCAGTGATTTTCTTCCATCATAAATCAATGAGGACAATAGACTTATAAATAGTGGTGAAGTTGACAATCTTCGTCTGGATTTGGCTTTCAATGGCCTCGGGATTCACCACAGGGATGATGTTAGTGTACTATCTCTCTTATTCCTACAGTGCCGGTGTATGACTATGCTGCTAGCAATTGATCTCAGGTCATAGAGGGTGGATAGGAGCGTGAATGCAACGTGTTCAGCTACTACACTGTCCGTGACACACGCACACACACACACTCATCCCTGTTCGGCCCTGGCTGTGAAAACACAGGCAGCTGGCCCCCCACGCTCCAACACCCTCCACAGGAAGAGACAACACCAGCGCTTCCTGTGGCTTTGAAGCAGCGGTCCCAGGTCCCCTGTCGGTCCCCAGCTTCCTTTGTCTTAACCGCAGGAAGGAAGCCCTCTCTAGCACGAGGCCACAGGGCCCTAGGGAGCAAGAGGGAGTGTGTTTGTGTGTGTGCATCTTTCAGTGTTGTGGGAGTGTGCAGAGGTTTTGTTCACTGAGGTCACATGCATTTACAGGGTTTTTTTCCCCTTTGACTCTCCAGTGCGTGAACTCTGGTTATGGTGAGTGTGTGGAGTAGGAGGCGGAAGGGAGAGAGCAGGAGAAAACTGCAATAACTTCCTCCTCTCTTTCCTCTTTCCTGTCACGGCAGTTCGCCACATACATGATGGAGGGAAGTTGAGGGAGAGAGTGAGAGAGGGACAGACAGGCAGGGAGGATGGTGGGCGGAGAGACAGGGTGAGATTTGAAAGGGTGAGGAGCGGGCATTGCTGAATTGTGTGAGTGACAGCACCGGACGCAGGGTAGTGGGAGGTGGTGTGTGTCTGTGTACGTGTTGGGGAGGATTCTATCTATGTGTGTATAACCACGCAAACCGCACGCACGCACGCACGCACGCACGCACGCACGCACGCACGCACACACGCACACACACACACACACACACACACACACGGTGGACAGAAACACACCAACAAGTGGGGGCGGTGAGGAAAAGGAAGGCCAATAAATATTTACTGACACAGCAGAAGTGGAGAATGGTTGTCCACTGGTGGAAACAAAAGGCAGAGGATGAGGAGCGGCGTGCCAGGAAACCTGCCGGCTGCGGGCGCTGCGCCCCGCTAGTGCCCGCATGGAAAACAAGAAAGAGGAAGACGGGAAGGGAGGAAGGAGGAGAGAGAGAGGGAGCAGGGAGGATGGGATGGAGGGAGGAAATGAGGGCGAGGACGAATGGGGTTGTGGGTAACAGGGGTGCTCGTAAACAATAGCAGCCTGGAGCAAAGCAACTGTTGTTTACTTAAAAAAAATATTATTTTGTTTCTTCTAGATGAGGTTCAGTGAGAGTTTTACTTTGTGAGGGCGTTGGTTTGTGCATGTGAGTATGTACAATCATACATTGATATTTAAAAAAAACAATATTTAAACTTCTTAAAACTTCTACATGTCTCTCTGCCCACTTGACCAAATAATCAGAATAACTCACCGAAGGATCTTTTACAGAAATCTTTTTATTCCTGCTGGTGACATATCATTCGATAAAATAATAATGAGTTCCTGAAACATTCCTATTGGTTTTCACTTAAAAGACAACTCTTTTATTGCAATGACATTGCATTCAAATCATTCAGACCCAATAAGCCAAGCAGATGCTCAAATGTTAAGCATCATTTTAGATTTTAGATTTACCAAAACAGAATGCAATTAATTTCTAATTAACATCTGCACAGTGGTAAGTGTTAATGACATTAACTCCCAACAGTTTGATCAATTTACATTTCTGCCACAATGAAAAGACTGGTAGGCGTTGCTCAAGTTGCTCGAGCTGTATCAAGAATACCCCTATAATGTTCACATTAAAATTATATTGACACAATTAAGAAAGTGGACAGTGGAAGTTTTGTAACATTAGTAGTTAGGGATGTTCATATATTGTTTGCCAACAGCAATTACAGAAATGGTAATTTCTAATTAGGCAGCATTCCTTAACGAAGTGAAATTACGGCATGGCGACTAATTAAAGTCTTGTGTTAATTAGAATATATCTTAGTTAAGAAAACCAGCACAAGGTACGGTGGGCAATATCTTCATCATTCCCAAATCAACTGGCCACATTAACAGCTTTGGTCTACAGAGTGAAATGAGAAAGTTACTTTTGCGCATTGAATACAGGCTCGGCCTCATCCTCTCCACTTGCCTTTTCTCTCCTTTTCTCTCCCTCTCTCTCACTCGAAAAGTGCTTTTTTCTTGTCTTTCTCCCTGTCTCCCAACCCTCCGGCAATGCTGTAAAATAGAACCTAACCTCAATATTTTCCCTCACGGTGCTGGGACTTGCTGGCCCATTAAATTCCCCTTCCCATGTGTCAGCTTGCACATTTCCACCATGAAATTTTCGTATAATTAAACTTTCTTAATGATTTATAAGCTATAATAATAGCCGTAAGTATTTCAGAGCAGGTTAAAGGGACAGCTTTTAAGTGCACGCCGGGGGATGACCCTGTTTTAACATAGTTTCGGATGGGTGACTCTCGGCTGGAGACCACGATGGATAGGGCGAGGGAGAATGGGATTGACGGAGGGAGGGAGTGAGCGAGGGAGTGAGCGGGCCTAACAAGGGTGGGTGGAGGAGGAGGCTGAGACCTTTGTGTCGTAACTCAGGGTGATACTGTCATCGAGGAGAACCAAGGGCTCCCTGAACCCTGGCAGGGAGGAGACAGCTTACCACTGACAGACAGAGAAAGACACACGCATGCATCGAAGGCAAATGCAGCAACAGCGGCTGAGAAACTGACAGAAGGAAAATGCTGGATGCAGAAAGAAAGACTGATCCTGAACATCTGAACTGTAGTTGGATAAAATAAATCACAAAGAAAAACAGTCAAAAGAGTTACTTAAGACGAAGAATACAGATTATATTAAATAAAAGTAAAAAATAAAGAAATGCTCACTTAATCCTGGTGAATCGAATACACGAATAAACAGACAAAGTTTACTGTAAAGCAGTGCTGGAGGATGTGCACAGTTTACATGCATGTACTGGGACGCGCGCGCACACACACACACACACACACACACACACACACACACACACACACACACACACACACACACACACACACACACACACACACACACACACACACACACAGATGTTTGCTCTCTGCTGCCTCTTTGACGGCGAGGCTGATATGATTGCCACTTAGGAAATCAGTGTGTTTTCACACCACTCTCAGCTCTGCCAAAGCTAATGTGTTAAATATCCATCGGGTACTGCTGTCCATTTCTGAGACACACACAGACACACACAGCCTTAGGGGCTGCTAAACATTGATTCCTTGTACTAACTGAGTCCACAGTTGGTATCCAACTAAGGCAACATTTTCTAAATTGGGGTACAGTGAGAAAATTTCAACAAGCTATAATGTGAAAGTTCTTCTAAATTTGTTGTGTGGAGGTTTAAGTAGAGCTAAATTTGAACTATTGTGTGACTTTTTTCACTTTTCTTGTTGCTATCAAGAAATGATTTCTTGTTTTTGTTTTAAAATACATCATTGTTGTAGAAAAATTCACTTTCATGCTGCACAAATCAACACATGAAGTCCAACTACTGTAAGTGTTTTGGAAAGGTGGAGTCTGCTAATGGCAAAATCTACCAAATATCTCAGTGGACTATTTTTCACCTTAGCTGTGAATGGGGGAGGAAGAAGAGGAGGAAAATGAAACAAAAACAACAAATCTGGAGGCGCCTGCTGCTCTACACGTTACTGGCAAATCAGGTGTGTGTGTGTGTGTGTGTGTGTGTGTGTGTGTGTGTGTGTGTGTTTGTGTGTGTGTCCCTTCAGGGCAGCAGGAGTTGAATTCTAAAGGGAGGTGTTTTGTTTAAACTTCCAGTGCCACTCGAAGTCGCTCATGGACAAACTGAGGGGGGAAGAAAGTTGGGGGGAAAAAGGAATGGGAGGAGAGGTAAAAGTGGTAAAAGCTAATGAAAGTGACAAAGAGAGTGTCCCTCCTTTCAGTTATCATCCTCTACTCCTCGTCTCCTGTGCTGTGGGGTAAGGGAGAAAGAGAGAGAGGGAAAAAAGAAGAAAAAAAAAGCATGCTCTGTGATCCCCCTTTACTCAAAGGAAGGACAGAGTGAGAGAGGGAAAACTACAAAAGGCCAACTGAAATTAATGGAAATATATAACAATCTTGAAATTAACTTCTCATTGCCACTAGCCATGATTTAAAACAGCTTTTAACGAGAGGAAAGATGAGTCAGAAAAGAAAGAGAGGGAGAAGGGGTTGAGGCCATATTACAAATTGGACAGGCTGGAGGAAGCTACAAGTTAATTTGCCCCATCATTTGAAAACTTTACAGTTCTCAAGGCACACTCACTTAAATTATTATTTTTATGTCCAAATTAATCAAGACATAAGACTAAAGGATATAAAAATAATAATGTAGGGTATAAGAAAATACAAAGCAATTCAATTAGCCATTTAAACAGGAAGAGTAGGGAAAAAACAAACCCATTTCAAGTATCTGAATTGTATCACGATGTTCCGATGGGCCAGATTTAACAGCAAAAACATTTCCCCTTCTAGCTTTGAATAACATTTTTATTTCCGGTCTCTTGTAGTCCAAAATTAAAAACGAAACAAAAAGCCTTAACTTTGGGTTCTATACCAGCAAAATATTATATCTTCTTATAATATAAGAAAAAATAATATATAGATTAATGAGATACTGTACACTGATATTGAAATAAGTATAGAACCATCACTAGTGAATTATCATTATTAATATGATCATTATTATTAGCATTATTATGCTGTTGTTTACTATATTTTGAATAAAACACAAGAACACTGCCATATAGTAATAATTAACTTTTGTTATTTGTCTGTTATTCTTTGCAACATTTTGAACTGTAGTTTATTAAAATAATGTGCCCAACAAGTGGAGCAATATACTTTTAAGTACATAATAAAATCAACACAGTGATTCCCTTAATGAATTAAATGTAAAATCTACAAAAAGTAGTACACCAGTTGAAGTGCATTACAAGTGATATTATTGATTAAAAACAAAGCCTGAGAGAAGAGTGAGGAACACAAACACACAAGCACAATACAGGCCACACACACACACGTACACACACACACACACACACACACACACACATACACACAATTTAGTTTAAAGTATATTATTAATCTTGTGAAAAAAAGCAATTAAATCAAAGTGGTATAGAGCCTGAAGCTATGAGGACTGTCAATTCTGCTGGAAATGCCACAGAAGATTACAGTTGGGTTTGTGGATTCCATGAACCCTTTTTTGATTAGGGAGTCAATTATTTCTCATTACTGAAGATGCTATTTCGGAAAAAGACCTTGTCAGTCAATCATGCAAAAAGTCCTCGAAAAGCGTGAATAAACCATTAAAGAGAGAGGCGGATGGGGGTGGGGGGTTGTGGGGGAAAGCACACTGACCCTTTTCCACACCCAAACTCCTACTTGTAGTCAAATTACCTTTTTAACTATTACACCTCTGTCAGGTCTTTGTCAGCGTATGGTAATTAGGGCCTTCAGTGGAGAACATTTGAAAAGAAAACAGTATATTTATTAGTTTATCTCAGAGAAAGGCATTTACCCAGAGCTGAAGGTAAGTTTGAATGTGGTGATTATCTTGTCATTTTCAGGTTGTTTGTCTAAGAGTGTGTGTGTGTGTGTGTGTGTGTGTGTGTGTGTGTGTGTGTGTGTGGGTGCGTGCGTATATGTGCGTGAATGCTGGTGTGTGTGACTCCAGGTAATGTGCTGTTGTGCATGTGTGGATGGCACACACATGTGCATTCATACACACACACACACACACACACACACACACACACACACACACGCACACGCACACACAGATATATACATATTTATAATATATATATATATATATATATATATATATATATGTATTTATTTTTACGTGTGTGTGTGTGTGTGTGTGTGTGTGTGCGTGCGTGTGTGTGTGTGTACTTAAGCTGCTTTCAGCACAATGATAGGCGAGCACAGCACATTTCTCCCGTCCTCTTTGTTCTGTGTTGGGTTTGACACCTCTAAACAATAGCAGCGCTTCACTTCGCCCAGCCCCAACCCACCACCAACCACACACTGCATGGACGGGAGCTGCCAATTAGCACTATCAAACACCCCTCATCAGCTGTCTGCTTACCACAAAAAGAAAAAAAAAATCCCAAAACAAATCAATAATTCAGAGTTTCCCTCAAAAACAATCACATTCATCAGCGGACTTAAGGATACAAGAGAGAAGTGAGCATGACCACTAACTGTATAGTGTGGATTTTGTGTATAGAAAAGATACACAGAGAACAACTGGAGTACAGCTGATGTGACCACATGAAGTGGAGCGTCACAACAAGCACTTGACCAGCCGAGTAGAGACAGAAGTCTGCGTACTCTCTGTCTCCTCCTTTCCACTCTGGCGTCTGGAGCCGATCTTTATTTCGGGGCCGACTCTTCCTTGACCCGACCCGAAAGCAACCGATGTCCCCTATCTACATCCTTCTCCTTTTGTGTAAAGAGAGCAGTTGCTCTCATCCATTCTCTTCTTCCTCACACACAGAAACTCTCATCCACTCAAGAAATGCCCCACACTCTCTTTTAGTTTATCAACCTTTGTCTAATGCCACGCTGGGTGAGCTGCGTTTGGCGGCCTCCGAACAGCCAGACGACGTGTTGTGACCCAGGGGAAGGAGGGCCGACGTGGGGAGAGAGGAGTGGAGAGGGGGGCCTGTCATGGAGAAAGGGTCTCAGAGGGCCGGAGGTGAGCAGAGGTGTCTGGGAGATGACTGTCGTTCCTCTCGGTGGTCCAAGACCTTTTCATTAACTTACACCCCAGGGTTCACCAAACAGAAACAGGGGGTGGAAGTGGGGACAGGGGGGTGCAGACGGGTGCAGGGCACTAGCCCTTGTGACCACCAGGGACCTGCTGCCTGCCTCCCTGTCTGTCTGAATGCAGATCTGTGTCATCCATTACGGACAAGGGACTGCTTTTTAACAAAATACAAACACAAACAGCAGCACATGCACGGGCACACAGACAAAACACATGCACACAAAAATACACATACATCAAAGCCTGCTAAGGAAAAGAGAGGGGTAACAAAGGACAGGCAGTGCCCCCTAGTGTTTTCATCAAAGAGAAATCAGACCAAATCAACTAACCATCACCTCAACCAAAGCAACAAAAACAGATACAAGAAGGGAGCGAGGGAGAAGAGAGAGAGGAGAGGGGGGTGGGAGTGGAGAGGTGAAGAGGCTGGATTCATGAGAGAAGTGTCATTGCATGTAGAAGGCACAGGGGTGGGGGTGGGTGAGTAAGGTGAAGGGAGCAAGAAGCTGGGGGAAGGAAGGAAGGAGAGGAACGGAGGGAGCAAGGAATGGAAGTTAGGGAGCAAGTATGGGGGGTGGAGGGGTGTATTGTACATGTTCGCTGCTTGGTGGCAGAGGGGGTTAAAAGATGTCTTGCCACGTCCAAGATGTTTTTAATGTTCAAGGCCGAGAGAGCGAGAAAGTGAGAGGGGGAGAAGGAAAGGGAGAGAGGCAGGCAGGCCATGCATGAAAGCCGATGTCAGAGGAGTCCAGAGGAATCGTCGGGTGTGAAGCCATCTAATAGGAAAGCAGAATATATATGAGACAGACACAGACACACACACGCACACGCACACGCACACACTAACTGTGAATTACTGAGCCACACAATGTGGTCTGGTAAGTGATCTGAACATGAACCACAAACTAATGAGTGACATGACGGGAAGAGACGAAAACCTAGCTTACTCGGACAACAAAAAAGCCTTTGGAGCAAAATGCACACTTATGCTTAAAAGATCAAAAAACGTGTGCACAAACTGCATAAAAAAAAATAGGTGCAAACGTGTGAATGTTTTTTTTCTTCTTTTTTTTTTTTTTTACTCGGACAGCACATTCAGTTTCATATTCCCACCATGAAACAAGGCCTACCCTTCAGTGAGTTCCACATTCAGCTCCAAGCCAGCTAAGACATCAAAGGAGGCTCCACACCAGGAGTCTCTCGCTTGCTCTCTTTCTCCCTTCCTCTCTCTCCCTTCCTTTTGCTCTTTCATAACCCCCATCGTATTTCACAGCACATAAAGCCTTAAAATGGCACATAAAACAGTTCATCTCTTTTCACTGTCAGCTTTCCAGGCTTAAAAAATTAAATATGTTTTACTGCAGGTACATAACTAAAACACATCGATGGAAAGAAATTGCCATAAAGGATTCAAACTCAGCTTTCTATAAGTCTATGAGGCTATATCGTTCGGTATAGATCAGCTGAATAGCCAATATAGGGTGTTTCAAGTGCAGAAAAAATGGAGTGACAGTGAAGCTGTGGAATTGCCTGTTTTTCCTTCGCCACCAATCCCATCGCTCTGTTTTCCGTTTAAACACTTGAGATATGTGCAGGAAATAAACGATGATGCGCTGACACTGAAAATGTCTTTACGAACAAACTAAAAGAATGCTGTGACCCTGGTGCTGAGGGTTTGGAGGAGGCAAGGCGAAAACACCACAGAATACCAACACTGCATTCAATGAACTTTAAAAGCAGTGAAAGACAGAGAGCAGGGAGTGAAGGAGGTGGGTGTGGATGGAGATGCAGAGTTTGAAGGAAAAAGCAAAGGAGAAGGTTAGATGAGTTGAACAGACGGGAGAAAGGATTTAAACTTCAACCCTAGAGTCACTGAGTTCACTGACATTTGCACCAGGATCCGCCTAGCTGCTCCTCACAGCTTTTCAGAAACGACGCTTTCCTTTCAATTCCTAAGACTTATTCTTCCTACATTCGCTGCAGAATGAGACCATTCACAGTCTTGGAGGAAGAGACAAAAAAAAATAAAACATAGAAAAGCAAACTGAATTCAATGTGATGCCCATGTGACAATTTGCTGCCCCGTATATCCTCAAGATTCCTCTTGTATATTGTGTGCATTCTTTAGGAAGAATTAGCAAGGGGGGGGAGGGAAAAAAATGACACGTGACAAGCGATTCATTTGAGCTGTCAACATGTCATCTTCACCACATTCAAACCTCACATCAACCGCTCGTATTCCCTCTCCGGTGAAGGTGACCTAGGTCGTAACCAGCTGACACACCCAGACACAGCAGGTGAATGTATGGAAATACCAAAGTGGAACAGCGACTGCGTGAGATTTGCAAGAATGAAAGGCAAGTTAGCGCAAAAGGACAAATAGGAAACAGTGGCTAAATGTGACATCTACTCAGAAAAGGAAACAAATGAGGATACCTTTTTAAAGGATTCAGAGCATCTGACATTTTCAGGTGAGAAAAAAAACAAACCTTTGACAGATAATTCCACATTAGAGGTTATATTGAATAAAAACCTTCAGATTCCGATAACCATTCGGAGGTTTTACACAAAATAAATAAACAGCACCTCAGAGGATAATTTTTAATAAAGTAGACTGTGAGAAGGACACAGTGGAAAAAAACAATTAGCTTGGACAGAGATGTTTGTCAAAAATGCTAAAAAATTAAAAGAACTGTGTAAAAGAGACAGAGGTCAGTCTCAAGTGAAAGATCAGACTGAGATGGCAGAGAATGAAGTAGCAAGGCCAATGTGAAGTTGAGGTTAAGAGAGGGAAGGGAAAACGAAAGGGAGTGAATCGGAAGTGAAGAGGAAGAGCAAAGAAGAGGCATAAGACCACATACACCGGGGCACGAGATAAAAGGAAGAAACCGAGAAGAGGCAAGTTTACAGATAAACGGTAAGAGCGAGTAGGAGGGTGACCAAAGAAGCTCAGAGGAGTGCAAGAGACACAAAAAAAAGAACGGTAACAGGGAGTGGTTTGACATTTTTAAAAACAAGGGCAAGTGGCAAAGGAAAAATGAGCGAGAGAAGGAGCTCTTTGTTGCGAATTAAGAAGGTAGGTAAAAGACAACGAACGACAGCGAGAGGAGCGAAAGAAGTGGACAGCAGTGCCCAATGGGTATTAAAGAGTGAATGAAAGAGCGAGAGACGTATGAGACAGACGAGAGAGAAGAGAGCGAGACCTTGCCTCTGAGGCAACGAGCCGAAAGGAACGAGGGAGGCAGACAAAGCCGCACAATGCTCTCACACAGCAGAACAAAGAGAGGAGGTGCATCATGGGAGTCTGAGCCTTGTGCCGCCACTGACGCCATGCTGGATAAACACGCAATGGCACGTGCAAAAA
Organism: Ophiodon elongatus; assembly: GCA_016806645.1. Classification (NCBI taxonomy): domain Eukaryota; kingdom Metazoa; phylum Chordata; class Actinopteri; order Perciformes; family Hexagrammidae; genus Ophiodon; species Ophiodon elongatus. The sequence goes on from JACSYO010002128.1 coordinate 241,635, forward strand.
TCGAAACGCAAACACATAAGCCTTAATGTAATAATCAGTGATTAGTGAATACTGTAGAACACTTTTTTTTTAGTTAATTTAGATTTGGTTTAAATTCTTTAAGAACTGAAGGGTCAGCTGTCCTACTTTTAGTGCTGTAGCTCCTCAACCTTCATAAAACTGCACAAATATTCAAAAATGCAATCACATCAACTGCTGTGCATATCATATACAAGCATACAAGTACACTAAAGCAGATGCTTTAAGAATATGGGTCTGTCTGTCGTAAACTTTTTTATAATAGTGACTATAGCATAGCATAAAAGCATGCTTCTAAAATATGGTAGAGAGCAAGAAAACCGAGACAGCGAAGGGAGCGGAAAGCAGCTTTCTTTATAGCACTCTGATATATGCAGACCTGGGTTAAAGCAGAGGGTGAGGATAAACAGGAAGGGGTGAGGGCTGTTCAATTTTAGGGGCAATTCAGGTATGAGTGGAAATGCAAATATCCGTCTGTGTGCTGAATGTTCTCTGTGTTTCATTGTAAATCTGATTTGGTGCATATACATGCATGTGTGGTAAAAGCAGTGTATACTTCTGAGGAAGCTAGCTCAGGGAAACACACGCTAAAGGAGTAAAGACACATGGGTGGCAGGTAAAAACTGTGGTTAACTTTATCAGCTATGTAAAAATTCAAAAGAAAAGTATGCACAATTATTTAGATATTGGCTCTAAAGTTTTCTATCTACACCTTCTGACTCCTGCTTCTACCTCTCTCAGGATCTCTCATCCTCTTTCCCTGTTGGTCTCTCTTCCTCCGGCAGGTCTGATATGTGGGAGCTGCAGCTGAACTCTGAGTAGCACTGTCTCCAGGAAAAAACAAAGTGATCAATGTGAGAAGGCACGGGGCGCTCATGGACAGGCCAATCAATGGTGGAAAGAACCTTGCCCAGGGCCTTATGCAAATGGAGGCACGTCCTGTAACCTCGGGAGTGAACATGCGCACTAGATCAATGGGATGAGGGTAGAACCTTACAGCAAGATCAGCCTCAGCCAGTAAATATGTAATGATAAATCCCTCAAGATTTAACTGAACTCAAATGAACTTCAACTAGCTTGGCTTCCTATATCACCAAGTGGCAAGAAAGACCCCATGTTTAAGAGGTAGGGTATGGGGTGGGTGGGGCAGGACAAGGGAGATTAAAAAGAGCTTTTGCACAATGATGTACTCAGGCCAGATGGATTTTTCACTTCCTTTTCACTAGAGAGAAAAAAAGAAGAAAAAAAAACAGGAAAACAAAAAAGGTGAGAGGAGACTTATGAATAGTCACCTCAACAATACTTGTTTGAGGTGTAATGATTTTCAATTATGTCACCATGGCAACATCCGTGTGTTTTGAGGAACGAAAGAGAAGAGTGGGTAACCGTGACGACCTGGTGAAATCATGTTCGACCGCTTAAAACTATGAATAGTCAGACCAAGGACTGGATAAGACAAACTATTCAAAACCAACAGCTGACATTTACTAATGCCCTCATATACTGGAGTCTGAAATTGGTATCAATCAAAAGCTATCGCAGACCAATTAGAAGTAGTGGATGACTTACTTAAGTACAAAGTAACCGTGTCGATCCAGAGACTAATAACTTTTTTCTCTGTAAGCAGAAAATAATTGACAGCACTGAACTGTCGTGGAAAAAGTCAGCTGTGCACTCAAATTAATGACCATCATACACAAAAAGAGAAGGAGAAATAGACATACTGTAAAAGCAGTCAAAGACATAGAGGGATTCTTCAACTGACGATGTAAACCAAGATGTATGGAAGGGATTCAGTGAGCGCATTGACCGTTCCTGCGTCAGAGCCTAAGGGAAGATCAACAGCTCCATGTCTGCCTCTGGGCTGTTGAGAACGCTATAGGAGAGTTTGATCAAAACAGGACTTGTACAGTGTATCAACAAGATTTTTACATAGTGTGAAAACGAAAGTTATGCCTTGAATTGCTCTTGGTTGTTGGCTATGTCTCAGATGACCTTTCTAAACCTGGACCACAAAAGTTCAGGAAAACAAGAAAAACATTTTTTGTAACATATAGGTGCTTTATCTAGCTATATCTGCAGTGCACCCCTGAAACAAATACTTGTTTAAATACTGAACACGCGGTGAATCACTTCCCTCACGACCTCTCTTGACAGTCTACCATTCCAGTGTTGTAACAGCCCTGCAGGAGCATCTGTCCTAATCCACTGACTGAATATAGAAAGTAAAGTGATCAGAGAAAAGTTAGTTGGTTGTGGGTGTAATGATATGTATGGTACCAAACTGGAGGGAAATAAAGGGACATGATTTTTTTGTAAAAAAGAGACTGCATGGCCACAAGTCCCTGATATTATAGATATACTGTAAATCCTCTTGAAATACATTTGTTTGTTGATAAGAATAAAATCTGAGGGAAGGAAAATTCTCGCAGCAAATGACAAAGGAGGGGACAAATGGGATTACACCCTGTATTTGCGAACTGCAGGGCAGATTCCTGCCAACTATAACAACACTGTGCTGCATCCTACGGTTAACTGAGATATTACGAAACAACTGACTGAAAGATGAATGTAGTTTATGTATAATTGAAAGAGGAATGTATGACAAATAAACCCAAAACATTGTGTTTATGTTCTAAGACCTTGATTGTCTTGCAACTGTGCTACTATAAAAACAAGACAGAATTAATAATGAAAGACAGAAAAAAAATGCAGCAAACAAACAACAAACAACAAAATTGGAATCTCACACAAAATCAATTCCCCTTGATATTAAAGGAACAGCACAAAAGAGACAAGAGGTTAGTAAAGTATTACCAACCCCCTGCTCCTTACCAACACCACAAATGTAATCTAGAAACCAAAGATGCTCCTGAAACAGAGAGAAACACCAACAAAGGTGAGAATAATGGCGACGTATTGAAGGGAATACTTCACAAAGCCTATTGTGTGAGTATCCTTTTCAGACAGCAAACCCGCTGTAATTTGGACTGCGTCATCTGCCTCTAGTCACAATGCAGCACTACAGCTTTGAAATGGATGGCAAATGAAGGCCATTTGTACATAATCACAGCAGATAGAAGAATTCAGAAGCCCTACAATGTGTTGTTGAGGTGCAAAGAAAGACCTTGGTCTATCTGTGGCAGCCAGCGCAGCAAAGGTTTGGCAAGGGAGGTCTTTTTTCTCCAGAAACAAGCCAATCAATTGAAATCAAATCAGTTTGCTAGCCGTGACATTTAAACAGTTCAATTTACATCCCTATGTTAAGAGGAGAGCTGCTCTCTAAGATGCCTATTCATTCACAAAGAAATTAGATGTCTATATTTCAGCTGCTTAATAGAGCAAATATGCTGAAGCTGTACTGAGGAAGAAACCCTGTATTATCATGGTGTACAAAGGGCTAGCCATTGTCTGTCATTACGGGCAAGGCACAAAAACACAGAGAGGGATAATATACATAATATAGTCAGGGCTGGAAAACAGCCCCATGCATGATATGCATGCATTACCACATACACACACGCAAGTGCGTACTAACACACGTGCAAATGCACATACACACTTTCTCAGTGGCGATGGTGTATGTCCTGAGGGCGGCTGTCCTGCTGTGCAGGCTGGCAGGCACTTTTGTCATGGTGGTCCTTTTGTTTCACATCAAACAAAACGCCACAGCTTTGCATACGGCTCCACTAATTTCTGCTAGTGTGCCCCAGCCATTTATCATCGCCTCTCACCCTCTCCTCCTCTCCTCTCCTAACGTGGCTCTGATAGCTGCTCTACACCAAGCTGTTCTGCTTAGGACGATACAAGCTTCTCCAGGCTAGGGCTGACACACACAGACGTGCACATATCCATATATGCGCACACACACACACACACACACACATACACTAGACCCATACAATATTTGTGCACCCACTCGCAGGCATAGACATACGCACACATGCACATGGAGACAGACATACACACAGGAAACTGCACTACTACTGCACCGCTTGCAAGCCCGCCAGCTATGGAGAACCTTGAGATGAAAACAAACCTTCTCTTCATCCCCTCCAGAAGCAATAGACAGGCTAGCACTCAGAGTTTTGGAGGCGGCCGAGACGTGCATACAACATTAGACGAGGGGATTTACAGAGCCTGTGTATGGACGTCTTCACAGCTGGGATAGTTTTGTCAACAAATTGCTTGTGTGGTGATGAACTCAGGTGAAGGTTGCACTGGTCCTTGAAGAGTATTTCAGATAGATACAAAGTGGAACTTAGTTTGACACAGTTTAAAGAAATACTCCAACATTTTAGGGAAATCAACTTGTTTGCTGTCCGACTCGGAGTTAGATTCTGTCGAAAGATCAATATCAATTGTATGTCTGTGCATTCAGTAGAGATTGGTCCAGGACCTGTTTAGTCTAGGAAAGCACAAACACTGGAGGCAGGGTGGAAAGGCTAACTTCCAAAAAAAAAGAAAACTTCCAACAACTTCTAATGTGGTTTTTTTTACGTTTTGTGTTGCGTTTACTGGCACCAATCCTTCCAAGAATCAGCTGGGCTTTGTTAAGAGTTAAGAAATTCTAGAACGACAGCAACTGTACAAAGAGGAAAGGACTTCTAAGAGACTGTTTGTCACTTCTCCCTGCAGTTGGTCATATAAATACCTCCAATGCAGAAGCTAACTTAAACCACCTTAAGCACATGAAACCTACAAATGTCTAGTTTTCTATTTCGACACATTAAATACACATGAAACAATATGAAAACAAAATTACACCGAGAAAGGGAATAAGTACATTCCTTCAAAAACCACGGAGGCTGACGATAAACATTTCATGACATTTTAAAAGATTAATTTAGAAAGAAAAAAGTGCAGCAACGAGAGCAATTCAGAGCATATCTAGTGTCTCCACATAGCTCTCAACATGGCGACAGCTGACCCATGCGAGCCCGTAATGACTATATAAACAAAGCACTTAGAAGCTCAGAATAAAACACACACACACACACACACACACACACACACACACACACACACACACACACACACACACACACACACAGATGAAGAGCGACTTCATTCTCTGCTCAGATAGCCCTGACACCACTATATCTTTACATTTAGAATATGTAAATATCTTGTTTTGGTGCTATACTAATGTACTGAATGTCATATAGAGAACTTTTAGTATATAAGTAGTATAAGTAACAGTACAATAAGGTACAATAACGACATTTAATATAATGTATTTTAATATTTATATATGTGCATTTGTTTGATTTTCCTGAGACATTCTGTAAAAAGGGTGAGGACTGGAAACCGAAGTGTTTGCACAGCGCCATGTGTTCAGTGGGCTGTTACCATGCCAGTCATGAAGCTGTACAGACCACTGCCAGACCCAGAGTCCTGCACAGAGGGCATAGTTGGCACCACAGCTGCCCCGAGGGTCACCACGACAGGGAGAGGAGGACTTAGGAGGACGAAGGAAATGAAGACACAATACAGGACATAAAGCAGAGTGGACTTTGGGATGGCAAATATTGTGGTGAAAGGGTGTAGAACATATAGTAACACAGATTGAAGATTGAGACAGTTAAGGACCACTATGCAAACAAGGTAATAATAATAATAATTAAAAAAAAAAAACTGTTGCATTGCACAGAGAAATGGGAACGAACTTGTTTGGAAAACTGTCTGTGGTAAATTTAATAGGAAATCTCAAAGATACTTTTTCTATATTTTAATTCAACTTGAGAATCTGATGAGGCACAAGAAAACTTGTTGATTTGTTTGCATCTTCCCATACAACATAAAAACCTCTCACTTGAGTGAGGAAGCCATATCAGGGAAAAATCCGATCCCTTTTTAAACTCAGAGCTATGTAAAACTAACTTCTCCGACTTAGACTGATTCACCCGGCAGTGTTTCATCTTTCTCATCCTCCACACACTGGTATGGCGATGAAGTCCACAAGGAGTGAAGAAATCCTTCATATCTATCTGTCTTACCTCAAGCATCTCTTCCCACATCCAACTCCTGGCCAAAACACACACACACACACACACACACACACACACACACACACACACACACACGCATTCGAGGATGACAGAGAGAACTATGGTATATTCATTATAGATTGAAACAGATGGCTCGAGAAAGTGTACAGGAACATATCCTGCAAGCGTGTACTGTATATAGGTGGCATGTTCATAAAGGACACTTAAAATCTGTAATCATGTTCTTGAGGGGCTGTTGTGGCGGCTGCCTTGTTGTCTGGTTGGCACCCACACATTTATGTACTCGGAGACAGATGCATTCTTACATAAGACCTTATATAATGCTGCCCTGTCCTATCCAATAAGAGTGCTCCTTTTTTGTTCGGAAGGTTAGTGCGGGTTAGACAACCCTTCCTCATCACAACCCCTTCCAACACCCCCGCGCCACACACCCACCCCCCGCACTCCTGGCAATGAAGAAAGATGAAAAGACAGGCTGCGCCAAGGGAGAGATGGAGGCAGGGCCCTTTTTCTGTATGGTTCTATCCCCCCGGTCCCTTACCCTCTCTCTCTACTTCTTTCTAGGGTGAGATTTTGTCCTGAGGTGAAGAAAGGATACTGCAGACCGGGAACCTTGAGGAGCATGGCCAGTTTGTGTGTGTATGAGATGGAGAGACGCGGAGAGAGACCAAGTCCACAGCCATGCTAAAACCTGTAAGACTTTGAAGGGAATATATAGGAATACTGGGTTTAAAGCAAAGTAGCACGGATGGATTCTGTGATCGCTGAAGAATGATAGAGGGGAAAAGGGCGAGAAAGGTGGGGGCGAAGCAGAGAAAGAGCTTTCCCCCTGCAGCACTTATTCAAAAGCATTTAGCTTCTCTTTGATGTATCTATAATTAGTCAGTACACACTGTGAAGTGTTTTAAAAGAAATCAAATTGCAATGAAACACTTGAGCGCTCAAAACAGGGGCTAACATGCTTCGGAGCATGGGGAGCGAGCAGCAGAAATTAATGGTGGGCCTTTTTGATGTGCTTGATCAGAAATGTATTTATTAACTGCAAAGCGGAGCAGTAATTAACCCACAGACAGCTTGTTTTCTCTGGGTCTTCTCGTGTGTCAAACGGTTCATCCCGCAAGGCTCCTCTCTCTCTACTCGCATGCTCATGCGCACACACCTCCCACCACGTCCCGCTAGACCACTTTCTCCTCAATTAAGTAGACGGTGTGCACATGTATGTGCATGAGTGTGTGCATGCTTATGTGTAAATGAGTGCAAAAACACAGCAATAAAAAGTTAGAAATGCATACCATGGCTCCTTTAAATACCATGTGTATATTTATATGGTACTTATATGTAAAATGCAAGTAGTCTGAGTGTATTTGGATAAAAATCCAAATAGCCTGAAGTAGTATAGTAGTATAATAGTATAATACTTAACATGAACAATGCACCTAAACAGAATAATAATATTTATGAATTATAATGCCAAAAAAAAAAAAATCTCTACAAAACCAACATGATTGGCTTGGACAAGTTCGCACACTGCTCACTCTAGACGAGTTGCTGATGGGTACGGGTGGGTAACCGAGGGTAGCTAATAAAGCATATGAATGTGTATATGTGTTTGTGTGGAGTTTGTAAAGAGGTGAAGGAGTTTCAGCACTAACAGACAACAGAAGCTTGGATGGCCTCAAGGGAAACCTGACAATGGCATACTCGAAAACCCCGTCACTTAAAGTGAACACAATGATCTTTCAAGTCTCTGTTTTGATGTTACCTTCTCCATACTGCATCTGCTATATGCTATGTATGTATATATGCACATACTGTACATTAGTGTTTTAAAGACGGTTTTCACATGACAAGGACATCACATAAAAGAATGCAGTTAAAAACCTCGTCGAGCCCTTTACACAGAGAGGGAGTCTGACTGAAGGAAACATAGAGAGACAGAAAGAGACAAATAGAGGGAATAGCTAGTCTTCGTCACACAGCCAGAAAGCCCAGGAGATTGTGAGGCTGTCACGGACAAAACACTGCATGAATATTTAGCAGCCAAATTAAAATTACAAAATACGAAACAAAAAAAGAGCAGGTGAAAGAGAAAGAAAAGAAAATATTCCTGAAAACACCAGTGGGACAAGTGCCCACCTTTTATCCCCCACTAGCCGTATACTCATTGTGCCACCTCCCTTTTTCTACCTTTTCTGAGAAAAGAGAAAAGATATGTCTTGAATAATATGGGATGTGGTGAGTCTAGCAGTAAATCCTTCAGATCAAGAAACCAGCAAACTGGCAATGTACCCGAGCTCTCAGATCATAGAGAGGCTTGCAAACACAACGAGCAATTTATGTTGGCTAGCAGAGCTTAAGACAGCGCAGTCCTTAGTATTTTAAATGCTAACATGGCTAGCACAGCATGTTTGCAACAAGCCTGGCCCTGAGCCAAGATAGCTACATACACGTGTTTGTTGGAATTTCAGATACCACAAATACAACTGATCTAGACGTTTAGTTTTTTTTTTTTTGCTTCTTATTATCAAGCTGTAGAGAGCCACGGTATGCTGGAATTAATATGAGAAATTTTGCAAAGATGTTTTACGCACTGTAATTTATCAGTCAGTTTAATATAGTTTAAAATACAATGACTAATCAGGTATCGTTAGCTGCGAGCCGCCGGCTCGGTCTTCGCCATGTTGAGAGCCATGTGGAGGCACTAGATATGCTCTGTGTTTCGTATGGAGCACCTTTTAAGTTACTGTATCAGGATTTTAAGATCAAAACATTGTATTAAATAAAATGGCAACAAAGAGCTCAAAGCCAGAGTGAGGTTTTATCCTTTTTGAAAGACATTAACTACACGGTACATGTTTTTGTTGCTGTATATGTCCCGTGTATACACATTAGACTTAAATTAGATGATAAGTCAAACAGCAAGTAGCAGGCTTACAGGGTACAAACAAACCTCCCCACCATTAACCATGACTCCTAAATGCTACTCCGACCTGGTAGATAACTCACCATGATGGCATTAGCGACCTGCACCCTGAAGCTTTATTATTAATAGGTAACTCTCGTCATTAAAACACTAACAAACGAGAAAGTGATAATCAATATGGGATGCAGAGTCCCACAAGGATATCACAGTAAACCAAAGACCTGAAAATAAAGCATTGACCTAAGCCTTCATGTAACCCACAAAAGACACACTGTAGGCCCATTTAGCTGAAGGGTGCGGTTATAAAGCCAAGAGGCTGGCCAAACTTTTACTTTCACCCTCCCCTGTGCACCATTAATTCCTTCAAATCCACTTCCCTCCCACCATCTTTCCACCTATCCTCTGTCTCTCTTAAGGCCGGGAGATCTGCATGCTCTGCAGCAGATCTGGTTTAACAGTAACCCTGTTGTTGCATTGCCATAACTACATTTCTTTATCCAGCCCTCTTCTTCCCCCTGTTTTCCTCCTGTTCTTGATGTGTAGAGGAGGTGGATAGTGCCCAAGGACAAGGATGAACCAGATTGTTTACAGAGGCAGTACTTTTTCAAAACTAAATGCTATTTATTTTTAATTGTTCCACCATGTTTCACACATTATCACTCTGTTGTCTGTCTCCCGGAGTTGACCGGTGTGAATACTGCTCTTCTTGTTTCCAAATATGTGTGTGTTTGAGTTGTTTTGCGTACTGACATGTTTGTGTGCATGTGTGGGTGTTGGTATGCTACAGCAGTAGCATTGCAAACTTAAATTTTAGTTTATACAACAGTTTATATGGAATATGCAGTTCTTCCAACACAAACGTGTATGTGAGTGATTGTACTGACAGGAGTGCATTTTGTTTCAGTGTGCCTCTTTGTCGGTGGGAGGTAGAAAGGATAAGCGGAAAACTAAAACACTCACCAGCTCAACGAAAGACAGCCCTCCGTAGCTGTGGGCCATGATGAAAACATTCTTGGCTGCGGCTTTGGACACAAAGTGGTCCCACACGTACAGCACGTGTTCCTCCGAGGAACCATTTTCCTGCAACACAAAAACTCTAATGTTATATCCATAACAAAGAACACTGATGTAAATCATATGAGCTGTCAGCAAACTCAGTTGTGCAACTGCAAAACATTTAAGATATGTGTCCATACAGTGAGACTGAAGCATCAAAGTTAAGTTATCAAACTCGTTTAATTCAATGCTACAGCATCAAAACCTGCACCTCTGGGCCAGCCAAAAAGGAAAGGTAGGAAAGAGAAACAAAAAGTGGTGGTGGCCGGAGGGGATTCTATAAAGAGCCACACTTTGGTAAATCAATAAGTCTTGCATATTGCAAATGCCCTAAATGTAAAACTCAATAGGCTGGGTGACGTAACGTTTAAATCTTAATTTGTGGCCTGCTGCTGAATCGATGGCCCATCTATACACCAGTAGAGGCATAATGGGAAGACACTAGGGGAAGGTCAAAGAAAAAAACCAAGAAGGAGATATACACATGCAGAAACAAAACAGCACAGTTTTGCAACAACGAGGACAATCACAAACCCCTACGTATGTTCCTACTCTCATCTGCATGCACACGATCAAACACACACACATGGAGGATTACGCACACACAACCAGAAGGCATGTTTAATTAACCAGAGATGTAGGCGCTTATCCAGGGCTGGAAAGAACAATAGTAAAAGTACAGGCGAGAAAAGGGCATCCATTAATGAACTTGTGACATTGATTCTAGACTTTGATTTCCTATCAAACTGTCTGCTTTGCAATAGAAATCAACAATACATTCCCACAAGAGGTTGCACCACACATGGAGCTTTGTCACCTGTATCCTTAGATCACAACACCACGTTGTATTTAAGATAGCACAATACTGGATGCAAAAACCCTATTCAACTTAATCTTTTTTAATTAGCATACATATATATATATATATATATATATATATATATATATATATATATATATGTATATATAAAATAATATCTTGAAACAAACAAACACATGGCCTACAGAGATTGGAAGCTCATCTATTAATTGAGTGTCAAACTGTTCCATGTGACTCCAAAACAAATAATTATGGATATGAGGTAAAGGACAGAGGAGGTGTCTTAAGAGACTCTCCTGTTAGTTTCCATGAATGTGTTTGCATTACACAAAGTAAAACGGTATATTATCAAAGAAAGATAATTACTTCAACATTCACTTTTCTAAAGGTGGTAATTGAGGAGATGGCGTAGCACAAACACACGCTAAATACAATATGGTTTAAACTTTACCTTTCAAGAGAGTAAGGTAGCTTGTGATTTGATGAGATGTTTTTGCGTGTGTGTATCTGTGTGTACAAATATTTGTGCAAGTGTGTTTGTGTGCTTCCACTATTTGATGATGTGCTGCTGTGTGTTTTTGTTGTTGTGTTTGTCTAGAGGTAAATTAACCTGTCAGAGTGTTTGTGTTTACTGCTAGATTAGCATGAGGGGGTTGTAGTGTCAGCACCCACCTCAATTCACAGAGTGTGATGCAAGAGCAGGCAACTCCGCTCTGCCCTGCCCTTCTGCCATCAGTGTGCTGTGTGTGTGTGTGTGTGTGTGTGTGTGTGTGTGTGTGTTATCCTACATGCACGGAGATGCTGGCTGAAGCAGAGTTGTCTGTCTGAAAGGCTGTGACATCAAAGTCCTTTGAAGTCTCCCTCCTCTCTCCTCTGCTATGTCATCCTTCATCTGTGATGCCCATTTCATTAGCCTGCCTCCCTCCCTCACCCCTTCTACCTTCTTTTTCTCCTCCGCTGTTGCCACCTGCTCTCCTTCACCCTCCTCCGGCTCCTGTTTTGTCCACCTCTCCACCCACCCTTTAGTAACAATGCCCGACATGGAGAGATTAGGCAGGGTTTGCTTCTGTACATAGCATCTTTATGTGTGTGTGTGTGTGTGTGTGTGTGATAGAGATATTTACTTCATCAATAATCCTGCTGATATCAACTGATTGCTGACAAATCGTGTCAATGAGTGATAAAATGAAGAAAAGAGGATGTATCTATATATTTCCAATACAAATAATTAAAAGATGCATTTTGCACAGTTGATGTCTTCATGGTGGCAAATGAGTCTCCCCGTGCTCCTGACTTCATCACCCAACCTAACAAACAACACACATTCTTTGCATCAACCCTCAGTGGCAGGCAACAGAGTGACTGACTACCTGGCATGGCAGTGTAGTGAATTATCTAAACAGCATTTGCATATTGTTGCAATTATTTCCTGGGGTTAATTAGCTGCAGTGGAGCACACCGCCCTGCGAGACTGGCTTCCTGTCACCAGCTCTCACACAGTATCTTAGCTTATTTATTTATTTCCACAGTTTCCTCACACTGTGTATGCGTGTGTGTGTGTGTGTGTGCGTGTGCGTGTGTGTGTGTGTGTGTATCTGCCAGCACTGTCAGAATAGAGTCCCAACTGCACACCTGTTGCCAACATCCTTCAGCCACGACTGTCAAGGGACATATGAGGGTGTGTGCAATTTGTGTGTGTGTTTACCAAATATATGGTGATCCATACTGTCCCCTCAGAGAATATAAAATACGAATCCGCGTACTAGACTGTCTCAGGACCAGAAAGTCGCCAGATGCTGACAGCTAACTATTATGAAAATAAATAAAATGGAGAGAGGAGAGAGTAGAGAGAGAGAGAGAGAGAGAGAGAGAGAGAGAGAGAGAGAGAGAGAGAGAGAGAGAGAGAGAGTCTTACATGTTATGGAGGGCATACAGTCTATCTGTGTGTGTCTAACTGAAAGCTTTCTCAGCTCTGGACCTGGAATTCATAAACATGTAACATAAAAGCTGAACAATATACTGAATCTGAGTATATTCCACACAGAAATGGCCTGAACAATATCATTGGCATCTTTTTAGAAGTTGTAAGAAAAAATTAGATTTCAAGCAGGTGAGTGACAGATACCTGCAATATAAGATCATAGCTAAGCATGGACCATCTGAAGGCAACAAGTCCATCTCCAGACCTTGATGTTCCTTTGTCCACCGTGCGCAATGTTAGCAAGACGTTTAAGGCCACAGTGCTGTAGCCAACCTCCCTGGAAGAAGACGCAAGAGAAGGAAGGACCTCAGACAACTGCAAAACAGATTCAAGCTGACCTTCAGACACAATGTAAAGTACATACATGCATGTATATGTGTATATATACACACACACAGCATGAGTCACCAAAATGTGGTTTTAGCCAAGTTCCTGCTAGCCAATCAACAGACCTCTGATTATGTGTTTCGCTTGAGTCACCATTAAAACTGCTAGCTAGACAACCTGCTACACGACATTGAGCATGATTATCTACCCCACTTTTATTCCGTAAGTGGTTCCAACTGTTACTCCTTTGTTGAATGTGTTTGCTTTCCAATTGTCTAGTTTCGAGAATTTGTTCAATTTAGCTCTTTCCATTACTTACACAATAACAACTCACACTCCTTTCCAAAACCACAAATAATTGCATGCACACAGATGCAAACTTGTGCACACACTCAAAAGTTGTCCAATTCTTGCCCTGTGTTTATTCACTGTAATGAGAAGAAGGGAGAGGGGAGCAGGGGAGAGGAGTGCGCTGCAGCCAGAATAACAGCCCCAACGCCAACACACACGCAGTGTCTGACCAACACAGGAAGCAATGAATCTAACAACATCAACACACTCTGACAAACAACTACTTCAGACCTCCCTGCACCTCCTCCTCCTCATCCAAAACACAAAAGACTTCGGAAAACTTTGGAGGAAGTTGGAATTTCAGGTTGGGAGATGGTGAGCAGTGTGGACCGGAAGGAATCTAGTGGGTAAGAGCCATTATACTTTTTACACTCAAACTTTTCAGTGGGAGCCAGAAGTGTCAAGACAGTGTCACGGGATCCCCATACAACTTTATTGGGTTTGGACTCTTTTGCTTGGGCAGTACTGGTTTCAATCTGTGCCACCTCTGTGCCAATCAAAAATGATGTCAAGAGGTTAGAGTGAGAGATGGAGTAAAATTACAAGCACTACAAACACACATCACACAACAATAGCATTTTAGAGTTCCTTCCTGCAAGAGAAAAATTAGAAACAAATTACTCAAATTACAGCAGAGCTTTCTGACACACAAGCGCACGGGCACACACACACACACACACACACACACACACACACACACAGACACACAGACACACACACACACACACAAACACACAAACTGGCTGAACGATCGCTCTCAATCTCGCAGTCCACTCCTGCTCTCAGGCCACACACTGGGTAAACCCACCTGCAACCCAAGTCATTATACTCTTTAATATGTCCTGATCAAAACAGGATTGTTTTCATTTGGCCTAATGATTAAATATTAAATAAGCAATGTAATTGATTGCATGTTTGGGGTTAGCAGAGAGGTTATTAGAGTAAGTCAGTTTGTGTTTGTGTGTGCGTGATTGCGTACATGACTCTGCGCACACAATTAAAAAGTGGGCCTCAACGACACCTGTTTGCAATTGCATTCTAATCAATGTCTGGGACGTGTACTCCTTCCCCATCTCTTTTCCTTTTTTTCTGGCCCCTCTAGTCTTTTCCCTCTCTTTACTTTTAAGGCCGACAGAGAGCTGGAGTTAGCTAGAAGCTGTCTGGGAGCTGATGGGTCTGCTAGAGTGGGGGAAAGAACGGTATGGAGCAAATTAGTGGCAGAGATGGGAAAATAATGACTGTAGCATTGTGGGTAATTAGCAAGTATAGTACCTATGGAGAGTTGGGAATATAATGATGTGAGAAAGAGACAGAGAAAAGCGAGAACGAGGTGAAAAACGTGTGCAAGACTAACAAGAGGGGGAAAACTGTGTGCACGCGAGTATGAGAGTGCAAGGCGAGAGAGAGAAATGTGTAGGTGTGTTATTCGACTTTGCAATGAACGGATATTCAGTACGAGGAAAGAGAAAGTGAGGGAGACAGAGGGAGGAAGGGAGGGATGGAGGGAGGGGGGGAGGGAAGGAGATGGAGCCAGAGAAAAACTATAGCGTCCATGTCATCCCACGTGCAGATTAGCGGGCTCAGACTGTATACAATGAAATAGCATGACCTTGGTGAGGTCAGTCTGCTCTGACAATATTTGCCTGGGCATTGTTTCAAATCAATAACTCATTAACAAAGTACAAAGGAAGTTGCTGTGGGTTTGTGAGATTCTTTATTAGAAAAGAGCGGCTGCAGGCCAGAAAGGTCATCGCTGTGACATCTCTTCTAGCCTTGCGCTGCCGCCCGGATTGTCAGGTGAAATTACTGCGAGCCATTAATTGACATAAGGCAAAGGAGAGCGGGCAGGCAGACAAGGCTGTGTTTGTTCCAGGATGACCCTGAGGTGCTGTGTTGGTGCGTATGCGTGCGTGCGTGTGTGTGTGCGTGTGTGTGTGTGTGTGTATGTCTTTATTCGGGTCAGCCTGTATCCACAATGGTGTTGTGTGCAGAGAGAGAAAGAGAAGGAGAGAGAGAGAGGGACCTCAGTGGGTGGGGAGGTGCGAGGGAAGCAGGATGGATGTGTTTGATGGTTGACCTGACTAGAAGATTGGGAGCAGGGATCTGAGACCACTACACTGGTTCTGCCTTGAGCAAACACACAAACACAAAAAGTATGTGTTCACACATACAGATGTTATGCACTACACATAAAACTAACAAGCACAACTCACTCCCCTTTAAAACTTTGAGAAGTAAAACGCATTCACTGTTGTCACTAAATTCAAACACAATAAGATCAATCTGAATTTATGTCCACCCCCCCTCCCCCCACCCCCCCGCCCACACACACACACACAGTGCTTCTACTGTAGCCTTAACATGAAAACGTAGCTCATAAAGACAGATACACATGCACACAGGTCAAAGCTTTTTCCTCTATCCCACTCACACAGAGATACACACCCAAATACAAAGATGGCATTCAGCCAATTTTGTCTCTGCAGCAAGCAGGTGAGCTGCCCTCTAGCCCTGGTTATTGACCTCTCCTCTGACCAAGTTCAGAGGTTAATCAAGTCCCTACCTGTCCTTGGATATGCTGAGCCTTACTTCTCGGCACAACCACCGGGCAAAGGTCAAATAAACCCTGTCTGTATAATTGCTTGTGGGCCACAGAATGGGGCAAAGGGGTGAAGGTGACAAAGAGCAAAAACCCAGTCCCATAGAGAAACACTGTAGCACCGTGTCAAATACAATTACCAGTGTGTGTTCTTGTGTGTCCATGTCTTAATGTTTATAATCAAGTTTTGGTGTGTAAGTGTGTGTGCGTGGTGTGTGTGTGTGTGTTAGTGACTCCTCAGGACATTTTGTAGTACAGTGTGAACATGGGGAAACAGGACGTTATCTGCTAAACACAGACAAGGACAAGGATCTCAGTCTGCCCCTGTGGACAGCTGCAGCTGGGAATAATGGGTCTTGGAGAGGCAGGACCTAAATAATGGATGCCCCTTCCTTTCGGAAACACACTCTGAACAATCCACAACAATCAGATAAGTATGAGACAGTACAAGACATCCGTCAATTGGAGACCACAATACTCCAAAGTCCAAAACTAAAGGTATGATATGCAAAACAAAAAACTAACAAACAACAACAACAAAAAAAACTCTTATGTGCTACCTTTAGGAGAAGGTCCTAAATCAACTCTAACCAGAGTGAGAGGTTAGCTTAAACACAAGGGAATTAAATAATGCCTTGAGTGGAAAAACTAGCACACTGAAAGGCCCCAATGTGGTTTGGTTGTGAAAAAGGAATAATTGTAGAGAAAAGGCCGGTAAAGGCATAATTAAAGCATTCAATGCCCACCAATCTCAAATCATACAGATCTCTCATTCTTGAAGTTGCGCTGAAGCTGAATTTAGTGGGAGCAAAAAAAAACTCTACCCGCTATGTCAAAATGCTATTGGAGCGAGGGCCTCTCTCTCTATCTCTCTCTCTCTCTCTGCACAACCTACAATGTGAGATCCTAAAAGGAAAAGCATGAAAAAAACCTAAGGGAGAAAGAGAGAAAAGTATTCCAGTCATTTATAAAAATAAGTGGTGCTTAAAGAAAGGCGAAGCTCTGTTTTTTGTCCCCTTTGCTCTTTTTTTCCCCTTCTTCTTTCCAGGGCCTGCTGGCCTAATCCCAGCCAGCCAGCCTTGGGTGAACTCTTTGGAAGCTTCTTAAGCCCATGAATGTGCCTTTTGTTCCTGCCATTCCTCCGCTTGGCTGACAGAAAATAGCTAACTGGATTACTGCTAAAATTCAGAGTAAAGTGAACTCCCAAACTTCTATAAGGCAAAGTGCTAACCCCCTCCCCGCCCCTCCACTATCCTCATCAGCATCCCTACGATCAGACTTTCTATCCTTCCATCCCTCCTTCTGTCCTCTCTTTCTCCTCCACCATCATCCCCCTAAACATGGGCCAGTGGTGTGTGATCTGGCGGAGAGGAGAGGAGAGGGATTAGATAAGGTTGAGAGGTTGCACACTATGAACCCAAGGCTAAAAAGTAAGAATCCTAAAAGCAGTTAAGAGCTTATTAATGTGTGTAAGGAAGCGTATTAATCAACTCAACTCTATAAGGGGCTGGCGTGGCTTGCATGTGTGTGTGTGTCAGTCTTTGTGAGTCAATGTAGTAAAAAAAGAAAATGTACAATCTAAGTCTCATAGGTATAAATACAGAGCAAGACAGGTGGTAATTCAAGTATGGTTTATGGTATTTTTGTGTAATGTTGGATTTCATTATATTACAAGGAGTGAGGGTATATATTGGAGTGTGTGTGTTTCTGAATGGTTGTGTGCAGGTGGTCTCGCAGCTCAGCGGGAGTTAGAGTGTGAGTTGTAGTGAATAAAAAAGGTGTGTGTGTGTGTGTGTGTGTGTGTGTGTGTGTGTGTGTGTGTGTGTGTGTGTGTGTGTGTGTGTATCCCTCTCCTTCAACTCTGTTAGTCGGAGTGGGTGGTGGATCAAATCAAACCTCCTTAGCAGGGCTGTTTTCATCTTTTTGAACAGCACCCACCCAAGACATTGGCACTCTCTCTATCGCTCTCGCTCTCTCTCACACACACACACACACACACACACACGTCAAAACCTTAGTTCTTTTTCCACCTTCTTTACTCTTTTGTCTGTCGGTATGTGTGTGACTATGCATTACTGCATGTGTGCTTTCTGTGTGTGTGTGTGTGTGTGTGTGTGTGTGTGTGTGTGTGTGTGTGTGACAGCTTACTCTGGGGTGGACAGAGGCAGAGCAGTGGAGAGTAAAGCAGTGCATGAGGAGGCGTGGACGGTAGAAGAGAGGTCATACACACTAGCATCCTGCTGACTTTTGTGTCAAAGGTCAAAATTCAAGGGGCACCAAGACAGAGCCAACCTGCTAACTCATTAATCTTTATCGCGAGTCTTGCAATCCCTGCATCTAAGGACAAGTGTATTTGGCTGGAAAATCTAAACCTTCTACATGACGCCTACTTTCCTGGCTTATGGGGATCATTATGTATTAGCCTGCTAGTCTGAAAAAACATATAGAAAGCATTTTTGTTTTAAACAAAATCTTCAAAAGTGCCACAAAGCTGGATACTGCACTATTATAGGCTGCTAAATCAATTATCAATGTACTAACTTATATTAAACAGAAAAGGAACTTTACATGACACTGGGCTGGTGTGTACTATTCTTCAGTTACTCATTATGATGTCTGTCCTGACTTCCACCTCATGGGGAAAAGCCAAGACTGTTAAACTTCACAGTATTTCCGAGACACTACAGTCTCAAAAAGACACACCACTGCTGCATGCCGCCCTTGTCTCAATGCATCTGAGCCTGTCCAGCATGCATTATGCAGGCATGGGGAAAAGCAAGCTAAGCCCTATATCTATAAGATGTGAATAATATAGCATGCTTGCTCATAGGATAGGGGATCCTTGGTTGGGACAGTGTTAACGATCTCACACTGCTATCGTTAGTGAGTGTTATAGATTCAAGGCCAGAGGAAAGAGAGAAAATAAAACAAATGAATACACACTCCTATTGACGTAGATGGCAACACATGCATGTATTGATACATACACACACACACACACACACACACACACACATGAAATAAGCAATGAATTTTGACTATTAATTTCTGGCGGAAAATGAAAAAAATATATAAGTTAGTTTGACTACATGAAAACATGATGGAGTGTTTACCAGAAGCGGTTCATGTCAGTTTCATGTCAGACTGTTCACCAGTCTGGGAAACCAGCGCACATGCAAAGAAGTGTGATAGAGTACGATAGAACTGCGACTAATTATCCCTTATTAGAGTGTGTGTAAAGGTAGTGCCAGGGGGGTGAGAGGAAAAAAGCCTGCGTTGACAGCTCACACACCGCCCGCTAGTCCCAAAACAGCCCTAACTCTTGTCAGACACCAGAGACTGACGTATTTTACACACACACACACACACACACACACACACACACACACACACACACACACACACACACACACACACACACACACACACACACACACACACACACACACACACACAAAGGTACAACCTCTGCTGTGACGTTATCACCATCAACAAGAGTAAGACACAGATAATTGATGAGGACACTTGTCTAATATGTCTAATAATCCTGTGATGGGAAAAACCCTAGCTCTTTGTGCCCTTAATCTTCAAAATCTTACTGAATGAGAGCTTTATAGAGAGTAGAAAAAGAATGGCTAGACTCCACTGAGGAGGCAAATTATGAATTTTGTTGGCAGGGGTAAAACAAAAGACATCTATGCAGAGGACAACATTGTTTTAATTTCTAATCACTTAAACCATATTTATTTAAACGGTTGCTTCCTTTGTTCAACCACAAGGTAAACTGGCAGAGTTAGGTGTATGTGCAAGGCATAAATGTGTGTGTGTGTGTGTGTGTGTGTGTGTGTGTGTGTGTGTGTGTGTCATTAGAGGGTGTACAGTCAGTGTAGGATGATAAGAATGTTGCAGTGTGTTTGCAGAGTGTGTGTTAGGGAGATAATAATCCCAGCGGTCAACAAGAGTGAAGGGCCAGAGCTACACTGACCAGCCCACCATCTGAGAGAGAAAAGGAGAGGGAAAGAGGGCGAGGATGAGGGAGAGAGGGAGGTAGCCATGTGGTTAACACTTGCTCACTGAGAGGCGACTGGAGCACGGCCAACCTCTTCACACACAGGCTGACCACACAAGAGCCTCTCTTTCTCCCTCTGCCTCCCATCCTCCCTTGTTACCTAACATTTCCTTCCCTAGCTTCCTCAGCTAGCTGCCTCCCGCCTTCCTCATCCCCGCACCTTCTTCCCACTTTTGTCTCTTCCAAACTTGCCCAAATTCCTCCCTCCCATTTTCTCACCTATGTCTCTTCTCCTACCTCCTCCCACGACCCGAAAACTGTCGCTCTATGTCCACCTCCCCCATCGTATCTGCTTTTGACAAACATCTATCTTCTGTCCACCCACCACGGCTTTACAACACTTCCTTCCTGCCTTCCTTCCCTCCCTCTCAGACTTACCCGTATAGGGATCCGTTCGGTCTCTGTCTCCTTCTGTGGGTTACGGTACTTCTCATAAAATTCTCTCTTCTTTTTGCCGTCTTTATCATCTTTGCGTTCCCTCTTTTCAGCGGGTTCGTCGGAGGGTTCAGTAGGAGAGGGCAGGGGGGAGAATATGGCTGGCTTCTCCACCTCCAGGTAGTTCTCATTGGGATTGAGCACCATCACACCATAGCCCTCCTAAAACAGATAAGAAACATACATATGTGTCTTACAGCTACAACATCAGAATCATGTTTCATGTTGCATTTAGTATTTATAATATTTGATATACTCATTGCTTTTATTGATGTAGTATAACAAACTGTAAATATATATGTAAGACTTTTTATTAAAACAAAGTGCTGTATAATATAATATATAATATAAAACTAAACAGAAAAATAAACGAGGTTAAGAAAACAAAAGGCATAAAAAAAGAGCTGCAAAATATCCATGGGGAGAGGACTCTATACTGTATATGAAATATAATAAATATATCTTTGGCGAAGAGCATGATGAATGTGTGTGTGTCAGAGACAGAAAGACAATCTGTAGAAAATTCATATTTAACAGGCACCAATGATTATTGTGTATTTTTTTCCTTTTTAATTCCCAAAAGTCTCGAAGATGTGTTTTATTAAACCTAAGATAAAATGTTTACAAAACAGTTTTTGTCCTTTTTTAGATGTTTGTTGTTTTTTTTGCTAACAGAAAGAGACAATATTAATTTGGTCAAACCTACTGAGGAAAGCTGAGATAACACTGCACGATAATCTCTGCTACATTGAAGCTTAAAAACGTCCCTGCTCAGTCGAGGTCTGATAGGGGTTCATGTGTTTAAGAAAGAGCTTGGTAGTGGATATCTACGAGGAAATAATAACATAACAACACGCAGATTGTGAGACGACTGGGGTAATAACGCAAATCCAAGCTGAAAGAAATGGTAGAGAAAGAGACAGAGGAGTGTGTGTCACTGCAGGGACAAGCCTGGGAAGTAACTGAGGGATTGAAATTCAGCGGCGGTGGTTTCAGTCGGTGAGTAGCATTTAGTGACTCCAAAGGCCATGTGTCACTTAATATCAAACCCAATCGATCCCACCATCACTCAACAAAAGAGTTAGCCGCAACTGCATACGTATCTGTGTATGTTCATGTTATTGTGTGCGCAGGACTTCAACCCTGTCAGATCTACAGTTAAACGTCGAGAAATGTTTAAATCGCTGTCAAAGTTTTCACACGGAAATGATATGTGAATTAATAACTAATAAGTGCAGCACTTCAAAATGCACAATGAGTTAAATATAAGAGAAAAAGAAAGTAAAAGAAATAGAAGTGGTTATAATAACAAAGAATGACAGAAGTGAAACGCATTGTGGAGAAAAGGAAGTTTTCTTGAAGCCTTTGGTGACTTCTTCAACTCTGAAGTCATTTTAATTAACAGTTTATTGTCAAAAGCACTCTGAAACTAAAGCAGGAAATGGATGGATTCCTGTTACACTTTGGTTGTGCTTTTCACACACAACCCCCATTGTCATCCACATACACACCCCCCCCAATACTTATGGGTCTACGCCTGTGCAGACACACATAAACACACATACACACACAAAAGAAACACACTAAGGAGTACCGAAGACATCGGGGCTGAAAAAAATAACTTTCGGAGATGTGAAAGGGAGTTAAGAGAGGCAGCGTCGCTCAACTTCCTCTGCAAATCGCCATCGCACACACTGTCCTCTCAAGGCGGTGCGTCTCCTCTTCCGTAATAAGTGTTAACACAAAGTGCTTGTCTTCCGTTGGCGCAGCATGAGTGTGTGTCCCTCCTGTGCCTACCGACATCAAACCTGCCACACACCCCTTCCCTTAGCACCTGCCGCGTGTTGACAACGGCAAAATGACACGTTCTCACTTATTCCGATTATAAAATTAGTTTGATTCTCACTCCCCTTCAAATTCAGACATGGCTTTCCTTCCTTCACTTGATATATTTGTGAAGTAAAACATTAATATAAAGATTGTAAACTTAAGACAGTGTTTTCAAGCCAGAAGAAAATTGGACATGATCAAATTGCAAATTATTACATTTTAGAATTAAAATGTAAAATTATTTTACTATTACATTAGCTTATACTTAATATTCAACAGATGTGTTTTGAAATTCTAATTCCAGTTTAAAAAAAATCCCTACGACATAAACGCATCTGCGTGATGATGGAATGAAGTTTTGTATTTCACTCCAAGGTACAGCAAGTCTAATGGTAATTTAGCAAGTGATTTATGACTTGAAAAAACTAGATGTCCACTTTATAGTTTGTATGCAAATTCTAGGGAGATGATGTTTCTCCAAACCTGGATTTTTTTATTAGTCTCTGAGTACGTATATACAAAGGAAAAAGGGAACTTGGAGAATAAATAGATGAGGATCTATTAGTGAGGCTTGATTCAGCCTGCAGACATCACTGATACATTAGCACACAAATACAGAAGTTCAGACAAACAAGCGCACATTCAGACAGATGGATCACCCGATGAAAAAGAACAGAGGGAGACAGAGAGGAGAGAAGGAGTGAGAAGCAGAGAGGAAGAATATAGATTGATGGATAGATAAAATGATAAGACAAAGATAAATAGAGAAGGAAGGAGAGACAGAGAGATGTAGTCGAACCAGATCGACACCAGCTTTGTGCCACTGCCCACTGGTGGCAGCCTGATGAAAATAACTGACAAGACAAGTTCAACCTAAAGCAGCAACAGCATAAAAACAAGATCAAATCTGAAATCATATAAATGATTAAACTCAATACTGATGATTAAAAATATTTATGAAAAACGAAAAAAGGAGAAAATGAAAACAGACCACACGGTCAAAAGATTTCCTCTAAAAGAAGGACAGAATGACGGAGAGAAAAAATAACAGAAAAGGCCTCTTGCACTTAACCACCATCACATCACTTTGTGTGCATTTCTCCTTTCCCCTAATCCTGGTTCACGGGGCCAAGAGTTAATGGTTTAGCAACACTGGTCCACGTGTTCTGATGCTAACCCTGAGTGGCCTACAACCATGTTTAGTCTCCAGTGCCCTTACTGGTCAATAACCCTTTCTGGCCCTAAGCATACTATTGGTAACCTCAAGTGGCCCGGTTCCTAGCCTTTAGCGTCCAAATGCTAACCCTGAGTGGCCTGTAGCCTTTCTTATGGAGAGGCTAACACACCTAACAGAGCTAACAGTGCTAACCCTTTCAGCTGCCCAGTCACCCAGAAGGACATCGCTGTAAAGGCGACCAGTGTTGCCGTACTTAGTGTGGAGATGAAGGGCCGCCGAGTTCACCTCTATGTCGGAAACCATCATTTATTTGAACACAGAGGTCGAAAGCACTGCTCACCCTGTCCAGACACTTCCTCCTCTTATTCTTCTCCCCATCAACCAAAATATACAACACTGAGTCTGGTGCTGGTGGACTGAGCACGCAAGCTATTGAAAAAAAAAAAAAAGATTTAAACTTCAATTAAAATAATTCTCTTTTATAAATGTGATTCCTATATCTTTTTTTAGGTATGTTTTTATCATTAAATATTATTATGTATTACTGTGAATGTCTAATTGTATATACCAACCTCACTACAAAATAAAACCTGATTTAGAAGAAAATACATGATAACCAAATCAAACGGCACAATGTCAGCCCTTACCCCAAAATCCCACAGAACTAATTTCTCCCACAGAGCTAATGTTCATCATCCTAGTCTTTGCTAAATCTCTCCATACACCATTGTAGAGTTAGGTCATTCGGTCTTTGTGTTCCTAGCTAACTGCTAAGTCTCTCCCACAAACGTGCACACACACACAAACTGGTTACACCTGCTAAATCTGATCTTTGTGTTGTGATGTGCTGTCAGAGTGTGAATCTTGCACAAATGCACACTGCAAACCTTGGGTCACCATGCTTTTTATACCACTAAATCTCTCTCTCACACATTGCTAACGTCGGGTCACTTTGCCTTTGTCCTATACACACACACCGTCTCAAATGAAACACAGACAGACGGTCCTCAAGCGTTGGGTCAGTCTCGTCTTTCTGCTGCAGTATGCAAGCTAAATCTCTTCCCATGCCCTGTGGGTGCCCCTGTGCCACCACCACACTGCGTTCCTGCCCTGGGGCCAGCGGTCAAGAGGGTCGCCCCGACCCCTCTAGGGGGGGTGGGGGCATCCCACCCCCCATCACCCCGCTCCGGACGCTCCTTAGCTCCCCTTTGTCGGCCTGTCCCACACCAGATAGCACAACAAAGGCTGTTGCTGCTAAGGAAACCAGGGCTTGTCTCATCGTCATGATGAAACCTTTCCTCCGTCATCACCCCAATCTTCCCACATGCAGCATTGTGTAGGTCTTTGAAAACCCAAATGCTCTTTACTATCTGCATGGCATTGAGAAAAATAATAATTCAATTAAATAAAACATATGAAGCTGCAATACAAATATAATTTGTAATTTATGTTGACATAACAGAAGTCATACTGCACTGTCTTCACAGTATTGTCAATCTTTTGATGACAATGATGTGCCCTTTTTATGGTCAAATTAGATGCCGCTTGTCCACTACAACTTTGATGGTAACAGATCATTATTTTCCCTTTCAGTCACTATATTTGAAAAGAAAGCGGATAGTGTGTGTGTGTGTGTGTGTGTGTGTGTGTGTGTGTGTGTGTGTGTGTGTGTGTGTGTGTCCACATGTAAGTGAGTACACAAGTGCGAGAGGGAGTAAATAAGATGTCCCTTTAAGACAGCAGCACCTCTATTTTTCCAGTGGCGTTGTAATGAAATGAAATGTGTCTAATGTGCGGGATCGGGGAGAGAGGCGGCCGGAGTGAGAGGGTGTTTCATCTGTGCATGTGGAGCTCAGCGAAGCTTTGATGTGAGAGCTCTCATGTAGTGAGCAGGGCTTTGGGCACAGGGAAAAGGACAGCACTTGACAGGTACAAAGCATGGCTGATAGCGGTCACGGGTGCATGCAGTGAGGAAAGTGGATGGTATGGTTGCATGAATTTGAGGTTGTATGTGTGGCTGTTTGCTGAATAGGAGCATATAAATGCTCTTCTTCGCATTGCACTTGTATTTTAGTGCATTTATGTATCTGTGCGCATGCATCTTACATCTTGAGAATCAGCGTGCCGTCTATAGGTTTCCGTTGAAATTGGATCTCTGGCAGCTTACTTTATTAGTCTTCTGTCGGGGGTCTGTTAGGATTGGGGCAAACGGCGCTCCCTTTTCTCAACAGCCTTTGCTCCACTTCCTTGTTTCAGCAACACGCAGCTCCCGATTCGCTGCTCAGACTTGACTGACAAGGGTGAAAGTGTCACCCTGCATGGCATATCCAATAAGATGAGGAGGAGGGGAAAAATGTCTGCAGGCTACAGTCTGGTTTGAGATCTGAACGAGGCACAATGGCTGACCGGGAAGAAATGCTAAGTTGGAGAATAAGCGAGAGCAAAGCATTGGCATCATCATTTGTTTGCATTTCGGTTGACATCAAATACAAGTACAAAACTCCTTACAGGGAGGAGGAACATAGAAAAAACACAGAGTGTTCCTCACTAGAGAGGCACGAAGGAACTGAAAGGTAAGGTAAATACTGTAATAACAAGTACACTCTCGCTCTCCCTCCCTGTCAGGGCCACCCTGCTCTGCGTGACCTTGTCTGTCTCCGTCTCTACGTGAGCTTTTTTTGCATGCAGGGTCCCTTTATCCATCAGATCTCCCTCTTTTCTCTCTCTCTCTCTCTATTTTTCCCACTCCTCCTCTCCCTGAGGCTGAGATACCACACAGATCGCACAGTAATGTCAGATTAAGTCACGGTGCCCCCTTTCTCATTTTAACAGAGCACCAGTCTTGAGACCCCCCATACCCAACCAAACACACAGCTATGTTTCTCTGAGAGCAGAAGGGTGGGAGAGCACTTACTGTACCAGTGGGGCTATGAAAAGACATGTGTGGATCTTAGGGGTGATGTGAGAGTGGATGAGACGGGATTGTCATCAGCCTGTCAGCACAAAATCAATCATCCTCTTGATAACTAGCGATACCCTGGGGCCATGCAGTACTTCCAGAGAAGACCTAAAATATTATTATCATCGTCTCTTTAAAAAAAAGACAGCAAAATGTAACAATCGAAAACAAATTAATGAGCTTAAATTACACCAAAATTGGGTGGCATAAATTGCAATACATACATATGAGATACCAGAGCTAAAAAAAATGTTTTGATCCTCTGTTTAACCCATGTTTGTTTAAGCAATCAATTGAAAAGCCAACACAAACGTTTACATAAGAAAAGTAAGACAAACTGGAGCTTCATATCACCATCTGCCCCTGAGTTAATTTCAAACAAATTGCCCACTGCATGGGTTTCTCCTCTTATAAAGAGTACACATTTAATTAAGTTCTAAATTCAACTTTTCACTTCAAGTTCAAAGACTGCATTCGGTGTTCGCTTCCACTAATGTAGTCGTACACTAATTTGGTCAAAGTAAATAAGACTCTGTGCTAATGATTATCTTTTTCTTGATCTTAATGAGCACAAATAGTTTAGGTCAGAATAAGATGCCAACCTTTTGAGTTAGTCAAGTAGTTTTGTCTGAAACAAGCAGCAGAGTTTTTAACCTTGGCATGGATGTCTGGGCTCATTTGGATATTGTTTATATGTAGAGCTGAATATTTATAAATGAGTTCAAAGTGGAGCAGTGGGGTGGAGGAAGTGGAGAGAATAGCACAACTTCAGATCCCTGATGCCTCAGCTTCTTTTCATGCTCGCATTTACATTTCTTTCTCTCCGTTTCACTTTCTATTTCTCTCTTCCTGTCTCGCTCCTCCCGACCTGTCTATTTTCAGCACCTTAGTGAAAGGATAGACATAAAGACACTCACGCAGACACTGTTGAGTAACTCACTCAGTGCAATGCCAAAGCCAGTTTATGCGTCAATTATTTGCCATACTCGACGTCTGTGAATCTGTGAATTTGTTCAGTCACGATCCCTGTTCAATGGTTGATCAAGCATCTGAGCGTCTGGACAGACAATGCCACATAAACACACACACACACACACACAGACACAGACACACACACACACACACACACAGACACACACAGACACACACACACACACACACACACACTTCGTATGCCTGATTCATCTGCTCTCAGCACGACACACACAGAGGGAGGTGCAGGGTTGGGGCTGGGGGTTGTTAGATTGGGGGTGGATGTAGCATTAATCACCTTCCAGGTGGAAATTGTCAGAGCTATCGATTGTGCAAGTAAATGTTACACAAGTCATTTGTCATTTTTTTACAGAAGACCAGCGTGTCATTCGCAGAGACACAACTGTGAATGTTAACTCAGCAACACTGATATTTTAGAGCTGTCTCACCAGGTGTGTATTCAGCTCCATAGCCCCTTAGCAGACATCCAAATATCTGAATGATGAAAGTTTGATTACATCTTTTTACAATAAAACTTTTTACAATTAGAAAAAATTAATATGACATCCCCAAATAAAATGTTATAATAAGCAATGTCTCAGCCAGCAATGTAGCTTAGGCAGATTATCAAATCACCTGCATAATAAATAAACAATATTTCCAGTATACTTTAATATTGGAGTATCAAACACGTGCTTGCCACATATAAGGCAAAGGAAATACAGAACGCAGGAAGAGTCCTCTTTCCACAGAGGGAAAGCTATGGGGAAATAAATACAGGAGGCTTATTCTGATGCCGTTAGCATTTTGATTTATATATTCTATATTGTCTCCCCTAAGCATACACATGTATTTTTAATGAGGGCACAGAGAGATATAGATCATGGAATGATAGGTGCCTCCATACCCTCCTGCCTAACTATTTAATGTATAAATCAGGGAGAGAGGTGAGCAGAGGGGGGTGGGGGGGCAGAGAAGCTACAAAAAGAGGAAAGGTGGGAGGAGAGGAAAGCATCCCAGGAGCAACCCTGTCCTGAAGGCCACTAATAACCGTGCACGGAAGGAAGGAGGAAAGGCAAAGCCTGAGTTCAATGAGCCTGGGAAGGAAGGACTATGATGCTTAATGAAGATGATGATGATTATCATGATGATGGGTATAAAAGAAGAAGTATTTGGCTGCTATTCAAAATCTCATTTCTGAACGAGACTAGACAAAAATAAGGCATCTGACCTCTGCAATGAAGTATCCATCTATGTGGATCAAGATGAGAACACTGAAACTAAATGACACCAAAAAGGAGTGTGCCTTTCAGTAAAGAAATTGAAGAAATTCCACCGCCATATAGAAATTCCTAAAGAGCACTGTCAACGAATGTTTCTACTTCACCATCTGGACAGGTAGTTAGTGCGTTAACACACACGGACACACGCGGTAGGTGTGAGACGCATGGCCATATGTACGGACTGAGTTGGTCGGGGTCAATGGCAGGACACATCTCAACATTGTAGACGCATGAACATATGTATACATGCATGTGTAGGCACAGACCGAGGCACATACATATTTCAATGGGAGAACAATACAAGTGCATGTGTGTATGCCACGGTAAATTACAAAGAAGTTACAGTAAATGTGTTGCAATAATTAACGTGTGCCATCTCGTGTACATTTTTACAAATAATTACATAATAGGTCATGAAAAGAAGATTCAAAGAAATGTTGACGATTGTGACTGCTCGGTTGCGATGACAAATGTGTAGGTGTGGTGCACTAGGTGTCATCTACCAGTAACCGACACTGTGTTTGAGAATAAGGACACCGTGCTGTTGCGTTCAGGGTATTAATCTCACTGAACATCACAGGACCACAATGACCTCCGTGGGTCAAAGGTCAAAGAGGAATCCCTTCACCCTTGCCCTGTTATTGTGACCTAGAAGGGAGAGCCACAGAGAAAACTGGAGGTCCCGTCGATGTTGCTGACTGTTGCTATGTGAGGTGTGTGTATTTCATGTTAAGTGTGACCTTTCATGAGACAAAATTATATGAAATATTAATTTCTAACTTGATGTAGTGGAACAAGCCACAATCATGCAACCAGGCAATAAATGAGAAGACCACAGTATTGACACACAGACACAGAACCGTAATGACACACACACAGTACAACAGTCCAAGAGTCTGACCTCTCTCTAAGTGGAGCTGCACCACAGGTCCATGAGTCAGGGGAGGTCACCACAGCCAATCACAAGCTGTGTTTGAAGTGTGAAGGGTAAACACTATGGCTGCTCTGTCCTGCCATTTACTCTACTTATTTTCACAGAATGTAAGCTAGAAAAGTAGTGGCAGAGAATATAGTTTATCTGTGTGTGCATATGCATGTATTTCTGTGTGTTCCAGCATATTTTCCATAGTGTCATTACCACATGGCCGGGTTTATGCTTCATAGCACACACATGGAGCTACGCATGTATGTTGGAATCCCCTTCATCCTCTCACCATACGGCCAAATACACGTACAGAAATCCATGCTGTGGCAACTAAGGAAACCATGCATGGAGCAATAGACATTTTCCTATTAACCCGATGTAGCCTTCAAAAAAGGCTGAAAAGCAATTTACCATGGAAAGCGGCTGTAAAACACATCCTCTCTCTCACACACACACAGACTAACCCCCTCAACCCCACCGCCACCACAATCCTCACTAGAAGCTCTTTCAAATCCACCACTTTTTTTAAGACCACCTGTTGTCTATTATTTTTACATACTGCTTTTCTCATAAATCATAACACTCTGTAATTAATCAAGCTGTCAAAACAGGGACCGGAGGTCACCTGGCAGGGTCGGAGGTGGTTACAGGGCCGATGGAGGTCAGGGTCACACCACATTCCTCATTATCAAGTTGGGATGGGAGAGGGGCCGAGCAAACAAAAGCGAAAGCAGATGGAGGGGGGGGGGGGCCTCAGATGAAAAAGAGGGCTAGAGAGACAGAAAGAGAGGGAGAAGGAGAAATTGACAAAGAAAAGTGAAAGAAGCTGTCAGCTGCCTTCAGATGAAGACAGGGGAGGCGATTCTGAGAAGGGAGACATCACATAAAGAGGTGGAAAAAAGGGAAGAGAAAAAAGAGAGAGGCATTAAAAAAAGAACAAAAGAAATCTACAAGATGTTTCTACTGTATAGACCTGAAATTGGCTGCAGGGAGGAGAGAGAAGAGAGAAGGAGGTAGGGTGGTGTGGCTTCTTCGATGGGAAAATAGGGAATCAGCTGTGGAAGTAAGATTGTTATCTCGTTCTCTCTCCTCCTGTGTGTGTGTGTGTGTGTGTGTGTGTGTGTGTGTGTGTGTGTGTGTGTGTGTGTGTGTGTGTGTGTGTCTGTGTGTCTGTGTGTGTGTGTGATGAGGCAGACTGATATCTTTCTCAGAGGAGAGTGTATCGGTGTCTCAGTGGGTTGAGAGCCAGTTCAGAGACAGGACCACGGGCCTGGAGTGGCATGTCACCGACTCCACAATACACACTACTGATTAGATCATACTGATTAAACTGTCACACATACACATAGATACACATTCACACACACACAGATAGACGGACAGAGAAGCTGAATGAGTGTGCTGTCTTTTCTCAAATTATTTCTTTGTCGATCACTTGTGAAGTTGGCGTATTTGGGAAATTAGAGACAGAAGATGAAAAACACTATCATATTATGTTAATAATAGGTTAATGTTTTCTCATGTCTTCCTGGATCACTTAGTAATATTAAGTATGGCATGTGTGGCAAAATGTGTTGACAATCAAGTAAAGTGAATTATCTCGTTATGCTGAGTGTGAATATGTTATTTGAAGTTATGAGTGCACAATCAAACAAGATGGGAAGAAAAACAACAAAGAAGCTAAATGCTCGGTAGGGGGGATGAAAGACCGGGACAGTCGCCGGAGTGACGGAGAGCGGAAAAGAATAACAATTTAAAAAGTGCAAATGCCGCGGAACTCCTCACGCTATGATCGCGTCCCCCTCCCCTGAGTGGAGCTTGAATTCTCAGGCGTGGCTCGCTATCAAAAACATCACTCTTGAATGAGGCGCCGACCATTGCGCAAAATTAGCTGTCACCCTTTCCTCAAAATCTTTGTTAATCTTGTTTCCAGTGTTTGCGGATTTATCAGCACATGCATCAATGTCAGCTCCTTGGTTACTGAGCCGCACTACTTGGGAGAAGATATAATTAAAAATGTTTGGGGCGTGGGGTGCGGGAGGGGAGGGCTGCTGGGGAGCAGGAGTGCTTGGAAAGACGGGGCGGGGGTGGGGGTGGGGGTGGGGGGGTGGGGGGGGTGTCTGGGAGGAGGAAGGTGAAGTCTTCCTTTCGTCTCGTAGTTTCCCCTGGGAGCCTGCGGAACACAGAGCCAGTGATAACAGACAAACGGGCTGGGCCGCGCTTCTCTTCCTCTCCCGCTCACTTGCCGGTATCACTCGGGTCAGCGTGTGCTGCTATCTCTTTAATGACGTTAGCTCCACTGATCTGGCCGTGGTCGGGAAACTGGTCTCATTGTTAACTGCCACTTGACACAGAGAAAAACAACAGCTAAATGCATCCATCTCGTGATATAACCGCCTTATCAACAATTGAATGCGCAACTAACCTATCCAGAGGGTTTCGACCGCGGTCGGAAGGAAGGACAAGCAGGAAGACATCATTCAGTACACGACG
Source organism: Ophiodon elongatus (assembly GCA_016806645.1). NCBI lineage: Eukaryota > Metazoa > Chordata > Actinopteri > Perciformes > Hexagrammidae > Ophiodon > Ophiodon elongatus. The sequence goes on from JACSYO010002128.1 coordinate 273,864, forward strand.
TGCATGGACATCATTTTGGAAAGAGCCAATGGGTGTGAATAAAAAAAAAATCTGAAGATACAATTCATTCTGTGATTCTTTAAGCATGCGTTTGCAATGTTCACTGACTTAAACTAAAACTCTTTGACATCTGGAGGGGCGGTGATGAATTACACTGTGCCACCACAGCTTGATCCTTGATACGTTTCCAGCATATCTCTTAGTATCATGTGGCTTCTCAAAAACCTTCACTTGCCTATCTAGCCCGCGTCAAGGGACATGGGACATCATGCAATAGAAATTCAAAGTCCAAGTCTCCCTTGCTAACTCACAGATACAAACACACACCCGGCACACATATAGACATTTATAAAAAAAAAAACACACAAACACCCCTCTGGGAGTGCGGTTGTGATGCTGAGACATCTCAGAGAGCCGTGCCACAGTACCAGCAGGTTTCAAAGCTGTGAGGACAGAACTCTGGCCACAGACATGACAGCTCAGGAGACGACTCAAGAGGATGACAGACACATGTTTAAAACATAGCGCATAAATGCAAACCCCTTATGAGATGACACCTACCATAGTGGCCCTCTGTCTTTCTCCCAAAAGATTGGGGTGTCAAAGAAGGCGACAACTGTGCGCCCTTATGCGTGAATATCTATTACAGAAATTGGAAAAACTGGACATACTATGTGTGTGTCTGTGTGTGTGTGTCAATCAACTGTGGCCACATTTGGGTGTTCACATCTTAGCTTGCCTGCGGTCATAATAGCAGGAAGGGGTTAAATGGCAGTTAAGAACAGGATTTTAAGAAAGACAAGATGTATTCAATCCAGCAGATTTTTCCTGCATCGTGACGAGGGATGCCATAATAGTCCAGATCGAAGTTCACTGGTCTTAGAGACAAGAATACCTATCCCATGGCTTCGGCCTTTCTCTGCCATGTTGATGAAGGGTGAACAGTAAGGTGGACACGCCTTAACCTCTCACCATGCCCGATACAACGTCAGCAACGAGAGCAAAGCTTTTTATCAATGCTCACTTATTCTCTTCTTCTCTCGTTCTCTCCTCCTCGGGTGCTTCTTCCTCCCTCCTTTTCTCCTCCATCCAGACCTTTAAGTGCGGTCTGGCAGGTTTGGCTGGGAGGTCGCGTATTCCCCCTCTTCATTAGTGAGAAAATGGACTCTGGTAAACGCTTGTTAAAGCCCTTACCTACACTCCCCCAGTTAATGGGAGTGATCCATTTGTGTCCGTTTCTGCCTGACAAGGCTTTACTGGAAGATTAATAGTGCGGTGTCAGGCCACGGCCACCCTCTGTCCCGTTCTCATTTCCTTTCTTCTGGGACGCACACATGCAATAATGGAGCCCCGTCTTTTGTTGTAACACCATGATTAGCAAAGGAGAAAAAAAGCACTGGAATGACAGAATGAGAGAAAGAATGGAGGAGAGGAGGGGAAAACAAAAGGAATATAAGAAAAAACTCTTTCCTTCATGATGTGGTACAAGTGTAGGTTTTAAGGTTGTGAATTACAGGCACTTGACAATGGCAGTGTAATATTATTAATTAATCTCCATGTGAGGTGATGAGAGATATAATGAATCACTTATGGATATTTCATCTGTTTTTAAGGCTTTATCTTGGCATGATCCACAGAGAGGTCTTTGAACGAGTTGACGACGTATGACAGAAAAAGAGACAGAAACAGGGAATTCATTTGGTGAAATAATAGAGACAGAAAAAAGAGAGAGAGAGAGAGAGAGAGAGAGAGAGAGAGAGAGGGAGTGAGAGAAAGGAGTGGGGAGAAGTCCTTAAAGGGCCACCCAGGGTTTTGTCTATCACCCAGGCCCCCCAGCAATCCCTCTTCCTTTCGGGGATGACACTGTCAAGTGTTCTGTCCCTTCACTGGGTGAACGGGATAATCGCTCTTAATAATTACACGGACATTCCCGGGAAGTCTGTCCTGTCCGGGAAGAGCAGTTCTTCAAATGAGAGTCCCATGATGCAACAGGCCTGGACATGTGCCATATAAATGTAGAATTGAAATCTAGACAGAATACTTTATTTTGTTTTTGTATTTTTTTTCTTTTTATTTCATCTCTCTGGGTCTTTTCTCTCTGGCGATTTCTCTGATGGGCCGACCAACAATCTGGTAAACACACAAACAGACACAGACAGGCGACCTGCATGGCAACCCCCTCCTCACTACATCACAGTCGGTGCCAATGGAGAGCAGGGTGTTTCTCAAAGGAGAGTTTGGGGGATTGGGGCTGGTGGTGTCTCATTAAATTCTTGGGATTGTCTAATTGTCTTCCGCAGACCTCCGAGAGACTAGTATATTATACTCATTGCAATTAACTAAACAAAAGAGCCGAACCGCCCAAGCACTGGGGACAAGGCTGGCTAGGGGGAGCAAGTCGTCCAGCCGGGACCAGCACAACAAAACACAAACACACACACACACACACACCAGACGAGAGTGCAGTGCAGAGAAACACCAAAGAACAAGAGAAAAGATATGAAGGAGAGCAAAAAATGAAGGGGGAATAAAAGGGGAGGGGAATGAGTGAGGACTCAAGACAGATCTTGGGATTGGTCAGATGTCAGAGTCGGGTGAGAGGTCGGGGTGAGACAGGGTGAGGCGAAAGAGGAGGAGGGTGTCTGTGCTCATTTGAGACGCACCTTTGTGCTGGACCTGTCTTGTTTACCGCACTACAGCTTAGCAGTGCGAGGGTCCTATTCAGGGTCCAGGCCTTTCAGAAGGTACTGAAGGAGCCCTTAAGCCCACTTAACTACCATTTTCACACACTCTGCCTGCTCTCCTCTTTGTCCTTGCCTCCATTACATCAAACGCAGGAACAAAGGCGGGGAACAGAAACTGGGACTGGCAGAAAGGCGCCCATCACAAATATTAATTTGAAAAGGTGTTGGAGAGTAGAATCTACTTTTATGCACAAGGACAACTTGGGATTTTTTTTCACTACCTTGTCGGGGGGCTCTTTGGGGGCCGCAATGAGCTTGGTTTTCAGGCTAAAGGGGAGGCTGAGGACTTGCAGCACAATTATCCAAGAATAAGGGGCTTGAGACGTGGCACACTGCTAAAGACTGAGCACACACAAGCACACACACATGCACGCACACTGCCTATTAAATAAGCTCCAAACATCAGGCCTCATTCACTTGCCAGAGCTATTAGACAGAGCAACAAACTCAAAGAAGACACACACACACACACACACACACACACACACACACACACACACACACACACACACACACACACACACACACACACACACACACACACACGTTGGCATACTGCAGCGGTTGGCATACAAAAACTTAAGCAACCTACTACTGTTCTCCAGAAAAAATATACTGAATACAGGCAACTACAATCGTATAAAAGCATACATACAGTAGATAAAAAAAATGGTCGAGTAAGAAAATCAATCACGAAACGTTTAAAACAGCGCTTTCATTCGGACACACTTGATCGAAGTGTATTTGCTGGCAAGTAGATGGGTTTGTAAAACTGACCTTGAATTGACTGGTGGAAAGATAATTGTCTGAACTAGAGGTAATCCACAGTCCACCGCTCTTATTGCTATTAGCTCAGAAACACACATAAGACGCACACACACACACACACACACACACACACACACACACACACACACACACACACACACACACACACACACACACAGGTGCAAGGCGAATGCGTTTTCCGTGGAATGCTGTTTTAGTCAGATCACATGAGAAAGTGGGGTGAAAAGTTTACGCTGCCGTTACAAATCAGAAAAAAGTGTTCATGCCTCTTTCTGACGTTGTCCAACACACACACACACACACACACTTGTAAAACCAACTTCCCCAGTTCAGGCAGTCATGGCCAGGGTAGTGTGGTATGCTGAAAAGCCCATCCTGTGTGTATAGATGGTGTATCACTCTAATCTGCAGGATACAAGAGCTGCAGTCCCGCCCCCACCTCCATCTCAGTCTGCCCACACTCCAGGTCTCGCTGCTGGTCAAACCAAACCCTGGCCTGCCCTGGCTCTGGCTCTCAGCGGGCTGGCTCTCACCCAGATACTCTGGCTGACCCTGCAAACATGTGGTCAAGTTGGGCACGGCCGACCCTCATCTCTCTCAGGTGTGGGGTGGGAATGGTTGGATGGTTGGATGGAAAAAAAAGGAGAAGAGGGATGAGGAGAAACAGGGCACGGGCTGACTCAAAAACTAACTCATATCTTTTTTTAATCATTTGTAAAAGCAAAACAAATAATAAATAAGCAAGCAGCGACACCCCCTCCTGCCGCAGTGAGTTAAAAAATGTATATTACTCTCCGCTTGGTACCACAGTGGATGGTAGGAAGCTGCTGTGTGTTTATGCATATGTGCTTACAATTACCAGCATGTGTGCAAGCAAAGGACCTGTCCACTCACCCACATAGGAACTCCTGAGAAGGAGCGAATGCAATAGGGGGAGTGCCCATTTGGATCTCTAACAGAGCAGACACTGCCAGAATCAAACCCCGGCTCAGTGGGGCGGCAGGCGGGCAAGGCAAAGCCACTTGATGCTGGGAGGGACACTCTATTCACCTTGGTAACCCCCACCCCCCCTTCAAAAAACATACACACTTACAATTACTAATAATCTGCTTCTGATGTCTGCCTACGGTGCGTTTGCTAACATTACTAGAATGAGAGAGAGCGAGAGAGACTGGAAGACAGAAAGGACAGTCTCCAGGTGTCCAGTAATAGTACTGACGTTTTTCTTTGTGCTATTTTCGTCGACCACACACTGAGGATTAAACATTTCACATAACTGCTTTGCTCCCAAGCTTCAAGAAAAATAAGGAATTAATAAGTGAATAAGTGTCAAATCCACCTCATTTGAGAATGAGAGAACAAGATTCAAGCAAATGGTGTGTAAATAAGAAAAAAAAGAATTAAACAAAATATCAGCTTTTGTTTTCTTGCTCATTCAGCTGCAGGATGGATGAATATGTTAGGTAAGATAACTTGACCTGTTGATGGATACATATCATTTTTAAGGTATATACTGTATTAGAAAATCTTAGAGAAGAAAAACATCAACTTCTATTTGGCCCAACATACAATAACCTGATATCTATATACACATATAGATATATAGATGTAGATATACAATAAAATACAATAGCAAGCTTGTCAGTATATTTACTCTAAGTACTATTGAATCCTGGACAATTTTCCAAGTGACACAGCAAACAAGTAAGCTACTAGCAAGCTAGTAATCCTCCCTTTTGCTGCAGACTCACAATACAGGGATTTTCTGAGGGCTCGCCACAGAACGTTGCTTAGCAAAAGAAAACAGAAGGGAGATATGGGCGGTTGCAAAAAGAAGTGATGGGTCTAGAATGAAGTCAACATAAGACATATTGTCGACAATGTTAAAAGTAACATTTTGAAGAATTAGCATCCAACTATTAACCCTAACTGGTTAATAGCAGTGTATATAAGCTCATTCCTGCCCAGTCTCAATTTACAAGTTTTTGTAAAATGTCATACAAGTCAACAAAACAAACACAAAGAAAGACAAATTAATTTGTAATAAACTAAAAGTCAGTGATGATAAACTAGTACAGGCACTCTTTCAGAGCAAATGCTGCTTAGCTTAAGGGCAATAAAAGGGTAGATGGGAAAGGAGGGAGCCGTGTAAGAGTGTGTGTGTGTGTGTGTGTCAGATGCAGGTTATAGAATGAGAGGAGGGGGAAAAAAAGAAGAAAGTCTGAGTTGAGGATACCACCACAGCAGTACATCTCCGGGGGAGAGTGGTGGGTGTTTCGATGACAAAGCCGTCTATTTCCATAGGCTCTCTGTGCCTGATCTCCCTTTAGTCCCTCAGAGCGACGGCCTTGATCTGGGCAAACAGTGAGTGTGTATATGTGTGTGGGTGCATTTATCTGCTCACATCATTTCTAAGTTGATGGTACTGACTCACAGCTGGTATGCAGTGCTACAATTTCTTGTCCATCCGCTCTTTTATAGACCCTATTTCGGACACAGAGGAAAGAAGAGCCACGTCTACGCTAACAAGTGCTAACATCACTGCATTTTAGCATTTAAGCAGGGAGTATCTGCAGGGGGGTGGTGCACAAGAAGTCCATAGAAATGGGGAGATAGCCTGGAGGGAGACTGAGAGAAGAGATGTAACAAAAGATGAAGGATGAAAACAGTGTGATAGTGGGAGCTGAAGATGAGCAGGAAGGTAGCAATCCATTCAAATCCATGACTTGATATGAAAAAGTGAGAGAGTAGATTTTTTTTTTTTTTTAAAGATGGACAGACACAGAGACAGATAGACAGACGGACAGAGACAGACAGCAAATGGGGCCCAATTAAGTCAGAGGGAGAGAGGGGAGCAAAAGGGAGAGAGGAATAGAGAGTGTTGATCTAGCCTGACAGTATACTGCCACCCATCTGTCTGATCTGGTACAACAGCCCCTGCTCTTCACACATCTGTCCTGTCGCTCAAGTTTCATATTATTCAGAAAAACACAACCATAAGAAAGGTAAGATCTGAGGCCGGGAAATGATGAAAGCCCTAAAGAGATTACATGCAGACAGTGACAGTTTTAGAGAGAGAAGGATAGAGAAGTAGAGAGAGGAAAAAAGAGGAAAATTGTGTCTGTTCCACAAAGCCTGTTGTATCAAAAGGTTGCATAGAAGCCTGGAGCAAACGTCTGCTCACCTGCCAGCCCAGTCTGACCAAATCTCTCTTCGCCTCAGTCTCTCACCCTCATCACACACATAAAAACAACCAAATGCACACAAAATCAAATTCTATTCATTTTTTTATTTAATTGACATCAGACTAACAGTTTAAAAAACATGTGCACCCATCTAAGAAGATATAAAAGTGCTCTAAATTTTCCCCAAACTCCACCTCTTGTTGATATCAGCATGAATCCTGTTTAGGAATTCCCCGGCTGAGGAACAGGGATGGCTGCTGGGCTGGGCTACCACCAGCCTTGGTTCATGTACAGGTTCCAGTTCATCAACAGTTCACGCATACTCTCATCTTTTTGAAGCAGCATCCCATCAGCTCCGGATCATGATTATTCAGGACAGAGAAGAGAAGCGTGGCGTGCCATCAATATAACATCTGCCCTTCTCCCTCCCTTCCTGTCTCTCGTTTTTCTTTTACACACACAAAACTCCTTTAGAGAGTTTGCGCTGCAGCATTTAAACTCATGTTCTGACCCTATGTGATGATCCATGCCAAGTAATCATTCGCCTTTCGCTCTCATTTTGCAGTGCCTCCCAGGCTACAAAAAGTACACTGCCCTAAGCTTTGAACCTTTAACCATCCAATTTGATGAACTTTGAGGATCTTATTTTCCACATCTGTAGAAGTACTTTGTATATTATAAATTCCTGAACATAAATAGGAGCATGGGAAAAGGCATCCCTTGCCCCAAGTAATACTGAATTGTTTTTACTACGAATTAATTAAGAGTTAATCAGGTTGGTGTATGTGTGCACACTCACTCTCACTCTCTCTCTCTCACACTCACACACACACACACACACACACGACCAATTAGAGTTTATACTGGATTGCATTCTAGCAGCTATCTGACTGACTTATCCAATATTCACGACAACCACTAAATCAAGACTCTCCACTCTCTCTGTGTTTCACTTATTGTAGCTTTAAAACATATACTAACAAAGCACACAGCATTATTATCACTTTCCTTCAAGTTGTATAAACTGCCTTTAAAGTTGTATTAGTTGGCATATATTTAACTAATTAGCTAGAGGTGAGCCTCGAGTAAAACAAAAGGAGAATGTCCCTGCTGCCATTAAAGGGCAGCTAAAACACTTTAAAGAAGGAAGTGATGCACATCAGTGTCTTCCACTCACAGCATAAAGGAGGATATGATTTTTTTTAACGAACGTTGTGAATCAGGATCCCCACCAGCGAGCCAGCTTGCTTTTCCTGCACTGCCACCCACTGCCAACATATGCCACTTCCATACACAAGTAAAAGCACAAGGAAATTTACACAAACTACACACATAGACACAAGCACATATGAGCATTAATACACATGCTAACACTTCCAACCCTCTAATAAACACATATCCTGTTTATACACACATCCAAACACACAAAAAACTTTTTCTTCTCATCTGGCCTCCTCCGCTCCTTGTCTTTATTTTAATCTGCAGGAGAGGAGTTCACCAAGAAGTCAGCGGGGCAGAAAGGAGTTGCGCCTCCAGCGTCACACACTTGCATACACACACACACACACATCCAGACATGAACATGTAAAGCTACAGGGACTCGCAGCAGGATGGTGCAGAATGGGGAACAAGGCAAGGTGGAGGTAGGACGCATCAGCATTTTAAATTAACCAATGGTAAACAGAGAACAATTTGACATGAAGAACCCCCCGCATGACTTCCCGTAGCGATGAGAAAAATAAAAGAACAAAGCATGAAGAAGTGCACAATTCTGACAAAGACGTTTGTGAAGCAAAAAAAAAAGATGAAGATATTCATTAGTGTTCTTATTTATGCACATACATTACACCTTTAATAATATTTATTTCAAAAATACACTGGAGCGTGGCAGGGGGGGTGGGGGGGAGGGGGGGGGGATGGGAGAAAAGGACTGATGGTGGTATAAATGAGTGAGAGACAAAAAAAGAGAGTGAGAATGAGAGAGAGAGAGTGCTCTGTATGTAGGTTATTGCAGTCTCACTGCACCACTCTTGAATTTCAAACGAGAACCCTGGGCAGAGCAGGGAGCAGAGGAGAGAGCAGAGGAGAGGAAAGGGAGGAAAGACTGAGAGGCGGCAGGGCGAGAGAACGAGCAGCGAGAACACTGGAGGCTAACGGGAGGCAGGCAAGAGAAGTGGTTAATAATGACACATCTTAACTAAAGGGGGGCAACAGACAGGAGATGGTGGAAGAGAGGAGAGAGGCATGGACCTGGAAGAGGGGCTGAAAAGGTGAATGATAGGCTTAAGATATCTACATGAAACAGACACGTGTTAAGTTGTTTCTCTTTGGACTTCATCTTTCGTTCTATTCCCTCAGTCAGTCTGTGCAGCCTGCGCATGCTGTTGCATTTGTGAGTTATTTTCTGTATGAGCAAGTATCCAACTGCAATTACTGGTACAAGTGCAAATGTGTGCATCAGTACACACTTCAATGTGTATTTGTTTATGTTTGTGTGCATCCAGGTGTTACTTTGTGTAAGTCTGTGAGTGTGTGCACACTAATTTCTGCTTGTGTGCGAGTGTTAGGCTGCAGCATCTCTCTAATTGTTGGTGTATTAGAGGGCCAGCTCTTTGATCTGGGGGCTGTGCCGGGCCTCAGCACTCGCTACACAGGGTGGTCTCCCATCATGCTCGGCTGATCACAGAAGCAGCCTCACTATTGGCTGCCTGGCAGGCCCTCCCATCGGCCTCGATGCTACACGCCTCTGACAACTTCATTAGCCCGACTCGACCCTCCAAGTCTCCTCTTCTACTCTGATCTGCCAGCAACAAGACGCTAGCACTGGTACTGCTGGCACAGAACCAGGAGGAGTGCAGGGAAGTGTTTTATACATACATCAAGTAGTATGGTAAGAAAAAAGACAACACAAAAAATAAAAAATGAAAACATTTGGTTGAATAGTAGTTAAGTAGTTGATGGAATGTTTTCAAAATCATGAGTGTAAAAATTGACAAAGGTTCACAGTTTGTATGTATATTATGTTCTTTGTGACTTAACACTGCATTCACGGAGGTGTACTATCCCATTATTCACAGACTAAGAATTTATGATTTTTTTTAATCTGATGAATAAGGTGGAATGAACACGAGGAAGAACGATGAATGGAATTGTAATATTCTGTCCTCTATTATATGGCTATTTTATTACATTAAAGGCATCTCTGTCAATCAGTCTGTCTCCCTCAGTCTTCTTTTGCCTCCTCTCTGAACATCAGCATACACTGTGCACGGTTTGAGAACTTGAGACTTTTGCCAATACAAAAGACTATGTTTATAATCTCACAGCATTCTGCTTTAATCCCTCCTCCTCTCCACTGAACCCCGAGGCTGGGTTTTAGGGCCACTTAAGGTGTCTGTGTATGGAGAGCACCGTGGTAATATTCTTTACATTGATGTATATGTTGCAGATGGACTTACAAAGAATACCAAAGAATATTGAATCGTATAAAAGGAAATTGCTGTCATTTTACAAGGACCAAGAACTGCTGTTTGTTTAATGCTTCATATGTGAATATTAAGTAAATACAAAAATAGGATCTATAACCAGTCTAAATCAATGGCTGACACACTGAAGCCCCACTTTCTCTTGAAATATCAAATATCGAAATGAGCGTTCATCTCTGATGCTTCAGCTTGTCACAACAAAAACAGATTGGCAGTCCATATCATCAATAGGCTTGACTCGTTTACAGGCGTAGCTGACACATCTAGGACAAAGCATTTATAACATCCCATTTTAAATGACAGTAGTCATGAATCTGATCCCATTAAAAAAAAAATGTGGTTGTCTTTTATTTCTGAAATTGTCCCTACTGCTGAATATGTAAACCCTTCAGTTTCCCGGCCACTCAAACTTTTTTTCCCCTAAACAACTGAAAGCAACTATCTCCCTTCTCGGGACAACAGATTTAGTGCACCTGGCCAGCTCTTTGGACTGATTCGATTTTCAGGCTGTGAACAAGACAGGTACTTGTAATACTGGGGTTTGGTAGCCGGTAGAGCAGGTAATCCAGGTTTACCATCGTTGTAGCTCAGTGGTAGATAGGCGAACTATTGAACCCTGTCCCTGCAGCGGAGGCATGGTAGTGTAGCAGGCTAATTAGCCAGTCATAGGGATGAAAAAAAAAGAAAAAGAGATATCTCTCTCTTCCTCCCCTGCTCCAATTCTACTTCTTTTCATCTCTCATTCATGAGCCCTTGGTGGTGCCCTTGGCATTGGGTATGTAAACTATCAATTCATACCATCACACACAGACTCAGGGCTGGCATTATAAAACCATAGCACATGTTGCATAATGAGCACACAGCTTAATGAAGTTGTTTCAGAGGTGATGCTGTGTGGAAAAGAAAAATCAGATTATTTCACAATTCTGAGATATATTTTATTTAATGTGAATATAAATGTAGTCTTTTGGATGTTATTTCAAATATATCCTTTAGATACTATGATATATCAAATCCATTGACGTGGGCTACGTGACGTCACCCAGAGGTTTCTGAAGCTCAAAGAGGGCGGCTCTGGCCATCGCCATCTTGGCAGTGACTGGCAGAGAGTCTAACTCCCAGGTAATCCAGAAATGGGCAGAGAGGTGGAGAGTGGATAAAGCTGAGGCAGGCCGAATAAGCTTGAAGCTACCAAGCTAGCTAAGGGAAACAAGCAAAGCTGTTGCTAGCCGTTGTTTCGGTTTATCAAGCAACCCTGTTAACTGGCAACTTTCAGCCTGTGGTTGACGTAGTCACAACTGTTGAAATACGTTGTTGTCTTGGTGAATGCCTCTTTGTTTAGTCTCATCATTACAATGTCAAAACAAATCTGATTTGTATTTGGATGCTTGTTTGAAAATAAGTGTCCATTCAGGTGAATGTTGAACAGCGGTTGTTGTGGATATGTTTAAAACAGGGTGGATAGCTATGTCTAATAAAGTTAGGGCTAGATATCTGATAGATATTTGTTTTTTGGGGGCCTTTTTTAGTAAACAAACGTGTGTCAAGTACTATTTAGCCCGGTTAAATCTAAAAAAGGGAAAACATACGGGATCGAACTTATACCATTGTATTCAGGTCTCTATTATAGCCGCATTGGCATTGTGGACGTAGCACAAAACAACACAACATACAGCACTATGTCCTGTCTTCTCACGTTTTCTACACTTTTGATTTACAGGAAAGCATCATTCACCAAGAATCACCAAACATTCACTGGTTCCTGTTTGTCAAATATGAGGATATGCCAACAATCAAGAATTGGTCAGACAAAATAAGGAATCTGAATTCATGAACTTGGGCTCTGACACATTGTGATGTTTTTTTTTTTTTTGCAATGTTCTTAAACTTTACAGACTAAACAATTAATTGAAAATAACTGGCATCCCTACAATTAAACACATCTGGTTATTGTTATCTGTGCATTTGAAATAATTGTATTTTACCCACAGTCTCTCATTCAATTAATCAAGAACACAGTGAAAATATCCAGGACAACGTATGGAGAGAATATGTTCCGGGTCTTCGAGCAAAAAGATGGTTGACTGGATGGCGGAGAGAGAAACTCAATCCCACCTCCTGCTGAGGGAGAGACGAGTGCTGGCTGTCGACAGGCACACCACCTGACTACCACACAGCTACTGATTTGAAACGACAAGTCAAGAGAAGTCAGGAGTAAATAAGAGAGAGATATAGAGAGTGAAAAAAAAAGAGGGAACGACAGAAAGAGAGAGGTAATAGATTTGAGAGTGTTTTCGGGGAGTAAACAGATGGAGTAAACACAGCACGAGGGAAACCAGGGGACTCCCACCGAACCCGCTCAATGTGTCACTGACACTGCAGAGCAGAATCAACAAAGTGCTCTGAGGGCAACATGCACACATACATACGCTCACACCCACACAATCACACACAGTTCACCAATTGGCAGGATGCTGGGACCCAGAGCTCCTATCCAGAGCAGTGACAGGCACATGGAGAACAAGCTGGCTGACAGCACATGACAGGTCCTCAGCGAGAGGAAAAGGAGAAAGGCATCTCCTACTCTACTTTCTAACAATGGCTTTAACAAGTGGTCTGAATATGTATGGGTGGAAATACAGTAACACTGTAACACTTTCAAGATATTTATAGCGAAATGTACGCTCTGTATTGAGGCATAGCTGTAATTTGCCCTCTCTCATCTCCTGATTGTGATCTAAACCTCATCCTAGCACCCATCTGTATTGCTTCTCTCTCCAATTTCATCCATGCCCCCAGACCTGCTTGCACGACCAAACTATGCTGCTGTGTGCCAGCATACCAACAGGCCTGTAGGCCTGTCCAAGAGAGAGATAGAGAGGAAGAGAGAAAGAGGAAAGGTAGCCAATTAAGATTGGGTAATTGGAGAGTGAACGTGAGAGTGAGAGTGTGTGTGTGTGTTTGCATGTGTGTGTGTGCGTGCGTGCGTGTGAGTGTGCGTGTGAGTGTCCGTGCACACTGGTATGGGTGAATGCCTGACTTCAAGAGGCTGTAAATGCACTTGCTCTTGTGTGTGCGTGTGTGTATGTGTGTGGTGCCACAGGCTGTGCACACAGCCAAACTTAATTTAGCAGGCCCAGGTTTTTAACACAGGCCTGAAGCTAGCCAGCAAGCTATAGCTGGACCAGAGAGCCAGAAGTTAACAGGCACATTGCTCTCCTAAACCCCCTGAGATCTTGGTCCCACCCTGAGGTGTGAGAGAACTCATTTAGTCATTGATGACCATCACTGATCACATCCTTGTGGTCATATCTTTCCATCAGGCACTTCATTACAATAAAGCTTTATGGAGCAAAAACTCTCGCCAGCTGACTTTCAAGACCTTGACAGTTGACAATGCTAAAAGAGGTACAGGGACCATTCAGCTGTCATTGACAAAACTTCTGACATGGTTTGTGATTGTTTGCGAAACTGACATTTTGGAAGACTGCTACCACTTGCATTGCTGTATACAGTCTGACAGACTCTGCTTTTAAGCCATGAACAACAACAGAGGACAACAAAGGTGGAAACATCCAACGTATTTCATTTTCCTCTATGTCCCCTGGAAGGGGAGCTGAAAAGACATGCAACTTTGTGTATATGAGTGTCTGCAGTACCCATGTGTAATGTATATGTGGTGCATGTGTGGTATCGGGGCTGAGATGGATGTGGCAACATGGAATTTTTGTAGTGCAGTGGGGCATGCCCTTGACGTTGTTGTCACTGATAAAAACACAGGCGCAGCAACAGTCTGAACACAAGCACACACCTTGATCATTGGTGTGTATGGGAATTCACGCCTGGGGACTTTACACAACAAAACAGTGTTGGATTGTGTCTGAGCCTCCAAACAAACAAACAAGTGCCAAACTAGCTAAGCAAGCAGCAACCAACATTTTCCCTTATTTGGCTACGGAATTAATAAATATCGCATCAATGAAAAGTAGATCAATTACAAATGACAGTGGGTAGATGTAGCCTTAAGCTAAAGATTGCAGAGTGACAATCAAACTAAGCATAGCATCCTCACGCATGTGTACTTGTGCATGTATGTGTGTGTGTGTGTGTGTGTGTGTGTGTGCGTGCGTGCGTGCGTGCGTGCGTGCGTGCGTGCGTATGAATACATGTGCACACTTCACACTGTCTCTCTGCATGTCTCAGTGTGTGTCGTCTTATTCTACGAGGTAATAGGCAGTCAGCTTCACAGCCAGAGCATGACCTAGAAAGTGAAACCACACGGCAAGGGACTAAATGTGTCACATGGGCTCAATCATCTTCTCTCTCTCTCTCTCTCTCTGAAGACAGAGAGAGAGAGAGAGAGATAGAGAGAGAGAGAGAGAGAGAGAGAGAGAGAGAGAGAGAGAGAGAGAGAGAGAGAGAGAGAGAGAGAGAGAGAGAGAGAGGGGAATAGAGAATAGAGAGAGGAATAGGGGAGAGAGAGAAGGCTTCTACCAACCCGTTGCACTCAGAAGCTAATTAAGTCATTTGAAATAGCCACAGAGGGTACCTGTATGCAATCTAGCCAAGGCAAAGGGTTGATGAGGCTCTGCGAGGCCTCAGGCTAACTTCAAAAAGAAGGCAAAGGAATGGAATGGAAGACAAGAGGAAAAGGAGAAAGAAGGAGGGAAAAAAAAGTGAAGTGGATTTTTTAATTGAAGCCCAACTGGAACAAAAGCGTGTGTGTCTGTGTCTCCTTGTGTTGTGCAGCAAGGGGAAAAAAAGGTTAGCATGCCCACAGCAGCGTATGTCAGCTCACACTGGCTCTCAATGGGCAGCACGTGGGAAGATACAGGGATGGAGGGGTGCAGGAGAAAGGCTCCAGATAATAACAGAGTTCACTGAGCAGCCATGTCATAAGGTGACACACGCACACCTGTGTGTACTGATTCTTAGACACATGCTGAACGTAAAAGGGACACTATCTGATCATTAGTGTCCACATACTTAATTAAAATGTACAGACGACAGCAGCAGCTAGTTACATACAAACAGAAAAGTGTGGGGATTAAACTGAGAAGCTCAGTCAGATGAGGAACTAAAGATGGAGCACTATAATCCAATAGCTTTCCAAACCACAGATGATATAATAAATCTACAGTTGTGCTTGATCAGAACACACACATCAGAGGGTTTTGTGCCCTAACATGCAAGCCTGGCGACACCAGCGACTGAACTGGGTCACACACGCACACGCACACACACACACACACACACACACACACACACACACACACACACACACACACAGTATAGACTGCGGCATTGGCAGCATGGTGATCACAGGAGAGGGCAGACAGGGGGCTGGATGTAGAGTGATTGGACTATTCTAGGTCAGCTCTCCTGACAATGCAACACTGTCTCCTTATGTGGTGGACTAAAGGATAAAGGCTGTGTTTGGCCTGACATTACAGCTACATGTTCCATAAGGAATACCTGCTACATACAAACACACGGACACACACAGAGAGAGATGGCTTACAATTGCAGTCAGAGCCAAAAACATATCCTAAAACACATACACACTTGAAAGCATGTTCTAAGTGACACCTGAAGTATACATGTGCACCTACATCTGTGGCGAGGAGGTTTGGGGCAGGTTCAAGACCCCATCAATTTGATGCACCTCTCTCTCTTTTTCTATCCCGGCCTAATAAAGCTGTATGCAGCAGATCTCCTCTGCAGCCTATAGAGAGAGATCAGCCTTTGGACTTCAAAGGGGTTGCAACTAGGTCACCACAAGACACTGCAGTCAGCTAGAGCACAGTCTCTGGTCTGAGACATCTCACTTCTCTCCCTTCCCCTTCTCTCTCTCCTACCCTATCCCTATCCCTCTCACTCCACCAACCTCTCTCTCTTTCCCCTCTCTATACAATGATATCAGTAAAATTAAAATGGATTATGGCGCCTTTCCCTCTTGTCATTCCCTGGGGTTGTAAAGCACCATGTCATGTTACTGTTACTATAATGTTACTTCTTTATCATTGCCCATCGAAGCTGGAGCTCAGCAGTTTAACTAATGTTTAATTTAGACAGAGCGAGAGAAACGGGGAGAGAGAGAGAGAGAGAGAGGGAGCCAAAAGAGGCAGAGACAGAGATACCAAGAAGAAGAATGGAGAAACAGCCCAATCCTCCATGGTCACACACTGCCATCCTGATCTGTCAAAGGCCAAAGAGGCAGTGACTCCAAAGGCTACTGCACTGCACTGCACTTTGGATAAAACAGCCACAGAGGCAGTTTCAGAGGTGAACAGGAAACAGGAACGTTAGAAAGGGAAGAGAGAAAAGAGAAAGGAGAGAGGAGAGAGAAACTCAGGAGGGAGAGGGAAGGTTGAGTTTGTACAAGGTCAAAATGAACAGAGAGATGCGGGGCTACGCTGCCTCTCCGAACAAAGAGCAAAACACCTGAAAACCGCCACAAACATCTTAAGATGGATACAGAGGGGATGAGGGGGAGGCAGGAAGAAAGGGGAGGTACACTTTCATCAGGTAAGTGAAGGACATAATATACAGTAGCTACACAGAAACACACACTTATATCCTGCTTTCTGGTGATGGGAAACCACATATGAAAACATATTTGAGGATGATAAAAGGGCTTTTCTTCATGGTCAGATCGGAGTGTGTGAGTGTCAGTTTGTGTAACTGTGTGTGTACTTTTGTATGTATGTGTGTGCCGATGTATTCAGTGTATTCATATTGGACATCCATCTGTGTGGCTTCTGGAAGTGGTGTTTATGTTTGCTCTCCTTTCTTAATGCCAACACCACACATCCCTTGGTATTGCATTAATCTTAACTGAAGGGCAGAATTTGCCACATTTACAATAGAGTGAACTAAAGCAGGATTTCTCACGATGTGAGCAAAGACCAAGTTGGGAGCAGCAAACAGCTATCCTGTAACAGCTGGCAGTTATCTTGCACACTTTGGTCGTATACAGCATTAAAGTTATAGAGAATCTTGATTTAGGTAAGTCTGCCATTAACAGATTTATTTACATGGTGTCAGCAAAGGAAAACTTTTCTATGTCCAAGCAAACTTCTGTTCTATTATCCTTGCAAAGAACGTGTTCACAGAGAACATCTTTTATCAATCTCTGTGAAAAGCTGAAACATGATACTTGGATTTGCTGTCCACTATGGAAAACTTATCTACTACTGCTCTACTAGGCAATACAGCTCATTTAGCTTAGATTGAGATTGAAAATGCACCTCATGCACCCACCAGTCACCACAAGAGTATCAAATCAACACTTAGGATAGAAATAAAAAAAATTTAATATTAGGATATTTGAGTTGAGATGCAGGAGAGGACTTGAGGAGCCAGGGATCAAACCACCAATCTTCCGATTAGTTGATCTATTTCACCCACAGCCGGTGAGTCAACACCTCAGTTATGCACACACTGAGACACAATTACTGTTTTTATGGAGAAAACTACACTATATGAGCATGTTGCTTATGTTTTGTGTCAGGACTTGATGAGTCATTGTTGTGGGAATGTCTGATGAAGTGCATTGTTTCAATCAAATAATGGGTCAATTTATCGCTTGGTCAATAACAATGATGGAATATTAGAAACAAAAATGAGACTGTGATAGAGTTCATGTACTGCTTACGTATGCATATATTTGGGTCTATGTTTTACAGGCACGTATCTCTCTTTGGGAACCACTGCCGATGCTGCCTCATACTTGACTCACAGTCAGCTGATGAAGAGCAGCATGCCAGGGCCTTCCTGGTGACAAGCGACACTGTCCTCTCATGGCATCCCAAACAGATTCCTTTGTTCTTACTCCCGCGTTTGCTTTATGGCAAGTGTATTTGTGTGTACAGTATGTGAGTATGAGTGACTGTGTGTCGCTGTGTTTCTGGGTGTGTGCCGTGGCGTACTGTGTTTCTGAGCTCAGGTTGACATTCGTTTGACTGACATCGGGGGCGACAGCAGCACAGTGGCATATGGTAACCGCCTGCTAACCGCTAAAACTTGACATCAGCGCAAACAAGTCAGCGAAGCGTGGCATAGTGTGCTCCTAAGAGGGTTAAGGGATAGGCTGTCAGCATACAGCGGGATAATAACACCTATCATGAGCACCACTAATACCAGATAAAGGGGAGGAGAGTCACACCAAATACACAGGTTGGTGTTGACTCAGATAAAACCGATGACAAGTTTCACAAAAAAAGTAATGGATGAACTACAACCAATCTAAACATGTGTTGAATCGTTGTTGTGTGGTGAAGAAGCTCAGATCCTGATCTCAGCATTTTGTAGCATTACGAAAAGCAGAAAAGTAAAGAGATACGTTGAGCTATTAACTCATTAACATGAATCGGTAACATGGTACACCGTTCATTTTAAGTCCCCCTATTTAGCATTTACAAGCAGTACATACATTTGTCAACAACTGGAACTTCCATAGGTGGAGGTTGCTATATTAACTGTTAATTAAAGGCAATATAGTAAACGCAGCTGTAATTATATAAAATGTGTCTTCATGGGAGAAGTCATATTTGTTGACAAATACTGTACACCTTCAACATGTCTTTGCTTATACACATGGATTTCATGCTTCAAGTTCAACGCAAGAAGCACGTTGATGCCTATTGTACTGGGCAGACACATATACAGAAACATACAGTTATCTACTGACCCACTGAGCTGTAGAAGACAAAAGAGCTGCAGAACAAATCTGATCACAGATGCCATCTCTCCTCATTGTCTGTCTCTCTTTCGTTCGCTCCGACACAAAAGCACACATATCTTGAAACACTGAGACACCGCCATCACCGCCATGATCTGATGTACTGAAATGTACATTTCACATCCACGGAGAATGCAGGACAATATCAGTCTCAAATGACAGATAAGCCTTTAAATACAGATTCCATCTTCGATGTCTGGTCACATACAGAGACAGGAATAACAAAAACGCAGACAGCTAGAAGGCACTAACACATACGGGTAAACACAGATAAAACCGCAGCCTCAAATAAATGTATGGCCTATCACTTAATTATAAATAATTCAGTGAGCCAAATTATTGAAAAGCTGGCTTATATGGCTGAATAGCAACAACATAAAACAAAAACAAATATCAGTGTCCAAAACTTAGTTCAAATGTCTGGAAAACCAGATCAGCCCTCCAGCATCTATTTTCATTTCTAACCACAGAGTCGGCACAAAAACTATTAGCTGAAAGATTTGTTGTTGTTTGCCTCTAACCCTAGTGTACCCCATAGAACTCTAGTAACCCCTATTTAAGCACTGAGTTTCCTCTCATCGATCAAAGTGTGGGGCAAACAGTGCAGGAGCATGACACTGGCACTGGAGAGCTTACAGCAGGTTTCAACTTTGACCCTAAGAGATGCTCAGTGGCTGATTGTGTGTGTGTGTGTGTGTGTGTGTGTGTGTGTGTGTGTGTGTGTGTGTGTGTGTGTGTGTGTGTGTGCAGTGTAAATTCACAGTGGGTCACCTATCTGCTCACTGCTAGCTCCACACAAAACTCAATTTCCTCCTGGAACGTCCACAGCTCAGCACTTTTAACCTGCGATGGAGGATACATGTAAAATATACAAGGAGGCGCATGTGTGTGTGTGTGTTTGTGTCTGCATGTAATATCAACTGACTCAAACACATACCCACCTGCAAGCAAAAAACGTTTTTGCTGTCAGTGAGTGCTGCTGTACAGGTTGACGAATTGTGCAAAAGATTGTGGAAGATATGTGTGTGTGTGTGTGTGTGTGTGTGTGTGTGTGTGTTGGCCATAGAGAAGTGTTCCCAGTGAGAGAGTGAAGAGGTATCCACCACACACTGCCTGGGGCCCACTGGAAGAGAGACTAAACAAGACCTTCCCATTGGGACGCACACACACAGCCTGCAGCTCCAAATGACCTACTACCCACCTCACATACACAGACACACACGCACGCACGCACACACGCACACACAGAGACAAAGTCTTTTTGATGGTATAATTTGTTAATTTAAAGAGAAAAAAGATAAAGTCAATTATCACACATGGGCTAAAAAATGTTCACTCCCAAATAATGTTTCACAATTAGATCAAAGTCTTCCTCTTTCATTTTCTTTTGTTTTTCATCCTCATCCCCCAAGCAGCATGGTGGCATGAGCAGCCTAGAAACTGACACACCAAACAACTCTCAACAACTTTCTCAACCACGCATATACAGTATATTTGAATGCTTGTGTACATAATGTACATTCAGAAAGTAAAAGTTTCTCTTTCCCTCTGAGTGTGTACAAAAAACTGAAACAAACTAACTGCTAGATCTGAACATGAACTGAAGTCATGTTCAGTTTATGAATCTACAGCAGTAGTTCCTAAACTTGTTTTAAACAATGGCTCCACAGCGACACACAAACACACTCTCATGCACCCCTTTAAGCTGAGAATGTCATAGTAAATATCTATTATCTGCACTTATTTTAGGTCTATTCTCTGTGAAAAAGTGGGATACAATGTTATCAAAAGGGAACCACAAAAATTGGAAACAAATCTTGCCACATCCCTGGACAGTTTTTATGGCCCCCCGGGGTTCCGCAGCCACCACTTTGGGAACAACTGATCTGAAGCGCTACGTTTAAAGTCACACTATTCAAATTGGATTACTTTTAGAGGAGGAATCCTATAATGCAATTTGCATGTGCTATGTGAGTAAATACAGGGATACTTTACACAAAATAAATGATATATGCATAGTAAAATTGCAAGAGTTAATTTACTGTACCTCTGAAAGTGTTAAAATCACTTCCTGTGTTTATGGAGGCCAATCAACACTAATTAACGCCACAAAATGTGCTGTGTGTTTTCCCTTGAATCTCTGCGCTCAGCCCAAATGTGAAATGTCATAATGCATGCTCCCCCTTAAACACTTGAGTGAATTATGTATCTGGCAGATTTGCAATGGATGCAAATTACAGATGCCACTGGTAATTATGATAATGACAGGACCTCCCAAAAGAAAATCCATTTTAAATAGGGCTTAATACTGAATGCGAAGAACATGTTCTACACTCATGACATATAGAAAGAATGATAATAACCATGTGCTATGACCTTTTACCGACAGTGTGTGTTTAGAAAATACCATACTCAAACCCATTGTAAAGTGTCATTCTCATTTATCAGTGTCTTGTGAAACAATAGCCTGTGTGTTTTCCTAAAGGAAGCCTGAGGATGAACATATCTTCTTCATATCGTTCTCTGACTGACAAATAAAGGCTCCCTGCCAAGAGCAACCCAATGAGACCACAATCAATATACTGCTACAAGGTGTGTGTGCGCGCACACACACACACACACACACACACACACACACACACACACACACACACACTACACAGACAGGGGATGATGTACGATTACCTGGAGCACATAACAATCAGCTGCATGCTCATACAGTATGCACACACTCATGTACTGCATGTACACACACACAGAGACATGCACACTGAAAGACACTTAACATGCAAATTTTTTTTCACAACAGGGACAGCACTCCATTGTTCATCTGGACGAAAGGGGGCACATAGATTGATAAATAGCTCTCTAGATATCTAGCTTGGACCTCAATTGATGAGATTTCACATATGGCAGCAGCAGTGCTGTTAGGACAGGGAATACCACCACAAAATAATGTTTTTTCTCCCTCTGATCAATTTTTAATTTGGCCTGTGCAGCCGAGCCCTTGGCGGGCCTGGCCCCGGTAATTATGGTGGGTTATTGACAGCTGCCTTCCCGCGGGATGCTATTTAAAAGAGGTTTAACCCCAGAGCAAGTCCAGGCCCCACACCCGCCTTTGAAGGTGTCAAGTGCATTGATCTGAGCTGTGGGATGTGCTGGGACCTTCCCACCTGGAGGTGTGTGTATGCCTGTGTGTGTGTGTGTGTGTGTGTGTATTGCTTGCAGGGCTGCTATTACAAGGCCATGGCAAGAGGGCGCATCTTTTGACCTCTACACAGACGCAGACACACACACACACATACAGAAACTGTCCTCTGGCTAAACCTGGCTGGCTGGAAAGAATGATACCTTGTCTAGCATCTGTAGCCACCTGATGCCCCAAGATAGGCTGTACACGCACTGTATGTACAATGTTGTAGCTGTGCTACACACTCACACACATACAAACAGGTTAACTCACAGCTCGGGGGGAATTAGAGGAACTAATGAGAAAGGAGGAGGAGGAAGAATGGTGATTGGAGAGACAGAGAGAAAGATATCTTTACGGCAGGCAGGGCCGTGGCACAACACAGGCAGATGCCAGAGTGTGCAGATGATGTTGAAGAGGTCATCATCAAGCTAAAAGAATTATAAAAGAAGAGGGTGGGCAGCATGACAGAAATTAAAAGAGGATTTCTGTGTTTAAGTTTGTCTGCTTTGCTGCCCCCTTTCAGCCTCCCATTGAAATTCTGGGCAGATACAAACCCCTAGGCTTTTGACACACTTTTGAAAACACCACACCCCCTCTTCCTTTCCAGTGGGTCTCCAGTGTCGAGCCTGACTCACTACCGAGACAGAGAGACAGAGAGAGACAGAGAGAGAGAGAGACAGACAGACAGACAGACAGAGAGACAGACAGACAGAGCGAAAGATAGAGATAGAGAGAGAGAGAGAGAGAGAGAGAGAGAGAGAGAGAGAGAGAGAGAGAGAGAGAGAGAGAGAGAAAGAGACAGACAGACAGACAGACAGACAGACAGACAGACAGACAGAGAGAAAGACAAAGACAGAGACAGAGACCGAGACCGAGACCGAGACAGAGAGAGGGGTAAGAAGGAGGGGGCATTCCAGGGATTATAGATCTGTTTTTGTATTAGCAAGTTCTAAATGTAATTAAGTAGTTCTTGCAGACAGTTTATAGTTGTGGTTTGTGTGTATACATATATGCAGTTAACACTTTGGAGAGTCGTCAGGGTTGAGATTGTGGATAAATTCATTCATATTTGAAATATTATTGAATGCACAGAAAAAGAGATTGAATAAGAAACAACGAAAACAAGATGAAGACTTTTGACCATCTGAAAAAAACAGCACCACCAACTGAACTTCTACAGAAATCATCACTATAGCTGACAAAGATTACTTGTTCATCTCGAAATATATTTAGATTTTTACCCCAGACGAATACAAACTACGTTGGAAGTTTTTCTCACCACACAGTAGCCAATAGCTAACGTCTGCAAAAACCAAAATATGGCTGCAGGAAAAGTTGAGGGGAAATTGTTAAGAAGTGATTCAAAGTAAAAGGACAAAGGTGTGAGAAAATGATGGCTTCTTGCTTCTCAACTATGTTGCGTCATGATCAGATAAGTGATATAGGAGAGCTAAGGCCTCACAACCGCATTCATAAGTTTTCTTTCAGTTTGGACACAAACTTACACAAGTTGAAAGTCCTACTCTTAACTCCTACAGCTACTATAGCTAATCATCCCACCTTTCAATATCCCCTCCTCCCTCAATTATTCTGACTGTAACCTCACAATCTCTCTTCCTATCTCCCATCCCCCCAATCCCCTCCAAACTCCAGAGCGCCCACCCTCCACCTCCACCATCTCAGTCTCAGGATGCAGAGCAGTGACAGGGCCAGAAGGTAATGATACAGCTGCCATGATGCAACAAGCAGACCTGTCGACTGTCAGGAATTGAAATCATGAAGGAATAAGCTGTCATTAAGAGGCCCTCTCCCAGTAGTGGAGCTGTCAGACGCCCGCCTTCTGCCTTCTGCCTTCTCTCTCTCTCTCTCTCTCTCTCTCTCTCTCTCTCTCTCTCTCTCTCTCTCTCTCTCTCTCTCTCTCTCTCTCTCTCTCTCTCTCTCTCTCTACCAGTCCCACCCCATTTGCAGTCACTCCCTCGTCCTCCTCATTTCTCTCTTCCGGCTTCAATCCTCTCTGTACCCCTCTCGTTCTTTCCACTTCTGTCCACCAATCATAACCCTTCTCTGTCTCTGCATCTCCCCTCCACCCCTCTATCTCATTTTCATCTTTTCCACCTCTTTCCCCCATTCAATGGTTGATGATGGAGCATCCTCCTCTCACCTGTCATTTTAACTCTAGGCTATGGGAATAGAACCACTTCCAAGTGCACACACACACACACACACACACACACACACATGCCCACAAAGACAACATGCATGAGATCTGCACGCACAGCTCAAAGATTCTCCTTAACCCGGCGGTACTGTACACTGTGGCAAATGCCACAAGCATACCCTCTGCCCAATGTGATGCATTTGTGTCTGTGTGTGTATGTTTTCTCGGTGTGCACATGTCTTTGCGTACATATTTTAGACTCATCTTTAACATACATTTTGCTCGCTTATTAATGTGTCATCATCATATAGCAGCATGACAAAGATTGTGATATCTTTTGACAGGAGCGTGGTGGATATGGGAGGCAGAGTCAGCCGATGGGGTGTAAACGGTGTGTAAGACACAGGCTGCCCCGAGATTCACATTGTGATTGTGTGTGTGTGGGTATATGCGTGTGTGTGTGTGTGTGTGTGTGTGTGTGTGTGTGTGTGCGCACACATGTATGTTGTGTAAAGGGCCTGATTAACTATAGCGCAATCAGCTATTTTCCCATCGGAAGAGAGGAAAGGCTGACTCGAAGTTCCGAGGAAAATGGCTAAGAATATCAGAGAGGTGCTTTGACACAAGAATGTCCAAGCCCATACACACCATAGATATGCAATGCACGCGCACACACACACACACACACACACACACACGCACACACACACACATTAGTAGAGAGTCAAATTAACTGTTTTATATGTGTATCTGTGTGTGTGCCTTCTCATGTGTTTTGCAAAGCCACAAGCTCCCCCCATATTTGCAGAACGCACTCCAGTTGACCCTTTGCTGCACGCTTTGAATTTCCAATCAACTTCTCAAGAGTAACTTCCCATGTGCCGCACTCGAGGCAACTGATTGTTGTCACGAAACATTTGTGGAAACTGGAGCCTAATCTAAACATGATAAAAAAGTATCCACAAAATGACAACATTTGTCCGAACACACTTATCTAAATTTGTAAATCCAAAATAATGTGTAATTGTCTGTATTTGCTGTGTCACAGACCTGTTATTTCTCTGAGCTGTCATTCATTTGTAGATTATTAGATCAAACATGTTTCATTCCTTGGGTGCTACGTACCTGTAAATTAAGGTATAACATTTAAAAGTGTGTTCAGTCAATAATTCACCTTTTTTCTTCAGATTGTATATTAGCTGTAACTCTTGAACATTACACCTAAAAATGACATCCACACAAATTGCATGGTATGAAATAATAAACCACAAACATGCCCGTAGTAGATGCGGACAGCATGAATTGACTGTAAATGTGTGTGCCTGTCTTTCCAGTGCACACACAGAGTACAAGGTCTGTGTGTGGTAAATGCCTGGATGATGATTTGTCAGGGTGTAAGAACACGATTTCTTGTTTACTATGATGAATGAGCAACACTCGCACTGCACACACCGTGTTCTCTATATCTAAGCTGTCACTTTGGCTTTCTGGAGTGCAACCCTGCCTTCTCCGACTGTAATACCAGCTAGGGTAACTGTAATTCAAAGACTCGGGGTAGCCGAATCATCCGTTAGCACACACATGGGCACGCATGCACGCAACACAAACCTCCCCCGTTGTTGTACACAGCAGGCGTGGGCTTTACACAGCAGTGAAAGTCTTTATGGCATTCAGATGGACGAAACGAGGGAACAAGGGGAGAGGGAGAGCAGGATCTCCCTTAAGTCAATTTGAACAGCAGGCCGATGAAATTACACAGGTAGTCGTGGCCAGGCTGACAAATGAGCCCAGAGATGGGGATGAAAATAATAAGACAGGCAGAGCCACCCTTTGCTTGCTGACACACAGATCTATAAACACGGATGTGATCATATAGTGGGAAGAAAAAAAACGAATCTATAATTTACATTGCATCTTCCCCTCTCTCAGCTTATTCCCTCATGGATACACAGGACTACTTGGGAATCGTGCATTATGAGAATGCATAAACAGTTTCTTGCACAATGATGATCAGGTTGAAGAATATGCTTCATTTCACTAACAAGAACAATATAAGCCTCCATTGTGGGTTGAGGAGTGTGCAGTAATAGTATCATTCAAGAGCGTGAGACTATGTTTGCACCTGTGAATGAATGTCTGCTTGTTATTATTTACCTCTGTTATTATATGATGCTGTGGGGTTCACATTTGATCCGGCATCATATCATTTATCATATGACCTACGGGACAAAGTTTCTTTTTCCACTCTGCACTCGTTTAAGTTATACACATAATGAAGTTCAACTGAATTGAGTCGATGCAATACATCCTAAGTCCGAGCTATGAAACAGCAACAGCCAATAACCCACAATCACATTAAAACCTCCAGTCAAATACAAGAACATAAAATACCACGACTGCCACAACTCCTTCCACAGCCCCAAAATATCCAAGCCTGCTTTTCAAATAAACAGTGTGCCACAACAATATCCCACCAGGCTAACCACTGTGGTGGTGGTGGTGGTGGTGGTGGTACCAACGACCACACAATGAACACACTGCATGACTTGTTCACTCAGGAGACCCATAAAACTACCTAACGTAGCAAAGATGTGTCACAGTTTATACTTGTTGCAAAGGAAAGAACTAGAAGAAAAAGAAGAGAATGTAAATGTAAAGTATTGAGAAGTAGCTCCACAATAACATATTACATGCAGTGTCCTCAGTGTACCTCTTTGTGAAACATGAAAAAAGACATCTTGGATCAGAGATCAGAAAATCTGTTCAACATCCAACAGAATAGACTGAGCTTCTTTTGTAGTGCCCCCTACCTCTATGGCTCTGGTGATGAAGGGGATTTGTGTCCCTGAGTCCAGGTCCTGGTTGATGATGAGTCTACGGGCCCACTGACCGGCCCGCACCACACCACTGCCCTGGATCAGCACCAGCAGCTTAGAAGGGTTGGACAAGGCATCTGGGCTCAGGTAGATAAAACTGGTGGCTTCATCTTCTGTAGCATCCACCTAAAGGTTCAGGAAAGCACAGGTTATCGTGTCACTAACGGACAACAGAAAAATGTATTCTTTCCCAATGATGTTTATTTGTTTTTTAAACTGCTCAATAGGTTTTGGTTGTGATATTATAGACTTTCGGGACATTTAACTCAAAAATAAATCTTTGCTGTTTCCATGCAACAACAGCAAAAAGTGGTCAAATTGTGATTTCTGCTGCTTCGAAGAATCTTCAGATAATCATTATGAAGTGAAACGTTGGACATTTTCTTATGTAACATGAGTTTAAGGAAAAACCACCTTCTCCTCTGTGGCCTTTGTAATTGTAAAAGCTCATAAGCACAAGCACACTAATCATCAATAATCATGATTAAAAAACAGTCTTTATGTGATTAAAACTCAGGCAGAAAGGAATACAGACAAAAAGGAAGGCTAAGTGAGTTAGTGAGTGTTTGTGTGCGTGCATGCGCTCCGTCCACATCCCATACGTCTCTGCATCCCTCCCAAGTATGCCTGGAAGAATCTCTAAGGAGACAAACACTGTCCATAAAAGCCATGGGTGGCAGCTGCAAGAACTTAATCCAAGCAGACAAAGAGAGCCAAGTGGGGGAGAAAATCTTAGCCTTTATTCTCTTGTGCTCCCTCATTCCCTCTCCCTATACTTGGCTGTGGTTAATCTTCTTAAAATCTGCGGTCACAAGTTCAATGCCACGCAGGTGGACGGACCCACCACTAATACACAAATACGCGCACACACACACACACACACAAATGCCATATATAGGCAGGCGGGTGGGCAGCAGAAAAGCAGAACAGAGCAATTTTCCAGCGGAATAATGAGATAAATAGGCCAAGCAGATAAACCAGTAAAAGTGTATGGAGGCTAATGAAAGGCGCTGAGTCCCTGGCTAGGTGATTTATGGACACTGTTAGCGCTGGAGCTAACTCTGCTGTGCTTCTAAACACCAGCTCCGCCTAACATCCCTATAAACGCAGCCTGAAAAATGATCACAACTTTTATAAACAGAAAAGGAGCAGGGATGGAGGGGTAGAGGGGGGCAAAAAGAGACAAACATGCTTCCAACAACAAATAAAAAGGGATCAAGTGTGTGCTCTGAGCCTGGATGAGCTGGGCAAAGAATAACTCCGGGATGGCAGAGTAGAAAGTCCCCTTCAGCACGAATGAATGCAAAACAGATTAAGCATCAGCATGCTGCGCCTCTGCGCCTTTGAAATGACACGTCACAATACAGTTAATTTGTTGAGGAGACACTTTTGCACAAAGGATGTGGGCAGAGGAGGGGGTAAAAGAAAGAGAGGGAGCAAGAGAGAAAGTGAGTGAGATAGAAAGAGAAAGACAAAGACTGATAGAGAATGGGGAGAGCTGACTCCTCACAATCCCCTTTTCTTTATTTTTTTAACAGGACACTCAATATCATAATCACACTCTGAAGCCTAAGCATTTACGCCAATTTTCATATTTAATACTCCCTTTAATCTTCAAGGGCATAATTCAAAGAGGAAAATGCCTCTTTTCACTCAGGGTACTTACTGGCAGGATTGCTTTAGTCATGTTGCACTTTTTCTCCAACAGCTCATAAACATACTGAGTGATGATCTGGAGAGAGAAAAAAGACACAGAACACACACACACACAGTCAGAGATTACATCGATAATACAGCCTGATGCAATTAATATTTTTATATTGCCGTTGATACAAATCCATCCAACAAAAGCCAACTAAACTATGTATGTATGTGTGAACAAGTAATAGCAACCACTGTCATGCGTGCAAACAGAATAAAAAATACTATTCAAAACCCCTTGTTTGCCCTCTGGTATGAGTGTGTATTTGTGTGTACATGAGCGACTTGAAAGAGTCTGGATCGTACTGTGTGAGCTGTGTGTGTGTGTGTGTGTGAATCACAGTGCAGTTAGAGTGTTGAGGTTGTAAGTGCCAGGAGAGGAAATCTCCTGTACAAGCGAAGGGCTGATGTAAGTTATGTTTATCCCCGCAGCCACAGCACTAAAGAACCTTGTATACCGAATCATTCCAACCCCAGGCCAAGCCTTTCATGGTTCAGTGACATTAACAACTTTCTTCTCCATTTTCCTTATTTCTTTTTTCCTTCTTTTCTTCTCCCTACATCCTGCTCAGCTGAGAACAGAGAAGTACTTTGTGGAACAGATTTCGATTTTTGATCAGTTGTGAGAGGAAGACCGAGGAGCGGTGATAACAGATGACAGTGCACACTGCCGCTGGCGGTGAGCTGTGTTGGAGCTATTGTCGCTCTCATGATGTTTCACAAACACGTGCAATGACAGACTCCCTATCCAAGTCACAACTATACACTGATGGGTGGATGGACCATAGGGCGAGCTGAGCAACATGCTTTCCTGTTCTGCAGTGACATCTCACTTTGGTTAGCTTTTGAAGCATCAAACTTACTAATTCCAGAAACGAAAGGTCAGCGGTGAACAGCTACAAAGAGAGACTGACCAACTGACTGGCCCCAAACATAAACAAAGATCAACCAGAGACAGAGTGGCATGATGCTCAGATCACATTCATGTGGAGAGGGGTGAAACTGTACTGAGATTGAATATACGTTAACACATTAAATGTAATAGAGATGGATCATGGGTCAGAACATCCACACAAAGACAGAAAAAATATATGATGTTTGTAAATCGGCTATTCAACATAACAGCTTTCTTTTTAAATATCAATATAATCCATCAAAAAACTATAAAACTGAACAAAATATGCAGTCTCGAGTTTAAACCAGACAAAAGTAAACTTGGCTAGTACATAGAACAGAGGTGAAGTAAAGCTACATGAAAATAACACTGAATGTCAAAAAATATCTTGCTATTCCTGAAAGCAGGAAGCTAGACTCAGTCAAACTAACAAGATAACATTTCTCCAAGTTCTTTAGAGTGAGAAAATCTCTGCCCTTAAAGTCAGCATGACTAGTAAAAACAATTTAACGGATTAGTACCAAAAAGTGAAAAAGGAGTCTTTTGGGCCATTATCTGCTTAGCTTTTATCATTTTTGGCACATACAAATCAAAATATTTTCTTTTGACTATGCTCTGAAATCTCAACCAAGGGACAATGAAATCATCCATATCCGTAAATTACATGTTCCAAACTCCAAACATTTTTTAAATGGCACGAATAGGCATTTTGACGCAATAGAAAGGACAACAAAAGGCCACACGGAACTTAAGAGTACTCAAAAAAGTCAAATGTGAATCCTCATGATAATCTCAATATTACCATGCTCTTTCATCCTTGAAAGAAACTCAATGCTAACTTGGTTTACTGCTTAAAAGAACAGCATGCAAGAATAGCATTAGGCACCAGACAAATATTAGCAATATGACAGCCAATCAAAGGCCAGCAGACAGACCAAATGAGATGATCGATTCTAGCATTTGACCCTGTGAAGGGGGGAAAAATGCTAGAGGAGCTAAAACAACCCCACCTCATCCAAACCCACCAAACCTCCAACAGCTAATTCACTAAAATGTCAGCCGGTCTGATGAAGACTAAAATGATTCCGAGCCTCAGTATGCTAGTGTTTAATGACATCAATAAGCCTCACAGGAAATTTCATTTGCACTAGGTTATTTGTTCAGTGCCTCAGGTGGCTCGAGAACCATCTGATATAGAATAAGGAGAGAGACTAGGGAACAAGAGAAGAGAGAAAAGTGGAAAGAATGCAAGTTTTGCTGTGTAAATGCATTTCCACTGATAAAAGGATAGTGTAGATCATAAATAAGAATCTAATATCCAAGCTTGTATACAGACTGTGTGGTCATCTGTATGCTTAAGTTCATAATAAAACCTGCAGCCAGATTACTTTTGCAGTAAACAAGATCCAAAGTAAGGGTTGGAAAAGGAACAATACGAGCATTACATTTAAAAAAAAAATTTGGGGGGGAGGGGATAGACTTAGCCATACAACTCAGAAACAACAGAAACACACAAAAAAGTGAACACACACACACAACCTCCTTCTGTGTGGGCCTCTGAGGACTATGTCTCAGCAGCTGATCAGTACAATAAGAAAAGCTTCTTTGTCACCTAATTACCAATGTGTTATTAGTGCTTTAATGAAATGCCTGCAGGAAGCAATGCTGAGTGCCTGCATTGTCGGCATCAGACGATAGGAGACGCATGAGGAGTGGATTTGCCACATAATATAAGACACACAAAGAGAAGGGAAGGAAGGGTGGTGAGAGAGAGAGAGAGAGAGAGAGAGAGAGATGAAAGCTGCCTAAATCAATTCAAATCAATAGGTTTCATGGCCATATACGTGCTTACAATGTCCTTCTTATCTGCTACAAATATGTAATATCATTCAGGCTTACAAGATATGGGTGAAACACAGGCGGCAACCTCCGATCCTGCCGAGTGAAGCCAATGCAGAAGTGTCTTAAAACTTGCATTCTCTCTACTGTCCAGCAGGGCGCGACCCCTCCAGATGCAAAAAGAAGTCAGATTGTATGGAAGTCTATGAGAAAATGACCCTACTTCTCACTTTATTTAGTACCTCAGTAAACATTGTAAAAATAAGTTTATGGTCTAAATGGCTAGTTTCAAGTCTTCTTCAATACAGCATGGTGTTCATTTTGTAAATTATGGTCCCTTTTAGAGTAAAATAGACTATAAAGCAGAGTATGATTTACTGTGATTGACAGGTCGCTGCCGCTACTAGAGCCGTACACGGCATCTCTACAACACTCCTCAGCATTTCAAATATGGTCACTTCCGTTCAAAACAACATGGCGACGGCAGTAATCCAAGATAGTGACGGCGAAATCACCGAACGCAAGGCTTCAAAGCAGCAGGCCACAAATCAATGGATGACGTCATGATGACTACGTCCACTTTTTATATACAGTATATGGTGCAACATTATCTGACATGTTAACGTAAGATTAAATTATATCATAAAGAGTGAGGGCCAAAGTCCTGGACTGAACAATTTCACATCTAAAGACGGAGCAATAGCCATGAGTGAAGGTTAACGAAACATTTATAACTATGTAACCCTCACCGACAAAGTCAGTCTTCAATAAGGTTAAAAGAGCAAAAACGGGTAAAAGTGGAGTTTCAATCGACCATAGGACAGCTGGGTGATGGTGTATCCTCAAACAACAGCGAGCTTTCTACACGACCGTGAGAGCGGCCGTGGGAGAGTCTGAAATAGACCTTCTGCGGCTGAGGTCACCTCTGTGTGTGTGGTTTGTTTGTGTAGAGGAAGCATTGTGGCGATGAAGCAAGACGAGGGGGATCAGGGAGGAAGGAAGGGACTTAGAGGAGGGCTCAGTGGGAGGAAAGAAGGAAGACATGAAGGGGGACATGGAGAAGCAATCCCCAGGAGCCAGAAGTTTGTGCCAGCTCCCAGTGCATTGAACAGCTGAGAAGGAGGAGGAGAAGAACCGTTGACGGAGGGATGGATGGGGAGAGAACAGTACAGTACGTGGCCTCAATAAGAGACCTGTAAGTGGGTGGGCTGTGACATCAACTGCTTGCAAACTTTTGGCCATCCCCATAACAATCTCTTCATCACTCTCACTCACACACCAAGCCAAGTCCTTAATGAAGACCATTGTAGCTGCAAGTCGATATGTTTTTAACATAAAGGTTAAGGTGGTCAACAACAATGAAGAATCTGAGGTAATTATATCTGAGGAGAGAAAGCGATGATCTGAAACCAGCACTGGGAGAGGATCGTAAAACATGACCTGATGGTGCTCTAACTTTCAACAAGATAGATTTAAGACTCATTCAGATCAAAATAAAAATGTTATCAGTACACGCTAACAAAATATAGAATCATACATGAAAATATTTTGAAATGACATCAGAAGTCACAGTTGCCAAGCTGTTTTAAGGCCTTGTGAGAATTCCAGTTAGAACCATGTATCTTAATTAGTAAGTCATGAGCACAAATGTACTCAAGACAGCAGCACATACACTAGAAACTCATGTACAGACACACACACACACACACACACCTCTTGTCTCTGTAGTCCAGAGCGCTCTCCAAAAGCCACTTAGCCATAGAAACCAGAGAGCAAGAAGAGGCATCAAAGCTGTTTATATAATGAAACTGAAAAGGCTGTTCCATGCCGTATCACTGACTGCACCCAGGAAAGCATTCCTTCTCCTCCAGAGAATAGAGGAGAGGAAGAAAAGGGAAAAAAGAAGACAATCCCCCCCGAACAATGCAGCACAACAGCGGCAGCAAGAGCAAAACATACTCAGAAGGAGAGACTGTGAAAATGAGAGAGAGAGAGCATGAGGCAATAGAAAGGTTGTTTATTTTAAGTCAGCCTTGTGTACCAACAAAAAGTGGTATTAAAATAGAGCCTATTGTTGTGAATTTGTGATCTGTCAGTCCGTGTGGGAAAGAGAGAGAGAGAGAGGGAGAGAGAGAGAGAGAGAGAGAGAGAGAGAGAGAGAGAGAGAGAGAGAGAGAGAGAGAGAGAGAGAGAGAGAGAGGCTGCTGTAATTCCCATGAGATCTCTGTCATTCTTCTGTCAGAGGAGAGCGGGCTCTCCAGGGGAAGAGAAAGTTCTCAGCTACAGACTGACAGACAGACTGTTTACACTCAGGGTAGATATCCCTCTCGCTCACTCCCAGCACTACTCATCCTAATGGCATCGTAATGACCTCCTCAGGTGTTAACTGCGAAGCCGGCAGAGGTCTAATTC
Organism: Ophiodon elongatus; assembly: GCA_016806645.1. Lineage (NCBI taxonomy): Eukaryota > Metazoa > Chordata > Actinopteri > Perciformes > Hexagrammidae > Ophiodon > Ophiodon elongatus. The sequence goes on from JACSYO010002128.1 coordinate 307,884, forward strand.
AAAGTAAAGAACTGTATGCCACCCTGGGTGCCGGCGGTAACAACAGATGCCAGCGATGTAACTCTTAGCCCTCCTGTCTTTTCCCTAACACCCCACTCAAACCCCGGCCCTCAGTCCAATTCCCTTCTCTTTCATCAACTCTAATCCACCTCACTCACTCCCTGCAACCATTTTTTTTCTGACTGTCTGCTTCCTCCTTCGTGCTCTCAGCAGAAGCTGCACGCAGTGTTTAAGTGTTTTGGGAATGGAGACGTGATGGAAGTCAGTGAATCCGGGCAGACAGCTGTCATTTAAAGTCCCTCTTTAGAAAGAACCTATTAGCTTCCCAACAAAATAGTCCTCGACCGGTATGGAACCTCCTGATGCTTTAAGTCCGTTTTGGAGGCCTGTCTCCGGGTTTACACTGTGGGCCTGATGTAACACTTCATGAATGGCACTCTTTAAAGTTGATTCATAAGGTCTTATGTTAATTAATAACTTAAAAATGGAGTTCATCTCTTTTTTGTTAATGTTGAGAGTCTAAAGACCTCAACAGTCTACTACTTCCTTTGGAAAAAAATATAAACACAATGTATGATGGAAAAATCGAAAGGCTAAACCAGGACGTACACAAAGACTACTTTACGGCCACTGGCAGATCATTAAATTTGCATTGCAGCAATATGAATGAATGAATGATTTCAGCGTAATAGATGTAAGCTAACTTCACAAGTACACAATCAACGAGCTGGCCAGACTCACCACAGGTCTTCCTCGGTGATCTGTATTATATCCCACACATTTTACTGCATATATTTTTTGTCTGGAGTCTAGCATCAAAATAAATGCAGATGATATTGTAATTTATGCACATGGTAGAGGTATAACACAATAATATAATATAAGAAAGAAAGAAAATTAAAACTATTTTGCCATTCTCCTCAGTATTTTGCTCAAGGGCACTTCAGCAGGGCCTTAAACGTTGGCCAGCTGGTCACTGCTATGACAACGCCCAGCATCCATAATGTGGAAACAGAGGGAGACAGGAAGAGAAAAAAAGATAACAGAGAGACAGCAGAGAGTGCAAGAAACAGAAAGAGAGAGAGATAGAGAGAGACGAAGAGACTGAGAGAAAAGGAGAGAGAGAGAGAGACGGCTTTCTAATTCAGCCATCTGGCTAGCTTTACTTCATTATAATATTCTGAAGCTGTGTGTGTGTGTGTGTGTGTGTGTGTGTGTGTGTGTGTGTGTCTCTTCCATTCCACAGATGCAGGCAGAGCAGAGCAGAATCCTCATTTATTAACAGCTTAATAGAGCTCCATCTGGGCCAGACCCTATGCTTGTCTTCTATCAGAGAGATTCATCACCAAATCACAGGAATTAGACTACAACTGACACCTACACAGGCTGAGGTGACCCCGCTGCACTGAGCAACACTGCGCATATAGTGTGCACTACAGCTGTAACACGGCCATTAAGATAACAGTCAGAGCCAAGAATGGAAAATGTCCCTACACCAACAGGCTGTGGGTTCTTCAGTCCGTGTTTGAGTACCATTTTAGTTTGAATATGACAAAACATAATTGAAAAGAACATAATAAAGAATATATTAGACTAATATTTCTTACAATATACAAACTGGGGTAAGTAGAAATACCAGAGAATAAGATCCTCTAAGTCGGTGCTTAAACTCTTCATAGAGTGCATTCAGGACATTAAAGGATATTTCAGTTGAACTTCAGATTTGTCCTACTTATCCAGAGACAGACAACCAAGATGCCCTTTTGTATGCTATTTCCATACCTTCAGACTACATAGACAGACATAAAAAGGCATCAGGGAGCGAGCTGACTCCGGGTAAAAGAAAACAATCAGTACACTGTACTCCAACAGTAAATTCAAACAGCTGCATTTGTGCGATTTAGTTTTTGTTGTATTGACCTTTTCTATCCCCTTTTCGTCAACCTGCCTTGACCTCTTCTTCAATACATCATTTCCAAAATTGTCTCCATTTAGCCTATGAGTTTATGTAGTTTTTTTGCTTGATTTATGCAATCAAACGCATGTGCTATGAGTTGCCATGTTCATGTACACCATCACAGTCATTCCGTCAGTTCAGTGTTTAACAGATACTCCGTCCTCCTCTCCATTTCTTCTGTGTGTCTCTCTGGTTGCAATGGCATGGCAATGGTTTGTATGGGTTATATTTGTCTTTTGTGCACCTGACATCATCCAATCTCAATTTCTACTGATTCAAGTTTGTTAATGATTTGTATTGCATTACTAATAGAACTGGCCTACAAATTAGGCTGCAGTGCAACTTAGTGGGTAATAGCTTTATCTGAGGCGTTGAACTGCAGCACATGTGCCCATGCACACATTTGCCCTCCACTTATATGTACAGACATATAGTACATGGTACCCAAACAAAGTTGACCAGTGCAGCTTCTCAGAAATAGCATTTTTCTAGAATTGTTTTCTATAGATATTCACTGCTCTTGTGCTCAACTCAAATTTTGTTCCCATCTCTTTCTTTTCTTTCTTAGAGGCCATCCCACCAACATCCTCGTTCTCCCTCTCTCTATCAGTCCCTCCATTCAAACGAGGCTGAAGTGCAAATTGGACATCTGGTGCTGTGATGTGTCTGACAATACAGCCTCCACCCCCAAACCCCCTCACACATGTACACAGACACACAAAACAAGACAGGACCGTAAGGATATAAAGACACTGAGAGGAAAAAAGGACGGAGAGATGGACAGAGGAAAGGCAAGGCAGATGTGTTAAGTAACTTTCAACAATTCAAAGTGCTTTACATAAGGCATAAAGGTACTAAGACAAGATATAGAAGAACCACAAGTCAATTTAAAAAGACAACATAAATTAACAGGATAAATAGAACTGAAAAGGATTAAAACAAAGTAAAATAAAAGATTAAAAAAAGCTGAACTAGAACAAGACAGTAAACGGTAGAATAGCAAATTTCAGTGCAGCTACAGTGCAGTTCAGAGAGTGAATAGTCCCACATTTTATTGTATAAAATACAATGGCAAAACCCGTTTAAAAGAACAGAGTTGGAGGAGAATTTTTGGGGAGGTTTTTTTCCAGATATACTGTATGGTGCATAAAAACTGAATGATGCTTCACCAAGTTTAGATTTAAACATGCATTTGAAAAAAGGTTCAGAAATGTATTTAGGCCCAAAACCATTCCGTGCTTTATGAACCAACAGTTGAATTGTAAAGTCAATATTTTGACATCTCTGAGAACTGGAATGATATGATACACTCTCCTGGTCACAGTGAGGAATTTAGCAGCAGCATTATGAATCATATTTTACAGACCTGTAAATACAGCATTACAGAGTCTAGTGAAGATAAAGTTTCTCTAAATCCTGCTGAAACACAAGCCCTTTAATTCTTGTTATGTTCATAAGTTGATAGTAATGTCAGGCTTGTTTTTTTAAATGTGGATGTTCAAATTGTGGTCTGAGCCCATGACACCAACATTTCAGGCTTGGTTTGTAGTGTATAAGGTTAGCGGCTGTAGCTGTGCACAGGCTTTTAATCTGTCTTCTTTGGGTCTAAAGACAATCATTTCAGTCGGTGTCGTCCGCAACACTAAAAACTCTAATTAAGTAACTTTTTTAGAATATCTAACGTTACACTCCATTTAACGGCTGCCGCTCCGTCACTGTTGTAACGTCAGTTTTCCAACGAGGGCTCCGGTGCCAATCGCGTCTCTTTCAGAGGCATACAGCATGGAACAATAGTGTTTCTAGAGACTTTATAAAACTAATAAATCCAACAATGAATCTCTTCTGTGATTAGTTATCCATGTATCCGTGTTGGAAGGAGTTGTTGTTGTGTTTAGCCATTAGCTGAAACTTACCGAGGGCAAGATGTATCACGCATATCACATGATCAGGGCTGATAATGCTGCTAGACATGGGAATTGTCGAATAATAGTTACCCCCCTGCCCATGTAGGCAGTAGTAGAATGTACCTGCCCAACAGATGCTAGCATTGACAACAAGATCAGCAACTGCTGTAATTCGTTCTCTATGTTTTAATAATGACTGAACGGAGGCTCGTTTGTTTTCTTCCAGAAAAGGGTCACGAGATAAGTGTTTTTATTCCCAGTTTGTCTAATTCAATGAAGATGTGCCCAATGGAATAAGATGACATTCATCCCATCCTAGTATCATGTAGAATGGTATAATAATGTACAAATAAATACTCATGCTATTTCAATTGACAAAGAAAGAAAAAAATACACCAGAAGACTAAATAATAATAATCTAAATAAAATAAAAGAGATATGTTAGATATATCCTAAGAGGGAAGGTGGATGATGACAGATGAGGCAAAACTTTGGTGACCTTGTTGACCTTATCAGTATCATCAGCCTGGGCAGGAGAGAGATGTTCTCTCTTTTGTCGTCTTCGTTATCAGCAAAGTTGGTGTTAGTTTGGGATGCAGGCAGATGATGTGGCAGTGACCAGGGGTTGAATTTAATGCCAGCATTAACTAGCGCTTCCATTTTTATCAATGAATCCCAAAAGTGGTGGGGTTGGGTAGAGAGAGGGGAAGAGGAATTAGGAGACTGGTCCATGAGCTGGTTCTCAACACGCTAATATTGAGGCTGTGATGTTTTGTCTTGGTGGCGCCGAGGCTGCAGTCTATCATCTTATGCCTGGCCGATGGGTGTCATAGGCTGAACCCAAAATGGTCCATCACTACTCAAGATCTGCTTGGGTGGCGACGAGCTGCCCTGAAAGGATGACTGCATCCCCAGAACAGATTGAGGTTATGAATACAGTTGATCCCTTTCAGACCGCAGATTTTGCTGAGCCATGTGTTGAGTCCTACGAGTCTGCTGAACTTGTCGATCTGTCTATTAACAGTTGGCATTGGTTTATTAATAAAAAGCCTGGGATTTGTTCTGCTTTTACACTCTCTCCAAATATCATTGGCCGCCACTTAGAAGAACATGATTCATTCCATGCAGTGTTTTAATCGTCTCACGGCTTATGTTAGCAGCATCTACCACAACAAGGATCGTCTCTTTAGATGAGTTTTACCCCTTTGCTCCACATTAGAATTGTATGCCTTTTTCTGTCGGCTGGCACTCTTCGTAATACTCCCATGTTCAAACTTAGCAGCAGCCATCTCCACTTCTGTCTAATGGAGATTTATAAATGGTTCAAACCTGTTTTCCAGGTGTACTGTCAGGAGTGACTGTGGTCTGTGTTTACTCCCACCTATCCACCCCATTACAGTCCTGCACCCATCTTTAGATCTTTAGGTTTTGCACCTAGATTATACCCAGCAGGTTGAAACAGGACACAAATCCACTGGCTTCGTTTTGTTGAGTCTTGGGAAAGTTATGGTATCATTGAGATATCGCTGTCCATTCACATCTTGTCGAGTTGAGTTCTAATGAGCTAACGCCCCGACAGAAGACATTGGCAGAGTGTCGTGACTTCACAAGACGTCTCCAGCGCGAATATCCTTGTCTCGAGTACGGCAGTCTTCTGACACAATTTATGACACGTCTGTGCACTTCAGTTCTGTTTGGGTCACAGTAGCGCTGTGGGTAGCAGAAGACAGTTCAAAGTAGATAATAACAACCCAGAATTGTCATAAATCATCTTACGAATGATTTAATTGGAATAGGAAACCTCCTTAAAGTTTAAGCATCTGGAGAAAAAGTACAAAAAAGTTGCAAAACTGGAGAGCAGGTGAGAAAGGTTTCTGCACTGTAGCAAAGCAGGAAGCCGCCATCAGTCCTCCAGAGGACTGGAGGAAGGAAGGCAGCGAAAGGAATGTGATTGAACAATGATGATACCATTCTATTCACACTGCTGGGGACCAACACATGAGCCCACGTCCTTGTTCCATCTCACACAGCTCTCAGGCTGAATTGTCACTAGTTCTCTGACCGTCTCAGGTGGCAGGTTGATAGAGGGCATTTGGGTGTGCGGTGAAGTGATGTTGGCCCATAACAGGCCTGTCTGCATTGGCGCTTATCTTACATTCTTACGTTATATCTATTTATTATTTTTATTAAAGAGAGATAGAGCGAGAGAGAGAGAGAGAGAGAGAAAGAGAGAGAGAATAAGAGAGAGTGTGAGTGTGTTGAGAATTATCTTGACCCTCATGACATTTGACAAACTCTCTCATCCTGCTTGATGCAAATATGAAGGAGAGGGATGATAGAAACACATCTGCATGTGTCGGCCAGACGGACACAGAAATAAGCATGCCGGTACGCCTGTGTGACACACACTCTTAAAACATGAACACTGACTAAGCAGCATAACCCACTTTAACAACCAAAGGCATACAATTCAGTGGCTGGGTCTATTTATAATGGACCATATTTTGTACCAGCAAAAAAACAATGCATTTGTACTTGCAAAGCTGTATGAGAGAGGTACAATATTCATTTTCTTGAATCATCTGTGGCCTAAAAACAACAGACAGATAATACTGCTTATTCAGGTAGTTCTCCTTTCTTCTCAGCCAGTTAATCTCCTGCAGCTCAACTCACACAGTATCCGTTCTCATTAAACAAGCTTGTATCAACACTGATTGACACCTTTTCTTTTTTTCTTCTCTAAAGAAGATTCTTCTGTCATTTTTTTCATCACAAGATGAAGAGAATTTGCATACAGCCTGCTTGATGATTATTTATTTACTCCAAATGTTCGGCCCCCCTCTGATTCCTGAGTTCAGCTAGTTTAAATGTCTGTGTGTTCTTTCAGGGCTTCTTCTTGCAGGCTACCAAATGTTTGTTTCTACATCCTTTTTAGATGCTGGATAGTGCCTGAGCAGGCAAAAGAAAAGAGGGGAAAAAAGCCTTAACAGAAGGCTGGCTCTCAAAGGAGCTCCTGTATACCTGCATAAGAAATAATAAAAACACCCAGGTAATCCCACAAACGGGTCTATCACATTGCTTTGAACTTCAAAGAACACACACAATTAAAAGCAACATAGCAGGGGATGCAAATAAAAAAACAGATTACAAAAGAACATTTGTCTCATTATCTTAATGCATGTTGCATGTGGTGGTGCTGTGGGAGGGAATTAGAGGTGAACTTTAGGATGGTGTATGTTTGGATATATGGTGATGCAGTTGGACGAACACAAAACTTCATAAGAGCATCAAGGAACTGTGGCAGGATTTTAAGATCGTGGTTAATAAACGTTCAAAAGTAGTTTTTCGTGTATGTCTATGCTGTCATGTCCCATTCACACCAGTCCTGCCTGCATCAGTAACTGTACAGTCTCTAATGTGTGTTGGCATCTGCATGTTGCACAATCATGGACAACTGTGAAGACAGTTGTTGATTCTCTTCTGCACATGCTTTGTCAGGCCTGAAGCATTCATCAGAGCAATATAGACAGGCCTCCAGTACTGTGTGCATCACAGGCAAGTTGTTTATCTACATCGTGACATCCCTTCTTAATCTTTCAAAAGGTTTGTTAGAGGATTTTTATCTGGTGAGGAGGTTGGGGGTCCCAGGTTCAGTCTCAGACCCATGCTCAGATTTCACATCTCATTTAGGCTCTCAGAATCAGTAGATACGCCACTGTCCAGTTCAGATTACGAAATTTGACCACAAACTCAACTCATGCCTCAACTAAGCTGACGAGTAGGTGACTAGGGTGAAATCCATTGTGCTCATCTGCCTCAGCAGACTGTGACCTATAAAGTACTTCCTCATTCTAATCCGACAGAGGCCTGGACCACAAGACACGCCTCGGTTGAAGCCATTCTTTGGCACAGGCATTTATGGTGTTAAAAAGAAAGTCACATTGCATTGTTTGTAATGGAAGAATGTGCAAGAGATCCCCAGCCCCCTTTACACACACATTTTAATGAGTAGAGGGTGTGGCAATATAACATGACCACATCATGTTTGAAAAAGAGCTGGGATCCTTAAGAGTCACATAAACCACGTTTCCACCAAGCAATCCAGTTCAGTTTTGTTTGTTAAACATTAGATCGGTTATTTTCCATTAGCAAAAGTTCTGGACAGCATCTGGTACTTTTCCTGGTACCACGAGGTTTCAAGCGAGCTGAGCCAATACTCGTGGAATCAAAAACACTCAGGTCAGGGAGAATAGTCACTAGCGTGACACGGGACATCTTGCACAAACCCGCCATTTTTAAATTGCCAAGATATCAACAACAGTGAACGCAATTCAATTGAACTCACTTGACCCAAATTATTTCTTTACAAATCTGGGAGAATTTGTGAGCAAACATGATTGCCATATCCACTCTGCTTTACACCAATATAATTAAACCATGTTGCAGGTTCCATGTGTGATAAGGGCTACTGAGCCATGTCTGTCTGCTCTACAACTACTTAAGAACCATTGTCACATCTTCAAATGCCATGTTACAAAAAGTGGTCAAGACAGAAAATCCTAATAGACCCATTGGAACATGGATGGCCTGAAGGAAGCTTAAAAAAAAAAACATAGATGTGTTACCTCTCCAAGAGCTTCATAACGTTTCTGGTTCCAGCGGTGGAGATCCTCTCTGGCATTGAATACAAAGGGCTCTCCTGTTTTTATATGTCTGAGCTGGCCATCTGTGGGAGAAAGATAAAAATGAAAGCAGGTAAAAACACATCTGTACTGATAGCGGCTACCTGTATATGTGTGTGTGCGAGTAGTGGATGGATCACTACTTCTGACTGGACCTGCAAAAGTACCTTTATCTGTCAAATTAAGCAAATTAGGCTCGACCTTTTACTCTTTTTATCGCTTTTCTTCTCTCTTTTCGTCTGGTGGTCCTTTCATTTCCTTACCCTCCCTTCCTCAACCACCCCCATCTGGCAGGTATAAGGCCGGTGGATGAAGCAACAGTCTTCCAGTCACGACTCCAACGGCCTTCTGGATAGTCTGGCAGGCCAGCGCTGGACAGCTGGTATGGCAAAAATTGTCTTTCCCTCTCTCTCTCTTTTCATCCGTCTAAAAGCCTCTCCCCTTCCTCTTTAACTGTGTCAATCTCTTTCTACCTTTCCTTCCTAGCTCACTCTGGCTACAGGCCACAGGTCTGTCCTTGTCTTTTCCACCTGAAATCTCCAAGAGCAAGGACTAAAGGAGGTGTGAAAAAGGTTCTCAGGGTGTTTTTGTGAAAGAGAGAAAGGTGGCCTGGCACGCATTAGCCACAACAACAACTGCTCCTTGCAATTCCTTTGAGAATGCTGTCTGGGCATCAGCCAATCACCCTAACCAGCACAGCTCGCTCACGCACGCACACGCACACACACACACACACACACACACACACACACACACACACACACACACACACACACACACACACACACACACACACACACACACACACACACACACACACACACACACACACCAGCAGCTCCAGCCAGGAGGACCAGGTGTGGTCAAACAGTAAGTATCACTAGGCTTAAGTACGTGTTTGTAAAGTGTTGCAAGAGAGCAATGACGCCATTACAACACAAAAGAAATGACTGAGAAGAAACAAAAGCTTTTTGGGACAATGTTTAAGGGAATTATTATAATACAGGGGAATCAGAGGAGTTTTCAACAACTCCAGGTTTTATTTTATATAAAACAGTCATAAGACAAAGAAGAAAATGCTGTTCAGAAACGGTGCTACTTTTTTCTTAATAAACAATTACCCTTGTGTGGCTGTGGAACCACTACGTTTATACCTTAGCAATGAGGCCATCGATCCTGCGGTTGACACTACAACACAATAAAACACTAAACAGTGTTAAATTTAATTTTGACCTTTATGACTGCAGAATTTGTAAGAGCTAAACCACTGAAAAGTACACATACTTAACCCAAATAGCTAGGGGGCTCTCATACTTTCTCAATTATTGTACAACGTGAAGAAACCCATCTCAGATATAAATAAATATAATATCTTTCCAAGATAAAAGAATGCATAAGCATTTTCTTCATCTCCTTCTAAATTGCCACCATTTTCAACCCTCTATCAATATGATAAATCTTACGTTGCTAACACACTGTGTATTACAGGACTTGCTTTCATGGTTAGACGTTAGACAACGTGTAAACCTGGTACTGCGTCTGTCATCATGTTGCATTAAAAAGCAGACGAGTACCTGAGAGGTAGAGCAGGAGACGAGTGAGAAGTTAGGATAAACCAGTGTGCACAAAAAGTACCTTGAAGAAAATCAATTATGCATTCATGGAGGGGTGAGGATCTAAACACCACTGCCTAAGAGAAGGAAGAGACGAGCTATAATGAAATCCCACTGTAAGGAAGATGTGTGTGTGCGTGTGTGTGTGTGTGTGTGTGTGTGTGTGTGCGTGTGTGTGTGTGTGTGTGTGTGTGTGTGCGTGTGTGCGCGCATGAGGGAGGGAGAGATGAAGTGTGTGTGAATGTGAGCTGGGGGGGGTGATCAGCTCCATTGCCTCCCCCAACACATCCTCTCAGAGGAATAACGTTTTCTCAACTTTTCTCCTCTTTTCTGTCATAATTAGCATTCTGTTCTCAATTTGGCCGCTTAATTAGGTGTACATAACCTTGGATTTCCAGTAATGGAAAACTGGAGGGCTAGCGAGATGAAGCCATCATCTTCAGTGATTAAGATACCTGCAAACTATTGTACACAGCCTCGTCTGTATTCACATCATTACATGGTCAAATTAACATTTTTGTTCCACCTGTCTTGTAGCCTGGGTGCAGCTATAGAAATGCCTGCAAGCCAGAGCTACTGTGAAATGCTATCCTTCCAAAACAGGCCTGAGTGGAAATTGACAAGACATACAGATGGGTATGGGTGTGTATGGGTGTGTGTGTGTGTGTGTGTGTGTGTGTGTGTGTGTGTTGTGTGTGTGTGTGTAAGCTGTGTTTCGGTTGGGCATTTTGAGCGGGGCAGGGACAGAAATAGAGCGGTACAGACGGAGGGAGAAAAAGAAGAACAGGGGAGACAGCAGGGTGAGGGAGAAGAGATGGAGAGTCTCTGAATGTGTTCATTCCTCCATGGGAGACTGAGCTGGGACTTGAGGGTGGGGTTTGGGGGGGGGTGGCGGATGGGGGGGGTAAGTCTCCGTGTCTCTGTTCTTAGGCACAGCGAGGTTATGCAAATGCTCCTTCAGGCGGAGGGCAAGGCTGAGTAGGTTACTGACGGGCCGTAGAGTACACAACATGTCCCCCACTCAGCCAGCCAGACAGCCAGCAGAGACACTGACAGAGAACAGAGGGGGTGAGGAGAGAGGGAGAGAGGAAGAGAGGAAGAGAGGAAGAGAGAGAGAAAGCGAGAGAAAGCGAGAGAGAGATGGGCTACAGGGGAATACTAAGAGTCAAAACCACCACCCCCTTTCCAACTCTTTCTCCTTCTCTCCACCTGGTTTGATTAACGTGAGTTCTAAAGATACTTTTATATCACCTGAACCTACACCACTCTGGGTCTAGCTCAGCTCTTTCCTGTCACTAATAATTGACACACACCTTTACACCCAAAATGTCCCATGTGACAGTTTTAGGGCATTAATTCAAAAACAGGGCCATTACACTGAGCAGAACTGTAATTACACACAGACAGTTTATGTTAAAACTGTCTTAGTCTAATAAGGGATTATGGTAATGTTGTTTTTATGTCAACTTCACAGCAGCTTTAACATGAATCAAGTGGAAGCAACTAACTCTGTAGGCCAGAGTTTCTCAACCTCAGGGTCGGTCACAAGATTAATCTGAGGGGGTCACAAGATGATAAAAAAGGGGGAGTAAAGGAAGGAACAAACATTGTTCTGCTACTCATTCAATCTTTTTTCAAATACTGGATGGTTTTTACTCTCAAGGTCACTAACAACTATTCAAATGAAACAATGAAAGACATTTCAAAAGGGAAAAATCCGTCTTTGGTGGACATATTTAAGCTGTGAAAAGGGGTTCCTTCATTTTTAGGGGTCATGAGCCTAAAGGATTGGGAACCACTGCTATGGACGACATGTTATGAGAACAAACCCATTTCTTTAGGTTATGTGTCCTACAGTTTATATCTAGAGCACATGACAGTGCCAAGATCTAACTCTCTATTCACCTGGGCTGAAGTATTATACTTGAATTGTCAGCAGTGTTGTTCTATTCACTTAGAGTATAAGGGATTTGGTGAGATTTTTTTGTTAAAGAAGAAGGATTTGTGTGCTTTGAAGCCTAAAATATGCACTTACATTCATTGAAGGCATATTCAAACTCCTCCAGTGTTTTGGGGAAAGTGAAAGGAGGTTCATCTTTCTTCATCAGTTCATCTAAGTCTATTCTCGACAGCAAATCTGAGGAGAAAGAGAAAAGATAAGATCAAAGGTGAGCAAAATTTTGTGACAATAGCTGCTTTCCTTCAAAGAATGTCAAAGTCAAAATGTCATGCCATTATTTCAATCACAACATCATCACCTGAGAATATCTAGCAACATCACCTACATTACAATGTGATGTCTCCCTGTTGCGTTAAAGTTATGAAGCAACAGCAGTTCTCCCTACTCGCTTCCTTAAACGTTTAAACTTAGCTTTTCATCATCCTCAAGTGGCATAGCAGGTGAAAATGATTAATATTCTCATCAAATAATTACCACATTAAAAATGTCTCACAATTTTCTGCAAGTTCCGTCACTGAACCATGGAAAATGGGGGGAGAGGGGAATCACACAAACTGATCCGCATTAAATATGTTTGCCTCAAGGTTAAGTGGAACATTTTTTATCTCATGTAATCTACTCTCGGGGCCAGCCAAATATGAATTGGTAAGTAACGCTTTCAGATCTTGGGACAGAATAATTTAAAACTCCATTTCGAGTCAGATAGGCCACATACATGTTCAAGGCGTTCAGTCACAAATCAGCTGAAGAGGCACATTCCTTTATAGCAGTGTGAGACTATGTGTTTCTGCCACATTTATTCAAGTGTGACTTGGCCACAATATTTTGTGATTTCACATTTTCATAATGCCATCTATCATTAAACTTTAGTATTGTGCAACCTCACAGGAACAGCGCCTTTTTTTCTGTTGTTTTAGAGACTAAAAAGGCCTTCCAGGACAGGTACGCTGGATATCATATATAGATACTGTATAAGACCACTGTGGATTTGAATTGTGACGTCAGACGTGATAGAAACGTAACTGGGGTCAAAGCGGCAGGCATTTCTAGGACAGTGTTTAAATTTAGAGACACATTTGTGTTGTTCGAGACGATGCAAGTGTCAGCCAAGAAATAATGAGGCGGCAAGTTAAACCAAAACATTTTTTTATTAAACTAAGACTAGCAACATGTTGAAATCTTAACTTAGGCCTATCATAGAAAAGTCTACATGGCCCCAAAGGTTGAAGTCCTAATCTTTTTTCATGTCCTTGAAAACTGAAAAATGTTGGTTTCTCTTTCAGTATGGTGCCATTTCACGTTTACCTTTGAGTGCAGTAGTTTTCTCTCTGTCCTCCTGGCCAGCTATCTGGGCCATAATGATCCACAATATGTACAGCTCGGGTATGGCAGCACGGAGATAAGAGAACATGGGTCTTCCCCTCCCAAAGATCACTCAGATGCATCCTGTTACATATAGAAATTGAAAATGAGAAAAAAAAAATAACAACTACAAATTATTATATCATATACTCTAACACGACTGTGCTTGTTAAATACTGAATTCCTTCTTAATTTACCACAGAATAAACAGGAAACGTCCTCAAAGCTCGTTGGACCTGTAAGGTGGCAGTGAGCCAAACATAACTCCCTGTTGTAGCCGACACTCGTGCACAGGCTCCAAGCTTTTAGCTCACAACACACCGCGTAAACAGTTATTTGTCAACATTATTGCTATGAAACATCTAAGTTAACTGTTAGCGACTGAATTCATTATGCAAAACACTGCAAAGTTGTTCTTGCTTCAAAACCACGCCACGGGCTGTGAAAGGCATCCATTTACACACGCGTGGCTACCTCGGGCTGCTCTGTCAGCCTCTCAACCACAGTCAACATCTGTTTAATGTTTCGTACTGTTACAAACAAACTCCTGGAGTGTGAGCCACTGCAGGCGGGTCACGTTACACACTAAGACATTCGTGCTTTTATTTCACAATCGTTTCAGCCAAACACATGTCGGAGAGGAGCGGCTGTGTGCAGTAGGTGCATGCATGCATGCTTTTTGTTCGACTCACGCACCATCAGTATACTCGACTGTCCAGTTGCTGCTGCTTCCTTGAAATTTCTAAAACAGGAAGGACTCTGAGCCGTGAAGAGCATGGAGAACGTGAAGCTTCCGGGTTACCGGGGCAACGGACTGGAAGGGATATTTAAAGAGACAGTAGCACAGCAGCTGCTCAGGTTTATACAGCTGTTCTCTCCTGTGTTGATATTTCTATCCGTTTTAATGGTGGAATGTAACTAAGTACATACCTAAAGACAATTTAAAGATACTGGTACATTACTTAATGCAACGTTGTACTTGTACCTTTTAGTCCACTTCATTTATTTCACAGCTAACCTTACAGCAAACCTATTAGATAATCTAAATATTTTGTAAATAAATATTGTACATAATTATCTTATTAAATACGATGAATTGTTTTAGATCACACCAACACATGTAAAGTTGTTAAAATGTCCATAACAGGTAGCATTTTTTTAATACTTGCTATAGTTTTTGGAATTCTTTACTTTATATATATTTTTGTATATAAAAATATACAATTATTACAAAAGATATAAGTACCCAAAGACTCACATACATACAAAACCAAGTTTACCCACTACTACTATACACAAATCCATAGTAAACAAGAGCTTGTGCAGGAAAGTTAGGAAGCTAAACGCTTTTTCCTCATTCCAGCCATGTCCATGTCCAACAATCAAAATTGTAATTGGGAAGTTACCAAGGTTTAGGAGTTTTTTAAGAGTAAAGAAAGGTAATGAATAATTCATAATATGTAATCACTTGAACATAAAGTTGTATGTTCCAGTAACGTTAAGTATTGCTGATCATTTTTCTTTACTTTTACTTCGATAAGATTTTGAATGCAAGACTTGAGATGTTGTGCTTTTCCTTTTGGCTTTATAAAGGATCTGAATACTTCCTCCACCCTAGATAATTGTTTACATGATAATTCTCTCATATGTGATTACTGTAGAAGAAGTGGGCCTTGATGTAAATCCCTAAAATAGGGAACAGACACGACATTATTTGTTTTCACATCACAATAAAAGAGAATAGGGATTAGATCAGGCTGACAGGAGGACTGTTTCTCCACCTCTGGCATAAGGATTCAGTTTCCTCTCGGGAGAAGCTGTTGTGGTGGCTCTGTTCAGGACGGTTCTTACAAAACTGTCAGAGTGAAATGGATTAGAGCGTGTTACTTTAAAGGGAAAGAAAAATTATTTGGTTGGTTTAATGGTTGAAACTAGACCTACCAGACTCACTGATACTGTGCCACAGGTGACTTACCAAAAACCACCTGCACCACTCTGTCCACCTGTATCATGCACCTGCAACTGTGCTTTAT
This sequence comes from Ophiodon elongatus, assembly GCA_016806645.1. Taxonomy (NCBI): domain Eukaryota; kingdom Metazoa; phylum Chordata; class Actinopteri; order Perciformes; family Hexagrammidae; genus Ophiodon; species Ophiodon elongatus. The sequence continues at coordinate 323,395 of JACSYO010002128.1, forward strand.
GTCGTGTTTTTTTTTACTTACAGAAATAGCCTCCTGGTTAAACTAAAGCTGCATGGCCTACTTCTGGACGGCCTCTAGAAGTTGGAACTTTTTCTCAGGGGAGCTGAGCTACCCTGTTTCCTCAAGCAGAGCACTGGAAATGCTCCAACGGGAGACCCAAATAAGAAACAGAGATGACATATTGTGGCATTGATATCCACTATGTTTGACAAGATAAAGGAGATGCTTTTCGCTTACTTAATACTCAATGCAGCACCGAGAGCAGAAATGTGGACTTGAGCCCAATGCTTTTTGTCAATCTTGTAACTTAAACCTATAGTTACAATTTTGAGTTCTTCAGACTTAACTTGACAAACAAAAGAAAAGTGATTGATACCTATCTCAAACATAAAGCAAAAACATCTTAGTTGGCTCACAGAAGAGCACACATTCATGCCAATGTTAAAATTGTAGGCCTATTTGAAGCTTAGTATGACTTGATGTGCTTTTTAAATAATTATTGTAACTTTATGGTAGACGTTTTCAACCTACTATGTATGAGAGCACGCATTGATTCCCCGTTTTATAGGATGCACTCTATATGAATTATTTCTATATCTGTGCTACATTTTAATCTTAAATTTAGTGGCAATGACTGTGTGTTGTGGCTGTACATGTATTACCATATGTCTGGAAAAGTAGTATCATTCTTGAATTGAAATTTGGGGACAGATGCATTAAGTTAGATGTTCTAACTTGAAAGCCAAATAATATGGAATTTGGACATGACATGGAAATGAAGTGAAACCAGGGAACTCCAGCAGAAGGTTTGTCCTCCTGTAATGTTTCCATGTTGGCTCACCACATGCTGACTCAAAGCTCGTTGTACTCAATTGATGAACATACAAATAAAGCCAACGTGTTTCTGCTGTGAGAGATTGCTGTGGTGTGGATAATGCATTAGTACACTGAGTGTAATCAATTTAAAGGAAAATCAGAGGCGTCAAAATGCTGTGACTGTTTATCCTGCATGAATGTCATGATGAGCTCTGGGACTCTAAAATGTTTATGTAGGTCTGATAATCCCCAATTGAATACTGTGTAATATTATTCCATGTATTCTTTGTGATAAATCATTTTAGTAATGATTTGTTGTGAATTATACTGTCAGATTTTCTGACAGTTGTCTTCTGAACCTATCACCCGGTGGAAATACAAATGATAACCCTGGTAACACAGGCGCATACTCTAGGAGGGAGAAAGAAAGATATCAAAGCATTTCTTTCACGTAACACCAAAATAAAAGTTTTATTGTTATGTCAAATATAATACATTTACAAAGACTACTGGTGCTTTTTTTGGCCTTTTAGCTGTTCAGAGCCACAGGAAGAATTTAGTTGTTGAACATTTTGTTGTCTTTTGTATTCTCTAAGTGGTTTGACGATTGCAATCTAGCTCCATTTGCATTAAAAATCTAGTTAAGAAAAGGAACATCTCTCTCTGAAGCAGGAAATGTTTTCCTGCTCTCAAAGGATTTGTGCAGTGTGTGCAGTGGCCTTTGTGAGCTGAAATTATTTTATTGTTGGTGAAAAGAGCATCATTTGCCTTATTCAAGCCTTATTTGAACATTAAATATAACCCGAAAGAACATCTGATGTATGTTTTAAAACAGGTAATGCTAACCTCATAGTCATAAGTCATCATACATTATTGACTGCACAAAGATCACACAAATTGACACACAGAAGAAGCATGTTCAATGGTGAAGTAAGAATAGGATTTTATTTTCATGTTTAATTCTAAAACATCCCATGTCATGAATAACAAAATATGGACAAACTTGGAAAAATATACTCAGCAATCGTATTACACATAAAATAAATGCTTTCTCAGTTTGCACAAAATACAGACTGATATTACATAGTAGGGCAGCTTTTTGGGACACAGTGTAATCAAAACATACATCATCTTGCTTTCCAACTGTAAGACTTGATGTTTGCTTTCAGGAACCGGGAGAAAGTATGCTGACACCAACGTCTTTACACTCACTGTCTCAAAAAAAACTTCAACTACCGAGAATGATCACACAGTCCCATCTTGTCCCAGGCAAACAAATCCAGTTTCTCCATTTCCCAGAACTGATTTCTGGAGATGTGCTCCAAAAAGATGAAATGCGTCTGATGCAGCATAGAAAAGCACAGCGAGTTTGTCTGAGACGTGTGTATAAAGAGGGAGGGAATGTCTCCCTCACTCTTTTTATTGTTCCACAGTTTCTTGTCCGCTCTCTCACTCATGTTTTCATGCACACACATATGCAAACCTGCTGCACACAGTGCATGCACAGACCCAATTACACCCAGAAATGTGCGCACGCACACACACACACACGCGCGCGCACACACTATTACTCTACTACCTTGAGAGCTCCAAGTGAGTATTACAAGAAAACATTTACAACACGATAAAAATTCCAACTGCGTGGACTGTTATTGGGCAGCTCTTTTATCAGACTGTTGAGTTTCCCCCTGGGTCTGCTCTGCCGGTGTCTCATCAGCTTTGGGAGGGTCCTGTGATCCCCGGCTGCAGCAGCAAACAAAATAAGCTTTCTGAAGTTCCTCTACCATAAATTTCTCTCCATCTTCCAGCTCTGCATCCTCCTGCATCTCCCACCTGGAAAGCATAGTGAGACAGAACGTAAGCTTTTTTAATACCCAGAAACATTTGTTGAATGTGTACTTACATGTTGTGTTGGTGTATGAAGATTGTGTGCCTGGATCTTCCCTCTATTTGTGTGTCACACAGTAAAAAGGAAGAACCCACATGCCCGCAACTCGGCTTGGGCTCAACACAGAGTGTGGAGCAACTCATTCTCCAAAATAAATTCTCTCACACACACCGCAGACTAAAACTCTCTGAGGCTCGAATAGCCACACTTTCACTCTTTAACTTCTCACATGGGGAGTCTTCTCCGCTTCCTTCTTTCATGCTGTGTGGGTCAGTATCACAGCAGTCTCAGCTAATGTGATACACTACCAAACTTACAGTTCTGCAGTCATACAAACACATTTACAATCTCAAGGGATGTTTTAGAGAAAATTAAAACAGAAAAAGTATGTTTCAGGTTTCCCCTTTCTGTCAATCACCTGCTGACTGTGGCTAAGTCATGCCACAACTGTTGAACCAACCCTGTCCAGGTGACTTTATTTTTATAATGGAGGAAATCCTCCTCATATCGTGTTACTTCCCTGTCTTGTTTAACTGCATCTACAGTATGTATCTTCATCACATTCTTTAATTCTTTAAGCTCCAGAGTGGATAGAGGACTTCAATATGAAGACATCAAGGGTAGTCACATTGTAATTCATTCTGAGTATTTCAATGGAATCTCTTTACGAGTGACTGTGGTCAATCAAATCCATATGGAGAGCTGGCTGAAGGCTGTCTTTGAGCTGCCGCATTACACTCCCTCCAGGAGAATTATATCTGACTGTCCGACTGCAAATGATTGCATTTTCATTGCAATCTTGGCGTCTCCTTTTATCCCACCCTCCCCTCCAATTTCTCACTGTATCTTCAAACATGAACCATATAGCTCTGTGTGTGTGCGTGTGTGTGTGTGTGTGTGTGAGAGGCATAAGTGTAAGGAGGAAGAGTGGGTAAAACACCAAGTATATCACGCATGTGTTTCATGCATACTAAGAAGCGGGCCTCTCGATGCAGAGCACTTTGATGAAGTTTCAGTATCTGTCACAGTGTGTATCTGGACAAATCAGACATCCTCTTTCTCTGCTTCCTAACCACTGTCAGTGTAGTAATTACTGTCTGTAAGGGGAGGATCTGTTTATGTAAATATGCAGATTTGAAGATTTGACAAAAAGGGTTTTTCCCCTTTGCATACAACTTTGGTCACTAGTTTCTCTGTTTTTCTGGGTAATTTTTGTGTCAGTCTGGATCTCTTTCTTTACATCCATCACAGAGTGAGTAGTCTGTCTCAAAAAAGACAGAACAAAGGAGAAGTAGTTAAGTCTGCCTTTGATGACTGCTGATGACTACTAGGGGCAGACAAATTGCCCCTATATTATTTTTTCAGTGACATCAAATTAAAATCAGTTCTACTAAATAACCATTATGGGATACAAACACTCGCACAAACAAAACAATACAAATGTCACACAGTATGCAAAACAAGAGCAGGAAGGGAGTGAGGGAGAGCAGACAGCTTTTGGAACGGCGGCCAATAAAGGAGGGAGCGAGAGAGGAAGGAAGACAGGAAGGTACGCTAAAGGTTTTTCAATGTTTAATTTTCAAATAGGATTAAGCAGAATGACATTTAGCTGAAGGTTACAGGCTCAGCATTGTCTTAGCTGATATTGATATGCAGGAGGCGCCCTGCTTGTCACCGGGACAAACACCGTTGATGAATGAGAAGCCTTTCCCCAGGAAGGTGTTAAGTGCAAATTTGAAATGAGAAAGAGGTAGAGAGGGAGAAAAAGAAGAAGGGGCAGACACAGACAGAGATTGAATTACCACGATAGTTGCCATGTATACTGTCACTGGATAATGTTGCCAAAAGTGTAAATTGTTCCGTAAAGTATAGGTTGCATATTCTTGGAGATTGGTTGATCTCGTGCTGAAAATGAGCTGAAAAATACGGAAGGTGCTTTGCTGTGTGCATCTAATTTCAACAACTTTAACACAACAATGCCTCTTAGAAATGCATAAGTAGGCTAAAGTTGACAATAACTTCACTGTATCCTCATTTTGGCAAGTTTTTCCCCCGGAATTTACATCTTAATAAGGGGAGTCTTACCCTTTAATTCTTATGGGCTCTGCTCATTTCTCATGCATTAATACTGGAGCTGCTGACTTGGCTCTTCCTCTGAATACAGAATAGGACACACATATTAAGACTCGTATATTTACAGGATTGATGCCACAGGAGATTGTCTCAGAGTGAGATGAAAAGGCTGGCTCAGATGTATTTCAACGTGAACATCAATGTAAGCTGTCCTAATCATGGGACAATGCAGGCACAAGACGGAGAGCATCTATCCTGATTTTCAGATGATAATGAGTAGTGATGTTTGACAAATTAAGAGCATAAGCCCTGCTCAGAGATCATCCGGCAATCAACTTACTTACTAAATCTTACTCAAAACGCACCACAGATGAAACTTTGATGTTCGACTCCCAGAGACAGAAAATAACAAAGAGGAGAATTAAACTCTGATGATGAAAAAAAAATTAACATGGAATGGAACAAAAGAAAGAGGACAGAATAAAACAGGCAGAGGTACAAGTATAGACTATGTGAAAGAAAGTGAGTGAGCCGAAAGACAAAGTGCCTGAGAGATCACGAGAGACAGTGGCCAGTGGTTTCCTCTGCAGCTGTCAGCGGGCTGAGTGGTTTCTCTCAGAGTGTTGGGTGTTTGTGCTGCGCTGGGTGCCCTGCCTGCTCTGCCACTGGGACCGCTGTTTGTTTAAAAGGCTCGCCTGTCAAACAGAGAGCGCCACCGGCAGCCAGACACTCGGCTAAATGACTCTGACAGCAGCCCTAATCAGAGGCTTCGCACATTGCCGCAGGGCCTGGAGGATCCATCATAACCCAAGCCTAAATATTTAAAGTGCTAAACTTTCCAAAGGTCAGGCCTTTCCATGCATGCCAGGGCGACATGTGTCACAGTAACAGGAAGAGAGGGACTGAACAAGAGAGTGAGAGAGAGAGACTATGGTTAAATGTCCTCTATAATTTTCACCCTTGTGAGAACCACTTTCAGCTTTAGACCTTTGGAGTCAGGGTAATTTTAGTTCACGGACATCATTTTGATCGGTTGTCTTGTCGGCAACCATCTCATTTGGGGTTAGAACCTGGGATTAGAGAGAACGATGAATTAGACAAGATTCTTTATTAAAAATAAACCCTTCACAGCAATTCACAAAAACGGGTTTGCAACTGACAAGAGAGTCCCACTAGCTGAGACACTCACATTGACCCTGTGTCTCTGGCAAGATGAGCATTTATGTGTCAAAACTTCTAGACAGCATTGAGTGAGCAGTCTTTGAAAGCTGGCGTTGGAAGAACCTTTTCAACTTGACCACAATAGGTTTTAAAAAGTTTAAGGAGCTGCTTCTTGCTGATGTCATAGTTTAAGGTTAGGTGTTTAAAGGTGATGAGCAAAGGCGAGGTCACCTTGTTTAGCCATGCTAAGTCCATACTATCTCATTTCATGTAGAGTGCATGGGAATAAATCATTACAGGAGAGCGCACAGAGCACTTCTAAGAGGTGACAGAAAGCCTTTTGGGGTTTAGTTGTATATGATTCCTTGTAATAAAGTGAGAACTTCTTTTTTTTTTAAACTCATGGTGAGTAGAGCGAGCCAGATAGCAGTCATATGACTCATTAAAAGAAAAGAAGCCACGTAGGGAAATCGAAAAAAAGGAAATAACATAGATTAGCTGTTAGTTCGAAGTGGATATTATACATTACAATCTAGTTCAGTTGGGGTAACTGACAAGTTCACAATACAGGGCAAGGGGGTCATCTCTTCTACTCAATTTCCATTGAGAAGCAAACATCCAATTCAATTTAGATATGTGCCTGCACTAGGCCATGAGCCAGAGGGAGATTGTAACTGACAGCCATTGGACAGCCGGCTGGATTTGAATATTGACGAGACAGAGACTTGACAGAGGGGATTATGCTCTACCTTCTGACTTACTAGCCGCTACACTGATCCATTCTATTGTCAAATCAATTCAGTGTCAGGTCTACAGTATGTCCGTGCGGTGATGCCACTCAGTATTAGACCTTACCTGAGATCCATTTCAATCCAAACTGATGTCCGCTCAAAAGCTACAAGAGACCCACACTAAATCAGCAGTGGACAAAAACATATGTAATATCAAAGCAAATCTATTTCAAAGTGAACATGAACCAGTAGCTTTGCTGCTGTGGTCAATACAGACATACACAAATGCGCGCACACAACGTTGTATTACACTAATTGAGAGGATGACAAAATTAACTTTGCAACTGTTAACCTTCACCTAAAATCTTTCTAACTCAACTCAAAACCAGCTCTTTACAGTTATTGATTCTTTGAAGTACTTTCTAATCCTGTGATGCAATTTTGACTTGATACATCCAAAAATAACGGTAACACACGCATGCACAAACACCTGCATTGTCCGATAGGACAGAGTCTTATTGCATCACATTTGAAAGGAACTCCACTGCTTCAGCAAGCCTATCACCAAATTTTGAAATGTATGTGTGTTGATGCTTATATGTTTGTGCATGCATGTGACTGTGTGAGTCAAATCCACAGTCTCATCCATGTCCAACCAGCCTCGCCTCCCATCCAGCACGCACCCTCCCTTCTTGAGGGCCGTCGAGAGCAGGCGAGTCATAGAACGCCTGATCAAAGGGCCCCGGACAGATCTGTGAAGGCCCTTTGAAAAGACATCCACAGTTACACAAGTTGACACGTTTGTGCGTGCTTTGGCGCAGACACAAACACACCCAGGATCAGAGTCATGCACATACACCCAAGTGCATGCACAGAGGGACACACAAACACACAACTTCAAACACACTGCGGTTTTAAACTCCAAATCCAAGCAATGATAAGTCCAGCACATCAGACGACACAAAGGGCCTTTTCCTCAAATACACCGCGCGCACACACACGCACGCACGCGCACACACACACACACACACACACACACACACACACACACACACACACACACACACACACACACACACACACACACACACACACACTCCCTAATGCTGAGGTGTCCCAACACTGAGGGATGCTAAGGGAGAGTGAAAAGACTGGAGATATAATATTATACATCAAGTTAAAAGTTACACTCTAAAAAGTAACACCTGTGCTTTCTTGAATTATATGAGTTTACTTTACTAATACCTCAGTATCCTGTAGATTTGACTTATGTCATTTGAGTAATGCACTCATTGTTCAGTGTGCTAAACACTTGTGGGAGAAGGATTCTTTTCTGAATCTCTTGATATAAGTAATTTTACAGCTTCAATTTCACTATTCATATATTCATATTCTGTATTTTGGCATCTGCAGTTTACACTCATTGTGGGCTAATGCTAACGTTAGCTGATATTAGCTCACAGTAGAATAGCTAAGGTGGCCAACTAAAATATCTATGGCCATGCAATTTCATATAAAAGTACATCCACCCAAATTGAAAGTTGTGCCTTCAAATCCCTCTGCATGGCTGTTTCTAGCTCCTCGCTATTCTCTCCAGTGATCCAGGGGGAAAGTTTGTGTAAATTTGCAGTGGCTTAATTATTGAATAATTTAGACCATGCTCCAAATTAATGTAGACATTTCCATATTAATGTGTTTGCCCACCGATTCCACATTTATTTGTACTGCGGACAGGAGGGTAGCAATTATCACAGCATATCATAGCAGTTGTGCCGGTATTTCAGACATCATTAGGCTGCTTGTCCACTGCAGTGTGACTGTGAGTACTAGTCTATTGGACACAGTTTGGTACATTCCTCAAATAGGCTCGCTGTGCTTCTGTGAGTAAGATCTATCAAATATCGCTCCGGGGAGAAAAAGGTGAGGGGCCTTGTTTGTGTTTGACAAGGTGAGATCCAATTTAGAATCCTTGCTGTTTGTGAATGTATTATTACATGCAGACAACAGCAAATAACCAAACACCTGCCAAGTCTACACAGCCAACGTCTGCTGGTCAGTGCAGCGCAGTAGCTGACTGCTCCACAGACACTGAGTTCTGCACATGTCCCAGGAGGTTGACAGCTCTCTGCTCCTCTTATCTCCCCTCCTCAACCCCCTTTCCTCCACCTCACCTCACCTTTATTTTCTCTCTTTCCAGTCTCCCGACTGTTTGGCTCTTGTTAGGAGCTTGGCTGAGCAGGCTGGCACCTTTCACTGAAACAGCACCCAAGAGGAGGTTGTGACTCAGAGAAATGCGAGCAAGTGTATGTGCTTGCTTGTGTGTGTGTGTGTGTGTGTGTGTGTGTGTGTGTGTGTGTGTGTGTGTGACCTCTCCCACTTGAGCTACTGTAAATCATTACAGCAAGGCCCTTCGTTAAGGAAGCCAACCACCTTGGCACCTTTCAGCCGTGTTCTGTGTATAGCTGACGACTGTCTGACACCGCCTCTCAAACTCCCAACACATGCGGGGCACAACAATTATTTCCAAAAAGGAACCAAAAAGCAACTCAAAATAAATCCAAAAGTTATTTTTAGCCCCATCTGATCACCATCTTTGTGTTTACATATTGAACCATATTCGATGTGACACTCATCTTTTGACAGGACCAAAATTATATAATTGAAACAGATGCATGTGTATCTTAGCATAACAGCCTATTCGATCTACCCCATATACCTCATGCCACCTTCCTCTTGTATGTTACTGCAGTAACAAGGGGAGGCTAAGTTAGTTGGACAGTCAGTACGTCAGTCATTCAGCCTAGCAGGCAGGTAGGCAGGTACCTGTTAACGGCGCCATTGTGCTTGCAGGTCTCTGGGATCAAAAATCTCAGCAGAGGCAATCTGTCTTCCCCCATGAGCCAAAGGGAAAGAAGGCTAGGGGGACAGAGACGGAGGGAGAGAAATAAATAAGTAGCGGGCAGATGATAGAAAAAAAAAAGGAGAAGGAAGGAAGAGCTCTTACTTTGGATAGATACATACACACACAAATAAATGTGCATATACTTAATGTTACTACAAACATAATTTCATACACTAGCTGAAGAGATACTAAGGAGGACAAAGCCTCAATACAAAGCCTAATGGGTCCTGTACAGAATGCACCAAATATTATGGACTATTCTCGGCACAACATGCCAGCTCCAGAATCTTTATGGGTTTCCTTAATCACTGCAGTTTCCCTGATTACTCCTCAGCTCCTTATAACGATTCCAGTCTATTTAAGGCTCATCAGTTCATCAAGTTCCCCATGATAATTTGACCGTGATTTGTTTCTGAATAATCTGAGAATTTAGTTTTGACCTGGAAGCGTTATTCAGTATTAGTCTACCAGTTAACCACAAAGAAACATCTTCTCTTCCACCTTCTGCCTTCCTCTGCAGTCCAAAGCCTCACAACAACTGTTTCCGGCCTAAGCTTACTTGTTGCTTTCAGCAGCCTTTCTCTGAAATCCTTCAACGCACCAGTCCAACCCCCTTTGCCACCAGATGATCTGCAGGCTCCCCGAACTTCTCACTTTAGAGATTAATCATTAAAGCCTCCCATAATATACCATTTCTTTCGGTGTCTTGTGTCTGCATTTGGGTCTACTCCTTTAAACTTTGTCACCAAATGCATAAAACATCACCCATGAATTAATGAACAAAGCCGACGCAGATAAACAGTCAGTAGCTTTAGATTTTGCCCTCCTCACACACACATGCACAAACACTGAGAACAAGCATTCACTCATGAAATCTCCCCACTGAACAGCATACAGAGGGGAAAAAAAAGATGTTCATTGTGATTTCACCTCAATGTGCTACCAGGAAATAGCCTATTACTTATTCAGTACTTTCTCTTTGTCATTTGTGCATAATATAAACTGTGAAATCTACTAAGGAGCGCTGAGGGTTGAGAAACTGCAACTTGCTCTCTGACAAAGGCCTCGCTCTTAGACATTGATCTGGCAAAACTTCTATTCAAACCCAGCTATATATCATTTCCATAGCCACTATGAATAAATTTCAGATTTCGGCATATTCAACTTATTTATGGATCATGTAGTGGCTTAGTTGAGTAAGTTGCTCGTACAGTTGATTTCATGGTTAGAGATCGAGCTGAAGAAGAAACAGTTATGTTGGAAAAAAAGGGAAGTTACTGGAACCCTGTCACAAAATCTAACACCACATTGAGGCTAATGTCACAAGCTAATTCTAAAGACAACACAAAATGTCACAGCTATGACACAACATGCGACAACAGTTGTTATTTTGGGACATGAAATGATTATGACTACACGTAATGTTTCATCAGTTCAATAATATTGAGGTTTAAACAGTACAACACATCAGACAAGGGAAACCATGGTGATGAAGAATCATCATTGCAGTTACTTAAAAAAAAAAAAAACGTCTTCATGAGGGACTGAGGTAGTGGGAACCCACACATAACATCAACATAACTGTCATAGATGTCTGTACTTTCTCTTCCACCAAACTTGTAAAACATCAGTAGATAAATGACTTGTTTGTTAAGTCCTTTGTTCTTTTTGTTTTTTCAAATACTACATTCTGACACTAACACTAACAATTCCTGTGAATAGTTGCACAGTGTGGTGAAATTAGGGCCACCAACTGACACCAGTTGGTGTGGAAATCCTAACTGTGGGCCATACTGTAAATACAGCAGTGTTCAGGCTCCATTCATAATGACATTATTAGCAATGGGCTCCTGTGGTTTTGCTGGGCCTGCAATGAACTGATTAGTCCATGCAGACATTGATCTCACCTTTCTGTGTGTGTGTCTGTGTGTGAGTGTGTGTGTGTGTCAGTTTTCGGTTGTGGGTGCTCTGTTATTGTGTATCAAATCAAGGCCTTGTTCTTCTACCAGTTCAAACAGTTCATTTTCTACCATGGTAATGGCAGTTTTAGGGGGTTAAGGAGATAAATAAATCCTTGCTGTCACCTCATTTAAAATCAAATGGCACTTAATTATAGCTGTATGTGTTTTCAAACACTTTGCATAATTTATTGTTCTGCACCATCCTAATCTCCAGATCCTTATCGCTTGTGCTCTATTTTACCCCCTCTGTCCTTATAATAAAATTATAATGCTCCCTCTCATAGTTTTTCTTTCTCTTTCTTGCTGCCAACAGCAGTGTGAAAGAGATAAGGCAGGCGATGAAAAGACGTTTTTAAGTTGTGCCTCACCTTGTAGGGATTTGATGCTGTAAAGGTCTATTGTCAACTCAGGAGAGCATACATGCACACACTCACACACATACACACAGCCCTCTGGCAGTGTTGCATTTCTTACAGCCAAAATACAAACATTGTCAAATTCTATGAAAATGGCGAGGTAACATCATCATTCATGGTTTGGTTGCAGGCACGCATATTACAAAAAACAGCTAATGCAAGCATAACATGCAGAGTAGATATTTTACCCTTTATCCATGTGATGTCAAGTTTACCCTGCTTTGCATTCATGCTATACATACCCACAATTTCAGTTCTTTGTAGCACTAATGTGCCAGAAACAACTAAGCACATTAATGTACTATTGCAGTGTAGGTCATAAAGGGAGGTGAGGGGCACTAATATGCTACTTTACTGGCTGAGGCTGCCATCATCAACACTGAATGCCAGATTAAGTCAGTCTTTTTTCTCTTTTGAGAGGAAATGGTTAAAAAGTTGGCATTCTGTTCCTGGTGACCTTGCCGACAACCCAATGAGAATTTGCCATGAGATGAAATCAGTGGGCAGTTAAGACGGTCCGACAGAGGCAGAACCTTAATTAAAATCCATGCAAAATAACATTACACTGACATATATGGATTTCATTTTGAAAATAAATTTAGATGCATGTTATTCACCATTTACATTAATTGTAGAGGATGGCATCAATATACTGACTACAAGTGTAGTGACAATACATGGCACATTACAACTTTGCGACTTTACAATCATGACAAATGAGAATGCATGCTCTATATAGTTAGTCACAGTGGAGTATACAGCTCACCTTACATTCATTGGATCTAGTTTATATAGTATTGTGTCTTTTTTAAGATTGCTGAACCTCACAGATGGTTTTTATATTGTTTTATGTTATTCTGTTGATTGCTTGGAGTATGTAATACAAGACACATTTTAGAGTGAACAGACAATAAAGTTCTATCTTATCTATCGTATGTTATCGTACATTCATCATCCTTATCACTTTGCATTCAGGGAGCAGTGTGTACTGTATAGCTGCAGCTGCTGAAATGGGTGGTATAGTAATTGTCTGGCCGTACGCTGGATCAGAAGACAGACTTAATCCTTATAATCAGTGGATTTTGATTCATGAGTGTTTATATCGTTCAACTAAATATAACATGTAAAAAGTTAGTTTAAACAAGTAAAACAGAAGAAGCATCTGAAACTTCATAATTTTAACAAACCACTGATTACGAAAGTAAACTCCAACTGTTTCATAATAGCAAAATTGCAAAAGTATCTTGCTTTAGTCACCTTGGGCAAACAAATGCCCTTCATATAAGTTGGGGAAAAGTCCTTTGCTGTTGGATCTACGCACACACACAGACACACAATCTGTAACACCTTCATCAATGAGCGTGAACTGGGAGCAGATTGTGTGTGCATACCCATGTGTGTATGTGGCTTTCTGTTCAACAGACTTTGAAGCAGAAGCTGTTGCAGCTTTACCATAACCAGGTAATGGATGGAAGCAGCATGCAGTTGTGCATCCTCTCTATGGGCCTTCCATCCTGGGCCAGTCGATGGAGCAGACAGGCTGGGCTTAGTATATCACATAGATCCTATGGCTGGACAGCACAGCAGACAGATACAAGTCAATAGGAAGCTGCTGCTTTTGAATATTCACTCTCGTGTTTTGGTGGTAGGCTGCATAATAATTGGCCACAAAAATGATTCCTAGAATGAGAAAGGAAGGAAGAAGCCGTGTGTGTGTGTGTGTGTGTGTATGTGTGTATATGCGTGCGTGCGTGCGTGCGTGTGTGTGTGTGTGTGTGTGTGTGTGTGTGTGTGTGTGTGTGTGTGTGAGATAGTTGAGGTTGTATTCTCTTGATTGAGTGACATAACAGCTGGGTCACTTTAACAAACACAATCAATGTCAGTCAAGTCAATCTGGGTTCGCAACACAAAATTCACTGCAAATAAACTAATATTGTATAGTATGAACTTCAGACGGACACTAACCTATATAATTACGATAAAGTAAATTGTTTAGCCTGAGAAAACCATCAATCATATACAGCACAGTCATTCCAAACATATTCCCTATAGAGAAGCATAAAGATATTGCTATCGAGCTTTCAAAATGTCAAGGCAACGGAAACCCAGGCATGGCGCAATTACATAATGATTATTGCAAAAAGTTTCTCCCCCTCACTCAGTGTGGCTGTAATATGCAGTGGATGGCCATGGGGGTTCATTAGCGAGAACAGGCTGTTGTTGAAAAGCTCCAGTTTCACCTCTGATCCCGGCTAATGTGATTTGGACCTGAGATTGGTAGTGGAGAGATTAGATGCTAGCTCACCTCAGGGTGGGAAACAGAGAAGGAGACATACATCAATGTTGTTTGCTTTCGAACTCAAACGTCTTCTCACCTCTAATTTGCTCTGAAGCATCTGCAACAAAAAGTGTAGAGAAAGTATTTGTAGTCTAATTTATTTTCCAGCGACGGAGAATTCGTGGGGCTGAGCGGGTGCTTGCTAATCCACTCTGTTACATTCTGGAGTGCATGATTTGGGCTTTCATAACAAATCAATTGGTTTGTTGTGAGTAGGACTGGAGAACCGAGGATCAGCTATGGATGACAACTGTGTTAGCATTCTCCTCTCATTACCTCATGGCTTAGCCCCATGGCACGCACTGCCAGTTGCAATGTCAGGCTACTCCTTCTTTCATTTCCTTTTCATTAAGCCTCTGCTCCCTCTGTCACTTCTTAGCCTCCGTGCTTACACCCCCTCCACCTCTGTCCATACACTCCTTGTGCCCCGTACACCTAGTCCATTATGTCTCTACCTCTTTCCTTTCCCTCAGTCCTCTCTCCCCCTCTCATTAGGTCATAGTTGTGGGCATTTGTCAGAGTGGCTGTGTTGATTAATAGGCAGACGGAGCCCCTATATTTGGGGGCTGTCAGCTGGGCTCCAGAGTGCCAGGGCCGCCCTGCTGAGCTCCCTCACCACCCAGGTGGCCCCATTTGGGCTAAATGAGCTGTGAAGGGTCCCGGCTATGCCCGCCTGCCCCACACTAAGACGTTACGCTCAAACACACACACACACACAGGCATAGACACAAAAAGGCACAAACACATGCAGGCGTACATACACAGACGCACACACATCTGAGATGCGAGCAGACATGCAGGCACGCTCACGTACTCAACACCCCGGCTCTCACTGCCATGCACCCCTGCGTTCCCACATGATTTGTCACACTCCATCAATAGACAATAAGTTACTGCCACTCTGGCCTGTCAATGGGCCCTGTCTTCAGCAGACCCCTCTATAGTGTCTCCTGGAGGGGGGGTTGGGTGAGGAAGAGTGGAACAGGGGAAAAGTGGTGAGAGTGTAGTAGTTAGGTATAAGGAAGAAGGGGAATAAAAAGAGAATGAAAAGGAATGAGGGAAAGAAAGAGAGGCAGAAAGAGAGAGAGAGAGAGAGGATGCTGGAGATGTTAAACAAATTGCTTCGCTATGCACCCCACATCCCAGTGGAGGGCTTACAGAGCTCGTCCTGATGCACAGGCAAGTAGCCAGGTTCAAGGAAATGGGAGTCTGAGCCTGTGTGTGTGTGTGTGTGTGTGTGTGTGTGTGTGTGTGTGTGTGTGTGTGTGTGTGTCTGTGCGTAGCGTAACATGGTTCAGCTGCTCCAAGCCAATTGCCTGGCCTTGGATTCAGAGGCGGGTTGTGTGCATGAATGCACGTGAACGTGAACGTGAACGTCCCTCTTTGCAAGATTATTTTTGTTACCCCCAAACCAGGAGGGGGAGACCTTGGTGAATGAGATCATCCTGCCACATTTGCACGCACACACACACACACTCCCACAAACGCGCAAGTACAAGCACAGCCGCCTCCTCAATGATTCAATCCGATGATGGGTATTGGAGGGGAAACTGTAATCTGTGAAGGTCAGAAAAGTCTGAACAGTAACATCCACCACTGCAGGCTACTGCCATTTTCTCTACTTCTCCACTGTCATTACTGCTGGCCGGCTAGCTCTCATTATCAACTTACTTCATCAAATACACTTCATTATCAGCTTGTCCTTAACAGACAGATGGGATGGACCCTCCAGCAAATGACAGAGTAACTGGTATAAAGTGATTCCTTTTAAAGTCTATTCAATGAACGGGTCATAACACATATAGTCCTCTTAGTTTATCAGTGATTTACACTTGATTGGACATCTGGAGGAAGAAAAAAAGAAGTGGTATGTTTCTTCAGAAAATACAGTTTAAGTGTACCAATGGCTATGCATTATAATTATATCTGAGGTGATTATAGTCATTATGAAGTCGTTATTTCTGAGACTGTTGAACATATGAAAGGCGAATGGATACACTGGCTGAATAGACAGCTGTTACTGAAGATGTAAGTAACAGACAGCCCTATCACGCTGGCAATATGGACGACCATGAAATTAAGACTCAACGTATAGTAATTATAATGACAATGAGCTTTGTTCGACGTGTCAAGTATCAATCTAACACTTGCCAGGCAGCTTTCATATCATAGCTAATAGGCAGTTGGCGGGCCAGGCCGTTGCCAACCACTGAACCAAACTATTCATAAGCCGGCCCTTGTCATTGTGCTTAGCAGTTGACGTAACAGTAATACACACATCAGCTACATGTGCCCTCATGCAAATGAGTGCATTAGAGCAGACCTCAGAGAGCGGAGCGTGGCCAATAAATCCAGCCGGGGTGAGAAATGTAGCCTTTACCATGCGTGTCCAACCCCATCTATTTAACCTAATTACACACACTATACCAGGTAATAAAAGTCTGCATGCCATCAATTCTGACATCTCATCCATGGCTCTGCAAGGAATGTCTATTAGGATCTATAAATCCTCAGGATAGGGAGCTTCTCTAGATGTAAAGTGTGTGGAAAGGTGTCTCTGTCTTTCCTGTGTGAGAGAAAGATGTAAGTCCGTTTGACTCCCACACACATATGACATGTGTGTATGTATGTGCATGCTTCTATGTGTCTTTTTTAACTATCTGCTGAAGCATTCAATATCATTGGAGCACAAAAGGGAGTGTACGCGGGAAGTCAGCTTCAGGATGCAGGAGGGGTGCCACACAGAGAGATGAACCCACCGGAGTTCAACCATCCCTATTTTCATTATTGGCCCTAATCCAAAGTGAAAAGACAAAACAACTAATAGCTGACTCAGACAGTAAAACATGTGAGCAATCCTGGTTTTGGCTAGCTGTGTTTCCTACCCAGGTGTTTCATGTTGCTCGCTGACAGGCCTGTTTGTCATGGCTGAGGCCGAGCGGAACATGGCTGCAGGTAGTTTCACTTTCCAAAGTCACGCCTTGCGATTGGTAAAGAAAACAGCACAGAGTCTCTGAATAGCCACAGTCAGTATTTTAGCCATAGGCAGCTGGAGGTAAATGAATGTGGTCACAGTAGCTTCACTCGCACTCTCTTTGCCTTTGTCTACAGTGCACCTGAGCTACAACTGACACCCACTCCACCCGTGGATGTGGATCCATAAAAGAGAGGACGAAGTGGTGAGGTGAAGCAAGGCGGAAAGGGAAGGATGAAAGACAAATCGCTGAGAGGTGATGGATCCCATTGTTGGAAGATGTTTCTGTGATCCATTTCAACTTTTCCCCTCTGTGGTTAATTGGTAGAATGAGGATCGATCACGTTAGAGTGGTAACATTATTGTATTTTACATGACTGAGTATACTGACCAATGGATTAGTAAAAGAAGCTTGTTAAAGGTGCTAAATGCGTATATTTCAGAGCATATCTATGTCCAAAACATGACTCTCAACAACGGCTGAGCTGGCGCCTGGAAGCTAACGGTGCTGACAGAGCTATCAGTGTTAACCTGAGGAGAAACCAGAAGGTGGGTGCTACGCTTCTACAATGGCGTCATCAGCGGTCACCGCCGTATGAGAGCAGTGCAGAAAGGCGGCCATGAGCTAACCAGTGGGGGCAAACTCACCGTCCAGCCCGGTATGTTGCTATGTAAACAAAGGAATGAGAAGCTCGGATAACAACACACACAGAGGGAGAGTCACGTCATTCTCTGTTATTTGCTATTTACATAGCAAATAGCTGTTTGCTTCTATATTAATGATCTGAATATTGTATAGTGAACCTTTAAATAAAAGAAGCACGAATAAAAGAGATATACATATTCAATTCATCGCTGGAGTCACAAGTTTTAGTTTTATAAAACACTGAAACATTACTGTAATATTCAATCAAGAAGACTTTTGTATACTTAAATATCACAAAAGAATGTCTTAACTAGTAAACTTGAACAACTCTCTCTCTCTCTCTCTCTCTCTCTCTCTCTCTCTCTCCCTCTCCCTCTCTCTCTCTCTCTCCCTCTCCCTTCCCTCTCTCTCCCTCTCTCTCCCTCTCTCTCCTCATAATTTCGAAGGCACATCACCCATTCAGTCTGCAATTTCCAGCTCAAGGAAAAGAAAAGAAAAAAGAACAGAATCACCACACCTGGATTTCCACTCCAGGATGTCATCCATGGAATTCAGCAGAAAAGCTAATCCATCAAACTCTGTAAAAAGAACAGTGTGGGAGTGTGTATTTTCTATTAAAAAGGATTACTCCATTACCAAAACAGACCCGTTTTTTTCAAAGTCAGCTCAGAATATACAGTTTGGTAAATTGATTTATGACTGATTTATCTCACATAAGCCTGAGACAGTCTTGGTGCTTGGATAAGTGCGGGCATTGTGCTACAAACAATTACTGATTCATATAGCTGGCAAAAATATGGCGAATTCACAGCAGCTGATGTCAGAACATCAGGCAGATGTGGCCCCGCTACTGTAGAAAACACAAAATGTTTGGGATTGATAGAGGCGTTTGGTGGGAGGTGGGACGTCTGTCTCACTGCACTGCTTATTTGGAAAAAGGCAAAACCTGAGATAGTCTCACACAAACACATTTGCACAAATAAAAAGATTTAAAAACAGAGTCACTTGCAAAATATACAATATTATTCATGATTATTTGTACACACTACACACAATGCCGGTTGAATGGCGATTCGCTGTTGGTTTATGAAGATTATGCTCTTATTCATTGTCACATGTTTGGTGCATTGTACCTCAACTCTCTACAGAGCATCCAGCTTCAAAGCTTCTCCAGTGCAATTGTTGTCTCAGTCACCTATTATAAACAATGCGTTTTTACAGAAAAGGCTGTAATTGTGCAAAAGTGTGGCACAAATGGCCTTGTAACATTACTGTATGCCTTTCTTCAATGCAACCCATACACAGGACCCTGAAAGCTCTCGCCAATTGAAGTTCTGCTTTCATCCAGCATAAAAGCTATGTTTGCGATTGAGCTTGGGTGTTATACCTTTTCTCGCCTTTACCCCCATCCTCTCCGCCTTGTTTCATATGAGTGCACAACCACAATGGCTTGAGTAATGGGCCCAAAATGCCTTTTCCTGAACAAAATCACTGCTTTTGTGGGTCATGTAGAGGTAACTTTGAGACCCGAACAACTTGAACAGACTACTGCTATTACTAATTCCTTTCTCTCTCTCTCTCTCTCTCTCTCTCTCTCTCTCTCTCTCTCTCGCTCTCTCTCTCGCTCTCTCTCTCTCTCGCTCTCTCTCTCTTCTAACAGTAAAACCATTCTGTGGTACCTCACGGGCCACATCATTTAGCCTGGCTCAATGCAACAAACACACATGAGAGAAAAAATAAGAGAAAGAGAGAGAAACAGACAGGGAGAGAGAGAGAGAGAGGAAGCGAGAGAGAACACAGGTCAACCACAGAGCTTTTTCCTTGTTTGAAAATGTCAACATCAAAGAAAAGCTACTTTTCATCGGTGGGGGCGTGCTGGTGGGCCGTGGATGTTTTCCTGCTGCAGAATAAATCGGGGTCCAAAGCCAAACCAAGAGCGGTCTAAAATAGCCTGGTGACTGGGTGGTTATGGCCTCACATCTTATATGAATCGAAGCCGAATGCTTTTAGTGCCCAGCGGCTGGCCTTGTTTGCTGCATTACACTATGACTAGGAAGTATGGTGGGAGAAAAGTATAAGAATGTTATATTGACTCAAAGGTTTTTAGTAGAAAGTTAGTCTTAACTTAAAATTATTTCATTTGACATGTAAATGACAAACATCCTTTTCATTAAACTTAATTGATTGACAATTCTGCTTCTCTCTCACTGTCTTACTAGTTTTAATGGACCAAAGACACTGCCAGATGAGCAATTTCTCACCTACTGCTGATAAAATATCCTTTGACATGCATCCTCTATCACATATGTAAGCATGTTGTGGGTGCGAGTGTTGTGGGTCTGTGTACGTCTGTGCGTGTTTAGAAGCGCGAGCAGGCTGCAGACAGTGGCCACTGGGAAATCAAGGAGCACTTTGTCATGCATCCTTAAATGTGTGACACTGTGTCTCATGAGACGGCGCCTGATTGGTCTACGAGGCATCAAAGAATGACGGGTGAGTGATGGCCTCAAGGGGATAGAGAGTGTGTGTGAGTTGAGTGTTGTGTGTGTGCGTTGGCTGGGGTTAGAGACACAGGACAGCACGGTGACATGTCTGGGTGGCACCCTGTCAAAACCAGCTGGCAACGTGTCGTAATGCTGCCATCAGGGAGTCATACGCCACTCTAGTCTCAGTTTTCAAGATTCACGTCATTTTAACTGATATGTAAACTTCATTCAAATAAAGACAACTTTTTTTTAAATTACATTTTAACCCACCAATGACTCTTCATGTCGTGATTTGTGAGACCAAAGATATCATAACGAACACATGTCACATGTCAGCAATAGCACTTCAACATGTGTGCCTGTACCAACAACGAACTAACAGACTAACTGTAAAGGACCTTTTCACATGTTACATTTAGCCATCACTTTAATAATTACTTGCAACAAGAACCCAGTAGGAATAAGCCCAAAATCCCTGACAAACAACACTATGACTGCAAGGGTTTAATCAGCAGAAACAAAGCAAAAAAAAGTTTCAAACAGAAGGCTGGGGAAAGAGCAGGAAGTATCAAACTAAAAGGGAAGCTGTGTTGTTCCATTATTCTGTGATGTTATGTGATGGTATGATGAATATATGTACAGTATCCAAGTGATTACTATGACAACAGACAACACATTCTAGAGAAAGGCAGCAATCAAGTGGTAAAAAAGTGAAGACAGTTCTATCAGTCCATTAGTTCAGAAACAAAATTCAACAAACTAATAAAGAAATTAGATGATTATTTGCTATTTTTCAGCATTGCCTTTTTTTCTGAATGTGTTTTGGGGAAACAAACAGATTGCAGGCCAGAACACCAAACTGAAACTCAGCGGAGTTTCCTCTTATGAGCTCTCTAGAAAAAAAGCCCTTGTTCTTTAATTCTGATGGACTGACAGCAGAACATGTTGCTTTATTTTTTAGATTGTGAAATAAACGCATCTCTTCCATCAACGTCTCTTTGGACATTAATTTAAGGGAATAAAAAAGTAGACCAACAAAATGAACACAGATATTCAAGGTACATAGCTGTTTTAGTTAAGCTTCATGTTTCAGGATGAATTTCTGAATTGAATATGTGCCACCATAAAATGCAGATTGTGCATGCGTAGTAAAGTAAAATAAAAAAAAGTAAAAGAACTCGTGGAAAGACATACTGTTGTTTGTGGTATGGCAGTGTGTGTGTGTGTGTGTGTGTGTGTGTGTGTGTGTGTGTGTGTGTGTGTGTGTAATATGCAGGATGCCCTGACCCTATTACAATTACAGTATGTTGGATTAAGCATACAGTTTGTTTTTAATGCAGGAAAAAGAGAAGCAGCAGCTTCATCCTCTACTGTATGAATAATGTCCAGCTGCTGTAAAAAGAGCTGAAATCCAAAACCAACAGGGGGCAGGCATAATTACCAAGCATGTCCCTCATATTTACTGTCTCTTAATAAGCTACTGACATAGAGCAGACAATGGCCCGTCATCTTCATTTTGCGTTTATTTGTTGTTGCATTTTCCTCAGCAGATAAGGACAGGCATGGAGTGAGAGAGAATGTTTAACTTTGTCTACCTGGTCTCTGGTTCTGATCGATGTTACCAGCTCTTACCACCCGAGATGTGGAGAGAGAGAGAGAGAGAGGAAAGAGAGAGAGACAGAGAGACAGAGTGAGAGAGGAGGACGATTTACGCTGGCACCGCATTTTTGTCCAATTAATAGATTGCCAGTGTGTTGCGTATTTTGCATGACAAAGGAGGGTAATATTAAACTGCCATTTGTAATGAAAATGCACTTTGCAAATTAAAAAGTGCAGAAACCCAATTTTTCCTACCTCTTTAGGAAATAAACAGTCCTTAACCAATTAAAGCGCATTGTAATAATTCCGTGATTTATTGCAGGTTGTTTAACTTTCAAAACTCGGCTAACCTATATTAAGGTCACAATCCATCATGTCGTGCATGGAGTGCTATGGAGTAATGGCTGTTGTATTAGCTGCTTTTGATGATAGTATGAAAGAAGTATTAGCACTTGTCAACAAAACTGCTTACAACATAACATTAGCATGCATGAGCTGCGTCGCCTATTCATTATCTTGGCAGCTCCACACATGCGGTTACTGCCTTATAAAACATTTTGCCAGGCCGAGAGCACACACTCACTGTTTGGTTTTGTGATAGAGGGGCAACATGCAAACCATGGGGCGCGCTCTGGTTGCAATGCAAACAGGCACCGGAAAGATGAAACAGTCTCTGTGACACACGAGTGAGGAAGGGAGGAAGAGCAAGGGAGAGAAAGAGAGGAATGAGGAATGAGGGATGGGAGGGATAAAGGAGATCACTCTCCATCTTTGCCTAGATCACTCTCCTTCAGTTAAGCTTTGGTTTTATGTGTTATAAACACACTAGAAAATGTCCACTGGCTGACAGAGGAAGAGAGGGAGGACCGAGAAGACAGGATGGATGAATGCACTGAGGGTGAGAGAGTGCAATGAAAAAGCTACCCGCTTTTAGAGTTCAGCTGACTGATGACTGGCAAGAAAAAGGTAGCGCCCGAAAGAGAAATGGAAAGAGGTAGACACAAAACAAGCTTAGCCGTGTGGGTAACATTTAGAGGGCTGTTGAGGCAGATACAATGTGGAGAAAGAGAAAGCTTCAGTGCTAAGTAGTAACTGATTTGAAAGACAGAAAGATGGACATGATGAGGGGCTTGAGAGTGAGACACGGGAGAGAGAAAGAAGGAGAAACAGATGTAAAGAGTTACAGCTGAAGGGCACGGCAGGGTACCAGCCAGAGAGAGAAAGATGCAGAAATGCAGGGCGGTGTGACATGGTGACATTTGCCTCCACAAATGGGCTCTCTGGCTTTCGCTGCGCAGTCTGGTGCGATGCCCCCCGACTGTGAGCCAAGAATGCACTTAGCTCAACAAGAGCAAATGAATGGCCCTGTTTTGACTTCTACCATTACACTCCTTCTCCCTGATAGCTGGTGCTGGGCAGAGTGAGTCTTTGTTGGAACCCAGGGATCCCTGCATGTTTAAACACCCCTGCACCATGGTCTAATTAGTGTGTTAAATCAGCAGTTGGATGATACGTGGATTCAGTAGTCTGCTCTTGATTCTGTAGTTCATCTGACTAGGAAACTAAAATCACAAATGTTATGTCAACACAGTACAATATTACAAAGAGCAGTACACTGGATATATCAAACTACCTTTCAGATATAAAACAATAAAGCAGATGCCAATTTAACATCCATTCACACTTCTGGACATATTGTATGTTCTCATTGGATCCCCATTGAAGTATGCTGTTTACTTCCCACAGAATCTAGGCATCTACCCACCAAAAGCCATGCAAACACCTGACAAGCCCACAATCATGTCAACAACAGGCTATTTAGCAGCCAAAGCCACCACGCCAGCTACTCAATAGAACTAATTGCATCGCTAAGGATACACATATCTTAGGGCAGCACTGCAAAACATTAAGCTTATATTATTTATTTAGTTGTTTCTTTCCCTGGAAGTCCATTTTAGACACATGTACTCATCACTTGGAGGAAAAACACATAAACCCCCCTCCCCGCTTGGTTGAGACAAGACTGCTCATTCATATATGATATATTTATTTAGCTTTTTTTTCAACAAACGTTCAATGTCAATTATCTAAGAAATCTTTTGCATGTCATTTTTTTTTCTGTGAACTACAACTACTCTACTGAGTTAGAAAAAACAAATACTGGTGATAGTATAAAAGTGACGAGGTAAAGTGAATTATAAGTGGGAAATTAAACTTTCATGCATCCACTGTGTTGATATGTGTACGGCAATATAGTTGTATACTCAAACATGAAAACATGTAAATGCTCAGTGGTTGAACTGAACATGTAGCACAGATATCATTACATGTGTGTCTGTCTCTGATCACTGAGTCCCTCGCCCCCCTCTGCATGTGCTGATATCTAAATCTCTCTCTCTCTGTAGCTCCA
The DNA here is from genome assembly GCA_016806645.1 of Ophiodon elongatus. Classification (NCBI taxonomy): domain Eukaryota; kingdom Metazoa; phylum Chordata; class Actinopteri; order Perciformes; family Hexagrammidae; genus Ophiodon; species Ophiodon elongatus. The sequence goes on from JACSYO010002128.1 coordinate 347,796, forward strand.
GCTCCCCAATGATTATTCATGTGCATTTAACTCTTAAACAGCCCCTCATTAACTGTGGCTCGCTGGGCCATACGTTGGGCCAAATTACGCAGCTTTGACATACACAAACCAGCAGGGGGGGTGGGGGGCGGGGGGGGTCGTCGGGATAAAAGGCCTGGCTCTCTGCTTGGTTCTCTCTAACCATAGATAATGGCTGCCAACGTGGCTGTATGGTCTTTTAAAGCAATCAGCACTTTCACTTTTAGAGGGGTGGGGGTGAAGAAGGGGGGAGGGTGAAGAGCAGGCGGCGAAGGAGGGAAAAAGGGGGTGAAGTGGTAAACACTGAGTCAGGATTGGACCCTCACCATCAAACAAACAGGCGGGAAGGTGGGTGAAAAGCAAAGTCGAACATTTACACTAGAGGGAAAAGATTTTCTGAATTAATTTGAAACCAATTTCAATTAATTATATGCACTCAGATGGTTTGCGATTTGTTGCTTCGCATCTATTCCAGTGACATTTTGCAGGTGTTGCTGTTGGCTAAAAACTACATTTTAACTTTAGGATTTTGTTCATGCTGCGGATGAAGTGAGGCTGTCCAAATTCTCCTCAAACTTTCCAGTCACAACAGATCAAGACATAAAGTGCTCTCTCCACAGATGTATAAAAAAAAAAACACTACCGCGTATCAGACACCATGAGCAACCATTAGAAAAAAGCTGTGATGCAGGCTACAATTTCTCAATGCCTACTCGGCTGTCACACATACGGCTACATTTATTCATTAAATTATCTTATTGTAGCCATACTTATAATGTGCAATGTGAAGCTGTATTATAAAGGAAAATATAAATACCAGATTGGGACTTACTCGATATTAAATGACTTGAACCCAGTTCAGTATCGAAAAAACTTGATTCAGATTTTCTCTAGTTTTAAAAAAAACAGAAGAAATAACTAACTAAAGATGGCCTGTATATATGTAATATAGGCATACGGAAGAGATATTTAATTCTTACTGCCAATAAAGTCAGCCAGGAGTTTAAAACAAGGCAGAAAATCTGAAAGAAAAACAATGAAATGGTAGCTTTTAAGAAGGTATTTAAGAAGGTATTGAGAAGGCAACAATACTTTCAATTGCTGCTTTGTAGTCGCATTTGAGTCAAGAGAACAATCTCAACCTCTGTATTCATTAACAGCTGATAATAATAACAGTGATTACAGTTAAATAGTGGAAAAGTCTAACAATGGATCTTGGTAATAGTCAGATCATCCCTTAAAGCAACAGAGAAATTAACCCTAGAATACGCAATCACCACTACAGCAAGGTGATTAGTCTCTGTCCGACAATCTACTGTACACCACGGGCCACCACACACACACACACACACACACACACACACACACACACACACACACACACACACACACACACACACACACACACACACACACGATACTTGGGGTAATGCAGGTGCCTCATAATAACAAAAACTGGCATGAAGAAAAATAGATTTCAACATGGTGGTAATAATGTATAGAGACATTTTTTAGACTTAGCAGCTCAACAGAGCTTTCGTTCTAAACAATTGGTGAAATAAACATCGTCAGACCGAAGTTGAAACCTTGATATGTGTTGGCCCAAGAGTTTGGCTTCTTTTGGTCAAATATAAATGAGACAAATGACTTACTTGATAATGACAATTTCACGGTCCGCCAGAAAACTGATGTGTGTATAAAATGAAACAAACCCTTTAATACAAATGCTGTGAGAAATTACATATTATTTGATTCACATCTCACATCATTCACCTATACAGTTCAGCCTACATACTGTAGCTCTTTTTAGTGTATAGACTTGTCAGTCACTGACTTACCTAAATAAGATAGATATTTCTGTACACAGGCTGCATTTCTGAAGTAACACCATATCCCTGAGCGTGCGAGTACAAGTTTTGAATGACCTCAACCATCAACTAAACTAAATACAGCCATTACAAATCAGACTTTATTTAACTGCAGGCTGAAAATCACTCATCATTGCCTCTCCCCGCACGTAGTTAGGCAATCAAATCAAAATGCGATCTAATTTGACAGTTGTTATGAGAGTGACCTCAGCATAATGTGAATAACCACACTTTATTACAAAGAAGAATTGAGACTAATTCTACATAGCTTGTCACATCTGACGTTGAACCTTAGGTTTGGGGGGGAAGGGTTAGCGCCATATGCTCAGTATATGACAGCTACATCACAGCAGTGTCACAACATAGAAGTGTATACTCCTCATGGGACGGTGATGGGCCCAGTGTGTGTGTGTGTGTGTGTGCGTGCGTGCGTGTCTGTGTGTGTGTGTGTGCGTGCGTGCGTGTGTGTGTGTGTGTGTGTGTGTGAGTGTCACAGATGTTGCAGTCTGAGGTCTGGTGCAGATGGCTCTGGGCGTACTTGCCAGTGATCTCTTTCCAGTGAAAGCAGCCCCATCACACATCGCTACCTGGACTCTGTTTCGTGGAGAGGAAGTGACATGCTGCACAGCACACACACACAGACACGGACACACACACGGACACACAGACCACCATTGTACCACCATGTACACGCACACACTATTTCAAACTCTTTCAGACATTTTTTTAAACTTCCAAAATTTTGTTCAGAATAAAAAATGTCTTAGCTATTTTTCTATGAAAATCATTATAGAGTTTCTACTCTGAAAAATGTCAAGTATAATTGTTTTAGCACTGTCTCCAATTATACTCAATTACTTTACCATTTTATACACGGTTAGGTTACATTTCAGACATCAGAATGTTTCACATAACAGAAGTGTGGCTCACTTAGGGATGACACCCTTAAAGCTTAGAGAACATTTCCAATTGGTTTGTCATTGATGGCCTACAAAATCAGAATTTTCTTTCAATATTCTGTATTGTCTTTATCTCAATATACACTTTATACACACATGCCTACACACCATTGAACACATGTAGACAGGTTAGGGCAGACCCCCCGAGTCACTAAGCCGAATCACAACCTGAGCGTTTGGAGAGGGAGCATCTTTGTAGCATCACATTCAAATACAGTATACAGACCCAGAGGAGCACAGGTCTGTGTGTGTGTGTGTGTGTGTGTGTGTGTGTGTGTGTGTGTGTGTGTGTGTGTGTGTGTGTGTGTGCGTCTCTCTCTCTCTCTCGCTCTCTGTTTTTCCAGTGCCTCTCCCTCTCCTTTTTTCCCTCAGTTTCTTACTGGGTAAAGGTGTCCTCTGGGGGATAGAATGGCCTCGGGGGATTTGTCTTAGTGCAGAGTGCCACCTTGTTGTCAAGGCTGCAATGACACATTTCTTTCAAAGCCACTCCTGACAAACGCTCACAGAAAAGAAATGTCATTTCATAATGCATAGCAACATCAATGCAGCGTATACATAGATACTGTGATATCTATTAAGATAAAAAAAAAGGAGGAGGTGGATTGGCCAGGGGCCAGGCAGATTATGACATGGGTTTAGTAGCTCAGATACGACCTCCATTACCTCATGGTTTCTTATGTCAGTGGCTGGATAGCCATCTCTGACACCTACGGCTTTAACACCTACACCTGATTTCTCAAATTTTATTTGACTGCATTCTAATTAGGGGTAGCATATTGTATTTATTTTTAAAGGATGCATATAAATAAATATTCTGTATGTATTTCTACCCTTTAACTGCACTTTGCTTTTGGTGACTGTAGTTTACATACAATAGATAACTATATTTCTCTAGATTAACACGACAAAAATCAAGTCTATGCTTTTAACTTTCAACATTTGAAAAATATCAAATACTAATAATAATTTTGTATACCAAAATGAAAATAGTTTAATTTCTTAAAATGTTGCATTTTACCAGTGACTGTTGTAAAACTGCTCACTCTCTTTAGGGCTTGTCAGATGGAAGTGAGGCATCAGTATCATGACATGATTTAAACAATAATATAAATCATAGAGTCTAATTTTGAATCAAAGCTGAATTCTCTGTGCTTTTTTTCAATAAAGTTATACAGCTGATGCTGTGTAAATTCCTGAATATAAATAGTCAAAAACAGTCAAGAGTATGACATTAGCCTAAGCATCACTGCACTGAAGCTGTCAGAGAAAAATAAACAAGAGAATTATGTATGTGTAAAGGTGCGCAGATGTGTTAATGAGCGAAGATGAGCATAAAACCCACTTCCTACAGCAAAAAAGATGGAGGGAACGTAGTGTATACACAGGGTCAGTAATGTCTTCATTATTGTGTGAGAAACCCAGAATACAGGCAGCAGGATCCTTGTCACAGCAGTTTACTGAATGAGGAAGTTAATTAAAAGAGGAAACGCAGGAAGAAAAGACGAGAGAAATGGAGGAGAAGTCAGGAAGGGCTGAGCGGTGATTGTTAACCGGACATCTGGCACAAGCTTGTTTCTCTCTGGGAGAAGGCACAGGGGAGGTGGAGATAGGAGCCATAAGTGCTTGACCTTCCATTTGTCTAACTGGCAAACTCACACACACATAATCAAACTCCAACATAAACACACAAACACACACACACACACACACACACACACACACACACACACACACACACACACAGGACCACCTACATATGCAAAATTATACATGTTGTCTGTGTGAACAGATTCCCAGAGAGCAGTTAGAAATAGCGTGAAGGTGAACAACATGGCCGGCAGGGTGCTGACATGTCAGAGACGGAGACCAGAAGATGAGATCACGGTCCCGCCTGTGGGCTGTAATGGTGGCGGGATCTTCACACACATAAAGACAAACACACGCATACACACTCAAAAACAGAAACACACGAGAATTTATGCCCACAACCACACACGCATACTCTGCGCACTTTTATATGCGCACACACACACACACACAAACAGACTCGCAGTGTCTCTGGGAGTATGCAGTGAGTGTCTGTGCCTGCTGCATATGTGGCCCCATGCATAAACAATGTGCCCTGAGAGACAGTAGAGTGATACTATGGCCCTTAGCTCAACTCCCATGAGCCTCTCTGCCCCTCCATAACCACTATCAGTCTCTTTCACGTGCACACACGTGCACACACACACACGTGCACACACACACACACACACACACACACACACACACACAGCAAGTGAACAACCAGAATATACACAAATGAGAAAAGGAGCAGCACAGAGAAACAGAAGCACAGCCAAGGAGAGAGGGAGATATGCATAACAATGTAGCACACACACATTCACATACACATACATACATGCTTACTAACAAGGACACTCAGAGACATGTGGGTGCTTAGTGCATGCACATACAAACACACGGGCACGAGAGCAGCGACGTGAACTCCTGTTTTGAGAATACCTGAAGACAATAGAGGATACCTGCTGTACATGTACAGACAACGGTTGTCACTGGCTTATCAACATTACTGAGACGAAACACAGTCTTCCACAATTTCATGTAAATACATTTCCACCTTGCTACTTCCCATTGCAGACTGTTATAACATAAGAATGATTCAGCTTATGGCCACTTCATTTCTCCACATTTCTTTCACTTTTGCTGTTGTAAACATCTGGTGTCAGGTTGGTCTTTCATGAGAAAAATCCTTTTTGGTGCACAGGAGGGCATGCATTTCAAATTTCCTGCAGCAGCACCAGCAGTTTGATTGGAATAAACATAAGAGGAAATGGGTGGTTTGAATTTGCTGTATGCAGTAGGAAGAAAAAAGTGCCACAAACCGAAAGTTTTTTTTAACTTCACTAGAAAGTGATTTCCTAGAAATGCAAACCAAAAACACTACAGCAAATACCATATATTAGAAAAGTTTAGACTTTTCTTTTTTTTTTTTTTTAAAAAGCACACGTTGCAAAGACATATTCACACATAAAAAGGCAGTTGTAACAACAACAAAACCCTGTCACATGAGGACACAAGTGGGAACTGGGAATTCAGTATTTCAGCAGTAAGTTAACCTACGAAAGAATGAGGGCAACAGAGGTGAGGATGAAATGTGCAGCGGTAATTCAGAAATGTAAATTTAAGAGAAGAGGGACCATGGGAGAGAGACAGAGAGTGAGTTGGCGAAACAAAGAGGAATGTCCTTAGTATTATGAAGGAGATAATTGAGATATCCAACTGCTGACAAAATGTGCTATTTCACTGGAGCTGGGAACAACATAGACGCAGGGGGAGGAGGAGTGATAGAAGACAGGGATGGAGAGAGAAGAGGAGCGAGAGCGCTGGAAAGGGAGAGCGAGAGGTCTAGAGGGAGGTGACAGTGGTGTATGTGGCTGTGCTGTCTGTCTGACCTGATTGCAAATAAGCAAAGAAGCTCTGCCGCGGCCCAGAAGCACTTCCTCATGCACACAACTCCTCTCTCTCACAAACACACACAGCTTCTTCCCTTTAATAAGACTCCTTAATGGTGGCTGTACACACATGCCACAACAGTAAGATGTGCATTTGTGTGTAGGTGCATGCACATGGATTTGTGTAACTGGTGAGGAAGGGGACAAGGAGGGGGAGAGGGTTGCTGTAGTGAGACAGCAAGGAAGAGGGGGCGAAGGAGCGGGAGGGAAGGAGGTAGGGAGGGGCAACGGTGGGTTTCCGAGTCGCATTTGCAATTTAAAACATGGTTTGGTATAATGAAAATGTAAAGCAGTGGTTTTATTTTATTCAGTGTGGCAGGTTCAGATTCCCAGAGAAGCTCCACTCGAGCAATCAGTCCATTAATAATTGAATTTTGTTCAGAAGCTGTGCGTGTTTCTGTATGCGAGAATATGAGTGTGAGCATATGCGCGTGCAAGCGTGTGTACACATGTGAATATTATGGGTGTGTAAAAGTGCATGCGACAAACCTCTCTTCTCTTTCCAGCTGCTGACCCTAATATGAAGCAGCCAATTAGAGATCTTTATTTAATTGCTGGGCGACTCGTCCTCGCTACACACCGCCACGCTCTGCCAACGACTGGCACTGTGGTACTGGGGCAGGGCCAGGGACACACACACACACACACACACACACACACACACACACACACACACACACACACACACACACACACACACACACACACACACACACACTCACACCCACGCGTATGCACACACGTACACACTAATACAAGAAGCTCCTTGATGATAATTCCCAGAGGAAAATGCCTTGCTGTAGTTGGACTATTTTAAGTCTTGCACTAGAAAACAATATTATTTCTGCTTTGAAATCAGCAACCAAAATTACTATATGTATAAACTAAAGCATACATTAACCCCTAAAACATGTGCACTGGATGTAACCATGATGAGCTGTGCAGAGCAGTTCCTCTTCTTTTAGCCCTGGCTTGTCCTGCATCGCTCCCTCTTCACTGAATGCTCTTTCTCTCTCTAGGCCCTAACTTCCATCCATCCCTCCTCTCTGCCCTAAATCGGGTGGTTCTCCTTTCCATCGCTCCCCCATCTCTCTCTCCATCTTTATATCGCTTTCTCTCCCTCTTCCTGGCTGTCAGAGAGTATCAGATCAGTAGTTAGATCCATGGCCGAGGCCAAGCCGGCCTCTTCGCTCTCAGCACTCTACCACAACACATCATTACAGCTGACAGCAGGACTTCACAACGCACCGTACGCGCACACATGCATTGCAACTGTGCACACACAAACACACAGTCATGTTCATGTGCATGCTTTCATTTGCTCCATCTCTCTCACACACACTCATTTACAAACAAAAACTCACTGTTACAAAGCATGAGGTCACATTTAATAACAATGCAGCTGTAAAGACTGTGGAACTTTTTTGTGCGATGCACATTCACTAACGCAGCACAGTTTTTTGAGTTTTTTCATACTGTCTTTTTTTTTTTTTTTTTTTTATCGCTTGGTCGGGTTTCATAAAACACAGAGATTTAGAATGAAGGATGGAGACGGGGGAGGAGAGGGAGATGGGGGATACCACTTCCAAAACCAACAGCAGCAATATGCCAGCGCTGGCGGGAAGAGTTAGCCTCTGTATAACACTTCCAAAGAGAGGGATAGTCCCTCTTACAAGCCGTAAGGGCCGACTGGTATCTGTATGTGCATGAGCGTGTGGGTGGATATTTCTTTAAGCCAGACTGGGGACTTTAGAGCTTCGGCTAACTAAGACACACACACACACACACACACACACACACACACACACACAGACACACACACACACACACACACACTTGAGAATACACCTGAGAATACAATCAAACACCATGTAGAACAACAAATCTAACACTTCGCCCACTTTGATCGGCTACCCAAAAACAGGCAGTGGGGGGGTGGTCGTGGGAGGGTGGGTGTTAGAGGGTTGGGCTGCAGGGCTGGGTGGGTGAGTTGATATGGGAGGGGAGTTACTGAAAAGATTTGAGATATGGTGCCCGAAAAAGAAGAAAAAAAAGTGCCCACTTCCCTCCCCTCTGATAAGATGACAGGAGGAGAGTAGAGGAAAACAAAACACACTAATCTTCTGGCTTCGCAGGAAGCCACAAAGCATCATTTACACAGCGGAGTTAACAGGAGAGCACCAGGCTTCCTGATTTGCAGCGAGCAGCCTTGTTCTAGATAGAGATATTCAGACTGTCAGTATAAACTGCTTCTGTTTTCGTTTTGCATTTATTTCAATGCCAGACTCAGGGCATAAATTTTTCATCACCTGCTAAGCTATGAATAAAAGATTAAAAAAGGAACTGAGAGGGGAGTGGAGGGGAGGGAGGGAGGGAAGGAGGGACATAGAGAGAGAAAGAGAAAAAGAAGGAGAGAGAAGAAGAAGAAGGAGAAGAAGGAGAGAGAAGAAGAAGAAAAAGAAGAAGGAAAGGTACAAAAAAGTCTAACAGATGTGGCGCATGCGGTGCAACGTGCGAGCGCTGTGTGCATAGTGAGAAGGTCTCCCTCTCCTCTTTCTCTTTGCCCCCACCTGCCCCACTCCCCCCCCCCCCCCCCCCCCCCCCCCCCCCCCCCCCCCCCCCCCCCCCCCCCCCATCTCCCCTGCACCACCAACCCAATATACCTCTAGCAAGAGAGCAGTGGCTGCGGTGCAGGGTAAAGATGCTATAATGAGCGGGAGGCAGAGGAGCATCTCACCTTGGCTTTTTATAGGATTACCTGAGAGGTGAACTCTCTGCTCTGTGAGAGGATTCATCAGTACAGCTCTCTCTCTCTCTCTCTCTCCCTCAACCTCTCTCACTCTATCTCTCTATGCCCTCAGCGGTCTTTGACAGGCAAGGCGAGAGTGAGATGTCGAAGGGCTGCCGGAAAATTCTCTGCAATACAGAGCTGACAGGTTCAGGTGTGGGTTAAAGAAGGGAGAGAAAGAGAGGGATGGAGGGAAGGGATGCATCTCACTCTCCACCTTTGTAATTCTCTTCTTTCTGTTGAGTTTATGAAGCTGTACATCCTGGCTCATATGGACTATGACTGTTAAATCCGTATATACCTCACATCATTACCTCCTCTCTGCCCAGCAGAGTCATACATTTACAGTATGCCACATTTATTATGAGGAGTGGTGGTGTCACTTGCATACTCAGTAAGAATCCTCAATTTTAGTACAGATAATAAACATGGCATTTTCTAGTATGTCCAGTGGTGGTTGAATAAAAAATGTACAGAATACAAACACCTGACAAAAAACACACATATTTGGATTTTTTTTTGTTGCACTGGTTGGTTCATTTTGCAAACATCACTAGCGGTCAAGGAGAAGCAGATTTTCGCATGTGACCCTGCTTAGTTATGGAGTATTTTTGCAGCCAAATGTTGTATATCAGTAAAAAGAGAAGTTGTCCAACATTCTCCAAGTATAAAAACAGTTTTTGATTGATTTTGAATCACATTGACTCTCTCAACTGATTATACTTCTATTTGTGACGTGTAAAGCAGAAGGTGAAGAAGTTCAGAGTGCTGGTGACTGAAAATGCATACACATGCAACACAAAGAGCACTCAGGCACATTTCTACCAATTGACCCAATCAAACCTAGAAGTAGTCTAAAGAGACAGGTACACGGAGGCAATGCTGTACACACTTACAGTCAGTCTACATCATGTCAGGCAGTGTGTGTGTGTGTGTGTGTGTGTGTGTGTGTGTGTGTGTGTGTGTGTGTGTGTGTGTGTGTGTGTGTGTGCGCGTTGGCTCTGTGGGTGCTCAGGTCTGCAGGGAATTGTGATCCACACTCAAGATACCGGATCAAAATAACCACTTATATAGATGAACAGTCACGGCACACCCACACAGGATAATGCACAGCATCCCCAAAGTTGTACATAGATACACACATACGCGTACAGATGCTGCCATATGACCTTGCCTCAACACGTAAAAAATGTATGCTAGACTCCACTGAAATATATACATTACACTTACAGTACACATGCAGTTGGATACACACACACACACACACACACACACACACACACACACACACACACACACACACACACACACACACACACACACACACACGCACGCACACACAAATAAATAAATATTTATACAGTCAGAAGTGTTGTAGTGTGTAGTGTGTGTAGTGTTGTAGTGTGTGTATGCAGGATGAAATCCATCTCTGGTTAGGGTAGTGGTAATATATCCCACCAGGACCTGTATTCCTCGTAGCAATTTAAAATAATTATTATCAGCCCGGGCCTTCTGCATCTAAATGAGGCTGTGTGTGTTGGTCTGATTGTGCGTTGGCCCTCGAAACGCCCTAAACCCCTTGGTTATGTTTTATTTTGAACCGCAATAGTTTTAGATAACTACAAGTTAGACACCTGAAGAGCTACAGTCTTATACTGAACCAAAATGATATAGTATTAGAGTTGTGACTTTAATTGGCAAAATATTAAATTGAAGCAGAAATACCAGAAGAACAGATTGGCACATCAACTATAAGTTTCTGGAAAAACAATATGTCTGTCTGCCTATTTTATATGTAAATGTGTTTATCAGGATAATGACACCGGAGGGCTTTTAACCACAATTCACAATGTCCTCATCATTTAGGGTTTCTTAGACAAGTTAGTATGAATGAAGTGTGGGAGGAGAATAACACTTAAAGCAATGGAAAAGTAAATGAATGATGGAATGTGTGACTGGAAGGACAGATGAAAATATGCTAACAATTCAACATGGTGTTTTGTCTGAAGCCCATTCACAGTGCTGTTAACACACTGCGCTGCGCAGGCACATACTAAACATCGCATTTTGTTATTTAGCTGGGTTATTTTCATCTGCAGAAAAATTGATTTGGCAAGTTGACTGTGTGAAAGTTGAATAAAAAACTGTGAGAGGGGTTTTCTAACACCTCCTACTCTTTCACCTCCTGCCATTTCCTCACATCACCACCTACTCACCACCTTTCTATCTCGCTCCTTGTGTCATTCTCCCTGTCACCCTTTCTTCCTCTACTCCCTGGTGCCCCTTGTTACCCTCCCTCGTCCTCTCTTTTATCTAAATCGGACTATTTATCATCCTCCTTCACTACATTCTCAGGCCAAATACTGTAAGCCTCCCCTACAACTCCATCTCCTCTGTCAGGACTTAGGGTAAAGGCCATGCCAGGAGGAGTTGGCATCAACTTATCACCATACCATCCCTGCTTCCTCCTTCTGCCAGTCTGCTTAATCAAATTACCCCCCTCACCCATGCACACACAAGCCAATTTCTCAATCAACTTCCCTCTCACTCCCTCCTGCCCCTTCGTCTTCTACTCTCCTAAACCTTACACCCTTTGCTCTCTTTATCTGCCAGCTGTAAAAAAAAAAAAAAACACATACATAGCCGCAAGCCAATTGGCAAAAATATGTGTATGTACATGCCTTTTTTGTGTCTGGGTGACTCTGCTTGCATCTACACGTTTGTGCGAACACAACATGTTGTAGCTGTAGCTGAGGCTGCTGTTTCATCTTAATTAAATGTCCCTCCTCTTTTCTGCTTCCTTCCTGTGTGCCTGCTTGCCCACGCTCCAAATGTCAACAGGATTTGGGCACATGGAGTGGCATCTGGTGCCACATCACCCAACGCACATGGATACAAAAAACCTCACAGCACGGCGAGTTAACCTGGAGCGCCGCCAAGCCAGCAGCTACTCGCTAGCTAAGTGCCACAGCGCCAGTAAAGTGCCCGTTCGGCTGTGCGCCCACCCGCATCACTCACACACCGACACGCAGACACACACTGGCACTTTCAACCCCCGATGGCACTAGGCGATGACAAGGAGACAGAAGGGCCTTGCCTTGCTGAGCCGCTCCCTGCCCCCAGCACATACTGTACAGCTCCCTACCTAACCCCAGAGCCATACTGTATCTCCATACTCTCACTGGCAGTCTGTTGGCGTGGGCTACACACGAACTGAGTGTGTGTTATGTCGTTAGAGTGTAGAAATACCATCCCCCCCATGCCTCTCCTCAAAAATACACAAAAGTGTATCTTAATATATGAATCATGAATGTGCAGATACACATTACCATTCCCACTATAACACTTAAATATAATCAGAGCAATGGTGCATTAACACCCCCACATATACATACTAGCAAACACACCCAAAGCTCTCCTTTGATATGTTTGAACTGTCTCAGATGCAATTAGAGGCTACGGTATGGCTTCCCAACAACATGTGTGCCTCTCAGTCCTTACCATTTTTACCAGAAAACATTCAGATCACACATATACACACACACAGACACACACAGACACACAGACACTCACATTCCTGCCAGCCAAACTTTACATCTGATGTTAGATACAAAAAAGTGTTGTTCTGCTTAAATCCAAGGAAAGCAAATATCATACTGTATGTGAAAAGAGACTGAGAGAGAAAAAGAGGAGTTGAGACAGATGGAGAGAAAGAGAGAGATAATTAAAAAGTTAATTGACAATCAGGACTTTGAGTTTAGCCTTTTCTAGCCAGGTGAAGTTGGAATTAAATGGATGCGTGTGTTTTAGCCGTGGTGACAATACAGGAGAGGAAAGGAGATTTGATATCAGCCACAAGCAGAAGAAGGAAAGAAGAATAAAATATTTGGTCAACAGTATTCATAATCTCAACAAAAAAAAAAAAAAACACACCACTGCACATGATTTAAATCAGGGACATATTCTTTCTTCACCTCCCAGACTTCCTCAGTTTGCCTCCATGCAGATTATAGTTGACTCTCAATTACAGTCCATCTCTGAGTGTATATGACAGTGTGAAACAGGCCCAAATAAAACATTTCAGGCTTTTCAAATAGGCCGGTTCAGGACCACTGAGCAGCCAACAGTGCCAGCCAGCTAGTCAGCCGGCCGGCCAACTCCATATACATCCATGGATGTGAAAAGAGCTCAAGGAAGCTAGAAACTAGCCATGCTGCCTGAGCCTAACATATGCTCTATTCCAATCTGTGTCACTTTTCATTTGCCTGTTCCTCTTCCTTGGTCTAGAAGATTCTCTCATTCTCTCTTTCTTGTGTCTGCATTTTTCCTAATTATATGGCCTCTCGCTCTCTCTCTTTTTCTCTACATCCTTTTCTCTCTATGATTTGGTAATGCTTAACTTGCTCTAATGTGGCATTAAAGTTAGATTTTTGCATCAAGGCTACATGTGATTTTCATAATCAACATGGTCAAGCAAAAATATACACAAACTAGCAGAAATCTTTAATGAGAATTGTTTTAGGTCATTTAATGATATAAGTACTACCTCTGACATACCTGGCTCATCATTTTTTCTATACCTACAACTAAGATCGTCACTTAAAGCATATGGGGTACCATGGTACCATCCACCTGCATTCTATCTTGAATACACAAGGCCAAACCAAGGGATTAGTATACAAACTGTACTCATTATTTTCTGTATCTTCTTACAAACCCTAACATAATGAACAGTTCTGGGCCAAAGACCTCGAACACATGACGGAGAATGTGCTATTGGACTGGGATTATATTTGGAAAGGTATAACTGAAACCTCCAAAAACCCCAACCATCAGCAGATTCATTGAATGTTTTTATATCAAACCTATTATACACCTCGGAAAATCTTTTTAATGAAAATAACTACATCATCAATATGTACCCTTTGTACAGAAGGACTCGTTGGCTCTTTCATGCACATGTTTTGGTTTTTGTAAAGATTTAACAATTTTTTGGAAAATGGTATGTTTCTTTTTGACAAAGATTCTGAATTATGTAGTTCCGTGCACCCCTACTGTGCTGCTTCGTAACGACTTTTCCGCACTGGAATTATCACAGCTTCAAAAATGCATCTTATTAACCGGCCTAACAGCCGCAAAAAAAAAAGCTAGCAATGTGTTGGAGTCCCCCACATACTCTCACGAAACCCCAGTGGTTAGCTAGTTATCTTGATGTTGTAAACATGGAACTTTCAATAGCCAGAATACATGGTGCTAAAGAAAACAATATCTTATCCTGGTGTACGGCTTTTCAGCAAAATCCAACAATTTATGTAATTGGATCATAATATAATACATTCCCTTGTATAATATTTGGAGATGTATGAGGGGGGTGGGCATCGCCAATAGTGGGAGGGGGGTAATTAACACTATATGTATATATATATATATGTGTGTATGTGTATATGAGGGTGTGTATGTATGTATGTATGTAAGTATATGTATGTATGTATGTATGTATGTCAATACATATATACCTTCTTTCTGTATGTATGTATATATGTGTGCACATGCACACTACATATCCATTTTTGTCTTTTTCTGTAATGCATATCTAGAAAATCAATAAAAATGGTATCTCCAAAAAAAAAAAAAAAAAAAGGCTACATGTCTGTGAACGCTTTTCTTTATTATGCCTAAATGCTGACCAGCTCCATAGCATTGGGCTTGTTGTCATGTGGCCATATATTTGGCAGGACATGAGGATGACACATTTAGAATAGGAGGATGAGAGGGAGCATCATATCGCTAATTTGTAAATGTAGACTGCACAAAATTGGCATAGTTTTGGAGCAATGTGCATATGATTAACAGAAGTATCCAGGCAGACAGAGAGACAGATAGAAATGAGTCGCGGTAGCTGAAAGGATTGGGCTCAAAGAGAATATCGATTTGGGTTGTTTGCAAAGGAGATGCCCCATGCTATTTGTTTGATACTTGTCTTTATAGTGAGTCAGATAATCAGAGAGTGATTATTTGTTGCAGGAAAATACACAAGCTCTTACAGTGCCTGCCTGTTCAGATTTAAATGCATAGAAAGCAACGGAACAGCTTTTCATCTAAATGTTAAGCAATGCATTGGATGTTCTTTGTACCAGACACAGTTGTACCCGTGTGTGTTTTCAAGATACAGTATGCTGTGTGTGTGTGTGAGAGCTTGAATGACATTGAGCTTCATGTGGATGTGAAACGGTATACATGCTCAGGTGTGTATTTGTGTGCACTTTCTTGTGAGAAACCCATTCAGTACATGGCCAACACTTAAGTGTCTGTCTGTATCTGTGTAGCCACTCAAACACCAAATAAAAATAAAGCAACCGCTGCTGTGCCAGCTTAATGTAGGAAGGACAGGCTGAGGGGTAAGAGAGAGTTCATTAAGAGATTTCAAGGCACCTGAAGTTCATTTGTCTCCCTAAAGCATCAAAACAGGATAATAAGGACATGGGAGGGGGGGGGGAAAGGCAACAGCGAGTCGAGCCTTTGTTTTTTCTCTCTTTAACAATTCTCTCCTTTAAATAGTCCTTTCATCCTTATCTGAGACTTGTCTCCAGATTTCAATATGAAAAACCTCCTAATGCGTTCCAATGTCCATGTTTATGCAGGGCAAACCCGTTTCCTAGCACAATTGTGAAAAGATAAGGAAAATAAAATGACCGAGAATATTCAAATTCAAACCACTGGTCATTTGTTTTCATGGTCCATTCAGTGAATGTTGTTTAACAGTGTTTTGAGGGATCGTAGATTTTTTCACTGCACTGTTCATTTGTTGGGACCTGTTAAAGCTATAAACTCGGACACAATGTGATTTCAAATCCATGGCCCACAACATCAAAATCTAAAATGTTGCAATACACAATAACAAAACAGATACAGATTTTAGGAATTTGACCTGGACTTTGAAATTCGCCAGTCTGCATCTAGCCATTGCATAATAACAAGGGGTTGAATTGTCATTTAGTTTCTGTTCCTGGCTTCCGTTACTCAATGTACGTCTGTACCTGTGTGTGCACTCTTGTCCCTGCCTTGCAAACGGCCGGTGCTGAGGCTAATAAATATGCTCTTATAATCCTGCTGCTGGTGTCATCCAAGTGCCACTCCTAGACATAAGGCAGGGTGACAGTGGGGAGCCCCTTGCAGTGTGTGTGTGTGTGTGTGTGTGTGTGTGTGTGCTTAATTTGACTTTGCATGGATGAATGTTGTGAGTTTAGGTTGAGTGCATGTGAATGTGTATGTGTGTATATTGCATTGTGTGGCGTGCACGTCTGCGGGACTGATTAAGACACTCTTCTCCAGTGTGGTGGGACACCTGGTCTTAGTGGGAAAACGGGCTGCGGGCCACCAGGGCAAGAGGTTAGGCAGAGAGAGAGGCACGCGGCGGCAGGAGGGAGGCCAGGTGAGCTACAGGGAAGCACTGTCATCCACTTCCGCACCAAAAGGACTTTTAATTTAGCTGCAGTCAGAGTAGACCGAGGCACATGGCATAGGTGGAGAAACACATTTCTGCCAAGCTATTAGGTAACCCTGAGTGGGCAAAGTGACAACACACAAATAGATATACTGGATGAACACTCATATAAACACACAGACTTGCAGTTCTCTTGCAGGACTATAGGACAAGAAAACCACCATGTGTGTTGGGCTTATTGACTTATGTTGAATCCAAGTGGCTCTGACATCACTAGCTAATACAGCATACACTGTGGCAACAAAGATACTATTTCCTCTAATTGCTTTTATTTATTATCCAATAAAACATTTCTGAAAAGCTGCATGGTGAATTGGCAAATTTTATTTGCCAAGGCAGGGCAAACAAATGTGTGTGATACGCTTGTGGATGCTATTATATTCAAATTGCAGGGACATGTTTAGATGTGTCTTGTAATTCCATGTGGGCTCACCATCCAGATTGAATGAGTCTGTGTCTGCTTAACTGGTGTCTCTTACACCAGTCTAAGTAGGTCATTTGACTAAGATAACCCACATAAGTCCTTAACATATCAGCTGTAGTAAGTCGAGTAGTGCTGTGACCTGGTCATCAGTTTTTAGCGTGCATGAGAAGAAGCTGCAAATTTAGGGTCCATTTAGATTGTGGCCAACTGTGGCACATGGTGATGGCTGTTGACAGGGATGAAAAGAGACAGGACACATGGATACAGTGCATTAGGTGCAGTGTAGATGAGCGCGCACACACACGCACACGCACACCAACATCACATCCAGTAAACATTAAAAAGCCTGAAGTTACAAAGCTGAGAAGGAATGGTTTTCTTGGTGTTCTAGGTGCTTGGACTTAAAGTAATTACCGCATGTCTGTCATTGATGACGAAGGCGAAGAAATGATCTTCCTCAGCTGCTCCCCTGCCTGTTTTGTTCACTGCACTTGTGTGACGTGGGAGAAAAGTATCATTCAATGAATGCAACTATTCTTCCCATGACAGCTTCATATCTGTGAGTTGGGGTGAGGCCACCCCAACTCTTTGTCCAAGCATAAGGACATACACATAAATGGACATGCACACACACCTACATACGTCCCACTCTAATAAGTTTTAACACACCCACTCGACAATGTGCAAGGACTAACATTCACACAAGCACATATGGACAAATGCAGTGAAGGGGTTGTGTGCTGAGTGAATGGATGCCCTTTTTAACCCTGCTCAGCAAGTGTTCCTGTGTTAATACAGCTGATCAGATGGCTGAAAGAGAGGTTGAGAGAGACCGAGAGAGCAAGACAGAATGAGAGATGCTGCTGGAGAGCCGAGAGCAGAGAAGAAGGACTTTTCTATATTGTTACAACTATACCTGTCTCTCTGTCTGTCAATCTGTCTGACCTCGCATCCCTCTTACTCTCAATATCCTTCAACCTCACTTTCATATGTAGCAGGCAAATGGGTCAGTTGTCATGGTAACAACTGAGAGGCCACGGATCTTCTGGTCTATTAAGAAAAGTAAAAAAAAAAAGTCTCCCCACCACACACACACACACACACACACACACACACACACATACATTTTACTAAACAGTGTTATGGTCAGAGGGACATGGGCTGTACTGAGTGGGTGGGGGTAGGTGATGATCATGGTAACACATACACGCACACACACAAAAGTAAGCCAAAAGCTACAACAAGGAACCTTTAACTGGTTATGAATATGATATGATAGTTGGTTTCTTAATTTAAAACTAATGGATCAGTATTTCTATATAGTTATTCTTGTCATGGCCCTTTCATCAAGTCCAATTCCCCGCAAAAACAGATGAAACAATTTATGGCACGCATAAGTTTTAAGTTCAGACTCCAGCGGGGCCACAAGCAGCATCCAGCCTGCTGCGGACCAACCCAGATTTGTCTTCGCTCTGGTGGGCGGTGGAGAGCTCTGTGACCGACAGCAGCGGATCCTCCTGCAACTAGGAGCAGAGTGTCACCTCGCTGCTCCACTGGGAGCCAACACAGACACCACGCTGCCGGAGGCCCAGGCCGTGTTGCTGGCCCCCTGGAGGAAAGGGAGGCACGAGGGAAACAGAACCAGAACTGCACGGGTCCGACTTTCAGACTCTGCTGTAGTAAAATAAGAGGTTTTCTAAAGGTGCCAGCCAAATCAAAACTGGGGAGCAGCCATGACTGGCCGTTGACATTACCTGAGATTATTGTATATTGTACAATTCTTGGTGGCAGAGAGAGAGAGAGACAAAGAGACCCCTGCGGCTCACACACTGACGTGTATGTTACGCTCTATTAAATTAGCATGAGTCCAATATTAAAATAATAACATTTACCTCCACAATAAATGCTTTGGGTTCCAAAATCAATACCTCTACCCTGTAATGCCAAAGTATCATTACAAATAATAAGAGCAAAGTTGTTGCATTATATTGAGCATTACAAAAAACTCAGAAGGGCATGCACGTATTATAGATTAAATAATTTCATTTGAAATGTCACAGATTCCCGTAAGAGTAAATAGAGTTGCATTGCTAATGTGATTTCTTTTTTTGAGGTGGGGGGGGGGGGGGGCAAGGGAACAAAACATTTGTACACAAGTGTGTGCTCTTGGTGTTTATATACATTACCATAAGTTAAATGTGTCTTTTCAATTTAAGTTTAAAACCGAAAAAAAGGGGCAAACTGCTCGGTAAAAGTTTACCTTGCGCTTAATTGCTCGATCGAAACATCCCTCATAAGCACAAACGGAGTACCTAAAGCACTAAAGACCCATATTGCTCTCTCTGCATCCACAAAACAAGCCTATTAGTGTACATTCCAAGAAAAGAACAACTCCACACATGAAATCAGAGAGAAATAAAATCATTGATTGAGGCACACAAATGATTTAGAGAAATAAAAAGGACCTGGAGAGGAGTGATGATTGTATCATCTTTGAGTTGATAGAGTCGAGTCTAAAGGTGAACACAGAATGATAGGGAACTACACAGTTGAATTGTGAAGGTCCCTGTCATGCTGTCTATGGTCTCATTGGATGAGCCACTCTCAAGGTACTCAGTCTCCATTCATAGCATGAATCAATGGCTCCTGATTAGATTTGGGGGGGGTTACTATGCTGTTTTTGTTTGTTGTGACATCTTCCCTCGCTTTGTGAGGTCTCTATGCTCCTGCCTGACAAAGGCACCACCTCATTCGACGGAGGAAGAGCGAAATGGGGAGACAGGAACTGGGGGAGGGGGATCATTGAGAGGGGCCGTCAAGGCTGTTTCTTGCCGTTCCTTGTTGTGTTACATTCCGCTGAGCTGTTGTGCGCAGGCTTAAATGTTAGCGTTAGTGCTTTCGTGTATCAATCTTTGCGTGTTTGTGACCAATGCGACAGCAAAGCATTTGCAGTCATGGAACGCAATTTGTTAAATATGCATCAGCAGTATGTCTGGTCTAAAATGAAACCTGATTAATTTCTTTCCCCTGTGTCTAATCCTGGACGTTTCTGCTACTATAAGTCCACATTTTGTTCCTGCCACTACTCTCTATTCGGCGGAGGAGTTGGTATTGAGAGAGGAACATGACTGAAAACAAAGACATCAGCAATTGATTAAGGTTTCAAAAGTTTCCAAGTATCCGTTATACTAGAAAATGCATGTCAAAATCACATCACATGTCTTGTGTTTGATAGCCAATTCAGACGGTGAAAGTCCGAACTGGGAATTTTGGTGAACGAAAGCATCACATGTCTCTTTTTGTTCTGCATGAGTCACATGTAAAACTGCTATCCTGAAAAGGGCATATTATGCTGTAAAATCTTCAGCAAAGGAAATTTATAGTCAGAAATGTTTACCAGAGGCTGTTTGAGAAAATGTACTTCACTGCATTCCAGCCAAGCCAAGGCCAAGCCTCAAAGCCATCGCAAGTAAACTGCCTATGTGATAAGGGGCTGAAAGAATCCAATAAGTTCTAAATCTAAACAGAGCCAAAGCATCTGCCTTAATAATAAATGTGCCATGCTAAAAGGTTACTTGAACTGCAGAATTTAAATTTAATTGAGGCTGTGTGTTGAATAATTAATCTTTTTCCCAAGGAACACAGGGTGTACTGGACAACCCAATGCTGAGAGCCCAGAGAGACACAGAGACAGAAGGAGAGGGAGGAAACAAGCAAAGATGGAAGGAACACAGCAAGTTGTGCTGCGCCAGCCCACGCCACCATCCCATGAACCCTGCCAGAGCGCGACCCACTATACAACTCAGTCAGGGCATGATGTCATCCGCCACACCATCACCCTGGTAACCAGCCTACGTGTGCGGGTTTGTGTGCAGAAGGGAATAAAGAAATCAACCTTTCAACAACTGAACACAAATAGGAGAGTGTGAAAAAGGGCAAAGCCAAAAAAAGAGGAAGGAATCAAAGCCGGGGCTGGGAAAAAAAATAGCACCACAAGATGATGGTCGGGATTTTTGTTGTTATTATTGTTGTTGTTGGGGTACAAAGCTATTACAAAGAGGAGCGTTTAACGTCTGTCTTTCATGTTTGTATCAGTTTGCCCCCCTCTCATTCTCCTCCTCACACTCTCCTTCCTCTGTAGGTATTTCAGTTGGAGGCGTCTCCTTAGATCTGTGCCTTTTAATGCTGACTGCCGCAAATCTTTTGAGGCCGACTACAAAAGCAAGCTGGCAGTAAACTTTTCCCCCTGAAGGAGAAAGAGAGGAGTACTGTTTGGGATAGCTCCACTCTGGGGAATCTCCTCCCCGACACGGGCTGATCTGAGGACGCCACTGCCCCTCCCCTGTCCCGACTGGCCCCCAAACACACACATACACACATACACACATACACACACACACCTGCAGCAGCGTTAAAGGCTTGTGTGTGTTTGGCGTGGCGGCTACGTGTCGACTGACTCTGTCCATGTAGAGGAAGGATGCTTTTATGTGTTATGGTGCATGTTTATGATTTGCCTTGCTGCATGCATTACAGCACATTGCCTATGTAAACACAATATTGTGCATAATCATAGTCGTTTTATTGCAACAGTGCTGTCAGGCTGCCGACTGCCCGTGCAGCAGCAGCAGCAATCCTAGTTTTCTAGGTTCTACCCCCCCAACCCCCCCCTCCCCCCTCTCTCTCTCTCCTTCTTCCTCCCATCAGCCCTCTCTGGGTATAAGGCAGCTCCCCTCCATTGTTGATCTGACTCTGGGCTCTACATTGCTGAGGTGGCGGATTGTGGCGGAGAGATGCCTCTGTCAGGAACGTGCTTATCCTCTCGCTCTAGCCACCCTCTTATACATAAAATATCAAACATCTGAGGGACAATATGCTGACCTGCCGTGACCTCCACACATACGTACGCACTCAAAAGGGAGCACACTCAACAACACGCACGCAAACACACACACCCCGGAAAACAGAGAGAGACACACACACACACACACACGTGCACAGATGAATGCTGGCATACAGTGGCACACACACACAAACGCTCAGAGAGCTCAAGTCGGCTCACATCCCCCACTCGTACGTGCCTTGACTTTTTTCCATCACCACCGCATCCCTCAGATGATGTATTTGCGACATCTGGCGGCGTTCGCTATATTCATGGATACAGAGATACAACGTGTGTAGGAGGGAGAGAGAGAGCAGAGGAAAAAAAAAAGCCGTGGTTGGCTGAGATGGCACAGCGACTGAGGGAAATCATGACAAAAAAAGAGCGGGGTAGTGCGAGGGAAAGGACCCCTAATCAGGGGGACATAGACGGGCGGATTCGTTGGCAAATATACTGAGTTGCGCGGCGTAAAGCCGCAAGCACCTCGAATTCCATAGCAAAAGGCTTGGGTACCCCCTAGTGGGCGCCCGGTGGCAATCTGGAACTTTTGGCGTTGTGGGGGTGTGGCGGAGCTGCGGTGGGCTGCCATGAATCCATAGGGGTCAGAGGTCAGCCTTCTTGAGATGCAGTGACATCATGACAATGGGACACTTCTAGAGCCTCAGAAACACAAGCTGATCCATTCTGCTGAGGCGAAGGCACCAGGCCCCTCTTTTCCCACACTTTCACACCCTCTGCCAGACAGGGAGAGAGGGAGCGAGAGAGAGAGCAGAGGGGTGAATGCGCAGGCCTCACCCCCAGAACCCCCATCCTCCCACCCACATCTCTCGTTCTTTCGCTCCCTCTCTTTCTTTCAGGGGCTAGATTAAAAGAGATGGCTTAATTCTGTCTAATTATCTACCCTTACCCTCTCCCTGCTCCCCCCCCCCCCCACACACTCTTTTTTTTCTCCCTCTCCCCATATCTCAGTGTGCGGATACTAATTAGCTGATGTGAATTGTTTCTACTATACAAATAGAAATTTAAAAAAGAAATGATATTCCTGTCTTCTAAAACTTTACACAATTGTACCACCGGTATAGGCTTGACATTTTTCTTCTCCCCACTGAGTTAGAAATAATCCAGCAGTGTACCCGTCTTTTCTGTGGACCAATCGACACTATGATACCATGACTGATGATATTCATCACACATTATCAAATTGCTCAGATTATTACAAGACATAGGGGGGAAAGAAAGCCTGGTGTAAATGCCTGAAACACTGAACAGCTCTGTCGACTAAACCTACAGCAATCTCAGCATTAGAAAAACATTTGATTCATCACGCTAACTGCATTAGCTCAACAACAAACAATACATTTTTCCTCACACGTTCATTTGCTTTATGTAATAGCCCACTACTGCAATCTCTGTGTGCGTGTGTTTGTATGTAATCGTGTGCGACTGCATGCACGTTACATAAGCAGAAATCACATTAATGAGATCATACACTGGTGTTGAAAGTGCTAATTAGTTGCCAGGCTGAGGGTGAGGAAACTAGGCGAGGATCCTAGTGGCTTCAACCATTGTTTCTTAATCCCCTCCACACATTCATAATTCATTCCATCATGGACGGCGATGATACAGCGCCGCTCGTTTTGTCTCTTTTTCTTTCTATCTGGTTGGGGAGATGATGGTTTTCTTTTTTTTCCCCTTCTGCTCTCTTTCCTTCTTGCTGTAAGGTTTCACTGCGATCATAATAAAATGTGCGAGCGAGGGATGTTCGCCTCGGGACCCAGCTGTCGGGCCACTTTGACAGCTTCATTTGTGGTGTCGCTCTTTGATCCTTCCTGTCACTGATATCCAACGCCACTGAACATACATTTGCCCCCCAACCCAAATAAATAAATAAGTACTGAACTGTGCAGTGCAGATCCAAGTAAGGCGAGATTTTCAAGCTACTTGGCTGTTTGCTACATCTGCTGTGAACTCGCTTGCCTCCACCCCCTTTTTCTCTCCCTCCACTGTGGCAATGCATCGACCCCCTCAGGGCTGATCCCTTTGTAAATGCTCTCTGACACACACAAACAAACACACACCAACACGCACACAACCCTGTACAGAAATAACTGCAGAATCACTCCCAACACTAACTCCCTTTGCATCTAGTGCATATTCCCAAAGTGCACCATTACTGCATGTAAGGAAGAGAGGTGTTGTTAAGATATGAAGAGTGAGGTGCAACACTAAACAACAGAAAAATACAGATACACCTGGCATGATATACGGGTTAGGTTACGATACAGAGAAAAACAGATAGCAAGAGGGAGAGCCGGAGGGGGACTGATTATGATCGGGGCTGTCAAGTCTGAGATGCTGAGATGACAGAGATATCAGCCATATCTGCTCTCAGTGATACAGATATGGAGAGACAGATATCAGCCCACACCGGCCTCCCACTACATGGACGCAACCACCTCAAGAGGAAATGATGAGCCAACAGAATCAAGGGCTGTTACTGTATGGAAAACGGCAAGTTCGTGTACTGAAAATCGTAAAATTATTTCATTTCTTATTCTTATTTCTTCTTCATTCTCATCACGAAACAAATGTTGAACATGTTAATGGATAACAAACCACACATGGCAGATACATTCATTTCCAACGTTTCCCATTGTGTTGATAATGTGTATGTCTCTATTGTTACATCCCAAATGTTAAAGGTATCAACATGTTGCTACAGAACGAATCTGCAAAACGTTAACAGACAATGTATTTTTTTTATGTGTTTTCCCTTCGATACCTGCTCTTGCTCACAGCACCTAAAACATTAGTCAATGCTTCAGTATTATGTTTGGGAACTCATAGCACTTGGTTAAGGTTAGAAAGAAATCATACGCTTGATTTGATACTGAAAAACTTAACAGTGACTTAAAGCACACTTTCTCCCTAATTATAACTAATTATAATAAAAGTGCTTTTGTTGCCTAAAGCTAACTGCACATGAGACTAAGAAGGAGAACTCCTGTCTCCTGTGTCAAGTGCATTGTATGCCCACCATCTACCACGATCTCCACAGTACAAGATGTGTGCACTACAAGCGTATCACTTCCCTCACTAGAAAAGATATTCCCCATCGACATAATTCAGGCAGCTATTATGTTTTACTTCAGACGTAACGGGCAAAACCAACAATAGTAGATACACACAATTTTTAGGAGTCAGGGTTGAACGAGAAGGCAACAAGAGATGTGAAAGAGCAGACTATGCTGTGAGACTCTGGTGACTGACTATCCTTTTGGCTCTGTCATATGTTTCTTTTCTGATGTGAAAGGCATGAACCTAATTTGCTCTGCTGCAACCATCTGAACTCTGTTTCTCTGCTACAGCAGTAGGTTTCTACCCACTAAAAATGCCTCACTCCAAATATTTCACAATCAATCACTAGGATAGGTGCCTGAAAAATAAAGCAGGTTTTTTTCATTGTTGGTACCGCAAGTGCACGGATATCTTCACAACTATTCAGAAACATTCAGATTTGTATTTCTAAAATTCACCATAGAAATAACTACATCACAAAGAGGAAAGACTAACTCTCAACCCAAACATGCATCACAAATTCATCACCTAAGACAAAATATATTTATCCATTGTTACAACTTTATTGGGCAAGGACATGTTTAGTCCCGGTAACCCTCAGATTCACATCACATACACTAGATATGGACATGATTTACATCTAGGAGAACCTCCTTGAGACGTCTTTACTGTTGGCAGGCTCTGGGATTACCCCAGGCATGTTGAACTCTCAACCAGGCATGTGGCCATCAAAACTACAGACTGTACAGATACCGTCGGCGGAGGTGAATAGGCCTTCCAAGACAGAAAAAGAGAAGAAAAGAGATAGTGGTGCAGCCCAACTTTCACTCAGAGTAATTTTTTTTAAGGATCTAAGAATGTGCGTGTGTGTGTGTGTGTGTGTGTGTGTGTGTGTGTGTGTGTGTGATGACAAGATGGAGATGAGAAATAGAAAAGGCGAGAGCAGGAAGGGACACACCTTGAGAGAAAGTGAAGATGAGAAGGAGGAGAGGGAGGAGGGAGCCGAGCCACCTTTAAACTTCTAGGGAGCTGGTGGCAGGCTACAGTATATGGAGAGCACTGGGAGAGGGTCACCTTGAGGGGAAGAGAAAAAACCTCTAACATCCAGACTCCTTTATGAGACTGTGTAATAAGCAGAGAATGGATAGATACCTGTAAGGTGCATATGAAGGATAGTGGAAACAGAAAGGCCGCAGAGTGAGGCTAACCTTGAGAACACTGAGGGGCAGAAGGGAGGTCCACCACATTGTGATAAGAGGGGCTCCTTCAAAGGGCTGGAGGAGGAACACTCAGACAGGAGGGCTAGGCAGGCTGACTGATTGCAAGATACAGCCCAAGGGTCACACTCTGACACAGTGAGGGCAGAGATACTGGACACACACTCACACGAACATACCAGGCCCACAAGACCCACCGAATGAGACACAAGCGCCTTATACCCCTCTGACCAGCTCTTCATCATTACAAGTCAAACTCAAGACGAAGAGAAGACATATTACAAAACAGATGGAGTGATAGGAGGCCAGATAGGAAGAGACAGTTCAGGGAGGCTCGATGGTAATCTAAATGTCCTTTCCTATGATTGTCATTGGCATTCTTGTAGACTGGCATGTAGCAGTGCAATATGTCAAATAACACCACTCACCGTTCAGTCTGCTGTAAAGGGTAGACCTGTTTCCATAATGTCATAAGGAAAAAAACATCTAAAAAAGATGCTTCCAGCAAGCCTTGGTCCTGCATCCAAAGAATCTATCAAGATCACTAAATGTCTCCAGTTACAAATTCAATCAAACAGACTGTTCTTAACAGTCATGACAAAGCAATACAGAGAAAAACAAAGATATATATTTTTTTAAGAAATGACAGAGAAAAATAATTGATTCCTGCAAAGGCAATTCACCTCAGAGGAAAAATTCCAAAGATTTCCCTTTATGTTTAAATGCTTTTTATTTCCCTCCTTCCCCTTTTTCTTTGTCTTCTGTCAAAAACAACTTGGGCTAACATCGCAAGCTGTCACATCAAGGCCATCCCCTGCATCTTACAAAGGGGAGAATTCTGCAGTTGGATGGAGCGGCAAAGCTCTCAGACACCCAACCATCGTTTACACACAGGAGGTGTAAAGATTGAGAAAAGAAAAGGCTTTTTTCTATTTGAACCAGAGTTTGTGCCCTGAGGACAAACCCATTATAGCACAGTGAAGGAAGTTTTCTTTGCCATAACTGAACAAATAGATATGGATGAAATGCTCAGGGTAGTAGGAGATCTAAATTCAAACCTTTTAAGCTATTTAAAAACAATGTAAAAATTTGAAGCATTGAGAATCTTTTTTCTCCCAAATGATTAGGATGTCACATGATTGTTATCCATCATGTACAGCACAGTACGTAAGGAGGACTTGCTTACCAGCCCACTCTGAACATAGCTACCACGTAGCTGCAACACGATCACAAGCCAGTGCTATAACAGAGTCTTTCATCATGTCTGAGTGGACACACACACACACACACACACACACACACACACACACACACACACACACACACACACACACACACACACACACACACACACACACACACGCACGCTTTCAACATCAGCAGATGCTTTCAACTATTAACATCATAGAAGCCGGATAAGTGTGCCCCCTCTTTTGCAACAACCACTGGGGAGGTGAGAGGCCTTGTAGTCAACATGCTGAAAGACTGCTCAATGATCAAAGACTCAGAAAAACATGACCCATGATGGTTTCTCTGAGAAGATAGGACAGAGTGGGAGCCAGAGAAGGTAAAAGCATAAAGAGTTGAAAGAAACATATAGTAAAAATCTGCAAAGGTGGGGGAAACAGAGAGTGGGAGGCAAAGGGCACACACTTACCATTTGCCACTGATAAACACTACCTGCTCACCACATGATCTTGTTTGCTTAGATTCTAATTAGAGTTGTTCTGAATTAGTTTTAAATTCATAATCACTGAGGGTTTGTTAAGAATGTGCTTTTGGATTCCTGAACATTAGGTTTGGGCTTATTGTGCTTCAATTATTGTGTCAACAATGCATTTGTTAATCGTTTTGCAATGTATGTAAACACATGATGAAAATGATATCATACAAGTGAGAAATTCAGTCTGACACGCAAAACCAACAGCACTTACTGCAGCATGGTGCAGTAAAGCCTAATTAGCATAAAGCCCAATTAGCTAATGCTGGTTAATCATACTGTCATCACTTACCTTAAGCGTAGTAACATAGAGAGTTTTACATTCTTACACTTCTCGCAGGAATCTCAAAAGGCTGCTTAATGTTCTGCTGAATACTGATGAGAGTCATACAGTATACAGAAGAGGAGAGGAGAGAAGAGGAGAGGAGAGGAGAGGAGAGGAGAGGAGAGGAGAGGAGAGGAGAGGAGAGGAGAGGAGAGGATGAAAACAGAGGGTTGATTCCAGCTGGAGTGTTTGCTCTAGCTGTCTATAGATTTGTCAAGACAAGTGTACGAGTGTCCAGACAAGTGCACCTCTGTGCTTACCTGTATGGCACAGGGGAAAGAGGGCGGGACAGACCATTTCAATTCAGTAAAAGTGTGTCTGAGTGTGTGTGTGTGTGTGTGTGTGTGTGTGTGTGTGTGTGTGTGTGTGTGTGTGTGTGTGTGTGATTGCATATCCGTCTGTGAAACAAGACAAAGAAAGAGAGAGAGTGATGAAGAAAGGCAAAGAAAAAGTGGAAACAAGTGTAGAGAGAGCTCCTGGACAAAAGGTGGAGGCGCAGAGTACAAAGATGACCACATTAGAATATAAATCCAGGGCCTCGGGCACTCTTGGCACTTAAAGAGCCCCTAAAGTCAAGTGTCAACTATTATGTGCCATCAGTGGCGACACAGGGTCACAGTGCAGGACGGATGAGGTCAGTAACGTTGCTCACCCTCTCTCTGAACATGCACCATTAAACAGTCCCACAGTGTACAAAAAGGACTAGCTGTCATTTGGGTGGAAAATAGGCTTTGCAGTGACAAGAACATATATCAAGCTTTTTACACAGGATTTCCTTGTATAGGATGAGACAGTCTCTGATATTTAATTAGGTGAACAGAGTCAATATTTGCATACACACATTTAGCTAATTATATGATATTTTACAATATATGAAACGTGCATTAAAGGCAGTAACATTTACAGATTTACTCATTTCCTCAGGTTAACTACCAAACAGGTACAAATAAAACACATAGGCAACATGCTGAATGTATAAAATTGCTCAGTTGTTTGCTGCTAAACCAGCTCTGTAATTACCTGACGGATGTTTTAATTGTCACATGTTCTAATCTTAATATTACTCAATGCTTTAGCAGCCCTCCAAGTGAGATTGATTGGATAAATCAGTCGGAATTATGGGAAAACAGGAGGCCTGCTAATCAGCGATGTGTGAGTGAGTTTGTGTGTGTGGCTGGGGGACGTGCCAGCACATGAGCACATGTACATGTTTGTTCAGAAGTGTGCATATCGATGTGTGTGTGAGAAAGTATATAGGGCTGACAGCTGGGCTTGTTCAAAAGGCTTACCGAGCATTCTGCCTGTTTGGGAAGCAACAAGCGCACAGTCTATCTGAACAGGGATCTAAAACCTGTGTCAACAGCATAGTACAACTGGTGTAAACAGCCACTGAGTAAACATGCTATTATTCACATACCAATGGGGAAGCAGCTCTGATTTATCTAAGTGTAATACACTTTAGTAAGAGTTAAAAAAAAAAAAAAAAGATGACAAAAAGACAACTGTATTTGTCGCAGGGCAAACAGAAAGAGTTAATAAAAGACTAAAACTCCAATTCCGAGAGACCATCGTTTTTTGTTTTCATGTTGTCATGTGTTGTGTGCATTCCCAGTGCTTAGTGCTGGTATGTGTGTGTTTGTGGGGACAGGTATATTGTGTTTGCGCTTGCCGTTTGTGCGTGCGTGTATCGGATGTCAATGTGTGTACACGAGTATGATGCTGCCCTGTGTGTGTGTGTGTGTGTGTGTGTGTGTGTGTGTGTGTCAGTTCATCAGCATGTCGGCGTCACAGCCCTTCACTAAGTCCCAGATTAACAGTGACAGGCAGAGATCCCTCTAATTATCTCTTGCTGGACCACATGCAAATGGCAGAGTCGAGCGTAGAGCAGTGATTGGCTGGGGCAGCCTGGGCGCTGCCGACGGGCTAATGAGCCTGGCAACAAGATACAACCTCGTGATGTACCACCAAAACAAAACCTCACCGTCACACACGTTCGTTCACACAGGAGCGCACAGACACAGACATTATGTTTTAAGCATTCAGCTGCATGATGCCCTTTTTGAGAGTGACTTACAGTGAATGAGTATAGAGAAGTCTTGAACATGATGTTTAGCAAAAAACTAAATTTAGCTCTTACGCTTTTTTCCAAGGGGATGATCTCTCCAACCACTTTGCTGCAGTAGTGCGTCAGCACACACACATATGTAAATAGACATTAACAATTGTCTGTGTCTATGTTAAATTAATATTACTCATTCAATAAATAGCAATATCAACACCAAAACATTGAGTTTTACAGTATAACCCTTCAATACACTTCAAACAAACATCAAACAAACATGAAAGCCAGAAACCTAACTCGGCGTCACTTTCAGAGGGTCTGACTAAAGACAGCACATGGAATAGAATGGTAAGAAAATGATGGACTGGAACAGACGGTCACAGTCTGGCTGTTGACAATGGACTGCTGTAGTCAGCTAAAAAGTCAACTCAGTAAATCAGCAGGAAACATGGCAACAGCGTCAAACAGTCCATCGTGTCTTGAACTGAGTCCCAGTCCATTTTAACTGGTTGACAAAACTGGTTCCAGGGGCATTTTGCTGACAGAGCTTACAAAAACAAATACCCAGTGGACATGCTAGAATTTCTAAGCAAAAGTTTCTACAAAGTTCCCAAAGTCAGTTACGGTAACAAATACCTGATGGTAACAAGTGTAGTTCATAGCATCTCAGCGAACATTGTGCTGTGGCAATATGTTTTTATGTTTGCAGTGATATCAAATTTGTAGATAATAGTAGACATTAATACTACTAGGCTCACAATGAAAGCCCAAATTCCACTCAATGTAATGTGGCAAGGCTCAATTGGTATTTTCTTGAGACACTCATAATTTTGAGTTGGCTGTACAAGAGCTGATAGACTCTAACCGGGCTGTCATTATTTTTTGCTTATGATTTTCACGATGAAAAATAAAAACAAAAGTGTTAAATAGGCCATAAAGTTGCTGAATCATGGATCTCTTCATACAGTATTTATAAGAACCTGTTTTAAATAGCTGCGCATAAGGTCCGTGTTGCAAAAAATATTCTTGCCAGATAGTAGTTCTGCTTTGTGAGGATCCAACTGGTGTCATCCCCAAAATTCTGGCATAAAACAACAGAAAATTCTCCTCTCCACCACCAATTACACACACTGAAGACAAAGCATGGCTTTCTATTGACGTGTGGAGCACTGTCCTTATATTTGTACCATTAAAGTACCCCAGTGTATTTGGGAAGCCTTGTGACTTGCCATTTTTAAATCAGGAACGGGTGGCTTTCTTTTGTCCCTGTTCCATCCAACATTTCTCTCCATCCTTGGAGGGCTTTGCAGTAGATTAAGTGGTATTTTCATTTAGCTCTGATGTACAGAGTCTCTCCAACTATGTATTCATCCAAAGTTGGAAGTTGGAACAATCAGTTATCTTGTGAAATTATCTGAAATCACAATATCTGTGAAAAAGAGGTCAGGTGAAACTGCAGAAAGTTCACAATACACAAGGGATAACCAGATAATCCTGTTGAAAAGCTTGCCTTGTGGCATAAGCACTATGCACAGACAATCCTGTCAGTGAATATAGCGATATTATTGTAGCTATTGTTAACAATTGTAACCAATTCAAACCCTTTGGGAGTGGAGATTGCAGCAGCGAAATGGTTTGAATGTGATATGTGATATAATAACCAGAAATAGAAGGGGAAACTCATTTACACATGGCTGCATATCCATGAAGGAGGCATGCACATTCCACTGCTGAATGTGACCCTGAATGCTTTGTACAGAGGAAATGACAGGCTAAAGTGTTACTTTGTCAGCACATACACTTAGAGCTGGACAAAGTGAACACATATTCCTAGGTTTAACCAATGTGAAATCATTGCCCCCTCTATTAATCTTTCATACTGTAGGATAATGAATTAGGATCCATTTAGGTTACAAGAGAATCTGGATAGCTGAGGTTTCGAAAAAAAATACATGTTTCACCTGTATTGCACCGGATAGTACAGAGAACAAAGCAATGTGCACAAATGATGAATGTCTTGTGTCTCTAGAATGGTTTGACCATGACCACTCTCTGAAAAGATAGATTTGCCTCGACCCTCCAGATAATTTTTAGAGAGACAAAACAAATATTTCAGATGTATCAAACCGAGGTATCCCACTGGAGGTGAGAGGAGGTAAAGGGAGACTGAGAGATAAATACAACATAGGGGAGAGGGGGGGTGGGGGGTGGTGTAGGGGGAGAGAGGGAGAGAGAGAGAGAGAGAGAGAGAGAGAGAGAGAGAGAGAGATGGGGGACAGAGGTGGGGGAGTAAAAGTGCGGCCGGCCGGCCTGGCTGACAGTTGACTCTGTTGGATGTGACTTTCACAGTCTGCTGGCGGTTTGTGTGGAAGCCATCACATCTGTGACTGGCCGTTTGATTAATGAGCCTCTCAGCTTGTCTGTGCAGTTTGAGGAGGGGCCACGGCCTTATCCCAGGCATCACTGATTTATTCGCCTTTGGAGCAAACCTCCAAATATCACACACACTGAAATATAAAAGCGAACATTCACACACATGCAGGCAGACACATGTACGCCCTCCATGATATGCATACAGTATACAAGTTGGTGCAGTGCAGATGTGTACGCGCACAGGCAAGCTTGGAAAGAGACTTGTGTGCACCGCCACCTGCTTACGGCTAATGAAAACCTCAATGTGTCAGTGCTGTCCAGGGCTAGCGAAGACAAAACACACCATGTATAACCAAGCAGACAAAAGATGTATTCTGTCTCCACCAACACAAACTCCCATCCCTGGCTGTCAGTCAGCAGAGGGGACACACACAAGGGGATCGACGAGAGAAGAAAGAAGCCCTTCCTCAATGACACATCACACTCTCCTGATTTTCAAAAGTGACAAGTCTTTTGAATTTCTGGCCTCGCAAGACGGAGAGCCTGATGATGGCTTGAGAGCGCTTCTTCTTGTTTCTTTGGCAGCGGCAGCCATGAAATGTCACTCTGGCTAACCTTGAAGCTCTTTTTCTCCTGTGTTGTTTAATGCTTCCAAGACTAGGGCAACCAACTGCTCAAAATGGTACGGTAGCATCGCCCTTTAAGTCAGATAAATGATTCCAGAAATACTTCCAGGTACATAAATGTGCATTAGCATGTGCATACCCTCTAACAGACACGTTCATGTAGTCAAGCGCGCAACCACACACAAAAGCCCCACCAACCACAAGCACACACCCCCTCATTCCCTAAAGCGTAAAGTAAGACCATTAATCCAGACACACTGAGATCCAGCTTCTCCCCAGGTTGATCAGCGTCCGTGGAGGAAGACGAACATTCTGACATATTTGTTTTTATTTTATTCCCTGAGAAAAAGGCCCGCCATATGGCAGAGCCCAGGAACAGATGGCTATTGCCCACTTCCTGAAAGCACAAGCGTCTATCGCTGCAATTTAAGGAGCCGCTCAAGCAAGAGAATGCCACAGACTGGCATTTTTCCACAAACTGCTATTGTTATGGACCTGAGGGGTAACAGCAACAATGAGACAATGCAGAGGAAATGCTTTAGTGTTCAGTAGTTACAGTGTAGCTTACCATATTAAGCTACAAAAGCTACGGGTCAATGCTGCTAGCACTCTCTTACTGTCAATGTGTGGTATAAAATCGTGAGAATGAGTGCTCACTCTAAACATTAGCGGTAAAAATAGCACAAAACATTATATTTAACTTTACCTTTACTGTTGACCAAAAATTTACGGTTTCCTGGTCTATGTATGAAGTCTGTTATCCCATGCAGGTTCTAGGAAACGGTACCTGGAACAGTGGACCAGCATTGTATATGTTAGCATGAATGTCCTTGGATGATATTAGGTCCTTATGATGGAGTGGAGGAGCCGCCCTGTGACACATCAGGCTTCATCTCTCATACTTGGCTACCTGTTATCAACCAGGTCAGGGGACCTTCTCTGACATACAGGCACAAGAAAAGTGTCTCAAAAAGTCACCTTGGCAGATGACAGTTAAAATGTGACTGCCCTCTGTTGCAATGCTCCATACTTCTTTTAGAGATTTGCTTTATTTTCTTGGATGGAAAAGAAAAATGACAGAAAAGACTGTGGTTTATGAAGGCCTTAAAACAAAAAAATAGAAAGAGAAGGGTCACCATTGCATCCATTAATTCCAACATACAGTACATAGGGGTTGTGTTGCTTTTCACTTGTCCACACAAAAGCATGCTGTGAAAGAGGAACACGTGTTCACTCAGGAAAAATTTATTTTAAAGGGTAACCAAGGACAAACAGAGGAGTTATCCGTAGATCACTAGTTTAAGAGAAACTATTGCGTATCGGTTGAGTCACTTAGCACTTTGACGCCATGCTTCTACAATACAACAGCTCATAATTTGAAGTCAAAGGGTGAGGAAATATGGACACATTTCAATCCATAGATCATGAAAATGAACACAAAAACTTTGGTGAGTAATTTGTTCAAGGTGAAATGTGAAGCGCATATTTAACCTGGGTCTGTAATGTCATTGATTCTGGATTTTCAGTAAAGAACCTTGCTTTAAAGCTGCTATATACTCATAATAGAGGAACTGAGTGAATACACATCAGAATGGTTGATCCTATTGAGGTCTGCCATTGACCTTAATTACTGTAAGATGTGGTAATTCTGCTCTATTCTTCTCTTTCATGAGTTAACTGTACAAATCTATCATAGTCTATAAGTCCCCAACCTGTTTCCCAGGGGACCCCTTTTATTTTATTGAGTAAACGGACGACTTCTGACTAAGTGGCATATTTAATGGCGCTTTATGTAAAATTAGTGATTTGGATGAACTTTAAGCAGATTATTTTCCGTGAATACTCCATCAGAGATGAGTTTTCCTTCTATTACTAGGAACATTTTATACAATTCTATGTATTATGTTTAGATTTTTTAACAATCACATATTTTTATTTAATGGGCTTCTTTTTTGACAAATTCAGAGTTTTCTTCTCCTTGATGCTTGGCCATTGTTATTAGCTCTGGTTGTATTAACTGCCCACTTTTCAAATGCAGGACGGGTTTAGCAGAGAGGCAAGGCACTGTGAATATAGCTAGCTTCTGCTCGGGTCTTTACAAAAACTTTTTCGTTTTAAATTAACAATTCTTTAAAACAATTTCATTCAGGTTTCTTCACAGAATTGGAGATATAGGCCAATTGTATAATTTTTTTTTAAAGATTGTCGAACACCCCTTAAAATCAAAAAGGCCTTGGAACCCCCTGTGAAGCTTTAGCGGCCCCTAGTGGAGGTCTTGACCCCAAGGCTGGGAACCAATGGACATGATTTAAGTCCAGAAAGATGGTGTTGAGATGATTAAAATGAGGTTATGAAAACAAACGTATAAGACGGAAGGAAACAAAACCCAAAGCAACAATGATAATTGAAAGACTTTGTATGGAAATTTGAAATAAATAAAAGACTGTATAGATACATTTATACATTCTGTACAGGACCTGCAAATGTGGTTACAACTAGGCGAGAGCCTTAGTCTGACTTTCAGTCAACCAGTTATCCTCCCTGTCAGTCAGTCCATTATCTATACATCACAAGACCTGCCATCAAAAACGACCAAGAGGTTAGTCAGCCTCCTCCTAGCCATTGAGTCAAAATACCTTTCAGCCTGTCATAAATCCATCTAAACTATGCCACTAATGGCTGCCTCTTAGTGTTTATCCATTGCACCAACCAGTAAGTACCTAACCAAGCTAGTCCACCAGTTAGTCAGCCATTTAGTCAGTAAATAAGCAGGCTAAAAAAGTTAGCCCACCCACAAGTCGTCCATCTATCCATTCAAACTTCCAGTCTGCCAGGAAGCCAGGTCAGCTAGTCAGCCAGTCAACCCTGGGGGTCCTTTGGCGGTATTAATCAGTCTGGTTTCTGCTGAAAAGCTCAATCTGCAGATGATGGATGATCCGTCGTGCTGAGGGAACCGAAGTGACAGGTGACAAAGAAGGACACACACACCTGTATAAATCCACTCTCCCTCCTGTCTGGCTACACCGTCAAGGTAGCAGGGTGAAAGTGTATGTATGTGTGTGCGTGTTTATATGTGTGTGCCGGCGCAAGTGTCTCAGCATGTGTCCTGCTCTGCTAATGAAGTCATCTGAACAGTGATTTAACAGCCCTGGTGTAAAAGCCTACCGCCCTTAACTCATAGCCTTGCTCCATTAGAATGTGATATAAACCCTGGGCACAATAACTGTCCTGCCACTGTAACAATATATGGGGGGCCAATGGGCCACACTGCTAACTCACAGTCAAGGGAGTGAAAAATATATTGGCTGTGTACAGAGAAGGGAAGTCATTCAAGGAGAATAAAACTCATAAGACAAAAAATACAGAACATCACAAGGTCACATTGACGGGTGTTTTTATACAGTATGGGACAACGTCATTACTATTAACATTGTCAAGAGTGTAAGATTAAATCTTCTGGTTGGTCCAGCAACTGGAGGGAGTAAAAGAGTAATTGTTGTGAAGCCTCTGCGAAAACAGCCAAGGGCACTTCAGTCTGCGGTTACGCAGAAAGCATTATCCTTATCTCCACTAACAAATGGATCATACGATCCAACATCAGTGTGCTTATCCCGTGAATGGCCTTCCATAGCTTGAGAGATATTTTTGAGTCGCAGATGGATCTGAGGAAAACTTTGACAGCTTACATGTCGCCAGCCGTGAAACTAACTTCCTGCTCTGTGCGAGCGTCTCAGGCAGAACCAAAGCCTTTCTCCAAATCCTCCATGAAATCTGCTCCTCTGGCCCAACAAAGAGAGGCTAATGAGGCAAATGGCAGAATCTCAGACACTTTGTTACTGTGAGATTAGGGTGAATTATATAACCTTTACCCCCTCCCACTCTCATCTTTCCTCATACTTTTTGGTGCCTTGTCAGTATTGACTACTCTCGCTCTCTCTCCGTGTCACTCACAATCTCAAACTGCATCCAATCTCCTCTTTTTTTTCCTCCCTCTTCCTATCTGACTTCAAATCCATTACATTCAGTTTCTATTCATGTATGCCCCAACACTAATTTAGCTCAGTCAAGCAATGACAGTATCTGTTTTAACATGCAACAAAGCAGCATATAAGGGGAGGAAGAATGGAGTGTGGGTGTATGTGGGAAGAGGAGGTAGAGGCATGAAGGCGACAAAGCTCGTCACAGCGGAGCACAGAGCCGCGTACTTCACCCTTATTAGACCTGTGTCCTTGGCAGATGCAGAGCTTGCCCTTTGTTAGAAAGGTGTGTGTGTGTGTTACAATGGTGGTGATTTAGAATGGATTGGGCGTATAGGCGTGGAGACAAGGTGCAGTAGCCCCATGGCTCCCTGATAGCTGGCAGCGTGACAGCTGTGAATGGAGAACAGGGAACAGCCTGAAGTATTGCCATCTAATATGTGTCACATACCTGCATAAATATTTATGCCCATTGCAGAGCAGAACAGGAGAGGAGGGGGGAAGGGAAAGATGGGACAGGAGTGGTGGACTTGGATTGGAAAACTCCTCAATCAGATGACACCAAAGTCTGAGCTCGCCACTCTTTTTTCTATCTTTAACAACCTTTCTGGTTGTTTCAAGGTTTAAAGTACAAACAGCAGGCATGCCTCAATTAGCAAAATCTGCAACACACTTTGTCCATACAGACAGTCAGCCACACATGCATTAACAAAGACAGGATCCATGATTCAACACGCACAGGATATCATAGCACTCCAATATCCTTTTTCCAAAGAGTTCTTTCCACTGCTCAGCCTCCATTGTGGAAGCCACAGGAGCCCTTGGCCTTTGAACAAAGTGGAAGTTTGAACCTCTGATGAACAGCAGCTGGGCTATATGATCCCCAATGACTGGAGCTCATGCTGAAGTTAAGTCAAATAGGGAATTTGGGGGTGGAGGGAAACTTGCCTCCGGAGTTCCAAGTGAACGGCTCATTTTGTACAGGTATAGACATTACTGGTGCAGCACATGTCTCTTTGGAGCGGGGCTTTTGTTTCATAAAAAGACTGCTCGTCAATAAAAACAAGGATCATAATAAAAACATGAAAACACAAACACTCACTTGCATTTGCATGCGCATACACACACAACTGTCAGTGAACGTGTGTGTATAGGTAACAAGTGAAATTAGTGTTTTACCTGTTGGCCAGCAGAGTTTTGAAGGTGACCTGACTCATGCCCTGATATGCTGGCAGCAGCCTTGGCCAGTCCCATGCCCAATCGACCGCTGCACTCTGTTGATGTATGAGGATAGGGTATTGTTAGTTATTAATCAGGGTTAATACCATCAGTGCATTACCGCTCCAGCTGGGACCCACTAACAAAGGAGGAAGGGGGTCCCCAGCACAGGCTACCGACACCAGGCGATCAATCATGTCCGCACAAGAAGGTTTTTATTCCAATAAGACAGCAATTAATTTATAAATCCATTTGGGGGGATGTAGCCATCATTTATAGAAAGATAAATCAATTTTGGGAGGGAGTCGTTACTCTTGTGACTGCTTGGTTTTTTTTCTTACCGTCTTCAATGGCAACCTGCCAGCCCCCCCCTCCACCCCCCTTTATCTCTCTCTCTCTCTCTTTTTCTATATCTCTCTCTCTCTCTTTCGTAAACACATACACATGTACTCACACACACAAACACACTTGGCACTAGCACCATATTGGGAAAGCAAATAAAAATCAGATTGCTTTGATTGCCAAAATGTCACTCTTAACTCCAGGCTGAGTTTTATTGACAAAAGGAGGAGAACTCCA
Organism: Ophiodon elongatus; assembly: GCA_016806645.1. Classification (NCBI taxonomy): domain Eukaryota; kingdom Metazoa; phylum Chordata; class Actinopteri; order Perciformes; family Hexagrammidae; genus Ophiodon; species Ophiodon elongatus. The sequence continues at coordinate 386,929 of JACSYO010002128.1, forward strand.
CTTGTTCCCTCCATCCATCCATCCCCCCTCTGCTCCTTCCTCACAGGTGATTGATGGATGTAACTTTTTTTCCCCCCCTCCACCTGCCATTTTATTTGACAAACAACACAGGCACCTGAAGCGGAGAAGGCATTTTAATCATTCTCTTAATAGGGTGTTTCTATGCAAAGCTATGCAGCCTCCTGTGATAAGCCAAAAACAGGCCAAGTCTTAGGATTAAAACGTGTCTGTTCTTGAAAACAATAGCGGAATCCCAACTACATTACAAGAGATGTAATGTGTGTATAAATACATCTAATCTGTTTTAAAAAGTGAAAACACAAACACACAAGACTGTCTCGATGAAGTACTAGCTTCTGTTGATTGTTTTGTGTGATATCAGAATTTCCCGTGATCGTAGGAGAGAAATGAGGGGGAAAGCTGACAACTCTCACATTGAGCTAAAACTACCTGTAGCTTGACTTATCCCCTTTATGGTGAAAAGAATCAAACAATTAACTGAAAAATCACGGTTGCACTCCTGGGGATACGTTTGGAGGAAGAGGGTATACGGTTCAAAGCCCCAAAGAAGTGCACTTTAAGACTGCACTCTCCTTTAACATTACTCTTTCTTTTATGAAAAAGAAATCTTCTCTCATCTTTTCACCTTTTCAGTGTGCTTTTCTTCCTGTCAACCTAACTCCTGCCTGGAAAAAGCAGCGACCTATGGAGAATAGGAAAGCCGAGCCCCAGAAAGACCTGACAACTTCAGAGATTGCCACAGTATCCAGTTCGCTAGAGACTCAAACAGCACCTAACCTTCAACATTAAACTTCTGGCCTCGGGAGGAAGTTAAAACAACACCACCTCGCACATTACAAGTACACCCACACAGTACAAAGTCTAGATACATGAATAAGCTCTGATAATCAAGAGAATATCAAATACATTTCATATAGCAAAAATAAATAATAAATCTACGATTTCCTAACACAATAAACTGTGATGATGACCTAAACATGCTTGACAAACCTGATCCAGCTTCTTCTTGCCAATGTGGTCAAATTGGTGGAGAGGATTGAAACCGGAAGTGTCCGCATGACTCTCACAGCCAAGGTCAACGTCTATCGAGGGAGGAGGATTATTGGGCGAGTTTGTGCTTCCACTTAGTTTCAACATCATTAGTTCCTGTGTCCAAGACGGAAGTGGAAAGAAAGGGCAAAAACATGAGAGAGACAGAGGAGGAAGGTTGAAAAGGACATCTTATGACTGACAGACAATATATTCAATAAAAAAAGGCTGACAAACTAAGACCAACAGGGGGAGGCCAAAAAGTTATTTCCAAGAAAACTTTCTTGCAACGGAGGATACTCAAGGCCATTCAGCATACGGCATACTGACATTATCGCAATACACATTATGATAATGTACTTTTGAAAGTTTGTATTCCATGGACATACAGTTTCACTGACACAAAGTTCAGAAATGCTTTATAATGCACTTTTTTCTAGAAAACAAGTAATCGACAGAATAGTCTCCATCTCTATATTTCCTAATTAATCAGCCTCACAAAAGTATAATTAACCAGAGCTGTTCAGAAACAGAGTAATGAAAACACAGATCATATATATAGATGATGTGTGTGGATGTAGAGACAGAAGTTTTCAGGACACCAGAACGCTTTCTACTTTTGTTTCAGTAACCTTTGCTGTGGTTGCTTGGTGCAGGTGTCTCGCAAGATGTACAGTATAAAGTAATGAGTGTGTGTGTGTGTGTGTGTGTGTGTGTACATGGGCATCCCGGTGTGAATTCACTATATTCCCATCCGTCAGCTTGACATGGCCTCTGAACCTCCTATCCCTCCACCTCACCGCCAGCCCAGTCTGTCCCTGACCTTTGTGTTCCTGCCTCGACCTTGTAGAGATGCTCGAGCTGCCAGGAGGGTAACGCAGAGCATACTTGGGAATCCCATTCACATTCTATTAAATTGCTACGCAGAGTTATAGATGTTCACAGATCCCATCAACAGCAGTATAATGTATATAGTGCTTATGTTTGTGTTACTCTTCGGTGTGGTAATAGACCATGGAGGACCATGTCTGTAATAATCACATGAGAACTAACCAGACGTGGTTTCTCCTTGCTCTTTAGACAACCCTATCACCGCACCTATACCTCCAGTACATATACTATTGAAGGTTTGCAATGTGTTTCGTTTCTGATGGTATTCTGCAAATGCAATTGTCAATGAAAAGACAAAAAAACAACAATTGATTAATTAGCCAAAGACTGATATAGTTTATTCCTATGTGCCATACAGCGCTGTTGTTGTCCAATACCTATTAATAACATTGCAGTAAGCCCCACTGTTGATATGGCTGACGTCCTTTAATACAATAATTTTTTTTTGCAATATTTATAAAAATATTACAGTGTCCAGCTGCTTTACAAAATAATTAGTTGTTATAATATTGTATTGTGTTGTAATATAGTATTCATCTCTCAACTTTAAAAAAAGATGTATGTCCTCAGTAGGAACCTTTGTGCCTGAATGTTACAGCACTGGTGGGGAAGCTGGAAAGTACTGGGAAACGGACTAGTACACTGTTGGTTTTGTTCTTTTAATGCAATTCGTTGACAGCAGCAAAAATACAGAATATTGCCAGCCTCAATTATATTTACCATTGAAAGAGCGACCAGTTAAAACAACTTAAGTGTACATTACACTTCTTAGGGCCTTTTTACTTATTTCCAGGAGACCACTCTCACTTTAAAAAACTTGTCTTACCAACCGTGTACTTAAGCGAAAACATCACTAAACTCCCTCTCTATATAAATCTACTCCAATAAACGTGGGCACTTTCTAGAAAACTTCTACTTTTCATTCTGTTCAACTTTATTTTCTCTGAAGTATGTTTAGCTCAAATAACTTCTACTTGAGAGTGAGAAAGACGAACCAGTGCTCTTTCTCACTCAGATCTCCTCCAAAGAGTTCTACACTGAACGTGGTAACTCCATGTGGTTCCCTCTACTCTACATGTGGTGAGCGTATAACACAGGAAATCACTGTAGGTTTGCACCCTTGAGGTCACCTGAACAACAGAAGATCAGAACAAGCAGACTGCACACAAGAAGCAGCCCTCTTCCCTCTGTCTCCCCCTCCTGAACAGCCTGCGGCCTCAGGCCAGCAGCCACCTAATTGCTGGGGAGAGGGAGTGCTTCCCTACCTCATTGCCTTGGATGATGTGATAGATCTGCCTCAGGTAGTCGCTGCCACCTGCTTTGTGGCAGACCTCCAGCAGCATCAGGCCTATTTTCTGCTCAGTCAGTTCAGCCGCAGCGACTCCGCTTTCCTTTCCTCGCTCAAACACGCTGAGAGAGAAACAGAGATGGGAAAAGGAGGAGATGGGAGAGTGGGGCAAAGAGAAAGTAGAGGAAACAGGAAGACGGAGGGTGTCAGCTTGTATCTCTATACCACCTCTGGCTGAGGAAGCATTTTCTAGTTTAGAGAAGAATTTGGGGTAAAATTTGGAATTTGCTATACACAAGAAAATTAACTGAAATACGACTTCTGAGTTCAGAATTAATTGTTTTTTAGTTTTTTAGAGAAATAATTCACTCCAGAGGGCAAATTAAGTTTCAATTCTTGGCAAGGAAAGAAATATATCTGTTATAAACATTCTGAAAATCAGTCTGGTCTACAGTCAAATTATTGAGGGTTAGATAACAAAATAATTTTCACTGTTTCCATTACCATTCATGAGATACATAGGGGAATTTTTACTGAAGGATGTTGGTGCACTAAAAGCGATTGGTGTGTGTGTGTTCTTAGGCGCATATGTGTGTGTGTAATTGTGTGTCAAGGTCCTCATGCATGTACGGTCCCCAACCCTGGCAGACGGCCGCATCGTTTTCCTGCCCTTCCTGTATGGATGGATATCACAGTACCGTCCATCAAACCTTCCCCTTCACATACACTTCCTGTCATTGTTCTCTCTCTCTCTCTCTCTCTCTCTCTCTCTCTCTCTCTCTCTTCCCCTTTGTAATTATAAGGTGGCAGAAACGGTGTCGCCTGTCAGCCAGCCATTGGCTGCTTGACATTGAGAGTGGCAAAGGAAGAGGAGTCCCCTCTCGTCCATGTACATTGCCTCATTCTTTTGCCTGGCGGCCCGGCGTTGGTGTTGTCGGCGTTGGTGGCTGTGCATCCGTGTCAGCACCTGCGCTGTATCCTTTCCTGTCCATCACTGTGCAGGTGAAGCAGATGATTGGATTCAGTCAGCGGGGTGATTAATGAGGGCCCCTCCGGATTTGGGACAGCCTATCAATCATGTCATTAGGGCCAATGTGCCCTGAAAGAGGCAGACCTCCGCCAAGGAATAACTGCATTCATCTTCATCTGTGTATGCATCCCGTCAGCCCAGCCAGGGTCACCATGATGGAGAACAATAATCTTCTCCTCTACAAATTACTTTGCAAAGACAAGGTGGGTGGCGTGGGGAGGGGGGTTGCTGTTGGGAAAGGAAGAAGGGAAAGTGGGATGAGGGAACGGAGGTGGGAGGGCTCAAAAGGGGGCAAATGTTCTTTTTTTTAGGGGTTTACTCTGTGTGTGTGAGTGTGTGTGTGTGTGTGTGTGTGTGTGTGTGTGTGTGTGTGTGTGTGTGTGTGTGTGTACATCCGTGAGATGCCAGTGAGTTGAGTGCCAGTTGTTTTTGGAGTTATTACACTCTCTCTCTCTCTTTCTCTCTCTCTGTCTCTCTCTCACTTTCTGACAGTGTATTCTGATTGTTTACAAGCCAGGCGTCACTTCCCTGTGAAGGTTAGTTTAATGAATAGTAATGATCCCACTGAATGCCTCCGACAGGTGATACATAATCACTCTTCTTTCACTTTTCCTCTCAACCCGCTCCCCACCCCTCCACCGCCCTCTTCTTTCTCTTCTCCCCCCCACCCCCCACCCCCCCCCCCCATCTCGTCCGTTCTTCCTGTTACTAAAGCAGACAGCATTTCCGAGAACTGGCCATGATCTACTCACTATTTTTATTTATTTAATTTAACTTTTTTTTTTTTAATTGTGCATGTCGTGTTACGGTGCTGAATCACCTTTTTATGAGGATGGATGTATCCAAAGTTTGTTATGATGAAGTGAGCAACCTGAGGCACAATTTCTGGGAACAAGCTACAAAACGGCGAGCCAAAGGTCACAGATCAGCCCAAAGTGAAAGCTGTTTTCCCATCACTCCAGCCTGCAGTCCACTCAGTCAGACGACATGTCCATCATTTACCACCACAAACACATCTGAGATTCATTGATCTTACTCATGAAGCTTTTCAATGAAAAATGATCTCAATGATACGATACATCAGAATTTGAATGCTCAATTAAAAAAAGCATATCTAAGCTGCATTCTTTTTCACTGGTTTATTCAGTATCTATATTAAATGCCAAGTAGCTGACTACGCCATCAGTCAGTTTGATCAGTCTGAACCACCTCCTTCATCAGAGTATCAGCCCTCAACCTCCATCTTATTATTGATAAATCACTAAAACGATGTACTGGGAAATTAATTTTATAAAAAGCTGTGTTACGATCAAAATGATCTGAATGAAATTATACTTCAATTTTTTGTTGAATAATCAATACCAATTGGGACTAATGATGGATAACCCATATACAGCACTTTCCTGTATGGATGAAAACAGTAATATAAACTACATTAATACCATTCTGACCTTGACCCCTTGCTACATCCCTGCAGTTGATCTCTCACCTGTCTGAGCAGAGCTTCCGGGCCCTCTGCAGCTGCATGTTTGTCCACTTGGGTCTTTTTTCCTCCAGAGCCTGCAGCACTTTTTGCACTGTAGGTTTGGGAACACCCTGTCAGACAAACAGCAGACCATTAAAATAAATGAGAGTAAAAGTCAGATGATTTAATGGCACACATTAAATCAACTATGAATATGATGAAATCATGGTATTAGGGTTTTTAAACACACACATATACTGTATATATAAGTAAGTAGTTTCAGCCAGAAGACTACCTTACCCTAAATTGTCCACAAACTTCCTACTTATTTAAATAGATAGTTTTGTTATTATTAATTTTTGTTACATTAACCTTAGGCCTTACCTTCTGTTGAATGCCCATGGTAGCCTGTAGGCACTCAGCCAGTAGGTACAGGGGTTCCTTTATGCCACGGTCCAGTGCCAGACCACTGATCTGTTCTAGTGTGTCTGAGTCCTCCAGGCCCTGGATCAGACAGCCTAACAGGGCCCAGAGTAACAGGCCCATTAAGCGCAGCTGCCGGGCATGCTGGGAAAGGTGCTTCTCTGCCACTTGGAAGAGGAAGCGGATGGGGAGAGGCACGGACGCTACGGCCAAGGGCAGGTTGGTGAAAATGAAGGACAAGGCTTGAATGATCACGGATATGACAGCTGGAAGAAAAAAGAAATGTCAGTTTTGGAAAACAACCCTACAATGTCTTAAACCTTTTTTGAAAATGTGACACATAGTATTTGCGTACTCTTGGTGGCAGTCTCCTTTCCCCGTGCTTCCAGCGGTGTGTAGTTCCACTCCTTGGGTATTTTAGCCATGACGCTCTCTGGTACATTCTGCTTGAATGAGGCTCCAATGGGCTCCTCTGTGGTCTGCCAACCCATCACCATGGAGACCAGGTGTACCAAGAGGCTGTTGGTTGACTTGGTGACTATCGCCCGCACACAGCTGATCACTACAGGTACAGCCTGTGTTGTGTCTGACAAAAAAGGCAAAAGAAAGCAGCAAGTAAAGAAGGGTGGCCGAAAGAGCATCACATTGAAGACTTAAGACCTTACTAATTGTATAATGGATGGATCATTGGTTTTTAGAGTGAATTTGAAAAAAATAAAAAGACATTAAGCTGATTCGTACATGAACAAGTTAATGTTATGCCGGGTTCAGATCATGATGGTCACTGTGTCAGATTAAGCGATTGTAGAGTAATACATCCTTGCTAAAACTTGGCTGAGCGACAGACAACATGCTTGTCCTCAACCAATCAGAAAAGAGGTGATAGGAACCGACTTCCAGGAACAAAAATAGAAACAAACAATGGCAGGGTATATGATGCTGGCTGTCGTGTGTTCGGGAAAGCCTATCAACCTTTCCTCCGTTTCACAGTTCCACCTAGCGGCACCAACAACAGCATTACTCCTTTGCTTTGCCATGTTTACAGCTGTGCGTGGAAGAGGACCCTGTGCTCCTATTGGTCAAAGTCACGGACGTGAGAGAACGTTGTGTGAAAGTTTAAAAAAAATACTAACATGCAAGTCTTTCGTGAGGGGTCCCAGATGCAACGTCGGTTTTCGTCTACTATGACACATTACACGGGATAAAATGATCAATTGCTGCGCCCGACGCACATTGCCGTTTCCGATCTGAGCCGACACCATGTGTCTGCCAGTCGGGCTATAATCAGGCTGATATTGTGTATGAAGGACTAAAGCCAGTGAAGTAGAAGAAACCCAGATGACAGATTATATTGACTCATTTAGAGTCTCAATTTAGCTGTATCCTACAATGGTACGTGTGCCGTCTAACAGACCAACTAGTTACTTTAGAGAATGAATTGTAATCAACTGTATGAATTTAATAAGCAGACATGTTGTCTGATGCAGGAAAAACTTTTAAAAATTATTTTAAAAGTAGTCATGCAATACAAAGACGTCTCTCAGTACATAATGAAAAATAAGGCCTCATACTAACATTTAATACTATTATATTAAAATACAGTTTTATCACTGTACTAGGTCTTAAATCATGGAAGGTTTGAACTTGTAAACTTGTCAAAGACTAGCAGACATGCCATATTATTGACATAAAAATGAAGGGTAGATAAAATTTTATGATTGCTACCAAATTAGAGTGGGTTACATAATAGTCCTTTTAGTCATAGCGCACTCAGTCTGCGTCACAAAATACAAAATGTTTTAAACAATAAGAAAATACAGAGACATGAATAGCTTCCACATTCACAGAGTACAAAGGTGTTCTGTTGAAATATCTACACAATAATCATGTAATGTCAACTTGAATTAAGATGTTCTCGATCAAACCCAGGTGGCCTGACAATAGAAATCTGAATACCTTCTCCAGGTGCACTATGTCTTTCGTCGCTTTGCCCTTTCATATCCCGCTCATATTGATAGCAGAGCAGCTACAGCGTGAAGTTGTATGGCACCCATAAACTTCCTACAGCTTCAGCTGTAAAACCAAAGGCTACGACAGAGAGATATAGTACTCTGAAGGTTTTCGAAGTGCACTGAAATCTCCAGGGACGTTTAACAAATGTGTGACCTCAGACCCACAGAAAAAGAGGAGAGCGGAACAGAAAATGATATAGCTTTTCGAAGGAGATGCGCTCGGTGGCAGGTGAGACCTAGACCTATTTTTCAAAGTCACTTGGTTCTCAGACTTTATACCGCCCGCTACCGCATTGACTGGTGTATTGATTCAAAACAACCTGCTACTGTGTGATGAAACATCAGTGTGAGTGGAGAAATAGTGAAACTCTCAACGTAATCTATGAAAGTTAACTCAGTGAACAGTTTAAATAGAAATGGCACTAGGGGTATCCTGTAACCAAAGTTATAATACAAAGATTTGGCAGAGTCCAATAATTAACCTAATTACCCCGTGAGGATAAATGATGATTGGATGACTTTCAGAATTTGTCTCTGGCTCACTCTATCTCTTTTTTGTTCTTTCCCTCTGTCGACCCCTCCCTTGCTCTGTCTCAATCCAAATACTCTTCTCCAATCACCCTAATTTATGCTACAATAATTACCACTCACCCAGGATATCAAAATCACCACCAAAAAGGGCTCCATACTCAACAGGGGTTCTTATTAAGCTCTGTATCAAAGCGTGTACCAGAGAGAGGCGGAAAGAAAGGAAAAGTTGGGGAGTAATTGCCGTCTTTGTGACGGTATATTAAAGTCATAATTTAGCTCACGTGCATGCAATGTCAACACTGACCTGTCTTATATTTTCTTATATACTTTTTTACATACAGTATATTTCATATTATCTATGGGCAGCTTTACTCTTGTATTTAGAAACATATCTAATACATTTTTTTCAATTAATAAAAAGTGAGAATGATCCTGAATTGGTACTTTATCATCACTTCATAGTGAAGAATAAATAATAAACATAGCTCATTAGCTGAACTAATGAGCTATGAAAATACTTTTAAAAATGACATTAAAGTTGCTCTCTTGCAGTAAAAACACATTTTGGTCCCAACAAATGAACATAATATTTTACAACATTTCAGTGTGTAACAATAAATAATGCGAAAACAGTATTTCATTTTATAATCGCACAATGTAGGGTGGTGCAGTACTATGATATACAAAAGCACTACACCTTCTAGGGTTAGGCATAATCCATAGTCTGTAAGGACTCCTAAACCACAACATTGTGCAGCAGCTGGTTGCTACTTTACCTGCCAGTGTGTAGAGATATTCCCAGATGTGTGACCTTTCCAGATATGGTTGAAGGATCTGAGTCAAGGCCTTGGGAACATTATTCAGGCAACTGAAGAGGTTGAACAAAGCGACTTTTAAGTCGTCTCCTGCCTTGCAGCTCTCTGCAGACATCTCTAAGCAGCTCTCTTGGCAAAAATCTGAGGAGAAAAGAGTCAGTCTGAGTCAGTGAGATACTTCCACGCACAATACAAATAAATGTGTGGGCAATCAAAATGTCAAAAAATTTATGGAATCTTGATATTCATGAACACTTGTCACGCATACTCAATCAACAGGATACACAAAGAGATGAAGAGGCTTACTCATATGCACATATGGACTCAGTTAGGGTGTGTGTAGGTGAGTATAAAATCAGAATGTTTTTTGAATTACGATTCAGAAAATATCAACCTTATGGAGGTAGGTAGTGAAAGATATAAAACTCTATCCTATGAAACAGCATCTTGATTTCTTTGTACAAAAACACATTGGAAAATGTCAAGGCTGCCCAACCTGACACATGTGAACAGAAAGGGTGAACAAAAGGCATTGTGAAATAGAAGGGGAAGAAAAACCCTCCATCTGTGTTATATGGAGAAAAAAAAAAAACAGACCAGAAAAAACAGAGAAAGGAACAGATTTCAAAGACGCCGCAGCACATGGAGACAGGAAGTGAAAAGGAAGAGGTTTTGACAGGGTGTCCTTGTGGGGGTTGCTGTCTGAGCACAGGGCTGAGGATGGAGGTGTGTGCTTGTGTAAACCATATGGATGTCTATATATGTGTTTTGTGTGCTTACAAGTGTGTGTGTGTGTGTTAAGTTGACAGGGGTTGCTGAGTAAAGGCCCGTTGCTCCAGAGGTGGCAGAAATCCAGCAGTCTGTCAGTCTGCTGTGTGGGAGATGACGGCTATTTGAATAGGAGAGTGTATGCAAGCAGCAGTCAATGAGGGGGCGCTGTGATGGAGGGCAGCGCAGCTTCCTTCTGACTAATGCCGGACTATTTTAAAATAACAGGGCTAAATTAGCAGGGACAGTAACAACATCCACTTTAATAAGAGGCAGGTAGGAAGCACTGGCGCCACTCAAGGTCCAAATGAGACTCAGACTTTCTGTCACTATGTATCACTCTATGTCTCTCTCATTTTCTTTCACAATAACACATATAACACAGACACTCAAAAGTGGTCAACCAACATGACCTACAATCAGTCTATTAGAAAACATAATGTGCCTTTTAATAATGATCCTATTATGGGGCAGCAGATGAGACATCTGTGTGGAGTTTCCACTACTTCTGCAGCACACAATAATTCCAATGGGTTTGTGTTTCTATGTCGATTTCTCGATTACTTTTTCTATATTTCCTCGCTCTCTTTCCCTTGCTCTCCGTCTCCAAGCTTATCCAACCTTGATACATAGCCAATACATACACCTGTTTATCTTCCGGACAACCAGTCAACTAGTCACAAGGGCCCTCTCTGCAAACCTCTGTAATTGGAAGCAGACACGCTGATGATAATAAAAAGGCTGTGTGTGGGTTTGCGTGTGTGTATGTGTGCGTGTGTGTGTGTGTGTACCTGAAATAGCATAGCTTCTGACTGAGGGTGAGTTGTGCATAATTATTGTCGTCTATTGTATTGTAAATGTGGAGGAGGTGTTATCTGTCTGCAATAGTTACATTTTCAAATGGTCAGACAATGGGTAGGTCATTTAGCTTGCCTGCTAGCTCTCTAGTAAATTAGTTTGCTTTTATAAGGCAGATTTACTGCATTTTAAAACGGGCCACAAAGCAACAACGCAATTGAAAAAGTGCTGTTAATGAAATAAACTTAGCATGTGAAATACTGTCCTAATGTTTCAACAGCAGCAAGAAACACTCCGCTATATAAATGTATGGGGAAATGCAGTGGCTTGTGGGAGTGCGTTCAGGCAAGCTGTTCCTTCTGTCTGTCTGCTTCCTGGTTAATTAGCCCGTCACCGTGATAACACGCGAGAGTCAGCGCTTCCAGCGTTGATTTACGGCAACGCGCGGGGAGAAGCATTGCAGAGCTTCTGAGCCAGACTCAGACCGAGCGGGAGAACGAGACAGTGAGAGTTGTTATTAATGAGGTCGCTATAATGTGAATTAATGTGCGAGTGCACAACAGTCTTTAAAGGTTAGACTGTTGCCGGTGCGGAGGGGAGAAGAACGAAGGGAAAATCTTTAAAGGTCAGCGTGTGTGCTCCGCCTGGGCCTGTTTTGTGTTTATTACTGCTCTCTATTGATTTAGTGATGATGGTGACCAAGGTGAAAATGATGATGATGGCAAAGATGCTGATGATAACTTCATAAAATGGATAGAGCTCATCTAAGGTCTGTATAACTCGCTTAGGATCTTACAGCACCATAATTAAGACATTGGTAAACATCATCCCACACATGGCCCCTGCAGGATCGACTCTGTGTGTCCAGTATTATAAAAATGGAAATATTAAAGAATTAATGAAAGTGGCTTAAGGAATGACAGCTCAGCATATACATTACATTTACACACACACACACACACACACACACACACACACACACACACACACACACACACACACACACACACACACACACACTGTTCCCATCATCCATTAACACATATCAATCCCTGTACACCTAAAAAACTGACTTACGAGAGTTTTCCAGGAGAATTCTGGGCAGGTGACAGTCTTTGTAAAGCAGCATTCGCAGTAGCAACCTGGGATTGCATCCTGGGTCAGAGTTCAGCAGCCTCAGCTGACATGCAGAGGCCGCCTGGCCCATAAGGCCGTCTCTGAGAGTGGAAAGAAGGAAAACAAAGTTGACAGTTCTGCAGTGTCAGGTGAGTATACAGATAGCAGTCCATTTAGCAAGAGACTACAAAGGAGGGAAAAGCTTCACAAGTGAAAGACACTGAAATCACAGCTGTCTTGGATGACAATCTGGGAGGAAATAGTGTTTATGCTACAGTGGTAACTTCCCTCAGTGTCACTCACTCCTGATATGAGCTTAGTCTGCAAATGCCTTAACTCTCGATTACTTATAGTGTGCACCGGGAAGGAATTAGCTCTAATCTCGGCCAGCTAAAACCAAATTAACATTTGGGAGACAGCCAAATACATGAATATACAGCAGTACCCCCCTCCTACATCTTTTGTATAACCAAGAGGCTGCAGCCAGCTGTGGGTAATGAGCCGTATCCTTGGTGTGTGTGTGTGTGTGTGTGTGTGTGTGTGTGTGTGTGTGTGTTTGTGTGCACCCTTCAGAGCCTGTGCTTGTGGTTATGTATGTGTGCAAGTGCGAGGGCATGCTGAAATGTGTGTTCCTGCATATTACTTTATACATCTCAATAAAATCTAATGGAAGGAATGGACAGAGTTTGTCTGAAGAACGAGGAGGTGGGAGGGAAAGCAGGGGGTGTCTGCCCAGAAATTAACCATTCCATTTGAGCCAGAAAGCCAGAGCAGGGTGCGTCCTGCTGCTTGACTGAGGAAAACTATGCCTCAATCTGACATTGCAATTTATGATGTCACTAGGACTGCAAATCCAGAAGAAATCCTCTTTTAACTGCTCTGATAAATCTTCCCGGCTACAGCACAGGGTCAGCTTACAGAACCAAGACACACAGATACACACACACACAAGCAAAGAGACAAGAAAAAAGATGCATGAATGTGGGAGAATTCAGAAACGTACATAAGGCCAGAAAACCGAGCTTCAGATACTTTCTTTATAGCCTGTAATGCTGGATGATTTATTTATGTGCATTATGGTTTTATTATTGCTTTATTTAATAACCATAACAATGGGTTTTATTTTAATGGGCTGTGGAGAGATCTGGCCAAAGAGGCCAAAGCCTGGATGAGGACCTGTGGAACTGGCCCTGGGCCACTGCCAGGCCCCCTGGCCCCTTGCATGCAGGCAGGAGGTGGGAGCAAAGAAATAAAGAGGTCATAAAAATAAACTAATTTCAGCTCTCCAATACTTAGGAGCATGAGAGTTTGATTTGTGCTCCATCAGCACGCATGACATCACCTCTGGCAGTGAGGTAGATGAGAGGGGAGAAGGGTGGAGTCAGGGTTGTGGGGAGATGGGGGATAGGGAGGGTTGATTGACTGCACCTTGGAGGTCATAACAGTAACTGGACACACATGTACACGTGTATGCATGCATGTACACATTCTCGCACATTACAGTGTACGCTGTTGACGCCTCATGTGTAAAGCCCTCAGCAACCATCAACATAAACAAAATCAGTGTCAGCAGCTAAAGAAGTTTATTTATTATTTTTTTTCTTTCTCAGCTTGCATCTGTGTTATATTACCACAGCAACTCTAGCTTGAAGCCCTGCGCAATGGCTAAGTGTGGTAATATATCCGCACATACAGTATGCGACTGTAACTCACACACAAACACATATGGTTCTTTATACAGTGGGTGGATGTGTGTGTGTGTTGGCTTAGCATACCAGAGTATGTGTATGTGAACTTGCTAATGCATACTTACTGTATGATGGGTGATGGATGGTATGATGGGTGTATTTTACATACCGTATGGCCTGCTCTGAGAAGAGGTCAGGGTTGATAGCATTCAGCCAGTGGACAACATGGCTGTCAGGCTGATGTGGCGTGGATTCTTTCGCAGGATTATTCATAAATATCCTGGAGGAATTGAGATCACACATAGCAATTTTGAACAATTCATCTTTATTTTAAAATATTTATTGTTTGGTGGTCACAATTCGTCAGGTAATTATATCATTAAACCAAACACTTCCATGTGTGTGCATAGTATTCTTTTATTTTATTTTATTTAAAACAGTTGCCGGCAAAGTCATGTTAAGTCAAATGTGGGGCCAAATCCATGGTCAATTAGGACATAAGATTCCAGAGTGAATGGCTATGACCATGTAACTACCTCTTTTCACTAGCTTTATATGAAAAGTAAAACATTTTGGTATGTCTAGGTCATATTTTACTTTAACTTAAGGTTGGATAACAAAAACATACTGTGCATACCAACCTATACAGCAGAGATAGAGGTGCAGTGACAATGACAAGGACTGTCAGGAGTTGGTCACACAGGCTGTGGATTTGGTATAGCCAGTCCGAGCCGCCCGCTATTATGACGATTGCTGAAGAAGGATTGGAGTGCACCAAGGCCTCGGGACTTTTACACACACTCCACATCAGCTGCTCCACATATAGCAACAATGCTGTAATGTCACATCTTAAACACAGAGTAAGGAAACAGAAAAGTTGAATGTATCGATGAAAACAGAAAAGATGAGATGTGTGGGAATATGTGAGAAGAACACACAAAGAATAAAGAAAGGCACTGAAAGCAAAATCCCTGTCTTCAAAGGCTACATACACCAATACATCATGAACTAACAGCCTCATTGCACAGCCATTCAGATAACAAAACCTCCTGGGGATTTTACTGTTGGAAAGTATACTATGGGCTTTGGATTTCACAATAAAAGTCATTGCTTTTACATTTATACGCCCCTAAATCTGTTTCCTCAATTGGTCGCGGAGAGCTGCTCATCATCTCTCATCTCCTTATGCTCACTCTTCCCATGGCCTAAATTGTTATTAGACACACACAGAGATGGGCTGATACAGGTGAGGTGAGGTAGAATAAGAGTACCCATGTGAGTGCTACACACACTGGAAACTTTGAGAGGCTTTGAAAAGCCATCTGTTTCGGCTAGCCTTGCACTTTACAAATGTCCCTCTAGAAACGCCTGCATTTCCGAATCAACATAAACCAGGCTTTGTGTTGACATCCTGTGGTGCGACACGTGTACAATGCACTTCATCTTTGTCACTCTTTCCTCCTCTTACTGTGTGTCATAGTTTAGCCTGTTCATTGTCTTGATTCAGCTATTAGGAGGAGGAAGAGGATGGAGAAGATGATCCCCTGAGCCTGTACAAAGAGTGGGCCTATGACGTGCTAACACTCCATCAGACCTCCTCCAGCATTGGACCCACAGGAGCTGAGTGAAACTAGGCTAACAGTGAGAGAGGTTAAACCATTTGGGCTCTCTCTAGGACTTCTGATGTAATTTAGCATGCCCTTATTCCATTATGTATAGCCAAGCCTATATCCATTCATTAATTCATATTGGCTATACAAATACATGTGGGAAAGGTAATGAGAGAATCATAAAGTTAAAACATAAAAGCAGAGATATACACATACAATTTATAGTCATTGACAATTGTCAAGATTTTTAATTTTTAATTTTGATAGAAAACTAATATCATTCCAGGGTACAAAGTACAAAATTGACCTTGCAAACAGCGATAGAGAATATTCACCACAAGGTCCATTTAATAGCAATTCTAGAGTTCAGATGACATTTTTTTTTTTCATTTTTAAAAAGTAGGTGCCCACATAACATAATAACTTTGAGAAACACTGTGATGGAGTACCTGATTTGCATGTGTCTCTTGTATGAAGGACGGGCCCTGGCATATCTTTGCACCAGCAGCTGTAAAGTCTCTGACAGCACCTGGCCGAGCACCTCCTTGGCCATCTCTGCCGGAAGCACCGCCCACAGGTCGCTACGGAGCCCACACAGGAAGTAGAACCACATCTGCACCGAGAAAGAACAGCGCTCACCCTGTGGAAGAAAGTGGTGGATGGCAGGGGGTCGGGGGGAGAGGTTGCAGATGATGAAGATATATTGTGATATGGATATTGACAGTGAAGCAAAAACAGAGAAAACCATGAGGAGAGGAAGATAAGAATAGAGGCAGAGAAAGAGAGTGAGAAAGAAAACATGAAGGAGAAGAAAGAGAGAGAGAGAGAGAGAAAGAGAGAGGCAGGTCTGTCAACACCAGGATGTCTCAGTGGTCACGCCACCTGCACTCTGCACCTGGGTTTCTTCCCCCACTGGGATTTTAGACTGCTTTAAAGTCCTGAACTGGAGAACACATCACAACACACACTTGCACGCACACACACGCTCGCAAGTACAGAGCGAGAAAGAGAGAAGGGGAAAAATTTTGAAATTCATTGAATAAAGTGAGCAAAGACAAGTGAGAGTCAGAAGAAAGAAAGACAGACAGACAGAGAGAGAGAGGGGGAAGGACTGATGAACAACAATTAACTGCTCCAGCGGATCGAACGTGTGTGGCGGAGATACCAACGCACCCAAAACTTCCCACGGTCCTCAAACTAATCATGCCCCACAGTCCCTTTTTATTTTCTTCCCACTTCACCTCATCTATCTCATATTTTACTTCTCTCCTTCCTCTCCTTCCTCCCCTCCCTGGAGGCAGTCATTTAGGGATCGGTGGTTGATGGGGAGCGTGACCGAGCTCTATGTCCGGGATTAGGCCGCCATCCCCGCCTGTGGTAACAGACGTTGGATCCAAAACAAAAGCAGCCACAACTATATGTGTGGTTGGACTTTTTAATACGTTCACTCAAGTCAAACTTTATCTAACCAGCCAGGTCAACTTCGAACAAATTCCTATTCAAAATGACGGCCCGACAGCAGTGAGGACTGAATCTGGGATGGAGAACTGAGGATAGAATTAAATTAGAAACTCATAACTGCTTTTTCTTTCTCAAATGAAATATAGCATTTGGCCCTAAAGGCAAAAAACTGACAAGCAAGGTAGCCAAGGTCATGCTCCATACTCCTTTTGATCACATTAACTGACCTCATGTGTTGTTTTTATCGCATATTAAATAGTTTTCCGCCAACAACTATTCATGTGTCAATATCAATGTAATATAACAAAAAGAAAGAAAATAAGGGTCTCTCAGGGAGCTGCACTGAGCTGTAAAGGAGCCAATACACAGGGCTGGGGATCCAGAAAATGGAAACCCCATGCATACAACTACACAAATACAACAGATATGAAAACATAGATACATACATAAACACCAAATGAAATGCACATCCTGAGATGCTGCTGCACATTCATCTGTACAGACACACACAGGCATGCTTGAACAAAAGCACACACCTGCGCACAGCAGGTCTGTCTGACACCAGTGACCCGGGGAAGGAGGGAGGAACAAAGGGGAAAAAAAGGCAAAAGCAGGGTAAAGTATGAAAGAGAGAGCAGGTTTAGATTGGTTTAAGGGCATAAAGGTAGGGGAGTTTCAGAGGCCCTATGCTGTTTCCAGACAGTCCCAGTGTAGACTGCAGACTTCAGACAGCTGAATCCCTGGAGCCCCCAGGGCAGCATGGAAACCACAGATGTTCTCAGGGAGCTCTGAGTAGAAGGATTGGTTAGAAGCGGGAGAGTGGGAGGTAAAGGTGTATTGTGGGAATGAAAAGAAGAAGTGAGAAAGCTCCAGAGTATAATTCCTAGAGTTCCTCAAATCTACAGAAAAAGTCGACGAAGACACGTGGCATTAGAATTTCTACTTTTTACAATGAAAGGAATGAAATCAACACCAGATAATACTGCAGTTGTTTTATGTGTTAGTCTTTTTGATTTGGGGGTAAATAAGTAATACTCAAACAGGCTCCACTTATACATCTTAAATGTCAAAAACTTTAACTCAGAGAAGTTTATGACGACAGTTAAATATATTTTATCATAAGAGTTTAGCATGGTGTGGAGAGTTTTTTTTTTTTGGTATCTTAAAGGGAAAAGAAAATTCAACCTGCTAGTTTTTAGGGAAATGTGACATCACTTTACCTCGTAGAAAGGTTTGGGGTCAGCCCAGTGGTGACTCTCTGCGTCCTGAAGAATGCAGGTGGAACAAACCTGGATACAGTAGGTGGTCAGCTGGTCTCTCAATGCCTCCACTGTATCCTGGTACTTCTGAATAGGCAGCAGGGTCAGGGGTCTGGGCATGGAGGAGAGAAACAAACTTTTAACAGTAATGACAGAAAATACAAAATCTATACTGCATATGGTATATGAAGAAAGAAATAAGGGACAGCTGGGGTCAAGAATCCAATAGGGCACAATCCTGTAATCCAGATGCATAATTGATTTCTGTATATTCCGGGAGCTATCAAACAAACATGAGCTGAGATGATTACATGAAAGAACCTATGATTTATTATTAAAGTTAAGTTTGACATTTCGTATCCTTTAAATCTGCCAGCCTTGATACTTTCCAGAGAGAGGCAAAAGTTTAACAGGGGTGCAGGAGGTGTAAAACCAGGGGGACTGAATGGTGTAGAGAAAGGGAAGTGCTTTATGACTGGAGGGGCACGATGCGAGTGCAGGTGGAGGGGTGCAAAGGGCCAGAGGTGGGACAACAGCAGCACTGAGGGCACCAGAGATGCCTTTAAAAGGGGATGTGTGCAGAGCAGAGGTTAAGGGGGTATTATGGGACATAAAAACTCACCAGATGTAGCCACAAAATGGGCGTCATTACCTTCTGTCAATCATTTCTACTCTTTTTTTTTTTTTTTTACTTTCTGGTCCCTTCTTCTTCATCTAAAATGTACAATTTGGCTCATAGATTTTGGGGAAATAATTTGACAATACAAACAGCACCTGGAGTGAGTTGTGATACACTGATCCACTGTCTGTAGCACAACGGTTTGTAATGCAATTTTGTTTGTTATCTGTTGAGCAAGCTGTCTAATTAGGTTATCGTGGATAAATTGACAGCAGTTTGGAAATGATTGAGTAATGTTAAAGATGAGGATGTTGGAAGCAAGGCCTGTCTCATCATTTTGACATAGCCTGATGCCCTTTACAGTCAACATCTGTAGGTTTATAAATCATTGTTGTATTGTTATTGTAACTACATGTATTGGTACTGTGATTATAAAATATAGACAGTAAAGACCTCATTTGCCAATGTGACTAATCTCCATGTTTCTACTGATTAGTGCAGCCAGTCAGCATCACTCACTCACACAGACATACATGTTCCCCACGGCTCAATTTGAATGTTGTTGTTCCTCTTGAAAAGCAACTATAACTGTAACATAAAAGTTTGGGACTCCCAAATTGCATTTCAAGTTATTCATTGAGGTCACAAGATTCAATCAATAAACAATAACAATGTCTGTATTTTATCCAATGAATGCTGGAGTGCATGGAGGGACAGATAGAGAGGACGTAGTAAAACAAACACATACATCAATGCATAGCAGCCAATGTACCATTCCACTCCCATGCCATAATACCCACCAACACACACAGACACGCCTGCATACACCCTCTCCTTACACTTTAGCTGCAGTAGTATTTGAATCTTTCAGTCTGGCATGGTAGTGCTCCAGTCGTTGGTGCACATAAATGCAAGAGGCCAGCAGAGCAGGCATGTTCCTCAGAGGTGCAGAGGATGGTACCTCAAGGGCCCTCTCCTGCAATCGGCCCAGCATGGCAAACGCTGCCCTGCTACATGCCTCCACAAAGCTTGATCGCACTTCCAGGAGAGAGCTGTCCCTGCAGGCTGCTGCCAAGGGTAGTAAGGCATCCAGCTCAGTCATGATTGCTCCACAGAACTGAAGTGAGAGAGAAGGCAAAGACAAGATAAGATGATCTCAATAACAGAGGGGAAATATGTCAGTAAGAGGAAAAACATCAGAGAGCGACCTCATTAGATATAAATAATGGAACATGTGCGGGGAGTCATCAGAATGACAAGGATTCGAGACTGAGCTGAGTATTACACATGCATTTTTCTCTAACATTGTGCAAGCCACATGACAGCTGAAAAGCAAACATCAGTGCAAATGTAGAATACAGATGTCTAAAGACATTCCCTCCAAATAAACTTTGCTGCTGAACTTGCATAATTGGTATCAGGTCAAATGAAACCTTTTCTTCTGAGAGTACATCAGCACTTGTCTAATTCTATAACAGCATATATCATGTTCACCACATTCAAACAGAAATGTTACAGTACATAGGCAGAGGTGGGGATTCAGATGTGCTGAAAGGAAGGAAAAAGGTCAGGCAAAAGTGAAAGTGAAGAAGGGAAATGGAGCTGTTTCAGCAATGTAAAATAAATACATCTTATTCGATAAACTGACAGAGCAACAAGTAAGACTTATTTAATTCATCCGCATTTGTCCTGGAAAAAGGCTTACAGGGACAGGGCTGCCCACATCATTCTTCTTCTAGTGTCTGTCTGTCTGTCTGTCTGTCTGTGTGTGTTTTATGATGGTGTGTGATACCAACTCCTGCACAATACATGTGAGTTATGAGTCAGGAAGATTCTTAGAAAGACTTAAAACAGAGCACATTTCCCTTATGCTACCAAGCCAGGTCACACTGAGGGGAAAAAATAATCACCATAACTCAGAAACTCTATGCCAGTTTAGTCAATCAATCAATCACAGCCTGTGTTACTTGCTTCTGGAGTCACGCACTCTATTACTTGATTCACTATAGGAGCTGACTGGGGAGTTCGACGATCTGTCAGATCGGGGCTCCAGTGTGTGTACACAATTGACAATCTCACAATCTCTTTACACAATTTTCTCCAAGCTTCCAATGGGGTTAAAAGGCCTGTGAACAATGGCCGTTTGGGCAATTAAGTCAATATCTGACTGTATGTAGTCATTAGGAGCTTAGCTTTGAGAGAGAGAGAGCAGAGGCATACACAACACTCAGCATTAGCAGAGTGACGGAGAGGCCCCGGAGAAGCATCTCATACACATACAGTGCACGAACACAAACACACACACACACTGAGCAGACAGTCATCGCCACATGCACACTTGTGCAAAAGCATCCACACACATGCGTCCACACTGAAGTCAGACTGAAACCTTAACTAGCGAAGATCAAAGCCCAGAATCCCACCAGGACGATTGCAGCAAGGTGAAAGAGAATGTATGAAGTTTTTAAGTGCTATGAAGGCCTGTTTGTGCATGCATAATTTGGAGTAGACAGACAAGTGGTGAACTGAACATGCAGGTGAAGTCTGCATACAGAAAAGGCACTTCTGTGGCTTTAATAGAGAAGTAGATCCTAATTTAGAAAGGCCCACCCAAACAAGGAAAGTTCAATCCCAGGTTCTGACAAGAGGGCGAGTTCCAGATGTTGAACAGACTGTATTTGGCATTTAACTCACAACCGACTGCCAATGACAAAAAGTACACAATCTAAGGTACTCTGATGGATGAACAGTAACGTCGCAGCCTGCATATGTATGGTAATACAGACAGTGAAGTGGGTTCACGTGGAAAAAAAAAGTGAGGATTGAGGTATGAACATATGAATATAAATGTGTGAAATATTGATCCATCATAATGCCTTTGAACCGGCAATATTTCATGCTTATGTCTTGTATAGTAATTTGCTCTCTGCTCAAACACTAGAGCATGTGTCAAAAAAAGGACAGAGGGGGTAAAAATATATATATAATATCTAACGGTCTCGTCTTGGATGTCTGTCTGGCTCGGTGCTATTGAATGCAAATGCATGCATGTATAACCTTTGGGCTGAAAGGCTCTCATCTTTGAAGCGTTGACCTACACATAAATATGTTGTACAGGTCCTGAGCACAGACAAATTCTGACACTTGTTAGCAATGAGAGCCACACATATTTTCAGTGTAAAAGGGCTAGAGGAGAGGAGGGGGAGGAGGAGGAAGAGGAGGAGGAGGAGGAGGAGGAGGAGGAGGAGGAGAGGAGAGAAAGAGGTGAGGCAGTAATGATAAGAGTCGGTGCAATGTGCAGTGCAGGGTAGAGTAGTGGGTAGCAGAAGAGTTAAAAGAAGGTGAGTGAAAGTGAGTTTCAGAAAGTTTCAGAAAGAAAAGTTGTTCAGCAATGGTAAAAAAAAAAAAAAAAGTTAAAGAAACAGCACAGTGTCATTCTAAATGGAAGTAAGTATATGGAAGTCCAGCTCGCAGCATTGGAGAAGCTTTGTAGAGTTAGACACTAAGCATGGTCTCACATCAGACTCTGATCTTCCTCCTGAGAAAAGTCAATCTCTGGTGTCTACCTCACCTCTCCCTGCCATTTCCCAGGCCCTCTCTTCTCATCTCGTCTCTCAAACTGTCCTGTCTTTATCCTGCTCTCTGCCCTGGCCTCTTTGTGAGACATCCCTCTATCATCTGGATACCCTATACTTTCCCCAATTCAACACCTTTCTCTAGACACCATCTAGCCCTCATAATATCCCACATCTTGCGTATTGGTTACCCTCTGTCTCTCTTTTGTTCTAAGAGTCCTCACCTCAAGTAATGCTGATGATTCTTTCCAAGGCCCTTTCTGATCCAGGGTGTCAACTGTGTTAGGCCCAAATCATTTGGGCTCTCTATTGTAGAGGGTGCTTTCCGCTAGGGCTACAAACCCATTAATCTCCCTCAGGTCTTCTAGGTGATGTTTGTAGACCTGCATTGTTCAGCCAGGTACTAATAAAGGAGGATAACCAGGAGAGGGACACAGGTGTGTATGGCAATGAATGCTCATGCAGAGGGTGAGCAGTATACAATTACCTATTGTATTAGACAGGTGCGTGTGTTTGTGAGTGTGTGTTTCAGCTTGTGCGAACATAAACAAGAGAAGAAATTTGTACTTGAATTTTGCTTGTCAAGAAGTATGAGTGCTTGCACTGTATGATTAATTATTTCATAAATAAAACTTTGATGAAGGGGATCTAGTGCACTGTCCTGATTAAGATAGATAGCTTCATGTGTGGACTTTTGTATTACTAACAGGTTTTTATAATTGTACTTAAAAATCTGTCAATCATTCCAGAAGTTTTTTCATTATATTTTGGTAGGAAGTCTACAACAGATTGTACCTTTGATAGAAAAACTAAAAAGAAAGAGAGGTCAGACATGGTTACCCTTTTTTGGTTTTCTGTATCACTTACTTAACATAACTATATTATACTTTATTAGAACTAATATATATAAGAGTAAAAAAACACCACTGATAACATTTAATAGTCAGCTTCACAACCATTTGTCAATCTCAAAAAATTGGGAGTACCTGGGCTATCATTTTGGGAGTCTCTCTCTCTGAGTATGTGTAGAAGGAGTCTTCTCTGAGATGCGAGTTGCCGGCTGTGATGGCGGTGTGTCCTGTTGTTCGGCTCAGGGTGATGGAGGTATGTCCTGAAGAATGTAAGACTTCTTCCTGCTGTAGACTCCTGGTACAAACATCATCCAGCACCACTTTAACACAATGTGCCATGTGAGGGACCAGCCCCCTAAATGCTGACCTCCAATCAAACTCCAAAACCTGCGCCTGCAAAATAGGAGATGAGCCAACAGCCAATTAATTTTGGAATGCTGAAGGGTATATTTTACCTGTTGTAAAATGATAACGAGCATGAATGACTTTGAATTGCTGTAAAAGAACAGAAACTTTCTCACAAGGGCCTTACAAATGAACACATAGTAAAGTCTCACCTCTGGCATTTGGAGAAGTGTTTCTGCTGTGGACTTCTTGCCATCTGTTGTCACATCTGAATCCTCTCTGTTCTTTTTCAAGATTCCTAAATAACATTGCAAACATCATTTAATAAATCTTTAAAGACATCAAACAGTGACTGTGCCTGGTAAAGCTCTCAAATAACGTCAGAGAAATCTCAACAGGGACTAGCAATGATTCAGAAACCCATGAGATAAAAATGGAAAGTTATGTGGTGATAGTCAGTCGCATCTTTTCTGAGATTCCCATATCACACATAATATACTGTATCATATTATGTGTTAAGGACCTGACTGAATGCAAAGTGCAGTGACATGAAAGCAACTGTATATAACTCAGAGCCAGATATGGGTCACTTTGCTCCCATCCTTCCCCATGAGCTCAAATGAGACAGTGACCGGAGAATAACTACATGCCTCAGAGGGAGAAGCAAAAGGCAGTAAATGCTAATGGCAACTGCTTTACGAGTCTAAATTTGGGGCTTAGATTTGATTTGAACCCAGATAGCATCAACCACATGGGGTAATTCCATGAGGGGAGATTGTGTTGATGTGTGGGGAGATGGGGAGATGTAGGGGGGGGCATGAAGACAAGCGTACAGGATGTTGGGTTGGTTTGCAATTAAAAAGCGTGAACATCATGGCCACAATTTCCTAATCAGAAGGCGAAGAGTGAGACCCCAGGCGAGGCAATTTAGCCGAACAAGACCGCATGGAATGGAAGAAGGAGGAAGCAGCAAGCGCATCACTTTTTGACCTTTAAGCCCATCTGATGAATTTCTGGTAATTAAGCCGTTTGATTGCCTGGAATTAATGATTTGGATAACTGCCCTTTAAAGGCTGTTTACCTCTCTGTAAATTGAGCCTTTCTGCAAATCTTGTTTTTGTAAATGTAACCTTTATGGAAATTACTCCATGCACCAAAAGCTTTCATTTAACATCTCTAGAGCGGCAGTTCAAAGGGGAGAGAGGAAAAGGATACTAAAGGCTTATATAATACCCAAGATAATTCCCTACTAAAATAACATTTCTTCAGACACAACTCAGATTCCCTGCTAGAACATGTAACAATGTGTGTGTGTGTGTGTGTGTGTGTGTGTGTGTGTGTGTGTGTGTGTGTGTCAACTGGACTGTTAATGCCTGGAGGAGAGGCACACATGCAGGGCTGTAGCAAGAAACTACATAGGTCCCCCCCACTGTAACCAAAGTCTAATTATCAAATCATTCATTATCTGTTTGATCATTTTCATCTAAATCTAGCTGTCTACTTGATAGTCTAAATACTGCTTCAGAACCTTTTACTCACTGTGAGGGAAACACTCTTTTGGGAAAACACTGAATATATTCTAATATGTTTTTGGCCTCAAAATTGTTCATTTTAAAAGTATTTGATCAGGAGAATATTGAATTAGTATCTGTCATGTTTAATCTTACAATTGTAAATGTAAACTGCGTTGCAGGTTACTAAGACTACTCAATTTCCCAGAAAAAGTAAAAAAGACAGGATGATCTCGGAGGTAGCCACAGCCCTGGTTACATGTCTAATATTTATACACGCATGGATGGAGTCGTACCTTTTACAGAGGGAGTCTCTCCTGTACAGTCAATGACGGTCATATTAGTGACCAGCTCCTTCACAGTCCTCTCAAACCCCAGCAGGGTGCAGGCTAGCTGGGTTAACGCCCTCAGCTGGTGGAAAGTTAAACTGAAGCTTCTGTTTTTCATGGGGAGCTCCATTGGCGCTGTGAGAGGGGGGGAGAAAAATAATGTAAAATAGGAAAAATAAACAGCGCCTATGCTTGTGAATACATGACTGACGAAGATATAGAGGAGTGAGAACTGCACTACAGTTTACAGTTCAGTAAAGGAATAAACAATTTTATGAAAATAGGTTTTCAACCCAACCTACATGCACTCATAAGAACCCCGCCTCCTTCCCCCCTCAAGTCTTGCCTGGCACGGCACCTCTTATAAATATCGACCCATTCATGTTTTCCCAATACACGGCATAAACAAAGAGACAGTGAAAAAATATGCAAAACTTTGCTCCCTGAGAAGTCACACATGCACATCCTTTTCTCTCGGCACAAACTTTTCTCCCCTAACCCGCCGATGACCCCCTCGGCAAATATGGATTTCCCATTTTGGAGGCTGCCAAAGCCATCACCCGGGGGATGTTCCGCATTAAGCTGGAGAATGGGCGGCTGGGAGATGCGTTGCCATACTCCCAGACACATGCACAAATACTTTTGTGTGTCCGCTTAAATGAGCTCCTCTACTGCAAAGGCATTTGGGAATGGATGAGCTCAGTATTAGCCTTGACTCTGAAAGCACAGAGATGATTGAGTGTTGGGAAGGAAAGAAAGAAGAGGGGGGCTCTTTTCCAATAATTGTAACATTATCGCCTCTGGATCCTAATGTAATTTTGCTATATTGTTAAACAAAATCCAACAATATGACAACACACTGTCCCCAAGGATGCCTGGTTTAATCATGCATGAGGTCTTGACTCTCTCTGTGTGTGTATGCATGTGTGTTTGTTTACATGAGTGTTTATGAGTGAGAGTCGATGAGTGTTTGTGTCTGCCGGGTGTGCACATGTGTGTTTATGTGCATGTAATGCAGGTCTTTATGAATAACTTGATTTTGTAGAAGACACTTTCACACACATTTGCACATGTCAGTCTTGCAGGATAATTGCCACACCGCTACCAGACTCTGTGGAATATATTCTGACCTCAAGTTTGTTTGTGTTTGCAAATCTTAGTATATACATGTATTTATGTGAAATTGTGTGTGCATGCATCTATGAAATCACATGTGAATACCTGTGTAATTATTTGGTGTGTGTTCGACTGTGTGTGTACGCATTTGTGTGTTGTGTGCGTGTGTGATTAAGCTGCATGGGTCCGCAGCTCGGCAGCTCCTCTGTAATGGGGTCCAGTGGGAGCCGGTGCTGGAGAGACTACCTCGTTCTGCATGTGTACATGCGTGACCTGGCTGACACACACGCGCCAGCCTTATTCTCCGGCTGGCACATTCACGCACGCACCAACAATCATGTCTATTTCTGAAGTCACCAGCAAATCAACAGAGCCTTCCGTGACTCAACGTGGGGGTAAACTAAAAGTGTCAACAACTCAAGAGTAAACAATCTAAACCTGATTATACAGGAACACATTAGAGAGAGCTAGTGGATTCTCCAAAAAGCTATCACTACAATCCCCAAACCCACCCCAGCTTCTGTTGGGCATTCATTTGAGCATAGCACCCATTAACCACCACTTCATCTGGAGAATCACCTTTTCCAGAGCATCATCTCTCTCTCTCTCTCCTTTGTAACCATTCATTCCTTCAACCTGTGACCCTACGCCTGTTTATCTTGCTCACTAACTCACGCTCTAAGTAGTCGCACATGACCTTGATGTTTAGCAATGTTCTACCTCAGCCTCTCATCGAGCTCTGCCGCCCAGGCTATATAGGTATTTATAGTCGTCTCCCTAGCCAAATAGCCCTATAGCCATAGCAGTCTAGTACACAGCCATCTAAACCTCATTATACCTTTGTCACAACAGTGAGGCCAAATGGAGGCTCTCATAGCCGGTTGATGGAGAGGGTGTGCTTAAAAGCACCCAGGTGTGTCATATAGCGTAGTGCATGGCATGTCTCATAGAGTAGAATGAGGAAGGGCACTAGCAAGCAGAATAGTTCAACCAAAGGTCAATGTACTGAGAATCAATAAGGGAGGACAGGTGCTGAAAGCTGGTGCTGAAAGCAGGGAAAAATGATATGTTTATATATACGCTCCCCCATATGACATTAAAGTGTGAGGGTGTTCTTATGAACAAAAAGAAAATCAATTGTTACTGTAATAACCATAAAAGCAGTATGCATCTCATCAGAAGCCCTCAAAGTCAATTAGTATATGTCAAGCAATATGTCATTCAACAAAATGTGTGAAACAGAAAAAAGTGTCTGTGGACGGGGGGCTTTATGTTTCATATGGAGCAGGAAGATTGTAAAACATTTCAGATAATACCAAACTCTGCAGGTCTACAGTGGCCAGTCTGAGTTTGTAGTTTTTAACAACGACAACAATGTAACACAAAAGGAGAAAACAAACAGAGCAGGTATTTTTGGCGAGCCATCAGTCTTCTCCTTGTCTGTCTCTCCTGTGGGATCCACCATCAGCTACACAGCACTCTCTCTCTCTATCTCCATCTCTCTCTCTCTCTTTCTCTCTCTCATACACACACACACTGCTTTTGACTGGCAGTGAACAGAGAGAGAGAGAGAGGGGAGAAAGGAGGAGATCTAGGGGAAGGAAAAGGGGTGGTGGTTAGGGATGAAAACATGGGGAAGAGAGGGAGGGAAAGAGAGGGAGGGGCGGGATAAGGGAATTCCCTTAGCAGTTGTTATTGATTCCGGTGTTTACGGGCGAATAGTTTAGTGCCGTTTACAAAACAGAACAGATGCAGCCAGTGAGCAAAAAGGTAAACAATTGCTGTGTGGCGGGCTGCCAAATCCCCAGTCTGATGTATTAAACTCGCGGTGAAGAGCATTTCCCCTTTGGCTGCACTTATTGCCACTTCATTTCCTCTTCGCTCACATACACACACTCTCCTTCTTGTGTCTCTCTTTCTCTCTTGTTCCCTCATTTATCTGAGAGAGAAAAAATAAAGGAGAAGGGCGTAGGGCTCTTTTTGCCGTCTGGCTATTTTCTGTCCTTCTCTGACCCAGGAGGCCCAGTTCTTCCAAACAGAGCCATTAGTAGGGGGAATTGCATGTGTCTGACATGGCCGAAAACCAATTATTAGACACTTTCTACCAAATGATGCCCAAGTCTTTGGGGAATGGGCAATCATGCAATAATTCAGCCACTGATTTAATTTCTCTCCAGCACAGTATCTCTCTCTCTCTCTCTCTCATCCTCTGTCCCTCATTTTCCTCTCTTTCACTCATTCTGTCTCTCCAAATCAGAGCATCAGCGGGCTGGTCTGCCTCCTCCTTACCACACTGTAGCAGACCGGCCTGCAATCTCTTATCATGTGATCACAATATGTTCAGACGAGCTATCTGTGTTTGTGCTGATGTGTGTGTTGTACAACACCCCCTACAGGTGATGTCAGCATTTGGTTTCTTTAAATACGGAGATAAAAAATGGGGAATTTCAGAAGGCAATGCAATTTTAGCACAACTCGAACAATGGAAATTAAACCTGCTTTACATATTTAATAGAAATCATAAAACAGAATTATACAGATAAAAAAAGTTTCAAAAGTGCAATGTAATTTGTTTGTATTTATGTTTGTATTAATATCCTTGTGCCTACATCCCCCATATTTGTGCACCTTTTCATTCTTATTATGGGGCTTTGCTCTTGCGGTGTAACGCTATGGCTGTTGAGCACTTCTGTGTGTGTTTCTTTTTGTGCATGTGTTCTCTGTGTATCCATGCCGTCTTGTGTGTTAGTTGCGTGTCAAGCAGGGTCTTGTGGGTGCCTTGGGGTACGTCTGTGTATGCATGTGTGTGTATGTGGGAAGGCTATGAGCCACTGTGGACCGCCCGCTAGGCCCTGTGACAGCTGGGGTCCTCTTCGTCAGTTGCGGCCCACTGCTCACTCAGACAGCATTATTATGGGAAGCCTCCTGCTGCGATTCCCCAATACACACCCTGACACATGCACGCACATACATAAACACACAAAACCACACAAGCCCTGGTCTCTTGTGGCCCTTTCCCTGGGTGCTGTCCAACCAGGCCACAGCAGGGGCCACCTGCCCTTCACAGAAGGGGAAAGTTGCAATATTTGATATCTCAATTAAGTTGCCTTACAAAGAAGGAGGTGCAGTGGTGAAAGTGGTGTTTGTGTAGTGACAGAGAAGAAGGGCTTACTTTCTTCAAGTATTATGTTTGTTTCTCTGTCCTCTTCTGTGTCTGTCTGTGTATCTGACAGTGAGATAGGGGTTAATATTTCTGTGGCTTCCTCAACGTACTTGAACCGGGCTGCCGGGATGAAGAACAAGGAGGAATGTATTGTCTTGATGGGAGCATTTCATTAAAACCCACTTGTTTAGTACCCTTGTTTGCATTATTGTTTTCAAGCCCTCGGCGAATCATACTGACTCTTCATCACAAAGTGCTGGCTGCTCTCAATAAGCCAGCCATTTTTGTCTGTCCTTTCTCAATAGAAGGTGCCAGGAAAATGTTCATATCCTTGAGCTTTTCAAGAGTGATACACAAAAGCCATTGTGACCACTCGGAGGAAATGGGGAAAAAATAAATGGCATGCATAATACACATTCTCAAGGGCCATGAAACATATTTTTTTGTGTGATTTTCGAGCCATGATTTAGAGAAAATGAACACTGACACGCACTCACACATTACACAACCAGGGAGTAAAGACCCCGCTCTTCTCATTAAGATTAGTAAACAACCACTTGCCCTGTGTGGTAACTTTATTGAACAAGGCCTTGTCATTGTCTGCAAGGACAATGAAAAGGCAGCAGCGTACAGTAAAAACGAATCATCCATAAACCAGAAGCATCACATATACACACATGCCTACTTGTACACAGACAGACACACACACACACACACACACACACACACACACACACACCCACCTACCTAGCCCATAATTACATGGCAGCATGCAGGTGCACGTCCCTGGCTGACAGTGTGTATAAACTCAGGCAGAGATATGATCTAGTGAGGAGCTGCTCTTAATAAATATTAACAAACGCCATTCCCAAGCAACGTCAATCCCCACAAGCACCTCCAATGCCAGTCAGAGCCTCAGCCTAGCTATCTCGCGTCACTACAGAACCTCTCTCCCCGCTGAATAGGCTGCTCTGCATTCTCTAAGAAAGAGTTCAAAGAGCCAGAAAGGGCGAGGAGGGTGGGGTGCGGTGGCAGTGAATGTGCTCGCTATATATGTTCAAACTCAATCCTGTTTTTATCTATTGGGAGCTGCCGACGTCGTCATATGGGGAAATTAGTGGAAGTGGAATTCAAATCAGCGCTATCAGAATGGGGTTGCACAGTGTTTGAACAACCTCGACTTCACCCCTGTGGTCGACTGTTAGGGAATACATTGTATGTGTGTATGCAGAGAAGCTGGAATGAAAGCTTTTGATGTCCTACAAAAACATGGATGTCCTATTCGTATGTATGACAATTACTGAAGCCATATGGTAATTTAATGATGTATTTTTAAAAGGGAGGTATTAAATGACTCTTGATCACACATTTTTTCTCAGTAAGGCTGCAATTAGTACGTACACACACACACACACACACACACACACACACACACTAGCATCGACTCAAAAACAGATGGGCAGACAGTCATGTTCAGATGACATATGCTAAAAGGTGATTGAAAACACACGTGAACACATGCATATCCACCTACATAGCCACACACACACACACGCACGCACACGCACACGCGCACACACACACACACACACACACACACACACACCAGGGCAAAAGGAATAAACACAGGAAAACTGCACCATAGCAAGTCTTTGCAGTGTTGGTGTTTCTGTATGGAATAATTCCAACTTTCTCTAAAGGTTTCGTTAATTCTGGCCACGAATATTTGTATAAACATGAGCAATAACTAGCAACATTGTTGAAGTGAAAAGTGTGTAATTGTCTCCATGGACAAATATTATCTATCGGCAACTTTTACTGTGGAAAATCATGAAGGTAGAGATTGCATGAATGCATGATTGCTTAAAAGTATGAAAAAACTGTAACTGTGATGCACACACACAGTGACATGCACATGTAGACTTGGCTCTCTCCCTTCCCTGCAGACTCAGTGAGGTGTGTTAGTAAGGTTTAAAGCCTGTATTGTTCCTGACCAGCCAACCTGTCTAGCACACTCCCCAGTCTCACTGCTCACCCCATTACACTGGGAAAACTACAGGAAAATGGGAAAAGACAAGAGAAGAAAAAAGGAGGGGAATTGGATGCCGGAGAGATGGACTAAAGGAAAAGGGGGGAGAAAAGGAGAAGAGGGAGAAAATGGAGGGCTGAGGCCCTTCACATCTGTCTGGGTACAATGTCAGAGCCTACCTTTGAGTCAGTGGGGTTAAAAGAGGAGGCAGATCTCGCCGTGAACGCTGTTAAATGGTTCAGTGGTTTGACAGTGGCTGATGCTACAGACAGCGCTGCTCCCTCGGGAGCCTACAGTCTCCCAGGCATGGCTCTTATCAAAATATACCTACCGCCTGCCTCTACTGCAGAAATGAACAATAACACAGCGGGGAAGGAGGGGGAGATCTAAGGAGTCATAGGATGCTTATGAAAATAGAATCACTTTTTTCTACCACTGTCATAATTGTCTTGACAATTATGGGCGTTGCATACAGTATAGACAGTAAAGTGTGAAAGCAGATTATGCATTAATGTTTAAGCCGTGGCTCTAAAGGAGCCACGGGCGTTAGGGTGGTGGATATGTGGGTTCTTGAGCTTTTTGGGGGGGGACTTTAAAACATGAACAACACAAAAATGTAATCCCAGTTGTAGCCCTTAAAGCGGTGTTGCAGCTGATAGTCAAACTCTCTCACACACACACACACACACACACACACACACACACACACACACACACACACACACACACGTAAAACCAGCACAGGCAAAACTGCTCCATTTTACCATCATTACACAGCACGGGTCCCCCGCTCCCTTTGGAGCCGTGTTCTGCCTCCGGTGCTACATTTGACGGTTTGTTGAGCGGCACGTAGGTGTGTAGCCTCCGCCGCGTTACGTGATCAAACAGCCCAACTGACGCATGGCCAATTATCCTGGCTGCCTCCTCTCATCTCACATTTAAGGAGAGGGAAAGTAAAAACCAGAGAGGGAGATGGAAAGAGAGAGATGGAGGGAGGGAGAGAGGGAGAAAAAGACGCAAGGCTGCTGGTGTGTTTATCGAAGAATGGCAGATGTAAAAGCACTCTCCTCCTCGTTCCGCAGGGAAGTTGACATGTGCACCATATTTGAAAAAGTAAACAATGGCTCACACACTTTACTTTTTTTTATTGTGAATCTTTACCCTCAGCAAGCCGTAAATAGGCCAATATAAAACAAACAAAGAGAATATGGGGGGAATTAAGTATCAAAAGTGACACGGCGTGTGAAGGTCTTTACTCTTCTCTTGTCTCAGTGTATAACATCACTGCCTGTTCTATGACGGTGACACATTCTGCTTTAGTGACAAATATCAAAACTACTTCACCATATTTTTTTTCCTCTCAAATATCCATCCTCATGTCTGTCAAGGTTGAGCCTTGCTCTTACTACTGAACCAACTCTTTCTTTCACTGTATCACTGCTCAAACGTAAGAGGAGGGTTAAGATGAATCAATTCCCCTTCTTCACTGTAAGGTCATGAGATTGAATAAAGGTGATGCAGCTACTTTGCCCTTGTTATGTTTTAATTAACTTGATTTAGCTTTCTTTTTTATAGCATTATTGTAAAGAGGACAGCAGAGCTGTTTTTAACGCAATTCAAACCATCCTCCAAGATGAAACACTACATATTGCCTGAGGCTCAAGGTGAAGGAGGAAATTAACTGTGGCTTAAACATACTGTCGACAAACCTTGGATATAGCTCGGACCTCTCTTGGGATCAGGGGCTCATCACAGTCATAGACAAACCATGTGGTAAATAGTGTTGAGAAGTAGTTTCAAAAGAAGCCTTGGCCCTGGAAATGCTACTCTTCTCTTTTTGTTGGTTAAGAGGAAAGTGAGGCAGACGGGAGAGAGGGCAGTAAAAAGAAAGCAATTACAAGGGGAACAGCAGTTACTGACAATCACTTAAAGAGGCCTTGGCTGTGGCTCAGATCACTACACAATACAGTTGGAAAGTAACAGGAAAGTAAAAATGGAGAGGAGGGAGAGAGAAAATCGTTAGCCTTTATTGGGTAACGATAAGAAGCAGGAGGAGCGGAAAGAAGGGAGAAATGGAAGGACATACTGCTGTAATGTACATCCAACCACTTACCAAGGACTGGAAGAGAGAGGAAAGAATGAGCAGAAAGAGTAAAATAGCTATCAGATTAAAAAAATATTCACAAAAGAGCCACTTACCTACGGTTGCCCGTGATCGGGCTGAATATTTCTTGATCTTGCTACTGAGCGTGGTGTTGTCCCTCAGGGCCGTTTCACATTCTCTCTCCATCAGGGAGGCCAGTTCCCGGGCCACAGTGTTGAGGTAGGCCATATTAAGGAAACCCAGGATGGTGTGTGGTTCTGCTAGTCTTGAAAGAACATGGAGCTCCTCTGTGAGGGCTTGGGTCAGATCCGGGACCACGTGGCGGAAGCCTTTAGCCAGTCTGTCAAAGCCGGTCTCACCGCCTGGGCTTGAGCTCAGAGCAGAGAGCAGAAGAACCAGCACGGATTGGCTTCTCAGACACTGGATCATTCAAATCAAAATAATATATCACTGTAAAATCATTGGTATATACTTTATCTTGTTGGTACAGCAAGTTCACAATGTGGATCTGGAAGAGACTAATACACTCCCTATCATATGTTTAAACACAAATTTTATTCACATGGAACATTATGGAATTTATCCCAGGATTTTTTTTATTACTGCATTTTAACAATTTTATCGTACCTGGTAATGAGTGAGGGCCTCCGACTCAGGGTAAAGAAAGAACAGCTGTTGCAGACAGTGGACCCGTTCAGGGATGGAAATATGTCGGGGTCCAGGATCATCTGGGCATCGGGAAGACAGCCGGTCCAGCAGGTGGCGGCGAAGCTGGAGACGCACATCATCCCAGGCCTCCTGGATCTGAAGGAAATAATAAAATGAAGGGTAAGTGTAAGTGTAAAAATAAACTGATAATCAACAGCAACACATTGAGTGGGTATCTGAATAAAATTATTTTGGAGTAAACCGTGCCCCATCAAAATGACCAATAATGCTTTAAATGTATAT
The DNA here is from genome assembly GCA_016806645.1 of Ophiodon elongatus. Classification (NCBI taxonomy): domain Eukaryota; kingdom Metazoa; phylum Chordata; class Actinopteri; order Perciformes; family Hexagrammidae; genus Ophiodon; species Ophiodon elongatus. Next base: position 421,727 of record JACSYO010002128.1, read on the forward strand.
TAATATGAGGGTACTGTTTTAAGATGGACATTAAAAAGTCTAAATGAATCCTTTAAGAACTCCATGAACTAATTCAATATTGTATGATATAATCCCACTGAATTACAAATTGTACAGTATATTACCTCTAATGAAGCGTCATCTCTGACTTGATGAACCAAGTGGATGGAGGAGGCAGTCAGAGAGGAGGGGGAGGATGAAGAAGAAGGGGTACAGGGAAAGCAGATACCACACTGGGCAGACAAATGTAGCAGTAGTTGAAGTGTCACCTCCTCTTTCCCCACCTCTTCAGACCTCAGGTACTGTTTCTGAGTGGAGCAGAGTGGGGAAGCAGATGTTAATAGCATTAAACTGATTAAGTCAGAACATTAATGTCCTCATACAAAAGTTGTGAAAATGTCCAGGGTTGTTTTCTTACAAAGGTCATATTAATAATAGAGCGGCAGATCAACGGATAGCAAACAGAATATGCATTTAATTGGTAAACTGGGGATTCTCAGCAATAATAGTTCAGATTGATGAAATCCGTATGATCGACCCAACCATCTAATGTATTATCTGTGAAATATTTAAAATAAATGTTATTATCAACACCACCAGTCAGTCTCTATTACCAGAGCTCTGAAGAAGTCCATGAGCTCTTGATGTCCTGTGGTAACAGGTCGGAAACTGTTGTTCGCTTTGATGTTGAACCACTGCAGGCACTCTGAAGGGCTCAGCGGACGCTCCCGGGAGTCTCCCATTTTGGCCTGGAGCTCTTTTAGCTGCCGTTCAATGCTGCGGGAAAGGGGAGATACACTGTGTAAGTCTGAGAGCTAAGGACAGATCAGTATACATTATCGTGCTCTGAGAACAAAAGTGAGGAACTAATTCTGACAACAACAGAAAGGTGACATTTAGAACCAGATTTTGTCACAACTTAACAATATTTTTTGTTAAAAATAGATCGCTTTCACTGGTTTGGATTAGAGCTGGTCCATCTGATGTTCTTCTGCATGTCATGTTTCCCAGCCAACACATAGCAAACATGTTCCTGATAATCTAAACTCTTCCCTTACCCAGTTGTGATTGAACAAAGTGTTTGACTGTCAAGATCAACCAGCGCTTTATTTTGTAAGTAGAATTTCAAGAGATTAAGTACACCACAGTCATTCAAGCATAAATGCTGCTGCACCACAAACACGCTGGAACAACACACACTCCAACAACCACATTACAGTCATACAAACACACGATCACCATATCATCACGTTTGGCTCTCCCTCACTCTCGTTCAGTGTCCGTGAGAAGACAGATACAGAAGCATCAACAGTAATGAACACAGACATCGATATATCAGTGTGTGAGTGTGTGCTAAGCATCTGGTGTGAAGTGGCGTTACAGGCATCGGCAGGCATCTGAGACAGGCGCTTCTTGCCGTCTCACGTCTTACTCTTCGCCTTGACACATACACACATACACACATACACACACACACACACACACACACACACACACACACACACACACACACACACACACACACACACACACACACACACACACACACACACACACACACACACACACACACACACACACACACACATCTCTTTTGATTTTAACAGGCTGCATCAGCTATTCCGTTTCCCCCTTTAATATGACAGATTAGAAATGACATGTTTGGGCTCGACAAGTTTAGTCATTTCCATGCAAATCAATGCATATATATTGGGGCATGTAAGACTGTGAGTATGAGGTAGGTATGTGTGTGTGTGTGTGTGTGTGTGTGTGTGTGTGTGTGTGTGTGTGTGTGTGTGTATACCAGGCCTACATACTTGCATAATTAAACATGTTGTTGTTGTGAATGCTGCTATTGTGTTTATGTGTGACTGTGTGTTTGTTCGCCTGAATGTGTGTGCGCTTACACTAAATTTAGGGCTAAATTTATAAATCAGACGATCGTGACTGATCAACAAAAACTAATTAAAAAAGAAAGACTACACAGCTGATAATCAAATAACGGTAAATGGTTGGTTTAATAAATCACGTGTCTCTGTGAACTTGCAAAATGCACTTGTTCTGACATTTAATATGCTACATGACTAATGAAATACTAAAATAAATAATAAATAGATAGCGATAATATTAATTAGCTGCAGAACTACATATATTGTCTTCCACATGTGTGTGTGTGCGCGCGTGTGTGTGTGTGTGTGTGTGTGTGTGTGTGTGTGTGTGTGTGTGTGTGTGTGTGCGTGTGCGTGTGTAAGCATACATGATTCTGAGCCAAAGTGCCATTTCAGATAGCTCATCCCCTACCGCAGGTCTATAAACTGCCTCCTGCCTGCTTCTGGGCCATGAACGCATCCAGATGTCTTACAATGGCAACACATTAAATAACCGTTCAATCTGACACACTTTCGTTTCAGAGGGGAAAAACGCAGGGGGAATAAAATGTTATAGACTGTTACAAACCGCTATCCTCTAGGTTGAACACTGCCTAATGCTATCATTCTCTCTCTCTCTCTCTTTAACCATCTCTCTCACTTTCTCTTGTTCTTTAGGCAGGCCAGATGATGCATCTCACTTTACTCGCTTGCCACCAACTTGCTGACTAACAGACACCTTGGCTACAAGGTGGGTGTGTTTTGGAGTGAACTTTCAAACCTCTCATTAAAATAGGCCTTTATCGTGTGTTTTTTACCCTGTTGGTGTGTGTGTGTGTGTTTGTGTGTGTGTTTGAGTGTGTTACTGTTCATGTTCCTGCTTTTTCTTATGAACATTCTATGGGAAAGATATTGCCTAAACTTGTGAAAGAGTGCAGAAACTCTTAGCTAGGCTTGCCCAAAGCACACTAGCTGTAAAACACGAATCAAAAAAAATCATAACCAGCATGGCTCAAGATTGCTGATGGCACTGTGTATAAAATTAATAGACACCACTTTATACAACACAAAAGACTGTTTAGAAGCCGGTCTGTTTGTGTGACCTCTGACTTTGCTTTCACTAAGGAGAATATAGCATTGACTTTCATAGACAATTTACTTCTGGATACAGTTTACACACAGAGTTATACATTTATAAAGAATATATACATTTAAGGAAAAAATGCAATAGTAAGAAATGTTCCAAATAAAGTTTTTAGCATAGATTTTGGTCACATGCCATGTCTTGCAATGAAACCCTGCTGTAGATTAAATGACAGAACAAAGCATTGTATGTGTGTTTATAGTACGTCATAAACAAGGATGTTCGTTCTGGGCTCCACCCCAGGACTTCACATAGACAGCAGGTTTCAAATGAGCTTCCATCTGTACAGCTCAGTTTTCACCTACTCTCTGAAGTTCATTAAAGCTAGGGTGGGTGATGTATTTTAGCAGCATTCTTTTGTCATATTTGTTGAAATTCAATCAATAAATCAAGATCTCTGACAAAAAAAAACAATCCAGTATATGTGGCTGTCGTAGGACTGTAACAAGCCCATCCCATCATATGACCTGCCTACCTGCCTTCCTGCATGACGCACACTCTGCCAGTGCACATTTGGCATGTCACCGTAGTCTTCCAAAAGCTGCTAGCTTGACAGTTATGAGTACCAACAACAGCCATGTTCGTTGTTTACGTTCATTATGATACTTTTGGGGAAGTGGCTTTGGAAGGAGGCCTGAAGGGACGGGCTGTTAGTGTTGCGGACTTGGCAACTTTCTTGCAAGATTTAGCGACTTTTGGAGCTAGTGATGATAGCTACTTTCATTGGAAAAGAGTTGGCAACACAACGCTTTTTTGCCAATTGGATAATCTTTTGGAATCTAGCTCTCTCTTGCTGATTTCTCCAATGTTACCTAGCCAAGCTTTAAAAGCAGAACATGTAAGTAGACTACACTATATGAACTTGGTGGCTTTTCTCTTTTTATTCAGCTTGATAACAGAATTGAGGTTTTTAATTTCAAAATAAGCTTCCTAGAGCATCCAGCTTTATAGGGACTGGGACTCCATAATGCATTTAGATCAGTCTCTGACACTCAATTTTGCCAATTGTGGACCGGCGAGATTGTTGACTTGAAAGCCATAGAAAGCCATAGACTAAGGCAGAAAGGAGGGAAGAAGGAATGGCTTCTGGGCTTCATTCTCTAGTTCCACTCCCCATCATCTTACTCTTGCCTTCACTCAACAAAACAATGTACTCTAATGGCTACAGCAACAACACTTGCCTCTGCAGAACCATTCTTAGGCCTTCCTGCCACAGTTTTTCTCTCTCTATTTCCCCTCTTTCTTTTCTCTCCTCAACACTCTTACTTTCCTAATTTTCTTTTCCTTACTCTCGCCTTTCAATTACCCCTCCTTAGGGCCTTGTGGTGTAAGTTATAAAGTCAATGTGGATGGTCTGTGTCAAGAAGTCCATCCAGCTCTCTACAATGTTGTGACCTTTTGCCCGCTGGTGTAAAAGCTACCTGCAGCCTAATCAACTTGGCAGGATTAGCTCCGAACCTGATGACTTCCACTGCCAGCAGCTCAGACACCAAGGAAAAAGACAGAAAGCGAATGAGAGAAGAGTAAGGTAAAAATTGGTAGAAAACAGAGGAGTCACAGAAAATAAAACCATTCAACTATCTGACTTAAGACGACAATGGACGAACCTGTAATGGCAAAAACGCCGGAGCAGAACTCAACAAAAGACACGGAGAATGAGAAAAGAAGCAGAAGAAACTGGGAGGAAAGGATTCTTAAGGCCTCTTGACAAACATGTCAATCATTTCACCCTAACTGACACACACACACATACACACACACACTTGCACTTTCACTGCTGAAGTGAAATCTAATTGTTTTTCAGACCGGGCTAGCTAGACAGTCGACACCACACCCGTGCTCCCCCCAACCTTCACCACCGCTGAGAGAAAAAGGGAACAACCGGAGGTCTTTTATTAGATATGATGGCACATTTCACAGCTCCCTGACTTACAGAAACCCAATCCTGCGATTAGTCAGCGCTTTGACGTTATCTTAAGTTCCTTGTCAGAATTAATTTAGTGTGGGTGGGCTGCTGTGGGCTGTCTGTCTGTCGTGCTCCGCTCGCCTACAGGAGGTGGGGGGTTGGAGGCAACGGGGGCAGGGAGATCCCTTTCAAATAAGCCCCAGCTGCAGTCAGTGCCAAACCAGCCGCCTGAGAACTAAATATCTCCTCCATCAAAGAGCCCCATTCTGCGTTGGGAAAAGCAGTGAATGGGCTTGAATGAACAGGCTGTAAACAGATCCCGTCCTGGCCCAGCCTGTCGCCCACTTAGTGCCCTCAGCCCTCAACCTCCCAGCCACCCAGCCCAGCCAATGATACCAGAGAACCGATACAGCTGATATACTAACTTAACACACGTGTCACGCACAGCTAAACACAAAATCAGCTACATACTGCAAGGACTACAGATCAGTATTGTTGTTCATTGAGAAGGAACCTTGCACGATATTTTAATGTAGCAGGCTTTTAACTCCACCTGTTTGCGCACATACGCTAAATCCTGATACTCAGAAGCACACGCACATGATCAAATTTAAAAGTATTGATATTTTACCTTGATCAAGATTGGCAGGCGACTAGTGAGAGCCATTTGCCTTGCCAGTGTGAAACTAAAGGCCTGTCTGCAGTCTCTACGCCTTTGCAGACACTTCATTAGAGGTCTATTCCTGGTAGCCCACGGCTCCCCGTCCCCACTCCCCGCCCGACCCTGAACCGTCGCCACTGTCGCATCTGATGAAAACTAATGGATTACAGCATTTCAATTTAGGGGAGCCAGCTCCGTTGTCAGCCTATCTTAATCTCCTTCAATTAGGGTGCAGCTCTTAGGCAAATCTCTGACATCTGAGAACTGGGAGCAGGCTAGTCACTCCGACCAACAAACAGGTTAAAGTCCTTCCCGGGTGTGGGTAACTTTGTCTCCTCCATCTTTCCTATCTTCCACTTCCGTAATTTGTCCCGTACACTGATAAGTCAATTAGGCAGCAGGTGAGTGAGCTGTGGCTGTGTGGGTGGCTCTATATATGGCTGCAGCCCACCCTGGTTGAGGCAAAAAGAGGCCCTGCAAGATTGTGTTTAACTGGATGTGTCCCGAAAATAAAAGGGCTGTCCTGGAGTAGTCTGGTAAGAAGTTAGCTGCAGCCTGACAGACACTGACCAGTGTTCCCCCGCGGCGAGAGGAGGATTGCCTTATTTTTAGCCCCATTCTCCATTATCTGGATGCTTTGTTCTCATAATGGTTATCCCACTCCCATCTGCAGGAACACAAAATAACCCTTTAATGCTTAGAAAGCAGAAAAATGGCCCGGCCTTCTGTAATAAGCCTTGAATTACCTACCCAAGGGTTTTCGTTTCAAGATGTGGAATCTTCAATTATTATGTTCCCATTTAGAAGGAGGAAGGAAAGAAAGAGCGAGAAAGGGAGGGCGACAGATAGAGAGAGAGAGAGAGAGAGAGAGAGAGAGAGAGAGAGAGCGAGAGAGAGAGAGAGACAGAGAGACAGAGAGACAGCGAGACAGAGAGAGAAAGGAAGGGATGAGGCCCAGACCCTAATGGTGCCAGAGTGAGGCTTTGTTCACTTGCTACATTTAGCCTGTCCTTCATCATCTGCCCTCAGCATCCCAACGCCACAAACGATAAAAGACCTGAAATATAGATCTCCCACCCTCCCTATGTCTCTCTCTTTATCAGTCTATTTGTGCTCTCCAACTATTCCCATCTGCTATCATTGACAGACGTCTATATTTCAGTTTTCAGTGACAGTGCACAGAGGAAAAGAAAAAAAATCTAATTTAAGTTGCTGCAATGCATTTTCTTCCATGACACATGATGAGAAGTTTGTTCTATTGTAATTAATGAAATTGAAGTACCAAGAAAAATTCTTCAGTTTGTATTATTAAATACTTGACCTTATTTCTTTTTAGGAACATTGCATGGTGATTTTAAAGTTTAATCATGGCCTCTTTATAAATCTTAATACACTTACCTCAAATCAGCTCAACCCTGAACTACAAACTATATTTACAGACACATTACATACCAGGTTATTATGAGAGAGCAGGTTAGGGCTACACTGCAATTAACTGGTTAGTCTAAAGTCCAGTTACCTGTAACTGGCCAGATTTCTCTGTATGTACGACCATGTGTTTACACCAAGTGCTTTAGTTATATACTCTATATGAAACATTTCTTTTTTTTCTGACTACATAGTGAAAGAACAGTCATTGTCAGCTCACATTCCTTTTCTTATTGTGCAAATGTATCTGAATTTTACAAACACAAGTTCAGCTGTTGAGACCGACTTAATTATTTTAGTTTCGGAGTCCGTTGTAATCAGACTTTGGATTTAATAACTATATTTAAGATATAAGAAGATAAAGCAACAGTGTGTCTGTTAGCTAATTGCTAATGCAATTGCCTTGCGCAATTAACATTTTGTCTAATTGAACATGAGCATGGCAACAAACAGCAGATAAGAGCATGTTAAAGATGTAGCAACATATATACCCAGCATACCATTATTCAATAATTTCCAAATTTGGGATTAAGAAAGCACATCCATCTTTAATCATCTATCACCTATCTTTACCCACATAACAGGAAGAAGCTTGGCCTAAGCTCATGATACCATTTTTACCAAAACAAAACTTCATTCCAACACCAAATAACTAAATGAGCACACAGAAAAAAACAGGTCTTTAAAAAATGAAGCCATCGCGACTTGATGAGTAAACACATTGTTCAAGGTATGCTTACTTTCAACATGAAACGGTCTGAGATAATTATGATTAAAACATTAACTAAAATTAGAAACAATTCAAACAGTGTTCCACTGACTAAATCTTTACTGAATCAAATAATAAAAAAAAGACTAAAATGGGACTTAAACCAACTACAGTTATTAGTTAGCAACAAAAAGTCGAACTACATTCAAAATTATTTTCAAAATCAACACTTACAGACCATTTATAGAGTTATAAAGAGTTTGTTAAATATCTCCGTATAGAAAATCAGATTTTGTTTACTGACATATTTCTAAAAGGTTGTGTTGACCAGGTTTCTCTTCATCCATTGACTCCAACTAAGGAAACCAGACATAGCTGAAATTAGGGATTTATTTCAGTTGAAAACAAATCTCTTCATTTTCAATGAAAAGTTTCAATGTTGATATATTTTTCAGAAGTAAGTAAATAAATTCAACACTCACTCTTGGAATGAGTCTGAAATATGTATTTAGGAAAACTATGATAAAGGCACGTCAAGTGTGTTTGGGAAATTGGACTTCTTCATTCAGAAGATTGACATGATTGAACTGTGGAATAATAAGGAGAAAGATCGAGTGGCAGAGAGAGAAAGGGAAAAGTAAAACAGAATATGGATGCATCCTTTCAGCTTTTAATCATGATTTCATATTTCTACCTCTGGAACACTAATCATATTGCTGTCAGTCCAAACAATATTACTGGTGTTTTTTCTAAGTTTGTCATGGAGGTTTCTCCTCTCTTTAAAATGTGTTGCATTCCTTCAAGTATCTGCACATAGTCAGCAAAAGGAAATCTGAGCCCACAGATGTGAACATTTCCTAAGAACAATATAATCCATCAAAGTAAACATGAAGCTTTAATTATGTTTTGGGGGAGTAACTGTTTAACATTTATGTCATTTTGTGTTCTCATTATAAATTGCACATTATAAAGTGCTTCACTTCCTGTCATTTACCTGCGATTCACAGAAAGAAATGGAAGGCCCCATCAGGAAAAAAAACTTCAAAAACCGTCTGCTTTGATAACTTTACTGTCTCGTACATGTTTTCTTATTTGAGGTGTATTTGTCAGATGGGACTGTACTTTATTTGAACTAAGCTTTGACACAATATAGTTTAAATTATTAAAGTGATGAAAAAGTGATTGTGGGGGACAAGTGAAAAACTCTGAAGGACAGAACTATTCTAATTTAGGGTTCAAAAGGGCGTATTAATGCTTTTGCTACTCTAACTGACCTGTTGGCATTGAGATTGAGTTTCTCCTCTGTGTCTTTTAGGAGTTGTTCAAAGTCCAGCTCACTGGAAACCCCTGGAACCAGCAGCTCCACAAAGGCATGGTCTTCAGGAAAATCCCCTGGCCACTCCATACTGCTCTGCAGGGAAAAAGGAGGAAAGAGAGAGACGACTCTACTGTATAACTTCACAAACACTCCACATGACATGTAACAAAATAATGAGAAAGACAGCACCGGTGTCAGGATTAAATCAACAATTTAGGCTGACACCAAATAACAGAGATCTGGAGTGTATTATCTCAGCTGTCTGTCAAGAAACTGAACAGGCAGGCTAATTCTGTACACACACACACACACACACACACACACACAAACACACAGTCATGTGGAGGAGAATAATTTGAAATTTCCTCAAACAGGAGTCTTATTAGGAGGCACAAATCAATTGCACCTGAAACACCTGAAACAAAAAAGGAAGCTTATCATCAACAAAAACAGTTTCTTCCAGTTCCCCTTGTCTTTCCTCAAACAATCATTTGCAGTAGGAGGACCCCTGATCAAAATGCATTGCCTCAGCCTCTAACCATTTCCACCTACTGACACTACAGTGAGCTAACAAAGGAAAAAGAAAAGTAGACTTAATAAATAAACAATGAGGTGAGATGCTCTTCAGTTGAAGCTTTAAATAAACAACTCATCTCCTTACGTCTCTGCCACAATTGAGGGCCGCCCCCCCTACCCTGTGGTGCTTAACGCTCATGCTAACAGCCAATCCCATGCCGGTGCCGTGTTGCTGGGTCTCATATCAACATTGTCATCAACGCGAGTCAAGTGGAAGGTAATGGAGAGTGTCTGTGTCAATTTGGCTTTCTCACACTCCGCCTCTCGCCCCTTCCTCGTCATCTGCTCTGATTTTAATAATCCCTGTCAAACTCCAAACAGCTCCCCATACTCCGCTCCGCTTCTTCGCCGCGGCATACAGTCTATGCCACTCTCCCTGACAGGGCAGACAGGAAGCTCAACATTCATTTAGCCTGCACAAAGGGAGGCCTGTCCAGCTGGACAAATATTATTTTCCTCCGCTGACAGCCTCACCAGTTAAGCTTGTCCTTTATTATTTCTCCCTCTCTTCTTCTCTCTTATGGTTTCCCCTCATCATCATGCTCCCTCTGCGCCACTGTCTGAGCAGGGGTCCATACGCAGCCATTGCTAAAAGGGAATAACATTTTAAATCCATGGATTAGGAACTCAACATTGTAATTATTTGGGCTGAGCCAGACAGTGTATGCGTGTGCGTGTGCGTGCGTGTGTGTGTGTGTGTGTGTGTGTGTGTGTGTGATTTTGAATACTGTCTGTTTGTGTGTGTGCTGTCTACAACACCATACTCCTCTTTAAATGTATGAATGACAGACAGACAGATGGACAGAAGTTCGGAATGTGGACACTGTACTGTATGTCTGCTGGGTGTCTACCTCCTGGTCGACTAACATATCATCTGTTACCTTGAGCATTAGTGTGTACATGTAAGTGAGTGTGTGTCAGGATTCTCCAAGCAGCACACAGGGCCTCATTAGTACTATACTTTAAATCATCCGGTCTCCATTGTCTTGTCATTAGCGCTTTACAAAGCAGATGTTGGAGGAGCCCCTGTGTGTTTCACAGTGTTGCAACAGGGACAACTGGGCCAGGCGCTGAGACGCTGCCTTCCTGAGACATCCACTCCACAGCTATTAGAACAGGGGAAGAAACAGCCGCTTACACACACACACACACACACACACACACACACACACACACACACACACACACCACTGCCTTATCTCTCTTGCTGCTACCTGTCTACCCCAGCTAGGCTAACACACATGCCCATTTACAGTAATGAGTTTGTCCTGAAATATTTAGCAGCACGTCCCCCAGGCCGTCGCTTTAAAGCCACTTAGAGCATGTCAAGTTAAAGTCAACATTATTTTAAAGGGGGGCACCTAACAGTCTGCTGTAAAGGAAACATAATAAATTAAATAGGTGCATATTCTAAGATCACAATACTGCTGAGAACTACTCACTTATCATGCATGCCCAAGAGGGAGCATGGCTTCACTGTTACTGTGCAACCATGTGGTCCTGCTGCACTGTACTGCCAATGAATGATTTTATTGTTTACAATAAGTCCTGTCTGCTTAGTGATGGGCTTTAATCTCATCATATTTAATGTAGTGATAGTTCTGCTCAATTTAGGAGGCACAAATCTGGTTAAAATATATTGGACACTTTTTGTCTTTACTATAGGGAAATATGTGTCTATAATATCTTCTTAAAATATGTTGTGTAATAAGAAATTGCAGTGCAACAGCTTGGCATCATCATAACAAATGCCCCTGTGATTAGCCTACACTGAGGGAATGAATAATACATGACTTAATCCTGATATGACTTGTCATTGCTGTTTTGTGGAATAATCATCATCATTCAACAGTATTAAAGTACCCTGAGCAATGAGTCCATTACATTAACATTAATATTGAAATACAAGACAATATTGTCACACTGGAGCAGCTCATATTGTGTAGTTTATAGCATCCCAACTGTCATGAGTTCAGTAAACTTAAATACTCCTGTCCTAAACAGGCATTTATTGTAAAATAATTGACATAAGCATAAGGTTTTATTGGTTGTATACCAGCACGGGTGACAAAGAATCTGCCAAGTAGAAAGTAAATCTACCAATACATCACAAACTGCAAAACTAACAAGTATTAGTATTATCATTACATTTCAAAAGTGATTAATCTTTTAGTTCGTAAAATATCAGATTATAGTGATAAATGCCCAATTTACCAAACCCCATCGTCACACTTCTTGTCTTGTACTTCATAATACTTAATTTATGTAAACTGGCTAATAAATGATAATTTCAATAATTTCATTTCCAGGCCTTAGAATGCATTATATTCTCATGTAATAACATTTTATTTTATTATTATAACAGTCTTTTCTAGTATTTCTGGGTATTAACAATATAAATTGATAGATGTAAGCAACACGTCACTGAGAGTCGAGCGCTTGATTTACTTGCTTTTCATGGTGGTGTTTGATCATGTGACCTAACTTAGTGAGACACATCCAACCTTTTTTTAATTAACTGATTAATCATTTCATCCACAGAGCATAAAAAAAAACAGAAAACAATAAAAAATAATAATGCCCATCATAATTTCTGCAACCACCAGTTAAAATGTAAATGTTCATGTTTTGGTCAAACAATAACATAAAAGCAAAATGTATTAAGTTGACAAACATATTAATCAGAAAGAAGTGGCAGATCATCATATGTGAAAAGCTGAACCCAGCAAATATTTGGTGTTTTTGTTTCACTTGTGCCTTAAATGTTTCATCAAGTCATAATTATTACAATAGATTTTGACGAATAATCAAAAACTTAATAACATTGCTCATTTGATAATAGTCTCATAGTTGTATCCAATATATTCTGGTGTTACATATAAACTTCTGTTGGTAGATGTAAGCTACATATCAGTGAGAGAGAAAGAGAGAGCGATACCATGGACTGTCACGTTAAATCACAGCTGTTGACTTTGAATTGCTTGTTATGGTATTTGGCCTTGTGACACATATAGATCTGTGTCTCTGCATAACAAATAATTGTCACTGTACTTGCTGGTTTTAGCAGGTTATCTGTATCTTTTATTAAATGTGGTAGATTCGCATGGCACCTGTGTAACATAAACACCTGCATTGATTCAATATGTATACCTTACCTTTAACAAGCTCCTTTATAGTCGCTCTCGTTTAAATGTCAATCCATTACATGTGACGTCAGGGGAAACAAATACTAGCTTCATTTACGGTCACTTGTTGTTGACATTTTTCTAAGCTTGACGCAATATGTCGCTTCAACAAAACGGTAAACCGAGAAAACTGAACGGCGACCAACATGCCACAACGTAGGTTAACGTTGATATAATTAAATTACTGTAATGGGAAGCTTATCTTTCACTGTCACGGAACGTACCGGTTAGTAACAGCCGTGCGGCTTCATGAGCTGCCTCTCGGTCAGAATCAAGTTATTGTTATCGACCGATCAAACATCCTGTTATTCAACCAGTGTTAAACGTATGATATCCAGTTATTCGTTATTTCCGGGGACAGAGAGCGTCCGTGACAACAACCCGGAAGTAGCTCCATTAAAACTTCCGCCAGATGGAATATACCAACTGACAAACCAAATGGGGGGAAGTTACTGTTTTGCGGCGGAAATATACGTGGATTTTACTACCAGTAGATATTATTTACTCATCACATAACAGCCATTCATTTTTACGTCCTTTTTTCCTAAGATAAAGTCGTATTAACGTTGCTAATTTGTACAAACTATACTACTATATGAATAATCTCCCCTCTCCAAATAATTATCTGTGCCGTGAATCTGTCAACACATGACGTTTGGGCGGTGAGTTTGCCTCAGGATTTACTATATTGCACTTTTATTAACACCACTGAGCAAAGTCGTAGTGAAGTTGATCATATTTTTGGAAGAAGCAGACAATCGCTGATCCAAAACTCTCCTCACGACACTGGATGTCGGTCCCAGAGTTTTGGCGCGCCTGTACACACTGGGAGTGATCATCAGTGGAATGAGGAAAGGTACCATCAGTCAACTGTGTTTATACAACTGTAACATGTATACTTGTGGATAAAGAAGAACCAACGCAGATGTTGGTAATTGAGCCAATACTAGTTCATGTTGGAGAAATATTTAGAAGACCCATATTGTTTTGTTAGTGTGCAAGTAACTTTGCCTCGAGCTGTGTAATTAACTGGCAAGTGGAATGCCCAACATACCACCATGTTTCATTATCAAGTTCAAGCAATTTAAAGTCCCCTTCCTGTTTTTCTAATAGGGTGAACTTGCAGACAATCCAAGTCATCTTGTCTAACAAGAATTGCAGTATTATGTTTTCCAGTGAATGGGATGAGTTTACATAATTTGTAATTTACATGTTATAGACCTTAGCCTCATTTTGTCTCGTCTTCATTTTTATAGTCAGGATGGCCAGCTGCACGCATGTTTTCCAGATTTCTGGGATCAAGATCCGGGATAAGAAGAGAGTTTTGGTCCAGATAATCCAGCAGCTAGGTGGAAAATACATTGGCGGCTCCGTAAGTTTTGTAGAACTTTAACCAAGGCTATAAAATAGTTCGGCAAAAGGCCTTCAATTTATGATTAATTTCCTATTTTATTATTTATCTGAAGTGAATCTAACTTAAATAAATTCAAAGAATGTTCTGTCAAGCCATTGACTTCATTACTTGTCTAACCACAGACAGGCATTATGTCTTTCAGGCTGGTTGTCTCACCACAAGACGTCTAATATCCTGTGTATTCGGATGACAGCAGTTAATTTGATAACAGTAGCTGCAAGTATGAAACTACTGTGGTTTCTTGGTCTTTGTGTTCTTGGCAAACATGCAGCAAGAATTTGCCTCTTGCTCTTTCCTGTCAATGTTTTTAGCTGCTGTCAGGCACTGTAGATGTTTTCACACTGAGAAAGACGTGCTTCATACTTTAGTTCATACAACTGATAAACTACTGTAGTTTGTTTACAACTTTTATCCTACTGATGAATTATTACAGAGTATTATTCCATATATATATTGTGTAAATTGTAGGTATAAATATAAATATGTAGAAATTGCACCTTCTCTGTGGTAGTTTTAAATCCTGAAATTGCAGTGCTTTTCTCACAGGTGGGATTGGGAGACAGTTTGATATTATTATTAATCCATTTATGTCATGATTATCATACTGCATTGTTTTAAAGCCCCATCTACAGGAATGTCTTTTATCTTTTACGTATGAAAACCTAGGTCTGGTCGTCTGCCATTTATTGTTGTCTGTTACATCATCTTCTAGGTCTATCAGCATGCCTCCACCCATCTCATAATCCCTCAGGTTTTGTCCAGCGAGAAGTTTTTGGCAGCCTGTGCTGCAGGTCAGTCACTATGATTGTTATTAATGCTGAAAAATAATTCATCTCTGATCACCCTGACTATATCAAGACTGCTTGTCTAACTGAACTACTTCCAATGCTTTACTTCAGCTCTCAGGACTGACACCTCACTACTGTTCTTTCATTCCCCCACCAGGAAAGTGGGTTGTGACTCCAGAATATGTGCTGGACAGTTTTAAGAATGGTTCCTGGCTCACAGAGGGACCCTATGAAATTGCCATTTCCACAGGCGTCGCGTCTTCCGTCTACCCTGTCAGGCAGTGGAGGGAGAAGGTGGCCAGTGGGAGGCTAACCGGGGCCTTCCAAGGCTGGAGGGTTCTCCTGATGGTCCAAGAGCCCACCCGCAGGGCCATGTTCAAACGGTAAGGTGTCACATAAAAATATTTTAACGCACAACAATCACAACAATCTATCCATGTATAAATACAATGTTACAGAGTAAGATGCTAGATGAGTCCTTCTTTATTATTTCCCAGGCTCCTAAAAGCCGGCCGGGCCAAAGTGTACCACTGCCCTCCTCCCTCTCATGCCACTGTCACTCATGTCATGGCTAAACCCGTCACTGAGGACTCGAAATCCCACAATGCTCCTTGCTACCCTGTAAGCCACATTGTCCAGCACCTCTTTGGGGTAAGTCAGACTAATTTATGTAAAATATATGTTCTTAATTTATTATCTGGCTTCATCATGTAATTTTCATTTCATTTTACCATTACATTTTTTATATTAAATGTGGTCCCTAGTTAGATTTGCAGTGAGTTCTCAAGTCTTGAAGGCTTTTATTTGATTCGGATTGTTTGCTCAGACCTATTACTTAAACGATTCTAAATTAAAGCTTAATTTTAACGTAAGCATATTGACTTGAGAATGTTGTTTATATGTCTAAAACTGTCCTCCGTTTTCTTTTTTCTTTGGCAGAGCAATTGTGTGGATATGAAGTTCAACATAATGATAGATGACCCAGCAGAGACGAGAAAGGACAGCTTTGATGATGTGGACTTCTCTAAGCTGGAGAAAGAGCTCCGGGACTATGCCATCAAACAGGAGGTGTGTATGTGTTTGTTTGTGTTTGAAAGCTTGTTGGGGAGAAGTTTTTTGTTGGTCTACATTCTGCCCACCTGAATTACCTTTTGTCCCCAGTGTTGTATGTATTCTACATTATTAATGGAGTCTTTTGCTATAGGGCCGGCCGAGACTGTGCCTCCTTGAATTTCTGGGTTACCATGACCCGTACCGGCCACAATCCCAGGTAGACAAGTGCACACACCCACCCGCCTCCCCCACCCTTGATCACTGTCATACGTCTCTAAAATATATGTGTTTCCTCAAGAAGATCAGGTCATTCAATTTCCTTTATGTCATACATTTCAATGGAAAGTGACATCTAGAGCAAGGGCGGATCATACTCAGGTCAACAATTTAACCACCACTGTCAGCTGATCTGAGAGTTTTGATTGGCAGGCCTATTAACAATACTCTCCACTGTCCTGTCCATACATTACCCAAGTGGATCTCCATCAGATTGCTATTATAAGTGCTTATGTGTTTCCATTCTGTACTTTCTGAATCCATATGCTATTTGCCAGTAACAGACAGTCAGAACTGACCTCCAGGAACTTTTGATGCCCATTCACGTTCTATTTCCATTACCCTTCTGCCCTCCTCTCTCTGCTGTCCGTCTCTTTGAGTGCAATGTTTTCTCCTCCTTTCCATATAGCTCTTACATTTCATCATTGTTCTTTTATTCCTCCAGGCTACAGAAACAGACTTCAGCAATGTTGGTAGTATGATCGAGTGTGGTCTCTTCATTGAAGCCTTGGACTCAATCAGAAGTGCTATGTTCCCAGGCCTGCTGCCACCAGCAACGTACCTGGTCTCCCTCTTAGAATACGCACAGCAGGTAAGACCAGAATTACCAGACTGCAGAATTCTCCCTGCTGCTGCGTGAGCCTCAGGGGCTGCATGAAAGTATAACCTGTTTCATTACATTTTTTGAATTTTGGTCGTGGCCTCTTTGGCTTTTTTATTACTGTAATTTGACATTTTGTATTGGTTATCCAAATCACTCAATCTTCAATTGTTGTCTGTTCGTTATGTCACAGGGTGACGCCACATCTGTCTTTCTGAGAAATTTACAGCAGGTCATGTATAACCTGCTTGTCACCAACCCTCCCTGGCTGGCTCCCAGCACAGTGAAAAAATATTTTTCCAAGGTGTTGCAGTGTCCTCGATGTAAAACGGGCCTGTGGCCTTATCTAGAGACAGCCATCAGGTAAAGCTCATATCACATGAGATTTCCTGTCAAATTATTAATTTGCATTTTAAATGTTAGGAAACAGATACTTGAAACCTCTCTTCCAATAATAGAACTCGCATTAAGTATGAAATAAGCATAAGTAAATGTTTTCTCGTATATTTTCAGTTTCTCTATATTTGTGTATTCCTTCAGTTACTGCCTGTCCAGTGAGGTCACTTGTCACCCGCTCCCTGGACCTGCCCTGCCAACACTGTTACATTTCCATAGTGACCTCCTGGCATTTTTCCTCAAGCTCTTCCAGGGGGAACTCCACTCTGTCACCACCGGGTAACTTTGATATGTACAGTGTGGGAGATGGGGCAGAGCTTTTTCTCATATCTGTTCACCAACAAAGCTTTTAATCCTTCTTGCATGCACAGAGTTGTGGAGGGGTTTTCCCACAAATGGCACATTAACATTAAGATGGAAATTGAAATTTTGATTAATGTGCACTGTCCCTGGTGAATAAATAAATAAATCCTCAACTAATCATAGCTGATGTGTGCTGCATCACAGAGGAGTCAGAACTTATTTTTAAGATTTAAGAACAAGACTTGAATGAGACTAGACTCAGTTTGCACTTTGCCTATATTCATTTGAAAAGTCTCAAGTCAGCAACTATTTGCTGTCCCTTACTAAACTAAAATGCATGTTGTATTGATCACACGTGGAATCAAATGTTACTGCTACTGTTTTTTTTGACAGTAAATGATTTGTTACATTTGACAGTCTATTCTTTCTTCATTCACCCGTGCCTTTCTCTGCCTTTCTGCTCAGGGATTTTGTGCTGCTTGAGGGAACAGGAGTCTCTCAGGCTTCAGCATCAGGATCTTTGCTGTATGGAACCTTCTGGACTGTGTGGGAGCGCTCCACGCTGTTGTCCCGAGCTGTGAAACAACTAACCCAGCTCTTGGTACAGGCTGTCATTGAGGTAAATATTGTGGAACTCATGCATCTCATTGGATGGTGTGTTACATCATCCAAGATAATTGCGGGTTTGGTCAGATTTGTGATCGGACCAGAAAAAGGAAATCACTCCTACTCTTGAAGCTTGCCAACTTGTTTAACTTCTCTAAAGGACTATGCTGAGAGGGATGATAGGCAGACGCTGCATTTAGCTGACACTCTGCTGGACCTCCTGTCTGTGTTGGTGGAGTTCTGGTGTCAGCAGCACTTCAAGCTGAACCAGAACCTGGTGGAAAAGGGCCTAAAAGACCTAGCAGAGCACTTTGCTGTCATCAGCCAGGGTATGGAATAATAATAGAAAAAGCCTGACGTTCATGTACCGTTTTTTATTTCATGTTGTCTGTATGTGACCCATTATTTAGTACAGATGTTCAAAATATTGCACCAGAAAATAAAATGTTCAATGAAATACATAGTTTACAAGTAATTCAATCACAATATTTAACAGAATAATTACCATTACATCTTTTGGTATTTCAAAAAAAGTACTGCACACCTTTGCTTTTTCTTTCAATCAATTCAGTAATCACTAACAGTATGGTATCTGACGTTTTTCCCTCTGTTTTGTCTTGTAGATGTGTCTCCGGAGGTTCTGGCAGAGCTGGTTGTCAGAATTCGCTCTACCAGACTTAAGTTGATGATAGCAGATGCCATATTTAGGAGTCTTTGCTGCAGATATGGATTCACAGTTGGAGATGAACCCGTCTCTTTTAAGAAAATGGTGTGTGTGTGTGTGTGTGTGTGTGTGTGTGTGTGTGTGTGTGTGTGTGTGTGTGTGTGTGTGTGTTTTTCTTGTTCTTCACTTGATTTCCCATTACCTACTCACGGGAAACCTTGTTAGTCCTTTATTCATTTTGTCATCGACTGGCTTTGTAATAATTTTAGGCATGCACCCCTTACTTGTGTCAATCATAACAGTCATGTGCTGCTTAGTTTAGTAAGTTATGAAGACATTGAGTGTCATTTTCTAAAATGAAAATCTTGAGAGTTCAGATGGCATCCATTTTCAGTTAATGTACTGGAAAAAAACTTGATTTTAAAGTGTATTACAATTCTGATAAAACTACACACATTAATACACAATGTTTGCAAAACACAGAAAATACTAAAGTAACAGCATTAGGGATTTAAAAAATGTTTGAGATAAATACGCTGCTTTTGATTATTCAGATTTATTTTTCCGCTTTGCTCTCATGTTACCATAAAAAGGAATAAAACACAGATGTTCTGCATTAGTTAACTCGGCAGTGTGAAAATTGATTTAGATTATATTACAGTTCTCTGTCACAGACAAAAAGATGGCTGATGTAGTCTACCCATCATATTACCTTGCAGTAGAACATCTGGCTTTCTCACTCACGGTTGATGTCTTTGTGCCTCCTCAGTCCCATAAAGACACACAAACATCCACTTGCAAAGTGGCTCTGTCTAACCCTGTGTGTGTATGTGTGTCTCTGACAGGTGCTGTCCTACATGCCTGCTCTGGAAAATTTAGCTCAGAGTCCCACCGGTGCTCGCCTCAGGACTGGACCCACCTCCCACAGCTGCACCAGCCAGGAGACCGGCTGCAGGTCAGCTACACACAGCTGTCCGTCTATACCACTGTTCATCTCTCAGGGCACATTTTCATAAGAGCCTAGGGCAGAACATTGTGAACACATACATGCAGAGGAGGGGGCTGCACACGGGCCAATAGTTTAGTCTAGATTGGACTTTAAACCAACTTAACATATTTTCGACCCTGCAGGTGCTTTCTCATTTCGGAGCCTTCTTTTAGACACCATTTTAAACTACCAAACCCTAGGTAAATTGACTTATGTTTACAGATCAGCCTGGGGATTTGAAATGGTAGTGTGTGCAGATCATTACAGGTCTATTGCTTTTCTCTCTTAGGCTAACTGCCTTAGATCTAGTTAAGCAGTAAACACCGTGAGTGTTTGCACCTTCCCAATTGCTTAACCTTTTGATACTGTATCAAATGAAATACATTCTCTATCTATGTGATTTGTTGCTTCCCCAAGTCCCTTAAAGGCTTAGTGCACATTTAAGTGCATTTAAATTAGCTGCATCTGTCTTTCATTTATTTTTGGATCTTGTTTTTTAGCTCGTGTGTGTCTAAAATAGCAGAACTAGTCAACCAGCAGTCTACTGTGCCTCCATTGTCGGGTTTCCCCTCATACATTTAAAGGCAAAACGGTTGAAAATGTACGGACCCGATGAGAAATGTGAGTGAAAAGGAACAAAGGAACACCTGGAGAGAGGATGAAAGTGTGTGTGTATGTGTCTGTGTGTGTGTGTGTGTGTGTGTGCATGTGTGCGTGGGTGGGTGGGTGGGTTGAGGGTGAGAAGCAGAGATGCATGAATGGAGGGACTGAGGGAAAGCTGGAGAGAGGCAAATGGAGGTCAGACGGAGCGTGAGGAGTTGGCATGTGATGGGTCATGCCCAGGTCTGATCCTATCAGTGTGTGCTGGTTGAAAGGAGGGGTGCATAGGGAGGTTAGACCCTCTCATCTCACACACACACACACACACACACACACTAACACACTCACACAGGGCTGAGTCTGATTTGGACAGGAAGCCGACAGATAGACAGACTAGGATATCCCATCAGGCCTTTGTGTCTTCCCTTACGACCACCAGAGCTCAGCCTTCGCCCCCCTTCTTCACCTCTCTTGATCTACTTTCACATACTAAGTCCCTCTCTGAATGCAAACACACACACACACTCTCCATACTTGGTATCAGACATCTGCTGCTCCACCAGCAGGTAGTTGGCCTGGAGAAGGGGAGGAGCCACCAGGGAGCAAGTTCATGCGAAGGCTACTGGTTCATGTGTTGACCCGATCCCCTCTTCCCTCCATCACTGCTTTCTACTCTTTGTACTTTCTGCTTTCCCCACAGTTTCAAGGGTTTAGTTTGTTTTGACATATACATGAGAGGAACTGAATAAAACAAGGAATGCAATCTGTGCGGATGAGATAAAGAAATGCCAAAGGGCATGTAAAATCATTTGACCCTGAAAGAAAGAATGAAATCAAAATGACAAAGCCTGTGATGAATTGAGAACAGAAACCAAAAGGAAATCTTGTTTCCTCATTTTTCATGCTTGAATGTACGATATTATACATATTTTCAGTGATGTTGACACTCTTAATCAATTAACACATCTTCTGTTGAAGCATTTATGAGCCTGGCACACTCCTCAATTTCTAAGCATTTACAATACAAGTCTCTATGTTGTTGGAGCTGCTATGACTCAATAAAATAATTTAAATATGCTATATAAAAACCTTAACTATATTTGTTGTTCGAGCACTTGTCAGTAATTCATAGACCTTAACAGGATCAGACTTAAAAACAACATTTTGAAAAAGGCTGATTTTTAAATAATATGAACGTGACTGCAGTGTTTCAATATCAGTTGCATCTATCTTTTCAAACTGCCGGTGGAAGCCAAGACAAAATCCTGGCAAGATGTTTGGTATTGGATTCATGGAAAGAGGAGGAGCAGGTCATAAAGGTTGAGAGGAGCCACATGACCCCTTTATCTTTCATTTCTGGCTGTTAGAAGGCATTAGGCTGTTTAACTGTGACTTGAGGTCACTGTAGTGTGTGTGAGATGGCAAGTGTGCTTCTTCTGCACCAACAGGCAGGCTGGCGTCAGAGCACACGTCCAAGCCAAACCAAGCTGACAGACCGACTTTTTAGATGGCCGTTTGACTTGCCTGCTGGCTGCGAGGCAGTGAGTGCCTTTAGCAGAAGGGAAGTTGTAATTAAACTACATTTTTCTCCTGCTGGCTTAATCAAGCTCTGCGTACTGCTGTTATCTTTTCAAAACATTTAACTACGTCATGACTTTGCCATCTTGTCTTCTGACCAGACCTGAATATAGTCAATATCAGCTGGGTTTAAGAAAAGCCTGTAACTACATCAGCTCCACGGATATAAGGGACATTTTTTTTGTTTTTTGCTATGACCTTTTTGGCAGAATTATAGCAGAGTGGAAAATGTAATGCATAGATTTCTCTGGCATTCGACATGCAATTCCCCATTACTTCCAGTATTTCTCACAAGTTTCTTGAGACTCTGCCTCCAAGGGCACGTGCTGCCCCAGGCCTCGAATTGATAGCTGGGCCACTGACAGCATGCTGGCCTCCTAAAGTAGACCATGAGGGAAGGAAAGATTGGGGCGTGTACAAGCCAAGTACTGTCAACCTCCACTGCTGCCAGCCTATATGGACAGGGGACACATGGGTGAAGTGGTTTGAGATAAGAAGTGGTACGCCCTTATACCAGACACTCTTATGGACTCTCTCAAACACACACACACACACACACACTCACAGAGCTCGTCTCATCTCTTCTCAGCCTTGTCCCTGCTAATAACAAGCAACGTGACAGGACGTGTGTTTCCTCCTCACTGCTGGGAGCTCCTTCCTGGCTACTGAACAAGCCAATTACCAAGGAACAAGCCTCTTCCCTGTAATATGGATGGCACTCCGCTTCAATGCGGCGCACGCGCACGTGCACAGACATATACACTCCAGACACCTGTCAGACTTCATGCAGGCAGATCTTCCATACCCACTCACAGGACTAGTGACAGCCCACAGCTATTAGCACGCCACTACTTTGAAGAGGCTTCACTTTCTTTTACTAGTTATTCCTCCTAATGTGCTTGCTCACATCGAATTCTCTGTCTCTGCGTTTGAGGCGGTAAGTGGGAGGAAAAGTGCTTTGGAGACGGGAATGGAGGATTGGGCGTGTGAAGTTTGTGTGTGGCCAACACAGAAGGGGTTTGACAGATATTGTCAGATTTCATATAAAATGATACAAAGCCACGAGGGATTCATTTGCTAATGGCACTTTTCACAGTACAGTAATTCCCATTCCACTTTCTGTACCACTGGGTCTCCGCGCTGTCATGCTGGTCAGTCATTGAAACTTTGGACTTGTTTATGTAGATGCACGTACATGCATACTTTCTCATAACCCTTTTGACCATGTCCTTTGTCTCCACACAGTGCTCAGAGCTCTTTGGTGAATGAAACAAGCACGGAGAAAGAGAACGTCCCAAGAGGTTTGAACAGAGTCAACGCAGCAGGTACGGCACATACATACATGCACACACACACACACACACACACACACACACACACACACACACACACACACACACACACACACGCACACACCGCTGCTTGACAATATCGCTGCAGATTTGCAAGGAGCGGACTTTTAATGGACTGATGCACTGCACTAGGTCATCAGTAAAGAGGCACATGATAGCTCTGTCATCACTTTCAGTTTAATGAAGAGCACATAATGTATGGAGAGAGTGATTGATTTGCATCGGACCACGCTTCCATCTAGTCAGCTGTAAAGGCAACTCGCCTGCATAATTTGTGTGTATGTTCAGGGCAGAGTTTGGTCCGTATTACGCCTCCTCCACTTGTTCTATTCGCATTGAAATTCATCGCTGCGCTCTTTGTTTTGTTTTGCTTTTTTCCTCATGTCTTATTCATCTTTTTAAAAAATAATAGATAAATAAATAAATGGCGCGGACGGAAATAATGGCTTCCTCATACAATAACACATATTAGTACGCACAATGCGCCTCAGATCTCAATTTTAGGGATATTAAATGCAGCAATTAGGGTAAAGCTACAGATATACAGCGGCTGCACTGGTGGAACTTCCTGCAATTAGAGGCATGGCACTCTCTGTGAACTCTTGAAGGTGTCAGAGCTCATATCTCCCCCCTCCACCTGATCAGAAAGGCCCTGTGCCGGTGCAAAGGAGGGAGTGTGGGGGGAGGGCTGAGGCAGGAGACTCAAGGCTGTTGGCATGTGTTGTTTTTCCACTACGTGATCTCTATACCGATGCGGTCGGCATTAATTTTTGATGAACCATCGGCACAGCATCCTCCCCTCTCGCCCTCTCATCCCAGCCCATCTCATCCCAGCCCATCTCATCCCATTCTCTCTCTCTCTCTCTCTCTCTCTCTCTCTCTCTCTCTCTCTCTCTCTCTCCCTTCCTCTCTTTCTCTCTCAGGCTTTTTCACCCACATATGTAAGCTTGCTTTCTTATATGCTGCACTTCTTTGCTTTGGAGCATCTGTCTCGCCTCCTGGAACCTCAGTATCTTTGTCAAAGTAGCTGAGAGGGGTTGAGGGATTTGGGATGAACTTCTCTTTTTTTCCAGTTCCGTATCTCCTTCTGGAGGCTCTGCCGAGATTTCATTCTAAATCAGTCTGAATATACTGTATGTAGATCGTCAAACAAGAACTGCTGTGTGTTTTTTGGTCGCTTGAAATCTCTTTGCTTTTAGCTTCATGTCATCCTGAAACAAGCTATTATTATACTAGTCAACATTCACGCAGCATAGTTCAAAAGCTAGGTTCTTTGTTCTTGGGAATGTGAAGGTACTCCAGGTTACCAGCAATCAGAAATAACTTTGTAAAAAGTTGCTGCTTTACAAAATGATCAAAGTGTAATTATTTTCTATGTTCAACACAGTCAGAGCATACTCTCGTTACTTTTGAAAAAGGTGCAAGTTGTCCCATACCTACCAGGTGCAACAACAACTTTGGTGACTTTATGTAATTCTCACCAAACACCTGAGTGGAGGTCTAATCATCCCAAGCATATTTTAACAACTTAACTCTCATTTTGGTCAGTGAGGCTATCTGGAGTTGCACTGGGCGAGGCTGGAACATAAACTACTTCAGCAGTCTGACAGTGCAGATTGGGCAGTAAAAACTCATTGGTGTTAATTTAATTGCACAGTCTATTTTATGATCTGTTTTTCTAACCAGTGATTTTGTAGTGAATATTGATTCAGATCTGTACCTCGTCAGTCACAACATTCCTACTGCGTGTGTGTCTTATTACTTCCTGTTGGCACAGAGGGGCTATGTTGCTGTTTTTCTCTTATTAAATGGAGGTATCACATATTTAAATCTTCACCAGTGGAATATAAAGTTATAGTTCCTTACATTAATGCTGGTAAAAAAAATGTTGAGGCACTGCAGTAGTCTCGATTTGGGGGAATTAGAGCCAGCGACAGCAGTCTTCAAATAGTTTTAAATATATCCAATAACTAGCACTGAATACCTTTTATAACACATTCCTCACAAATAGCATTGTTACTGGCTTCCAGCAGCTTTTTCGGTCAGGGATCAGTGGGCCAAGTGACACCTCAGAGGAGTGTAGCAAGCAGACTGAGGGATATAAAGAGCAACACATACATTTAACTTTTCTATTAAAGTGTGAAACAGGGGATTTATAGAAAAGGACAGGCGGATTTATCCTTTCCGTGCTTGTAAATGCTGAGCATGCAATTACCCCTATAATAGAGGCGTTGTGTCCAAATTGGAGCCATTAAAGTGATTTAATAGTGCGTGGATTGGCCCTGGCATTTGTGAGGATGTGTACACATGGGGTGTAGTGGAATGGATGTTTTATCACAGCGTTTTAGAGCGCGGTAATAGCAGAGCAGCCCATGTAGAACACTGACGTGCCACACTGTACAGCTTACTCATTAGGGACTGTAGTTTGGACTGGGCTCCACTCTCTGTATGGGTGTTTTTTTATTTTTTTAAATTGGAAATATCAGTTTGCTTCATTGATCGACCTCCTTATTGTTTCTGGTGGCGATACTGTACAATCACCAGTGTCTGCTTTCTGATGTTACATTTGCAAACTTGCACTTTTACATGTAAGTCAGAATTACTTTTACAGTGACATATTTGCAGAATAAAAATCAAAATAACACCATAGAATAGTAAGTTATTTTCGCACTGGATAATGACCCTAATGTTCTTTTGGCTGTAATCTAGAGTCCCTTATTTTAGTCATTTTAGTCATTTGTATTTTATGTTGCATCTGAAAATTAAATAGACACGATCTGACGAAGTGCTTTAAATAAGTTGCAGTCTGCTTCATCAGCCTGTTCTCACTGTCTGAACACCCAAAGTGTTTTTTTTTTTTTTAATTTTGGCGGAAATGAAGTTACTTATTTTGTATCTGATGTCTTTTCTATGCTCTTCAATTGACATTGGCTTCAGAACAGCATTATTCCATCACACTTTTAAACCTTGAACAGCCAATTCAATTAAATATTCTGAAATATTATATTATATAACGCTGTTGGGTTTTGCATCACGTTACTTGGGGGAACATAAATGTTGCTTTTTTTTGATAATCAGTCCTTCCATTTTCCTGTTTTCTTTCCCCTCTCCACTCTTTAACCTCTTTACTACTAGTGGATGACATTTAATGCGTCTTCTGCCTCCTCAAAGACACCTTCTGGAAGAAAGGAATTCCTCAGAATGAATAGGATCCAGGATTTCCAATATTTCCCCCATATGCTTTGAAATGCTGGAAACCCTTTCTCTCTCTTCTTCACTGCTTCTTCTTTCTTGCCCCACTGTTTCCTCCCTCCCTCTCCTTTCTGCCCCAGTCTGTGCGCACTGGAGTGGAGCCCCTGTACAGGCGAGGCGTCCTGGGGAGAGCTAGTAAAGCATTTATTATGGGCTTTTCAGTCCTGTATTATACTGGCAAGCACAGAGCCACTCATGCTTGGCCTTTAACTTCCCTCTGAAGTTCAGCCATACATGAAAAGAGGCGGCTATGGCCCGCTAATATATTCCTGGTTTAATATTGTATCGGGAAAAAGTGAGGGACGGGTAAAGATAAGAAGAGAAAAAAAAAGGAAGAGGGGAGAAGAAAATTGTGTTTAAAAAATTTAAATGGAATCCTTGATTTTTTTTTTTTTCCACGCCTGTTCACTGGTAGTTTGCTGATTAAATATCACGTGGTGACACTCGCAATGCCCAGCGGAGCTTTTGAACCCTGGATCTGTGAAGAATCCTTTTCGAGGCTTTGTGCGTGGGCTGTCTACCATAACTTCCTCTCAAGTAACAATATAGGGACGAGCGGACAGGAAGCAAGACTACATTCTCGCCACTACATTCATTTACTCGCCGACTGCCCCGATATTAACTTTGTTGGTCTCGGGGTGTTAGTGGATCTCTGTGTCTATAAAAGAGAAAAAAGAGCGGGGCAAATTAGTCTCTCCATCTTTAATTTTTTTTCCTCCCATTTTTTTCCCCTTGAAAGATCTCCCCCCTTTTCTCATCACTCTTCTTAAATCGCATTCTCATTGGCGGGTCGTACTTTTTTAGGTCAGGTTTTTTCTTTTGGTGTTTGGGGACATTTCTGTGGTATTCTATTGGTGTGCTAACCATATGGAGAGGGACAATGGGCAGGACATCGGGGCACACCCTAATTTTGGATTGCTCTCATCTCTTCCGCCTCTTCTCTTTTTTGGGTGTGTTTGTCCGTTGTGTGTGTCCTGGTCGAAGGAGAGACCCTCCTCCACAGAGCTTGCAAGAGGAACCAAGTGGAAACAGTGCTTCAGATCCTGTCGCTTCCTGGCACGGACGTCAACGTTAAAGGTAAGACTTTCACGCTTTCCCTTTTCTCTGAAGTCTCTGTCTCTCCGTCATCTGACTCCACTCCCACTGTTTGCTATAGGGTTTCGAAGAGCGATTAACATGGGGGGGAGAAAAGATGCGAGAAGAAATAGGAGTGCGTATGCGTCATCAGTGAGGGTAACCTTTAGCTAAAATGTAAAGGGTGTGTCTAGAAAGATCTGGAATGGTTTGGCGGCTCAGATTTATAGCTTTACGTGACTTTGCTAAGTGAATTGAATGCCTTTTGATATTTCAGAGTGACTTTCTTTTGTCCTTTTTAGGTCAAATATAATGACTTCCCTTCCTTTTATCGAAATGTTGTGCCGTTTCAAAGATTTCTCCGATTTTGTAATAGCCCTTTAATAGCAGCCTAAATTGGCTTGCATCTTGGTCGGTGCTTATGCAGGAGGTGATGTCTAAAATGTGATCAGGCAGAACTATGACCAAAATGGTAAAATTACCGCTGTCTCATTGCAGTTGTCTCCCTAAACGAGGCCCGAGGTAACTGAGGCAGAACATTTTCGGTTGTCAAATAAAACAGATCTATGTTTTGATGATCTCCAAATGGTCTAATCTTGATTATTTAGGACATGACTGTTTTTAAGTTTTGGAACAAAATCCTGTAAATCAGGATGGACTCAAGTGTTTTAATATTTCTTAGAAATACTGATATTCCTAGGCGAGATGTACATAAGTGGTGATTTATATTTGTAACCTAAAGTCTAAAGTCACATCCAAAATAGCGAATCAATCTTTAGCAGCCTTAGTTCAGTCGTGTTAATGTCTTTTGTCTTAAGGCAATGGAAAAGACATATAAGAACATATAACATGTTTTAAGTCCTTTCAAAAATTGCTGCCGCCTGTGTCACTTCCAGTATTGGCTTTAATCACTTTCAAGGGTGTCTTGTCAATTTCTCCCAATTTTAGCACAGCGTTCTCCAGTTAGCCCCGCTAGCTTATTTGCTGCTTGAGTTGTTAGCTCAAGTTGCTAACCAACAACTTGGCCACAAGAGTTAACCCACTCATGCCACAAGTCTCTTTAATTTTTCACTCCAGTCATACTCCAAATTGTCTAATACTGTAACATACTTTGAGAGATGTACATATCTGCTTGATTCACAAGATTCTTTACCAAACATCACTATCTTCCATGAAAATCCTGAAGAGAAAGCAAAGATTTTATACTGTATATTTAACCTTTTTTTTTAACCACCAAAGCTTTAAAAAAATAATAAATTTTATGTGCTTGTTTGTGTGCTTGTTCTTTTGGACCATGCAGACCATGCAGGTTGGACACCTCTGCATGAAGCGTGCAACCATGGCAGCACTGCGTGTGTGGAGGCTTTGCTACGTCACCGCCCTGCCCCTGTACTAAATAACCATGTGGGTGGAGTCAGCCCACTTCACGACGCTGTGCTAAACGGACACATGGACATCGCCAAAATGCTACTGGAGCATGCAGGTGAGTGAACTTCACCAATACACCCAGAGACTCAGTGTTTTAGAGTGTGAGCTGACGTAAAGAATAACAGAAATAATTAGTTTTATAAGATGGAGCTAAAACTATTCAAAATAAATTACTCAAATTTTATGTTTTTAAAACACAAGTAATAGTCAAATGGTATTATATTACCAAGTAATATTGATCCTAAAAGTGTTGCTAAGCGGCACATCAGTTAATTAACACCTTTGTGTATCCAGGTGATATTTACTAGATTAGGCTAATGCTTTTAATGTGGCTCCCCCGATCAGAATAGGACAAAATGTGTCTTTAATTTCATGCTAGTTGAAACTGTAACACTGCTATTGGTCTTGGTGCTTTATTTTGTCTATATCATTACTGAGGCAGGTTCAATAAAAAATTGCCACTCCAACTGTATGTTACATGTATATACATGTATTTCCTAATGGGATGGGGAACACTCAACTGTTTTTATAAGTCTTCATATAATCCATCTTCCTTGAAGCGATTCATTAAACCAAATGGTTCCCGTCACATTGATGGAATCATATAATGTTAAAATAAAACACCTTTAACTTGTGCAGCCAGTTGGCTGCCAAGAGAGCTAATCTGTAGAATTAGCCATTTCGCTAATGATTTACTGCAGTGGTGGGCTGCACGTCACTGCTGCTGTAGCCAAGACAAGCTTTCAATTTAATATAGCCAACAAATGTAGCGTAGCTTACTGACAGATTGAATGCTGCTTTCGACCTTATTAGCAAGGCCAGTTTTATCTTGACTGGCCTCCTGGTAGAGTAAGGTACCTGTTGATGGTGGGGCTTTTACAGGGACTCTCGATTTTACCCATCAAGTTCAGTTCATTCATCACACAGATGACTATTTAGCCTCTGAAAGCAGTTGTATAATGATTTCTGTGGCTCTGGAGGGGGCTTTACCAAGTCCCAAAAAGAACCCAAAGAAATCATGAGGGTTAATTCGGCTTGGGCATGGAGACTGCAATTTCTTTTGCAGAAAGCCTGCGTTAGAGTTAGAAGGACATCGTCCATTGGATGATCTAACCAAAGATGGTATTAATTTGCATGATGGGAAATGTAAGGTCGAGAGTTTATGGGGCTTGATCCATACCTGAGACTAAATGTTCAGATCTCTCTCTGGAATATCCCTTTAAAGCTTTCACTTGGGTTATGTACAATTTTTGTATGTTACCTGATGTTATATTATTGTTACCTACAAAACAAAAAGCATTATGGGCTTATGTCTTGGGACAAGACAAAGCAAATTGGTTCCAGACCCCAGAGGCCATAGCGGTTGTCTGCTTCTTTGCTGTATGATTTGTAGATCATCTATAGCATCTATCCCTCTGCCCCCACTGCTTGTCTTCATAATCCTCATGCAATCCTGCACTGCAGTGTCTGTCCAAACAGATTACAGCATCACTTCATGAGATGTCTGTTAATGTCATTTTGACGAGATTAGAGGAGTCAGGATCCGCCGCTTGCGAAATTCACACACAGGTTTTTGTGGAAATGTGTCACAACACAACTAGTTTGTGTGTCGGCATGTTTGCATGCCACATACAGTCTGAGCTCAGGAGGGTTGAAGCGAGTGTGACGGGTGTCGGAGCTCAGGAAAGGGTGGCGTCGCTGGTTGCGTGCAGCAGGTGGCAGATTGAATGTGTTTGTGTTTTTGGGGAGGGTGGTGAGGGATGCCATTTGCCAGCATTGAACAAGTCTCTCATGTAACATACTGTACTTCTGCCTCTGCTCACCTCTCAGTTTGACTAATTATAGTTAATTTGATTCAACTTTCCCATTAACACATGTACATATTCTGTCCTCAAAAAATAAATTAGACTGGGATTGTTTAGTCCCGGAGAGGAAACAAGAGAGCGCTCCATTTTTCCTCCCATCCTCAGTAACAAGAGGAAGAGACAATTAAAAGAGGTCAGATGAAGAAGCAGCTATCTGTAAAATTAGAAGATAAAGCGAGAGCACGTGTGTGTGTCTGCAGCAGACGTCTGGCCTGCTGTCTGGGCCAGGTCTCTTCGCAGGGAGAGAGCAGAACAACAGGAATGAGAATACTTCCAATTTGAAACACCTGCAGGCTTGTACATTATACTTTCTCACTCGTTCTCTCCTGACTGTTTGCTATTTCCTCACACCTTGATGGCGGGTTGTCTAAAGGCTACATCAGGGAGCTGGTGAGGAGGTGGTCCTCATGACTCCAGGCTACACTGTCTCTCTTGGTCTCTTGTCCATGATCTCCATCTGGTTGCCATGGACAACATCGATA
This sequence comes from Ophiodon elongatus, assembly GCA_016806645.1. Lineage (NCBI taxonomy): Eukaryota > Metazoa > Chordata > Actinopteri > Perciformes > Hexagrammidae > Ophiodon > Ophiodon elongatus. The sequence continues at coordinate 453,242 of JACSYO010002128.1, forward strand.
GGCCTAGCATTTTTTTCACTTCTTTTTTTTCTTTCTTTAAGTCCTGGTTGTTGAATCTGGGACATTTTGGCTTTGGGGCGTTATCATGGTTAGTTACCATAAGCATCTTTATGTTGTTGTTTATTCCAGTTTTTACTCTAAACTCAAGCAGGACTTTTGTGCTTATGGCAGCATTTCTAACATCCATACATCAGACTACTTTTTTAAAATTTGGCCAGAGAGATGCGCTGCAACGTCCCCATGGTAGGAAAACAGGCTAGTGGGCCAGATGCATTTCCATTCCTCTCTGTCTTTACTTATTATATCCCTGTGTTTTATTCTTCTTAGTGCCTGCTACACCTCCTGAAACTATATTTTCCATTGAGGCATTCACCCTGCTGTTTCCAACAGAAAGGCTGAACCTAGCTGCCAAGGTTCTGGTAGGCCAGAGAGGGCAACACTGACACTGGCACACCAACAAAGCCTTTATTTGGGAGTGATCTCACCCCTTTGTAAGCCTGTCTGCTGGGAGGCCCGGGCTCTGGGTGTGTGTGTGTGTGTGTGTGTGTGTGTGTGTGTGTGTGTGTGCATTTTCAGGGGTGAATTGTAGGGGGGAAGAATGGATGGATCCCACCCCTACCCCCTCTACCTCAGTCCCTCCAGGCTTATGGAGCTGGCAAGGAAAGGATGCCATGGCTGAGGGCAAGGCTGACTCTGCTCTCCTCCCCTCCTCCTCCCATTGCCCAAGGCCGCCCCACATGACCCTGTGTGTGTGTGTGTGTGTGTGTGTGTGTTTGGCTCGTTTTTACATGGTATGGAAGTGTTCTTGGCTATATATTTTGGTGTATGTGCATGAATGCACAAATATTTTCTTGAATCTCAAATGCTGTAATGAGCGTATGCTGGCTTGTAATTAAGTATTTGTAAGTGTGTGTGTGTGTGTGTGTGTTCGCTGACGCTTCCCTGTGCCCCTTCCTCAGCTTGTAGGAGTGTTTAAATTTTGCAGGGTGGCCAGGGCAGCCGGTACCCCTGATTGGAATGGAAAATGACCCGGAGCCTTTAGCTGTGCAGTTCAGACCTGGCGCGCGCACACACACACACACACACACACACACACACACACACACACACACACACACACACACACACACACACACACACACACGCACACACACGCACAGTGGGGGCGTGTCAGTGAGCAAAGGGGGAGGAGAAATAAAGAAAGGAGCCTTTAAGCTGTCACCACTCGGCCCTGTGACCGTAATCGCTGATGGCATCCTCTCAATACAGCCCACCGTGTTAGTAAGCACAGCAAGTCCACCTCGACTGGTAAACACATACACACACAGACTTATTTAGATGCTTGGGAGGGGAAAGAGTATCGCAGAAAGAATTTTTCAGGTTTCAGTTTTTGTTTTTTGTTTCTTGTTTGCCTAATTGTTTGGCTTGAGTCAAGCAAGTTCAGAGACGGCAAGATAGTTGCGACTTGACTGCCTTTACATTTTCTCTTTGGCTTTTTGTGCTTCTCCTGTACCCACACACAAACACACGCGGTCGGTTCATGCACAGCATCCCGCGGTCCCTGCAGATCTTAATGTGAACGAGTGTTTGTGGAGCAGAAAGATGTCATTTGCTCAGTGGTACGGGAAACGCACAGTCCCCACGGACCGCTGCCAACAGTCATGGTTTGTCTCTGTCAGTTTGTCTATCCCTGTCATAGATACACACACACACACACAGGTACAGCTTTAGACACACTTGGGCTTCCTCGCTGTCAACACGCTAAAGAAAGTTCATTCTGCTCAGTACTTATTTCCCTGTGGGTCCTGAACTGGCAACTGCAAGGAGCTGAGCATTCGTACCATTAGAGGTGAGGCTGCGTTTGGAGCCCTCGGCTTCACTCAGGTGTGTTGATGTTTCAACTGCTGGTTTCTCCAGGCTATATTTCAAGGACTTTCCTCGCTGGGAATTTTTGAATAGATTCTACTTCTTTCTCCTCTCTCTCTCTCTCTCTCTCTCTCTCTCTCTCTCTCTCTCTCTCTCTCTCTCTCCCTCTCTCTCTCGCCGTCCACCCCCCAACCTTTCTTTCTGTGTTTTGGGGTGGTTGCCAGGATTAAGTCTAGAGCTCAATCCAACAGTCTCCTGGGTCGTTCTTCAACATGCTCCAAAGGGAGGGAGAGACTCCTTTTCAGAGGCCTTTTGTTTTATACAGATGAGGACCATGGAGGATTAAAGGAAGGATATGATTTTGCAATTTTCTTATCAATGGTTTCTTGCTGGCTTTTTATGCAGTTTCATAGTATACATGTCTTGCCCTTTTTCGTCTTTTGAAACAGCTGCAGAATGTGTTGATCATGAAGGCCTCAGGGACCTAGCTTCAGTGAAAAGGAAAGGGCAGAAGTCAAGGAACATTATTTTCTAAGTATTTTCATGTATTTTGCTGTCTTTTATTTTGTCTATAAGGTTCAGCAGGAGTTTAATTTCATAAATGTATTTGTAAGGACCACATAATGAATGCATTTGGTGTCAATAAGTGTCAAAAAGAAAAGTGTCATTAGCATGCTCCTCCATCTGCAAAGCCAATTTTCAAGGTAATATGTACTTCTTTTGTCCAGGCCATTGAAATAAAACAACAACATGGTCACAAGTCAGAGATGATTTTGTGTTGTTGGCCATGAAGAGCTATCTTTCTGTGTCTGCACTTTAGCTTTTAACTTAACTCAGCATACACTCCAATGGTAGAACTCCCCTAGCAGCAGTTGAGTGTGTTTGCTTAAGTCATATTTTCAATGAGAAGCTAAACCCTGAAGCGTTTGTAACCTGTTGTACTTTTAGTGTGGCGCAGCAGTAAGAATGGTGCGTACTGTGGGAGCAGTTAGTCGTTCAACATGAATGTTAAGTGAGTCTGAAGTTCCAAAGTTTAACTTTGGCATCCCAATGTCAAATGTAAAGGCTTTATAAGAAACTGTCTCTGTTTTTAAAGGTGCAGTCAAATTTGACAATATTGTTACTGTGAGTAAAGCAAAAGCTTTTTCAGGACATTAATATGATTTGCTATTTTTCATAGTAATCCTGTTTAGACAATTGATTAGTTTATAGGCCCATATTATCAAATTCCTTTTTACATTACGTTGTAATGTATTTGAGATCATTATTGCACATTTGTAGCAGTTTTTTGTTTCAATAAAAAGGAAAATCCTTGAAGTCTAATTTAATAGCAAAGTGAAGAGCAATATTGGTAATTAATGGCCTCAAGTTTGAGAAGAATTTGACAGCTTGGGTTGTCATCGTCCTCTCCCCTCCATTCGCCGTTTTAATGCACATGCTTAGAGGGGCTCAAGCCCAATGGCCACAAGGGAGTGCTCCTCGCATAAAGGCGGCAGAGGGGGTCTTATATATATTTGACTGAGATCTGTTTTTCTCACTGATTAATCTCTACAAACAGATTCTGCATTCATATACAACATGTCGGTATCGAACGCATTGTGTTTTCCGTTAGTAGTAGTTGTAGTATTGACTAATCACGTTTGAGCAGTATTTGGTTGAATGCAGGTAAACGGTTTGGGTCAAAAGTCAGAACGCTTTGGCCATAATGCAATTTCATGTAGTCTATCGATGAATTAGCTTTGCTTGTAAACTACTTGTGAAACAATCTGGTCGCACACGTCGTCTGTCAACTCCAACTCGAGTCTCGCATTTCAGGTTGCTAATGAGACTATAACCAGACTATGACCAGCGCATGGAAAAGGTAGTCTTGGCCCGAATATCCGCTGGCTTCACTGGATCCCCAGAGGCTTATCTGTTGTCAGACCAGTAGCCGATGGGTTCCGATATTGCGTACTGACTGACTGACTGACTGACTGACTGACTGACTGACTGACTGAGTAAAGGCTGAGAGGCGATTGAGGCGAGTTGTTAAAAAAATCTTCTCTCCCTTTTTCCTCTTTGTGTGTGATGGAGATTGATACAGTTGGCCTACAGTGAGCCGGCCTGTACCTTTTTGGTGACGCAATTTCTGTAACATATAGCAACTATTTGCTCTGTAAAGATTTGCCCATTGTCCTCCACCCTCTGGTTCCCCCCAGGTTAACACTGTGCGCTCAGTCAGCACTTTTGCTGTTGTTTGCACCGTTCAATCCCTCAATCATAGATATGCTCGGAATTTAGAATTTAGTGCAACCTCACAAAGCTGCTAGGCTGGCTGTAAACTCTTAGTTTTGCTCCTTAACTAACACCTCTCCTTGTCCTCTATCATCTGCACAAAACTCACGTCTTTGCGTCTTGCCTTTGCATAATGCGTGTTGCACTAAGCATGAAAAAGAGCATTTTAAGTACAGGCAAATACCAACATGTCATCACATTTCTCGAACTAGTCATTGCCACAAAAATAAAACCCAGTGGATTACATGTGGATGAAGTTATTGTGCCCATAAGAGCGATGCAGATGCTGAATTCACAGACATCATTTATTTGGTTACTTCTATCAAATTAACTTCCAAATGGTTTGAATTCTTAAATGGAGTTGTGTGCATGTTAATTAGATCATAGGAAACTGTTTACTTGCTCGCACATGATGATTCAGTGCATGACATTATTAGAGCTAACAGCTGATGGCAGTGATTAGCCTTTTCTGATTGAGGAGACCGGTTAAGAGTTCATTTAGGGCTCCACTCTGATTATTTAAGATGCTTATCGCTCACTGCTGATCAGCATCCAGTAAATCAAAGTATATCTGATAACCCCTCTCACTACAAGTGACGGAGTGGCAGGGGATTACACAAAGCTAGCAGTTGGTGCCCATGCTGTTACATCCTACATCCTATCCTTATCCGCCCCACCTCTTCCGAAATGCTATGATCCAACTGTGCCTTACCAGGGACACGTTAATCAGACACATCCTGTTAAGATGGCGCTCACCTGTGACTGAAAAGGCAGAGCCTGTCACTGGCTTTAATGTCATTAGTAGAATTAAAGCTCAATCCAAGAGGAAATAAAGCAGAGGCCACATGACCTATTATCGTTATACAGAGAGATTGACACGACTGCTTCATCTGATGTAACCTCCACAGGCTTTTTTTCATCCCTGCTTTTTATACTCTGAATATCCAGGTAGAAAGGAAGCGAAATGTATCACTGAGCGTTCAGACACCGTTGCTAAAGCAGAGAGGAATTGTAGCATATTCACATGTCTGGCTGTTCTTTCTCTTTTTTCCTGCATCTGATGCCTCTCCGCTGGCTGCTTTGGTGCTTCACTTGGTTGGCCTTGTTGTTTTTGCTGTGGTTTCTAGTCGCTAGCTAGCAGCTCCCTGTGGATATGTGATGCCGTGCCCCTGGCTGCAGTTCACACACTCAGCCTGCCTCTCTTTTTCAGGCAGCGAGGGGAGAAAGAAAGAGAGAGGGAGAGGGAGAGAGAGAGAGAGAGAGGATGTTTACCATGCTGTGGAGCTGCTTGCTCCCCAGCTTGTCTTCCTCAGCCACAGCATCAGACCAGAGAGAGAGAGAGAGAGAGAGAGATGAGGGGGAGAAGGAGAGGGAGAGGGAGAGGGGGGGGGAATAGGGGGAGCACTGCATCTTTCTTTCCTTCCCTCCCCTCCCACCCTCTATTTGCGCCAATTTTCCCCTCCTCCACTCTCACTTTTATATTTCTTGTCTTCGCCTGCCCTCTAAAGGCCAAAGGGCTTTGCGCTCCGTGTGTGTGTGTGTGTGTGTGTGTGTGTGTGTGTGTGTGTGTCTGTGTGTCTGTGTGTGTGTGGCAGTCAGACTGCATCTGGCTGGTGCATCAGGCAGTCGCTTATGCTCGGCATGTGAATTTCCTCCCTCTGCTGTAGCTTCAGAGCTGAGGTCTTAGCGGGGCATTTTCACGTCCATGTACACACACACACACACACACACACACACACACACACACACACACACACACACACACACACACACACACACACACACACACACACACACACACACACACATAAAGGATGGTGTAATTACCCTGTGCTCCCATGTAATCCCCCAGGTGCTGTATTTATCTCTACTGCAGCATATCTGACACCAAGCGCCAATACCTGGATTCACTTCAGTCGCTGTCCCTGCACCAAAACCGTTCCCCAGCCTCTAGTCTCATAACTCTGTGTGTGTGTGTGTGTGTGTGTGTGTGTGTGTGTGTGTGTGTGTGTGTGTGTGTGTGTGTGTGTGTGTGTGTGTGTGTGTGTGTGTGTGTGTGTGTGTGTGTGTGTGTGTGTGTGTATTATATTATAGACAGCACGCAATGCTATGTGTATGTCTTCTGTTCTGAAAATATGTAATTTAGCACTGGCTATGATCGTTGATGTCTGTATTAAGTGCAGTTGAGCTGTGTGGTGGAGCATTAGAGCGGGGTTTTTCTCCCAGGATTGATAACGAGTGATTCTCTTGTCCAGAGGCTGAACCGTACAAGCAGAAATCCTGGAAAAGCAAAAGCACACAAGCTGATACTTAATAGAAATAAAGGGAAAGTCAAGCAGGTAAATATGCAAATGTGACAAACACACCGACACGCACAGTTAGCTTTCAGGCAAACAGATCTACAATCAAACATGCAGCCGTACAGGCTTTCAGGCAAGCCGAGCCCAGGGCCGCGCTGCAGGGGCCCCCACACCAGTGTCATCCTTCTGGTTGGAGCCTGTCTGTCAGCCGGGTTTGACACTATGTCGTCGGGGAATGCTGGAAAACTGCACTTCGCGATCTTGCATTTCTTTCTCTTGTGCTGATGATGTGCATCTTGTGTGTGAGTGAGACGCAACAGACACAACAGTTGTGGCTGAGACACAACAGAGGGACAGTGGTATATGTAGGGTTGCACATTGCTGATGTTTTTATTTCTGGTGGAGTTTTTGTTGCGGATAGTTTTAAAGTCATTTCTAATATTCACAAGAGCAGAATTTGTGGCTCACCGTGCATTTAAAAAAGAAAAGAAAAAGAAAATACCTCAAAAGGATTTCTACTGTCTACTGACAGTACAGGTGTAATTGGGGATCTGACTTGTAGTGTTGCTTTGTCTGGAGCTTTATGTTAAATGTACCCTCTTTCTGTTAAACTTGCATATCTTTTCTGCTGCAACAAGATATTTTCTCATAAAAGAAGAACATATTGAGTTTCATCTTACTTAACAGATGAATGGAATTCATGCATTTCAAGAGAGACTGAGGGAAAAGTAATTTATAAATTTGGTTCACGCACATACACTCGATAAGTACAGTATGTATTCCTTGCACATATTGGGGTATTTTATTTGCCCAGTGTTCATTTTTGTCTTCTCTATATTATATATCAGTTTAAATGTTCCTGTATTGTGCCAGCTGAAGAAAACAACTGCTTCAACATTGGAGGAGGATAAATATTAAGCAGGAGTGGGAGAAGTAGACCATGTTTTCCCTTTTTCCCTTTTCTCCACATTTGGTGAAAGACTGCACAGGGTGCTTGGGTTCGCAGCCCAGGCTTAAAGGCCCCTTGCAGTGCTAAGTCCGAGGCCGGTCCTTTCAAAGGAAGGCACAGAACATGATAAATTGTAAGGAAAAACAGCCTCAGTCTTCAAAAGCCTATCCCATGTTTTTTTAGAGCTCATCCGGAAAGGGACAAAGATGGATCGATTTTCCAGCAGACATGATGTTATGTGTTCAAGTATGTCTACATGGGGTACTCTGGGAGTGTTTTTTAAAATCCACATTCTGGTGGACCTGAAGTTGGCTGCCATGTGTCACGCCATGGCTGTCTTCACATATTCCAGCCTTTCCTACTGCATGAGCGTAATAGCAAAGCCAGCTTGTTATAGACACCTGGTGATTATGACCTGCCGTGAACAACCTCACGCTCTCACACACCACGTCGCTCCGTCTCCCTCCCCTCTGCCTTTCTCTCGTGGCCACTTTGATCAAATCTGTGCTCTTACGTCCTTGACTGCTGCCCCCGATGCCTGACCCCTGCATTTGAAATTTCCCCGCTTATGTAAAAGTTTATGTAGATTAATGCCACAATTTATGCAGATTGAGTTTTTGCCACTCAGGCTTGAAGCACTAAAAGGTAGATGAGCGCTGACCTTCCTCGCTAACAGCTACGTGAGCTCTCGCCGATTATCTCATAACTGCTACACACAGTGTTAGCTCAGTGGCAGACAGAGAGATGGAGAGCAATATCAGAATTCATATTGTTCCATTTTTTACTTTTTGTTTTAACGGTGTCATTTAAAAGCAGGCTGTCTTTTTGTCAAAATGGCATTTGGGAGGTTAAGTTAGTGTGGTTTATGTCACAACAGATCATACACACACACACACACACACACACACACACACACACACACACACACACACACACACGATTGCCCCTTCTTTAAAGCGTAATGCTGCAGCCCCAAAATGTCTGTCAAACAGAAACAATTGGCAGCAGAGGTATCAAGCAGCCCTCTGCGTGACACGTCGGGCCTCCACAGAGCCGTAAAGTCGTATGTGGCAGCAGCACTGCCAGGGTTGAACAGTCAAGTGCCATCGAGAGCAGTTTGCCATAGAAATGGATCTATCTGAAAGCAAACAAAGGGCTCACACTTGACTCGACCCGCTCCATGTAGGCTAAGTGCGCAGGGGCCTGTCTGACACTGGAAAATGGCTTTGAGTCTAAACAGACAAAGCGGAAGAGTAGACGGTAAATGTCACTGTTATAACTTTCCTGGCTTTGTAAGGGGGGGAGGAGTAACAATTTACTGTAACTGTCATGTTCAGTTTGAATGTATTTCAGCGCTGAATGGGTAAAGTCAAGGTAATTGAAGGGGTTTTGAATGCATAGGTATTTGTATTGTATGACTTTTAACATTCATTTCCCTCAACTGCCTCTTTCATTAAATCAACATGAAAGAACTTCATTTAAAGTGAATATAGCATTCGTAGTTCTCAATAAAGAACTTTCAGACATTTTCTAACGTCACAGTTGAGGTCTGTTGCGAGTTTGTCTACCCCGCGTAGCTCTCTGCGTTCGTGTTGCTGATGATAGCCATGAGCATTACAGCATCACATAAAAAAGTCCAACAGGAAAGCGAAGCCATCATCAGGTCACCAACCTTCTGCGCAAAGTGTCATGTTATTTGATAAGGATGCTGCAGCCTACTGTAGCTTGGCTGCATGTCAGTGTGTCATGATGCAGTCACTGACGCCTCAACCGGCTGTACATTACACTCATTAACCTCAAAGTCTCAGGCCACTTTAAAATCAAATACTTCAAATCAAATCCTATTTCATCACATCTTCCCAAAACTACTGCTGGATTCCCATTCTTCGTCACATTTAAAGTCCATTAGCAGTACTTTATTTCCTAACAAGTACTTTCAGGTGATGCCACTCAAAACAAGAGCACATCCTTCTCTGCTTTCAATCCGGGAGGCAACTTAAAGATGAGGGGGAGGGGTCAAAGAGTATTTAGTAGCGTTTGCATTTAGATCTTTTTTGTTTTGTCATGGTGCGTGTGAAGGCTGTCACAGGCATGCCCTTCTACAACTGAATACAATATGCGCTCTTGTCCTTGCCCTCCCATGTGCAGAGTTGTCTTACTTGAATAGAGGCATTGACGGATCCTCTTAAAGGCACTCTGTCATTGTGCAAAGTTGATGAAGTATTCAGTGCTATGAGGACAAACTTTGAGTTCTGTTCTTGAGCACAGTTCTTAAGAAAAAAAACGTCCCCGTTAAAAGTATTGACAGGCAAATATTTGCAGGTTTGCTTGTCGCAGGTTGTTTGACCCATCTTTTCAAGAGCAATAAATGTCATTGTGGGAGTAACTTGTCTAGCCTTGAGTCGCGATAGCAATTACCGTAGTCATAGTCTGTACGGGTTGTGTGATCTGATCCTGTATACCTCTGCCCCCTCCAGGCTCCGTTATCCTGCAGCAGAATGATGGAGACGGGCGGACTGCACTGGATCTGGTCTCTGCAACAGGTCAGAGGGAGGAGCTCCTCCACAGCGCGCATGTGGGAGACACAGCCCTGAGAAACAACTTGACTGAGCCTCGATTGAACCTGCCCCTCATGGAGGCCGGATCCTCTCTGCTGGCCCACCTCATTTTCTCCTACCAGCAAGAGAGGGGCCTACCTGGCCGTGCGCAGCCCAGCGACAAGTCCCAGAGCTTGGGCCACACGCTGCTCAGGGCCCTGGAGACACACTCCCACCAAACAGTGACTCTGGGCTGGACAGACCAGCGGGCGGTGAAGCTGGTAGAGGATGCAGAGACACTGCTGGAGCTTGGCAGGGGGAGTTACCTGGGGCAGGTGTCTCTCGCAGTGAAAGAGTGCAAAGGAGAGAACACACTGTTTCTGATGGAGATACTGGAGGATCTTAAGTCTCGGGGGGGAGCACTAGTGGCTGATCTGTGACAACACACTGAAAATGAATTGAATGTGCAACCTTTGATTGAATGCGAACAAAAGGGCATCTGTGTCAGCTATATTCAATTGTTATTATATCGTCATACAATTCGCCACGGCATTAAAATGTCTTCACAGGCAACAAACATCTGTGAATGTAGGCATCCAAAATAATGTGGCCTTCGCCCATCATCTCATTTTTGTAAATGGGTAAGCATGTGTTTTTGAAGTTAGCTGTATGTTCATTTCTACAGAGAAACCTTTATAGCTACACCATAGTGTTGATATATTTAACTACCTTCTTTTTTATTTCACAAATGGAAAAAAATATTTATTTTGAAATGTCGGAGTTGCATGTTTTTATAGCAACACAATCATTTCTTATTAGACTGTTACTACCTCAAGTTATTGTTTTCTACAGCTACTTTTCTCAATGTTCAAAGATAATATTGTTTTTGTTTTTTACGTGAACTATTTATAATAAAATAAATAAAATTACTTCACTGGTACACTCCATGCCAAGTTGTTAATAGATTCTGATAGCAATAAATCTTATAAAGCATGGTCAAGAATGTTACACCAATAAATCAGGGGGGAAATGGCTACTGCAGTGTAAGGCTGAAAGGTTCTTTAACAAATGGAGTGGCTTCATGTGGGGGCCAGAGTGAAAGAGAGTAAAACCAGTTCTGGCAGAAGTCATCCTGGTCTGAGGTACTTGAGGCGCTGATGAGCACTCAGGGTCTTAGCCACACAGACAACAGTGAGGAATGAGCGGTTTAAGCTTCTTGGGGTGGGTCGAGTGCGATGGAGCAACAGAGGTGAGGAGAGAAGTGGGGGGAGGGGACCTGAAATGTGAAAGTAGTCAGTACTGAGATGAATGGCCATTTATTTCCTTTGCTACTACCAGTATTGGCTCAGGAACGAGATCGTTGGAGCTGAAAACAAATTTTGCAATAATACAGACACTCAAAAAGATGCTAAAAAATATTTAATCTCGTGTTTGTTTTCTCCTTTTTTCTTTCAAAATAAGCAACATACATCAGATGCATTTGATTTCTCAAACCGGAAATATACATCGGATTTTCTTTTACCCCCCTCCTGACCAATTTACGTCTCAGCTCCTTATTCCCGTCCTGAAATGTCATTGGCCAGAACTGGGCACATGAAGATGATGTCACACTGGCAGGCAACGTTGCAGGCAGAAAAAGACAGAGCTTAGAAAATGAGGCAGGCATACACCTACTTTACAACATTATCACCAGACCATCAACAGGCATACTGTATAAAATACAAACATAAATTAGGTAGTTAGCTATGTACAGTATTATTTAAAAAATAAATAGTCTCATTTCAACTTGGTGCAAATAAAAGTGCTTTTTTTTCCCTTTACAGCTGACAGTCTGATACATTCCTTTATATAATTTATTTTCTCTATATCATACAAAATAAAAACACTTTGGTTTGCTTGCAAACAAAGCCGAAATCCAATAATATATGACAAAAAAGAAAACGGTATTTGAATGCAATACCACACAATAGTCACCACAATTTACTGAAAAATAACTACATACAGTAGTAGACACATACAGTACATATCAGGTATTCAAACAGTCCCTTCAGGCATTATAAAAAGCCATCCTTCACGAACCACAGAGTGTGTTTGTTGAGGAGGCTATAATCAGTCTGCAACGCTGCTCTTAGGGGACAGTCTGTTATTGTCTTTCAAGTGGATTCCTCAAAACAACAAAACAAAATCAATGGCTCTCTGGAGTGACAGATCCAAGCCTGTTGATATTTAAGCATGGAGATGGATAGGTAAAGAGGTAAGGAGGGAGAGGGTACAGGCGACGGCAAGGAGACAGTCGGGGAGAGAGGATGACGAAATGGCAGAAGAGAGCTCTCGTTGTGGTGGGGAGGGGGTTAGAGCGATAAAGACAGAGAGACAGACGACCAGACAGACAAAGGGGGGAGAGGGAACAAAAAGATGCAGAAGGCGGGGGGAAAGATGGAGGCAGGGCTCAGTAGGATGAGAGGAGACCTCCTCAAATGTAGCCTGGGCTGTGATCTTTCAACAGATGCTCAGCAAGAAGCCCAGGAGACCGTCCCTTCAGACAGGGTCGCAACCCCGCTCACTGACGAATGAGGGAACCGCAGAGAGCGCAAACGGAGGGAAGCATGATGGGAAAGGAGATCTGAAATAGCATAAAACACACAAATCCCTGACATCTCAGGCCTAGGTCCCCTTGTCTTGAGCCTTGTCTTGTCACACAACGACTTGCTGCTCATCTAGCTGACGGCCGCCTACACCAGCAAACTCCACACCAAATACCAGCTGGCACTTCTGCTGCACCACACCACACACACGCCTTTACAGGCTGACACACACACACACGACTGAATCTACGCATCAGTCTACAGCTGGAGGGGAGATAGAATTGTAACACACACCGACGCTGAGAAAAGCAACGGGTCTTTGATTCCATAAACGTGTATACGCAAACACTCTTACATATACAGTTCACATACACAAGCCTCTGTCTCTGGAAAGACGGATCAAAGTTGTGCTGTGGGCACAGGAGGTGGGGCAGATGGAGAGGGCGGCCAGCCTGGGGCACAACAGCACAGAGAGCATGTTTGTGTTTGTGTGTGCGTGTTTGTGTGTGTGTGTGTGCCTGAGAGGGAGAGAATGTGCCTGCTCAAATGGGATGTTATGCTTTCATCTGCGAGCAAGTAGGTACAGTACGTGTACGCAAGATCTCTGAAAGAAGCAGCGTATTCACGTTAGAGGATTTTTTTGCTTTGTTGTGTTTGCATGCATGCATGCTTGTGTGCGTGCGCATGTGTGCGTGTGTGTGTGTGCGTGTGTGTGTGTGAATGCTTTCTTGTGTGGGCGCCGAGGCAAACACACAGGGAGATGAGAGGAAAGGAGACCAGCCTTTCAAACAAGATTAGGGTTGTGGCTGCCTAAAGGCCTGCATGCCTGGCGACACTCTGCATAAACTGGGTGACATCTATATTAACAGTGCGACAGCAGAAGGCCCAGTCTGCCGCGTCATCTGACAGACAGAAGCGGTGTCGCACTGATTGACTGACGGGGGGCTTTGACATGTTTTAAAGGGGTTAAACGAAGCTACCACTAAATTATCTGGACATTTAGTGGTGATTGATGTTTGGGGGCAAAATACCAACTGTCTTATACTCACAGTTTTTTTCCTCCTGGTATTATTTAATTATGATTATGTAATCACAATCTATTTAAGAAGAACAGACTCACTGTACTTTAAACTAATACCACTGTCTACTGTGGATTGATTCTTTTATTAAGGATTCATATCTTTTTTTGGCCATTGTAACAAAGCAGGGACAGATACGACCACAAGCCTTCCGCCTGTTGGTCCTGGTTTGTGTTTGTGTAGAAGGACATATCTGGGGGCTACGACCGTAATTGCTAATCAACTTGGCTGGCTGAGTTAAGTGGTAACAATACAAATTACTGCCAGCGAACATAACATCATTACCACATCCAAGAGAGGGATAACACAAAAGATACTTCAGTACAAAATGAATTAGAAAATATGAACATATTACCAAAACCATTTGATAACTACAATATGCTCTAAAAAAGACTTAAAAGTCTAATGCAGAGTGACAATGCAAAATGTTGGTATAAGGCTTGTAATTTTGATAAACATGGATTGCACTGAAAATGTATTTTTTGGGACGCTGAGTGTAAATGTTAAAACTCGTTTTACTCATTATGTGACACTTGTCACTTGTGGCAAGCAGATGGACAAAGTCCTCCAAACTGTCCGAGTGATGGAGAGAAGAAAGGTGAGTGGCGTACACGGCTGAGAAAAAGGTCATTCCATCCATCCTTCCCACTCGCCTTGAAAATCAATCAAAAGCTTAATGGTGATAAGAATATTTCTTGTACTCGTCTTTTTTTTAATACAAAAATTACACTTCAGGAAACTGCACTGTACGTCATGAGCAATTTAAGACTGAAAAAAAGCTTTAAGAAAAGAAAATTGGAAAGAAAAAAAGGAAGGATAGCTGAGCTGGTCTAGAGCCGTCTTCCTCTGCTCCTCCGAGTCCAGTAATAGACCACAAGAAGGAAAGTGAAGAAGAGAAGAGTTGGTGGGCGGACACAGTCATCTACCCGGGGTTGTTTTTCTTCCTTTTATTTGGACTGGGATTGGGATCCAGTTTCAGCTCTCGGTACTGCACCTGTTAAAACACACAGGCATGCATGCACGCGCGCACACACACACACACACACACACACACACACACACACACACACACACACACCACCCGGTCAGGTGGAAAGAGCAAAGGATGCTTGAATAGCACAGAAACCCTCCAGAGGCTCTCTGAGTCCAGCTGTGTGGAACAGTGGCCTCAGGGAAGGGATTACACACTGATTACAACACACACACACACACACACACACACACACACACACACACACACACACACACACACACACACACACACACACACACACATATACACATATAGATGCACACACTCAAACACAAACACAATCCATGTACACTGTTCAAAGCTCCAAATACATTCATGCTTGCACACGCACGCACACAAATATACACGTACACACATACTTCCACAGATGTGGGACAGTGGCCTAAGGGGAGGGATCACACAAACAAACAGAGAACAGGGAAAGGACTCATGGGAAAGCTTGGAGAGACAACAGAGTCATCACAGTATTGCAAGATGGTTAGGAGAGAAAGGGCAGAGCGATGGGAAGGAGACAGAAGTCAGAAGAGGCACATTGTAACCCTTACAAAACCAAAGCTTAGCTGGGAGTTTTAGTGACTACAGTACCAACGCATTGCTGATCACATGTAGCTTGATACACACTGCGCTATATCTCAGAAGCTTGATATGGCTAAACGTGTAATTAGGGACAAAAGTGTTAACTCTTAAGTTCGTGTGCTGTTGAAGAAAAAGCCTGTCTTTTCTGAGAAAAAAAAAACATTTAGAAAATGTAGACTATCTATTGGCAAGAGAGATAAACAAACAAGCATCATTCATGGTTCAAGTAGAATTAACACCTCGCCCCGCCAACCAGTCATGTTGCAGTTTACATCCATGTCTGTCCAAAATGTCATCACTTCATAATTTTCGCCTATTAGACATTTTTGTAACTTTGACCACCAAATCCTAAATCAGAGTAGACATTTGTGCCAAATTTGAAGACATTCTCAGATATCGCGTTCACAAACACGCACCAGACAGAAACGGAGGTATGCCTCGGTTGTTGTTGCCATTTCTAGTTTTTCTCAAAAACACTTTTTATTTCCCTAAGGACATGAGATGTGAACACCTCAACATTGACATGGTTTGATCTGAAGGTTTGATAGACACTTTAGTTCAAGGCATTATACAGCACTGTGTACATACATACGGGCCCAGACAAAGACCTTAATGCCATGCTGTACCTGTTCAGCTATACAGTTAAGCTTTTAAAAGCAGGATTTTACTCCCTTTAAAGCCTCATCTTATGTTTTTTGTTGTTCTCTTATTTATTTACCAGTTATGTAAGTATAAGACTAAAACTCATGTATTTGCTGCATGTCTACATCCAATGTGGCCCTACTTTAGCCTAAACTTAAATTAACTGTTTGACATTTTGGGAAATACACTTATTTGCTTTCTTGCAGAGAGTTGGGTGAAAAATGCGATACTTATGTGTCTGCTGAATATGAAATTAAAGCCAAAAGCTGGTTAGCTTAGCATAAAGACTGTCGCTCTGTTCAAAGGTAACAAAATCCACCTACTGTAGTGTAAAAACAACAAGCTGTGGTTCTTACGGGGATGTTGTTCTGGACTATTTCTTGACCAGGAGCATTGACGTCCTGGAGCAAAGACTCCAGGAAGTTACTGAGGCCAGCCAAAAAATAATGCAGCATATAGTTGGTCTTGTGTTACCCTTGTTTTTAATCTTTATGCTGGGATAAACTGTCACCTGGCTGTAACTTTTTGTCTTGCACTGCCTGTCAAGAAACTTAATTTAACAACCATGACATGGAAAAACTAATGCCTTCTTTTGTATCACTATTGTGTCACTAAAAATAAATTTAAGTGGCACATCACAATCACTTCAGAATAGGCTCTGCATTATCACTGAGGGAGTGTCACCTACGTCTCCCAAAGGGAAGGGACTCTCACTTCATGTGATGCTTTGCAAAGATGGTGAGCAGCGCTTAGAAAGAAGCTGCTCTTAAGTGATGGACACTCAGACGTAGCAGCATCACAGTGGCTGAGCCTCAGCAACCAGAGACTGTCACTCTGGCAGTCTCTCATTTTTCGATGTGTGTGCATGCACACACAAATACAGTCGCTAGCCTAGACAGATTCAAGACACTGACAAGCACTAGCCACTGAATCAGAATACTAATAGAGAAAAAAAAAACAAGACTTAACAGTCACAGCACCAAAGAGCCAGTATCATCTGTGGGATCCTTCCTTGGCTGATGTACTGTAGGCTACTCTGCCTGTCTGACTGACTGACACCCTCTCTGATTCTCCAGGCAGACAACAAACTGACGTCAATATGGTTTCTCTGTTCTGTCTCATGGTGGGTCTGTCTGCTGTGGACGAGAACAGCAGCGTCTCTCAGCACTGGCTGGGAACGAGCCTTTATCATCCATCTTCTACTGGTTCCCACTGTCGCTTCAATGACGCCTTCCAGTATCCTCTCCCTGCATTGTACAAATCTGAGATGCAAACAGGCGCGTGTGTGCTTACCAATGAAGACACATTCATACACATACGGATACCAGCAACGAGAATGTATACACAGACACACACCCGCGCCTCCCACATCTCACACACACACACACACACACACACACACACACCCTGCCAATGTATCATTAAAATCCCATCCACACACTGTACACACACATACGGTACAGTGGGGAATTTCATTTCCTCTGTATCACAGCGATGGTCACCAATGTCCAATGTTAAGGGGATTCCAGAGTGGTTAGGCCAGCATGTGTTGCTCTCTACGCCTCACTAGGCAGCCAGACTTCACTGATACAGATCTGGACACTCCTCACTGTCCAAGGCAAACTAACATCCTACAAAACAGCTGTACAAATAGAGCCGGTTAGTTAGATACAGTGAGAAAGAAGACAGACTGGGAGGTAAGTCTAGAAGACAACAAGGAAATAGGCCAGGTGGAGAAAACAAGAGACGAAACTAATGATGGGAAACGAGATAAAGACAAGTCTGAAATAGAAAGAAAGACAAGGGGGCAGAGAGCGGGACAAACCAACAAAGGAAATGGGAGAGAAAACAATGAAGAAGAAGAAGAAACTGGGTGAGACAGAGGGAGATCTTTGGACACTCGGGTGATGACAGATACTGTTCTCATGTGGGTGTGGATCCTTTTATAGCCCTGCCAACTAAAGCAGACAACGGAGAAAAATCCCAGGGGATAGAGAGGGTTTATATGGCCCCATCTCTTTGTGTGTGTGTGTGTGTGTGTGTGTGTGTGTGTGTGTGTGTGTGTGTGTGTGTGTGTGTGTGTGTGTGTGTGTGTGTGTGTGTGTGTGTAGGTGCGTGCAGTGGTAGTTCGGTTAGGGGACCATGACAGTCCTGGCACAGTGCCCACATTAACTGCGATCAATGACAGTGGGGACAATGGATGGAAAAGTGAGTGAATGGTTGAATGATTTAATTCACTCATGAGTGAAAGAGTAACAGCACATCCGCATGTAGCAAAGTTGCAAGGACATGTCTGTAAATATGAAATAATTGCAAGCAAATTCACAAAAAAAAAAAATTCTGTTCCTATATGCAACTCATTCTCACTCATCGTTGGCTGCAAGCGTTAAAGCATCTACCATGGATCCAAAAGTAGGACAGGTATTGTGCGGGATCACTGGCTGTTAGTGGTCCCATTACACGGCCAAACGCCTACAGCAGTGAGAAGGAACACAGCGATTTAATTCTGCGCGTTGACATTCCTGTCCAAACAAAACTATTTGTGAGCGCAGAAAAAACAAAGAAAAGTTTGCATGTCAGTAGAAAGTAGGGTTTTGTTTGTCATGAAGAGTAGCGAAGGGGATCGACAAAAACAAAGGGTGCAGGAAAAAACAATATCTCAATCAAACAAGAGTTTTCTCTGTGAAGAGCTGCCAGCCAAGAGAAATAGAGCTCATGCGTTCAATTGCACCTTACAGGTGACAGGCCTGCCTGATGCTATACCCTTGGCTCCCCCGCTCACCTCACCTAATAACACACGCACACAGAAGCACACAAACCCATGCAGACAACAAGAGCTAGTTAAAAAGAGTCAAAAAGAGAAGAAAAGGCAGAGTAGGCGAGGAGAAAGTGGGACGTTAGCAAAATAAAAGAAACCGGAATTGGGTGAAAGTAAAAAAGTGCGGTAATGCGGAGAGCACATAAGCAATTTGGTAGCGCGAGTGGGGAGCTTAAAGGGAACATCGACAGGAAAGGCAGTGGGTAAAGACCCAGCGCTGCTCAAAGGCTGCTCCACCCTCGCTCCTCTCCTCTCCTCTCCCAAATGTTGACAGTACAAGTGCAAAACAGGCTTTGAAGTGTGCTCTGCTGAAGGGGCGCCGTGTACCGTGCTTCGTTTAACGGTGTTACCCACAAAGCATCCCGGGACCTGCTCCTCTCTCTCTCTCTCACTGTCTCTCATTCTCTCTTTCCCTCTCACATTGAACCTTTGACTATGTTTTGATGATGCCAGTGTGGGCAGACAGACGAGGCAAAACCAAGGTGGGTGACAGTGAGCAAAAAGAAAAAAAGGCAAATAGGCGAGTAAATAACTCAAGTCAAGAAAGGCAAGGGAGCAACATTTTAATGATACTATGTTATTCTGTTTTCCAATCCTTTCCACAGAGCACAAAACTCAGCGGGTTTCATCTCATGTGACGCCTAATGGAGCATAAGGGTTATTAAATGTTTCCAGGGAAACACTATTGTGTATAGTTCACACATCTGCACATCGGAGGATTCAGCACTTGTGTCTACTGCTGGGAAAGAAAAGGCATGTCAAGGTGACATAAATCAGTGAGCAAAAAAAAGCAAAAAAAAGTAAAGAAAGTTTTGCCTATTAGCTGCTGTGGCACGACACATACTGAATAGTGACTAAGAGGCCACTTGCAGTGAAATGTTTAAATTTGTCACAAAAGTGGGAAAGGACAAAGCGGAGGGGAGAGAGACCTCTGGTAGATTTAAGTGATGGCATCTGGCAACGCTTCAACCTCTAACTATCCTGCCTTTGACCCTCATGTCCAATGAGGTTTCATCCCCAACATAAATGTTTTCTAAAAATATTAACCTGACTCCCCACTGCTCATTAGGCGCTAAATTGGAATTCATGCTTATTTTTGTACTGGGTGTTTGATCCAGCTCCTTTACACCATAAAGGGCCACTTGGCATGCTAATTGCCTTGGCCTTACTTACGCACTCCCTAGCTCATATGGCTAATGGTGTCGTAAAACATACTAGTGCACTGACACCTCCCAAACGCCAGGTAGGGAATACTCAGCACTATAAAGGTGCTCAGTTTTGCCTCGTTTAAGAGGACATGAAGGATTCCCTGATAATGACCATAACGATAGCTAACGCTGGTAAAAGAGCCAAACCAGCTACAAGAAACTGTTACCCAGGGAGGGACAGTGACTCTCTCACGCAGACATGCACTACATACCAGCCTTTAACATTGCTGCTCACAGGGACATAATGATTTAAGTAAACTGTTCAGGTGGTAAAAAGGTAACACTGCCTGTTGCAGCTCCCATGCACCACTGAGAGTTTAGTTTTTAAAGGGTGTTTGACAGTGCTGTTAGGGGCCCAGTGTCATTGATTTAAAGAGCTTGGTTTGCAAGAACCTTCCGTTAACTGTACAACCAATGAGAAGTTGGTATTGTTGCGGCTAAATGCAAAGTTTCTTTGATGTACACTACAACGAGAAATGAAAGATGAGAAAACTATGAGAGTCCTAAAGCTGTTCCACAGTTACTGTGCTGCTGTTCAGCGACATACGTTATGATGGACTGTGGCCCAGTGTGGATGCCCTTTATATATAAAGTCATTAGGACCTCATCAGTTCTGGCTGCACCGAAGCACCTCCAAATGATGCGGAACACTGCACTGAAACACCCCCTACCCGCCTCACATGCACTACAACTGGGAGAGCGTATGTGTGTGTGTGTGTGTGTGTGTGTGTGTGTGTGTGTGTGTGTGATTATGTATGTGCGTTAGGTCACACCGGGTCCCTGAAATAGCACTTCATTAGTCATCCAGAGTATCAGGCATAGTGGGCCCCAGCACCAATGCCAGTGGGTGCTATGGACACGTGCCCGTTAGGGGACGCTCCATTTGGACCCCAGCAACTCTCTGCATCATCCAAGAGCTGAAAGGGCTTGATCCCCACAGGCGGCTTTGACCCAGTAAGGCGGGGGCAGGCAATGAGGTGAACCCACCACCGCAGGCAGCTGCGGGACGCATCGCAGAGCAGAACGTTCTGGTCTGTTTTTAGCCAACGACTGCTGAGCGGGGTGTTGTCGCAGAAAATTAACCTTTGGATTCAGTGAGAAAGTGATCAGTGCAGGTCTCAGTTCTTCATCAGCTCACTGAGCAGTGAATCTAAATTTCATTGACCTTATGTTATTGACACAAACAACGCTACCCTGCTTTAAATAATCAAACTAGTCATCGCCAATATTCAATCAACTCTACTTGTACTTTCTGTCCTAATTCCTCCCCCCGTTTCTCCATTTCCATCCTCATCTTTTCTCCCTGAAATCTATTCTTACCCCGTTCCCTAGGTCTTCCACCCTCATTACTTGGTAAGCCTCCGAACTGTCAGTGAAACCTGGCAACAATTACCATTCCGACAGCTGCAGCAATAACTGTTACAGTAGCACTTACAGTATAACTTATACAGTAGGCACAACTCCAGCAGCACGGGCACCAGACCAGAGCAGCATGTCTGCCCCCACCTTCCCTCGCCAGCAGGCCCTCATTAGGGGCCTTGTAAAGACCTCATACCTGCCGGGCCTGGGCCCCTTCACTGCTCCGTTCCTCCTGTCTCCAGGTGTGTAAGGTGGCTGCACTTCACCAGAGGGGACAGCTTAGGCTCATTTAAGCCTGTGGCTACCTGCCTTGTGCCTACTGCTGCAGCAGGCCTCAGTAAACTATGAAACTGTAAAACTGCACGGGGGCCAAAAGGGGGAGAACCAGGGGGGGGTTAGCGGGGGTGTGTAGGGGAGCAAGGATTATGACCCTGTAAAGATGAAAGACGTTGCGGCAATAAGCGATCAAAGAGGAAGTGTGTCAGCGCTGATGTGGCAGGGGATTGGTCGTATCAGAGGCCCCGGGTCAGCTTGAGCCTGCATGTGCGTTTATGTGTGCGTTCATGTGCGTGTGTATTGAACTCAGCACAGCAGGGCTTAACAGCCACAGCGGACACCATCGGTGCTGGATAACACAACGACTTTCACAAGCTGCCGCTTAATTGCAGTTTAAACTGCACTTTGTCCTGAGCAGCACAGCACGTTACTGTTAACACACACACAAACTACACACACACCTACACACCTATATTTTCCCTAACGAAGCATCTGTAGTCTTCAGCCACAAAGTTAATCTGATCTCACGGTTAATGTAGAAGCAAAACCGCATGGGGCTGGTTAACTGTTGGTTTACACTCTGTTCCAATTACTAGCATAGCTGGGAAACAACAGCTAACTGTAATTGTGTGTGAGTGTATGTGTATGGAGTCAATCAACCTAGTTATATGCTGGGCACTAAACTCACTTAACCTCGTTATCTTATTACACAGCTCCAGCTATGTATGTGGAAATTGAATTAGACTAGGAAGCTATTAATAGGAAAACATAGGACCGACTTTGAAACAATTAGATTAGATGTCTGCATGGCTTAAACAATGGATAGTCAGTTCACCCTACATGAAAAGTACAACAGTGAGGCGCCAACGGCGGAGAGGAGGAAAAATAAAGAAAAGACACAGAGTTAGAGATAGAGGAGATAATTAAAGGAGCCCTAAACCCTGCCCATGTCTGGGACTGACAGATGTGTTGTCAAAAAGATATAAAAGATGAGACAGAGATGAAAATGGAAAGTTCACCCACCACTTGTACATCTGAGGGCACTCTGGACAGAAAGTCTAGCAGCTCGTTGTTATCAATGGTGTAAGGGTCTCGCAGCTTCTTGGTGAATTTATTAACCCCTGTAAAGAGAGAAAAATGGTGGGGGCACGTGGGGAAGAGATGGAAAAGAGAGGTGGACGTCAGCACATACTGCATGATGAACCAGTTAATAAAGTCTTTGTGGTTGTTGTACTCAACAAAGCAGCATGAAACATAGAAATTGCATTGCTCTGCCACACGTTTACTTAGCTACAGTATTTACGTTTAACTTTACCTTTACACTTCCAGTACATGAAAATAAATAATACACATTTTTTTTAAATTAGCTCACCCCAGGCTAGCACAATGTATCGTAGAGGGATGAAGTAGACGGTGATAGTGGCTGCTCCGAAAGCCACAATGGCCAACCAGCTTAAGAAAGGCACAGTCCAGTTAAATGTGCTGAAAAGAGAGGAAAAAAAGGGACTGTAAAAATTTGGAGCTATGGCAAAGCTCAGTCTACCCAAACACGACGAGAAAGAGTAGAGAGACGAGAGAGGGCATTTTATTTCTTTTCAACCCAAACAAGGTGATCTGGATTCCCCTCCACAACAAATTCATCACATTCACTGTAACTGTGCAGAGGGAAATAACTTCACCCCTAAGTCTTACAAGTCAGCATTGCAGGGTGAAAATGGGCTATAGCTCAATACAAGTCACACTATCTAATCAGTAAAAAGCTCTCAACTTTAAAAAAAAAACACAGGTCACAAAAGTGTCAGCTTGATTTGAAATGCTTTTATATATAACCAAAAAAGGAAACTGGAGCCTGACTCTTTTATTATTACGGATTTTAATCAAAACTAAAATCCCTTTGCTTTGTATGTATCTATTGAAAAATAAGAGTGCATGTGTATGTAGGAGTGTACAGTGAATGAATAGTTTTGTGTGTGTGTGTGTGTGTGTCTCGAGTGATATGTTTAATGTAGTATGTACATGATTCAGTTAAGAGGTCATGCAGGGTTAAGTGAGATGTGATAAACACAAAGATAGACAGCCTGTGTGTTTGTCTCTCGGGGCTGGGTGTCACGCTGGCAGTGTTTCCTGAGAGCAGAACTGAGTTATACTCGGTAAGGCTGGCAAGGGGAAGCGGGGCAACCTGGCATTGCAGAAAAAACACTGGGACATGCGGAGCTGAGCGGAGCGGGCCCGATGCCGAGGAGCGGGCTTACGACTCACTTCTTTATCCTCTCGCCATAGGAGGCCACTTCATCCAGTGCATTCTGCACACTGATGCACACGTCCTGAATGGCATAAAGCTTGTTCATGAAGCCCTTTCTCTCCGAGTCCTGTAAGAGGACAGATAGAGATGTAGGCGAGGGAGAAAGAAAGAATGGGTGAGGGAGGAAGAGATGGAGAGAAACAGTGAAGAGAGTGGAGTAGAGAGAAAGAGGAGAGAGACAACAGAGGCTGGGCACAAGCATCTTTGTGAAAACAATACATTTTAAATAGCGTCAAAGATTTGGGGTGGGGAGCCAAATCACCGGATATCCTGCACGAACTGACGGAGTGCTTTCATTCAAAGCAGTAATAGAGATATAAAGTCGGCAGAACAAATCAAAATGCTCACACAGGAAAATTTGAATATGTGAATAGAGAGGCAGAATTAAACTGAAAGCCAATCTTTGGGCGCGCTCTCTCTTTCTCTGCTGCTACTTCTGCCAAGACAGCCAGGAAGACCGGGCAGAGCCCTCTTTTGTTTTGCTGGCTGGCACACTGTGATGATGTCACCAGCCGTGGCATCATTAATATCCTTATTAAATGTTGTCACCTACCATGAAGAGCTCTTCCTTTTCAACTTTTGATGGTTGTGAACTTAAGAATACTCCGAGAAGTGGGGGGGAGAAACCACAAACTAGGCAGACAATCTAAAATCTACAATCCCACACCTCATACAGAAACAAAGTGAAGAATTGAAGAAGTCATGCAACAGTCAACGAGCTGCTGACTGAGTGACAGCAAAGGGACAGGATGGATCTGGACAGAATGAGGTGACAGAGAGTGTTTGAGAGCCGTTGGCTGAGTGAGGACATCAACACGCAGACTTGTTGGCTGGATGTGATTGGCGGGCATGCTTGGGAGACAAAAGGGGCACATAACAAGAAGAGGAGGACTATCTATTGTCAGAAGAGTTACAAGAGCCAGTGGTACTTGTACGAGTGGGCAGTTTATAATATGCCTATGGTAGATATTATTAGTTCATCCAGTTCCAGTATGTTACCACATCTGCAAGTGGACAACTCTAAAAACTCAAAAGAAAAATAATTTGCTGATATAGTGACAATAAGTTTGGTTTTATTAGGGGGAGGGTGGATGTTGCTTGTATTCTCTAAGTGGATGAAGAGATGTGCACTTTTCAACTATCGTTGCGAGTATTTGTTAAACAAATGAAGACTTGCAGATAAGATAAGAAATAATCTGGATTTCATAAAGCTGGGAAAATAAGGATATTACACAGCTGTTTGAAGTTAATTAATCAACAAAAAAAGAGACAGAAAAGTTATAGAGAAACCAAAAGATTATGGTGCAACTCTCCATGGCCACCAAATGTTTCTCTGTGTGAGAGAAACAGCAATAGCTGTGTAATGATGAAGATAGATGGACATTGTTAGACTAGAGAGATAAAACTCTAAGTAATCCTCATCATTATACCCAAAGAAGACAGTAAAGTAGTCAAAGACATGAAACCTCTAGGACCCCAGAGGCCTTTACCACATTTCGCTCCTTGAGGCCAAGCCCCCCCACCTCACCACAACCATCCCATTGAGACCGAAAACACCCTCCACTGCCCCGAAACCCACCCTCTTCTTTTTACTCTCCATCCAGGATCAGATAATGTGAAAAATGAACCATGGAGCAGTCAGGGAGACCACATGGCCTCCCCAGCAAAACCACACAAGACAAATAGATATAATTAGACAGCGTCCCTGGGTTATTTTTCTTCGCAAATATTTTACAAGACTCCCTTTCTTTCTTCCTCTCTCCTCCTCTTCTCAGTCCTTTCCTCAGAGTCCATCTGTTTTTCATTGCTCGCTCAAACAAATCTCAGAATGCAGGGTCTATTGTGCTGGGCTGGGTTAGGCCGAGCCGAGCCAGGCTGGGCCCGGTCAGGTCGTTTTATTTTCGGGAGTGTGTTTGAGGGCCAGGGGAGTGGTGTGAGAGAGCGGGCGGGGGTGGAGAGTATAGGTCAGAGGTCTTCGAAGTATAAACCATTGCCACATGCACCTCGGACTGCGGTCTGACTCGTATTTCCTGTCTTCAAACACGGCTCAGGGAGGCGGGAGGTAGCAATAACACAGAGGGCCACGGAGAACCTTGTTTTCCCAGCTTCCCTGCACACTGCGCACATATGGAGCCAGGCAACCTGTTCTTATAATGGAACCTAATATGCACACACACACACACACACACACACACACACACACACACACACACACACACACACACACACACACCCTACAGCTATTAGATAAGGTTGATCTGCACACCTGGTCTTGCTGTGTAACTCTACAAACGATATTATATCCTGACACAGATTATAGAATGAGGGCCCTTGACTTCTAAAAGCAGTTTCTTTCTCTACTGAGCAAGTTTGTTTTAGATTGCAATGTCATCACTGATAGAAAGGGAAGTGATACAGAAAGATGAGGAGAGAGACATTGCATTCAGTCAAGGTCAAAGAAGCTTTCTGTTGACTTAGATGTTTGACAAAAAACTGTGAATTATTTGAATCAGGGAGGTGAGCTCTCTAAGAGTCTTGTCATGCTTTCTGTGGTTTTGTGAGGAATATTTGCGCATGGGTGTCAACCACCAGCTCACATGGTTTTTCAGTTCTGACTAGTTTCTAGTCTCACTCAGGAGGATGAGCAGGGTCTGTGCAGGAGACTCAGAGCCTGTATTCCCATCTGTCTCTTCCTGTGTCTGTCAGGAAGACTAAGTGGGTTTGTTTGGAGACCTGAAGGCACGGCTAATAAAATTAAATCTGCAAGGCCTCTCACTTTGACTTGGCTACAGTTGCAAGTCATGTTAATGCTCAAAGTATGCTACAAATCCCAGCACCCCTGACAACAGTGTTCTGAAGGATGCTCCTGCATGGTTTGAATAATTCAGACAGATAGTGTAATAAGCTTGCCTAATGAGTTTATCATCATGTATTTTAATAGACTGCAACTTTAGGTTAATCTGTAATGTGTTATGCTGATATGTTAGAGTAACTGCCAGTTCTGTTTGTCTAATACAAACGGTCATTGCAGTCGGCTAACAGAACATTCATTCTTGACAAGTTCATCTCCTGTAAGACGGGTCTGAATTTATGTAGATATGTATAATTTTCTGTCAGGTGCACATATGTTTGTCTGTACATGAAGTATATTACAGTGAATTTACAATTAAGTGCAATGTGATTAACTGGACTTAGGACATAAAGCTTATCTGATTCTGAGAATAATCCTCAAGTTCTTTTTGCCAAAACTACATTGAACAAAAACCATATGCTTTATACAAATAATGCAAAATGATTGCATTCAAAATTGTAGAGATCCGTAAGAAAACAACACATATATGCAAGAATATCAAAACACTGAATATATTTTAGCATTTGACAAACTCAAATAAGAGAATATACATACTGCTTTAAATAATTTTCTGAATGTCCATGATCATTAAAAATAGAAGTAATTTGGTTTTCCAGAATGTATTCTCTAGAGTACTTTATTAAAAGAAAGGAATATTCAGGCCTTTACACACTTTAGTCATTCGTATTAATTATCTTTGTCTTTATCTGTGTGATGGTCTCTCTCTCTCCTTCTGAAAAGGATTTGTTTTATAATATATTGTATAGCAAAGGGTCAAGGCCACGCATATTTTAATGTGAGTTCAGGGTAAAGTCAGAACTCCATACTTGTGTGGAGTTAAATAAAAAACACCATTGAAACAATTTGTTTATTCCTTGAGTGAATTGTTTCTATGTGCAGAAAAAATTCTTGACATCAATTAACTCTCATCAGGCTGGTAGCAGAAATATTCATTGAGTCGGTCGTTGTCCTTTGTTGGCATATAAATTTATCTTTTGTGGTTATGTCCAAAGTTTGCATCATTGTTTGGATGTGTGGAGTGTGACATGGAATCTCAGCCAAGCACCCATCAGTTCAGCATCGAGCCACCCTGTGTACAAGTGTGTGGAGCAGGCTGCATCATGGGAGTGCTCCTATCAGCAAACACAGAGGCGGGAAGGCTCGTTAAAGTGATGCGAGCTGTTTGCATGAGTTAAGGAGAAACAACCCTCAGTGACACCAGAGAGAGCCCAGGACACACACACTCTCTCAAACACACATACATAGAAACAGCCCAGTCAGGCTAACCGCATTGCACTTGCTGGTAAATTGTGGTAAACAAATGTGGTAAACTCCTTGAAACACTTGATTAAATATTTAACAAAGGAAAGATGCTCCCTGCCTCTGTGTACTCGACTGCTCCATTTCTCTTTCAGGGAAAAAGCATCATGCCAAACTACATCTATATGCAAAAGTGCAAAGTGAGCGGTTGTAAACTTTTACAAAGACAGTTTGTTCTTCACTGACCCAAGGCCTAGAGCTAAACAAGAGAGAGGTCACTGAGGACTTAGCCTATTACGATGGACTCAAATATCTGTCCTATATCTTATTGGGTGGAAATAGAGAGAGCCATTTGAGACTGTTTTAACCTCCGATCACATTGTTCTCCCTGCTGGGTTACAACATAAAAATGATAAACCTAACCGTTATAATGCAGCACCATACATCCCATCACACCACGAAATGAGTCTGAACCACTAGTGGCTGCTGCTCATTGCCGCTGTGCTAAAATTGCACCTGTTTTTCTTTGTTTTTCTTTTTGCCTCTCTCACTCGGCAGCACAGTAAAAATTGAAATGTCATATAAAACGTGACAGGATGCTAATATGTGGCTCCCAGAGGGCATCTGAAAGCGTTCTTGTTGATTTTGTAACTGCAGAGGGAGGCGGCATCCCTCCCATTTCCACCCGAGGAAAAAAAAAAAAAACATTGAAAAGTTGAGCAAGTTGAGGAATGCTTTAGGGGCGACACAAATTCAATTTCCAAAGCCTGTGCAAGAATTAGGAATGACAGAATAATAAATAGCGCATACAATTAGCATCTACTGTGTACTTAAAACTTGATGTGTTGCAATCTCTCTGAAAAATCAAATATGGATACAAGAAAATCCTGATTCTATACCCATAAACAAGATATTTGGCTGCTCTTGTCGACTTGCAGCAAATAAATAAATTTAACAATAATTTAGTGATTGATGAAAGTGTAACACTGTTCTCTGGTAGGCGGCTTTCATTCGCTCATTAGCATTCACTGGTTGTATTCAGTTCAGTCTAGTAGTATTTTGTTTGGCTCTATACAGGAGTAAATATTTTTAGTCATAGTGAAATGGGCAGATGTCCTGTCTCTAAAATGAAGTTAGTACATTGCAAAAAGCTTCAGAAAGTATATTAGTGTATTCATGATCAAAGATAATCTGATTGTCAATCAGACCAATGAGACAAATTTGCTTTGCATATTTTCATGAAAATGTGAGCAACTGCTCTGTAAAGTTTCTGCCAACAAGTCAAATGCAGTCAAGGAGTACTTTCTGTCTCTCATGTTGACCACTTAAATTAAATAGTTCAGCTCCTAAACCAGTCACATTATGTAAGCCAAAAATTTAACTTAAAACTACTATGTTTCATCTGTGTCTATTCCAGTATTACCAGCTCCACTGGGGAGCGATGAGTCACAGATTTTACCCCCTGGGAGTTAAGAAAGTCCCTAAAGGGAAAAAAAAAATAAACTTGGCAACCCAGTGGCCTAGAAGAAAGATCCCCTCTGTCAGGAAATGACAACAAGACGAGACAAAAGGCCCTGCGACCGGCCTCAGATGCCACCATGCAACCTGGCACCTCGCCAGCGCCACATGAAAGAGGCAGATGTTCCCCCCCCCCTTTTTTTAAGCAGCGGCTTTAATAAATAATTTATCTCATACAACAACTAATCCATGGGCGAATGTGGGGAATACATCTCTATTTCCCTCCCTCTCTTTTTATCATAAACACATAAATATCTGTTTAACTAGGGTGTTGAGATGTGCTGCACGTCCTCCTGGCCCTCATCAGGCGGCTCGCACACACAAAGGCCACGTTAAGATCTGAAGGGGCATCACACTTCCATAGGCCCAATGTAAATTTGAGGAGAGTGTGTATGTCTGTATAGGATGAACACAGAGTTTTCTTTGAGAATATCTGTATGTGCGGAGGGTTGCTCCCACAAAGCCAAAGTCAAACTCCAGTTTAGACTGTCAGCTGAAGGTGCACCAGGCAGACACAATGCTCTCTAGTACTAATTAGTCTCTTCACCCAGCCTAGTCCCATAGCGAGGATAAATATACGCATATGTAAAAGAGGGGGATGGAGGGAAAGAAGGAATAAAAGAAAGGTAATGGTGACTTATTTTCAGTTTGACCTCTCCTTTCTATCCAACACCAGAAAGGTTTCTGGTGTTACGTGTGTTTGTGACTCTGATGCGTCGGGTGGCAGGAGGTTGTTTGCCACTGATCATCTTTACCCATCTCCCCCAGGAGCCTCTCATCACCTCCACCACACCAGCCACTCCATCAGACTCAAGGTCAGGCGCGCACACACACACACACACACACACATAAATGACTACCACCCCAGAACTTTTGCGCTTCCCCTCCTCGCCTCCTGCTGAACGTCACCGGACCCCCGTCCAACCTGCACCCCAAGCCTGCCCAATTCTCCCCCACTTTGCCTCACCTCTGCTCCCCTGCTCCGGCACTCTCCTTCCCCTGTCCTTCCCAGGATCCAGCTTGGCAGTGTGTGATGAATGGGACAACATTACTCTTGTCCTCTGTTGGCCTGGTTTAACTGCTCCAGCCCATCTCCCCCATCTGTCTGTCTGTCAGTCTGTCTATCGGTTTGTCTGTCTCAGTCTCTCTGTCTGTGATGGCTTAAAACATATGCTACAGCGTAATCTAAACTCTAGATTATTTATGTTTTACCATACACTAAGATGAAGGTACAAATAGGATTTTACATATTAATATAAGGTACAGAAATTTGGTAATTAGGTTAGCAATTACATTTATCGTTAAGACACATTTAGGCTTTTTTGATTCTGTAAGGTGGACGTCTATTCTATATTTAACTAATTAAGATTTTAAGCAACATTATTTCACATTTTCTTATGTTTTACTCCTGTTCTGGTAAAATCCAATCTGATTCATCACCTAGGTATGTAAATTTCTTGCTAACTTTTGTGTACCTTTAATTATATATTCATGTTCAGAGACACATGCAAAAGAAACAGCTGTAACATCCACTGTTTTAAACTTTGTTATGGAAGGAGAAAAAAACGACAGAGCGAGAGTGCATCGCTATGAAGTGTAGAGATCACGTCTTCAAAAAGTAAATAAAATATGCATCCTCTCTGTGCTCATTACAGATTTATGACTCTTGTTAAAAGAAAAGGTGGCGGCTGCCTTCTTACATGTCTGACTTTCAAATTCAAACGACAATGCTGTCAAGTGTTGTGCTCCACATTCTGTCCAATGAGAGACTGGGAGGGCTGAGTATGTGCCATCTTCAACATCCTATTTGGTGAGAGTCGCAAAGAGACTAACTTTGAGTGGATGAGAGCACACAAGAGCTCCTCACCTACAGTGCAACGAGTGCTCGCCATAATCCTTTGATGCATAGTTCATCAGTCAAAAAGTTCAGTTGGTTCAGCCGTTTGTGTGTATGTGATTCAGAACAATAACAGTTGGGGGAGTAGACATTGCTGCATTAGGCATAATGAGCATTGGGATTTGCTCTAGCAATATGAAATAGTTGTGCTGTTTCTGTAGCAACTTATAAGAAAAAGAGCTTACAAGCACATTCAAATCACCCCACAACCGCACGCACATGCACACACGTATAAAAACCAGGCTTCTGAAAATCATTAGAAATTGTTCTATGCTTATTATCAGTGACTTGGGGGTAATAAGGTGTGCAAACAATCTTTATATGTGAGATGAAAAAAGAATCCAAACGTTTTTTTGTAAAAAAGTAAAAAAGTAAAAAAAAAAAGAAAATCACACTATGAGGGTAATTGTATTCCCTTATGGCCCCTCTCGCTGCACAGAATATACCCCAAAGAGGTACAAATTCACTAGAGTCCCAATATCACCCTTTAGTACCCCAGAGCAAAACACCCTTGCACGTCAATACCTTGCAGGGTAGCAGGTCTACAGTGCTACAGAGAAGTCACACACAAAGACGATAGCAGCCTTCCATGCTGGAGCCCCATTAGTTCCCCCATCACCTAAGAGAGCAGGCAGAGGTCTTGAGGTTGCGGGCCAAACGTGCAGTGTGTGGGTGTTGATTGAGACGTGGACAGGGGACAAGTACTGGACATAAACCCTGACAGGACGGCAGACAGAGGCCGTCGGACAGACGATGAGCTCAATAGGAAACCGGAAGACAGCGACACACACCATCGGGAGTCAGTGCCAGAGCCACACACATGCCCACTTACCACCATTGCTCGTATCCACTCAAAGTGCCAGGAAGCCAACATATCCTCGAGGATATGGTTTTTATCACGGCTGTCCTCCCAGGGGCCTGGTTTAGGGTCCTTGTGGATAGATTACAATGACATTTTCTCTTTACAACCCAGAGAAATGAGGGTGAAAGGGTTAAAGAAAAAAATGTGGATGTTTTACAACTGGGTCTTAAAGTTGATGTTTTGGCCAATATAACAAGGCTGTAGCCTGAAGTCAAGAATAACATTGTTTTCACCAAATGAGTCACGATATATAGATTTTTTTCTAGTACTCACCTTTGTACAGACCTAAAAAAAACAACTGTATTTGATATTTCGGTTAAATAAAATGAGGCTTATAATGCCGTGGGTCCATTGGAGCAAAGCTCTAAGTAAAGGAACACCCATGTCTATAATCTCTACAATGACAGTGGTGAGTATACTGTAAACTAACCTATAGGTATACTGTCCATAAGTACAGAAAAAGACCCACAGTGCAAAAACAACACCATTTAATTTAAATAACAAAGGCTAGAGTTAAAGTAAAAGTGTTAAGAGGATAGCAGAGTCAGAGATTGAAGGAGAAACTAGACAAAGCATAAGATATGTATCTGGGGGGGAATAGAGATAGAGAGAGATGATCCACCTGATGTTTGTGTGTGACAAAGAGGAAAAACAAACAATGCAGCGCATTTTCCAAAGAGAGACAATACCCTCCATGCCTCTTTCACCCTCCTTTTTGTTTTCATTCCTCCCTCTATTAGCAAAACATGATTAAAATGCAATTCCTACCAGCGTCTCTGCTGAACAACGAGAAAAGAAAAAAAAACTGAGATGGGAAGAAAAATGAAGCGGAAAAGTCAAAAGCATCTTTTATGGCGTGACGCTTTTCATCCTTCACAGGCGGCGAGAAGAAAAGAACACAGACATTCAAACTTTTTTCTCTTCCTCTCTTTCCCATTCTCCTCAGCAGTTGAAACCCCCATGATACCTGAGGACAACCCACTGCATTACAAGCTCAATAGCCTCCCCAGAACAACATTTCAGTCACACTTTTTTTTTTTTGTCAAAGAATTGATATAATTCCCTGTGCTCTCTTTAGTCCAATTACATTATGTCATGTCGCTATCTGAGCGATCTGCAAAGTGCCGTGACTGGGACTGAGAGAGGAGTGCTGGGGCCTTGGAAGGTGCCTCAGAGCTCCTTATGGTATCTGGAGATAAGTCAAAAAACTTGCACTGTTTTTAACTATATTCACATTGGGACAAAGTGTGTGCCTTATTTAACATTATATTGGAGCAGAGAGGGACTTGCTTAATGATACACAGAAGAAGAGACACTATCTGAGACAGAGATGGGGAGAGAAAGAGACAGATAAATACAAACAGAGGAGTTGAGAGATATTGAATGAAATGGATGTGAGGCATGCAGAATGAGAGCTGGATATGTGTGCTGATACAAGCCGTTCGTCAGGAGTTACATACTACCATACAACCAAGAATAAAGAGATAGTGCGGTGTAGGAAGATGGCTGTTTGTCAAGAGAGATGAAGAAACAGAGGATCATGTATGCTCAACATTAAATACAAAGTGGACTCATCCAGAACTCCAAAAGCAAATAAGCTAAATAGCACTCATAAAGCTGATGACAACAGACATGCATTCCAACTTGCTTTAACCTTTTTGGACCACTGGTTGTGTGGGAAATACCATATCAAGTCTATTAATTGTGTGTTATGCAAGTTGTGCATTGAGTCAAATAGTCCTATTTAATTCAAAACTGTATTTGCATCCATTAAAGCATAACTATAATCAGCTGGTGCCTTTTATAGCTCAACAATGAAAAAACGAAAAAAAAGAAAGAAATGAAAACCAATTATATTGCTGCTTATAAGTATGGTATAGAATGCCTTTGGGAATTGGTCCATAAGTTTTACTCAATAAATTACTTATTTTTATTTCAGTATATTTCAGATTTTACAGTTCAAGGTGCTGAAGCTAATGAATGGTCAACTCTATATTTACCATCAACTTTGCACAAGGGCAGAGGAAAAGAGAATATGAGCAGGAAACGGGGGGGATTTTGAAAGTGCATGTGGTATATATGTGTGTGTGTGCGTGTGCATGTGTGTGTGTGTGCGTGTGCGTGTGCGTGTGCATGTGCGTGTGCGTGTGTGTGCATGTGTGCGTGTACGAGCTATAGATAGACATGGAGAGAGAAAGAGAGAAGGAGTGCACAGAGCAGTAAGCCCGTGAGCAGGACATGATTGCAGCGTGTATCTTATCTGTGTCAGGTCCTCCTGAGGCTAGTGGAGCCTAGCTGAGCGGAGCACGAGCGCTTCAGTGACCAGTCAACCGTGTGAAGGTAATCTCCTCACTCCTTCAGTCTGTCTCTGTCTCTCCCTCTCTCAAACTCTCTCTCTTTCTACCTTTTTCCAGTAAGCCAGCCGCCCCACCCCCCAGCTGAACCACTGCACACACACACACACACACACACACACACACACACACACGCACACACACACTAAGTGAGATGCTCACAACAGAAACCAACCCATTTATGCACACAAACACTCACACCCATGCAAAGCCTTAAGGTGATTGCCTCATGACAGCTCTGGACAGTGAGCCCACAGGTGAGAGGAGACATCACAGGCTACATTGCGCACTGAAGCCCCTTCAGCCAGTAGCTTGTAAATATAAGGATTCTATCTCACATTGTTTAAATCTCGCAATGTAACTTCAAGCTGTATTGGGAGATACTGAAAAGGTCCATAAAAGGTACTAGGGGTTGCATTTTTTTAAGTAAGTAAGATAGAAATAAAAGGAAAAACAACATGCATTTGCTTTGTCTTTGGGGGAGTAGAGATGGTTGAGGTGACAATAAGTCATAGATACTTAGATGTGAATATGTGTCTATGCCATTTAAAAGATGGCAGATATTTTGACATCAAAACTGAAAATCATAGGTGTATCTAATAACATTGATAATTACTGCTCCAGGGTCCTGGTATTGTGCATTCTGCTCCGTCGCATTGGCTTACTTCTGAACTTTGAATGGAGCCATTGTTAATCTTCCAGTTAAATGAAAGTGCTACTAGGAAGGTGACAAGAGCCTAATGGGTGGCTAAGTAGCTTATGTGTCAACAAATATGATCCTTTCAGGCAGAATATATATAATACAGGTTATGTTTAAGTATACAATTTCTATAGCTTTGTGTCTTACATCCATGTATTGGATCACTAATGTACTTTGAAGGAGAAAAATACATTTGCAAGTTGACACTATGTTTAAAATTAGTTTAGTTGAAAATAGAGGTTAAAAACTGGGGCAGTATACTTTATGTGTGTGTGCAGGCAATAAGAATCAAGCAACATTCCATGTTGAAGGTCAGCGCTCACACACACACAAACACAAAGTGAAGAAGAGGAGGAGGAAGAGGGGAGAGCAAAAAAAAAAAAAGAGTTTGTGTCTAACATTCTTTCACCCTTCATGTGCTTTCCTGCTTGGCTTTAACAACCGAGCCGTCCCCATCAATTAATCTAGATGCTGGACTTTCATTGAGATTAAGTGACTAATATCAGTGCTTGCTCACAAGAAAGACACTTTTCACGTCTGCCCAACAATCTGTTAAGTCAAAACACATGCGGTGATCCAAGACAAAAAGCCTGCAAGGGGTCCTCCATGCAATGAAAAACAGGTGCTCTACTTTTTGGCCATGTAATACCCCATTTAGCCTCTGGAGCAAAGGTTATCCAGCTAATAGCTGCCTTGTGGTGCACTGGGAAGAGCCGTGCACATGGCCGGAGTAAACATCTGGGACGGATTGTGCATACTTGCAACATATGCTTCAAGTTCAATTAAAATGAGGCCTTGGCATATTTATTAATCTTTTTTTCCCTCTCTCTCTCTTTCTCTCTCTCTCTCTCTCTGTTCTTCCCTCTCTCCCTTATAGGTCTGTGCCATAAAAGAGGCCTCCTTCGACCCGTCCTTCATACTTACTCACACAATCTGAAACTGTACCTCATATCCAATGTAAAAGAACTCATATCCAATGTAAAAAACGAATTTGTTAAGCCTTGAAAGTGCATTTGTTCTGCACTTAAACAGGTTGGCCAGAGAGAGAGAGAGAGAGAGAGAGAGAGAGAGAGAGAGAGAGAGAGAGAGAGAGAGAATTAAATAAAAAAGGCTGGGAAGAGGACGATTAAGGGATGGGTAGAAGGAGAGTGGGAGGGCAAAGACATGTAGGCGAAGAAAAAAGAAAAATGCCCCCCTTTCAACTTCCCTACAGCTCAAATGAAATGCTAACAGTTGAGGGGAGCAATAGATCAAAATGTATGAAGCCAGAGTTGGTAAATTGTAGCCTTTGTGGTGGCTGTGCTATCCAGCATCCCAGCCCTGTGTGAGCACAGAGAGCAAGGCCCTCTTATGTGGAATAATCAGTTTGGCACCAAATCTGACGGAGGCCGCAAAAGCTGCTGCTGCACCTCATTTCAATATGAAAGTCCAAAAATGTATTTCATATAATCTGCCGCTTTTCAAATGCCTGTATTTTTTTCCCTGAGAGGAGGTGGGAAATGCAATGATGGAGGACAGACGTAAAGAAGGGGTAAAAAAAGAAAGGTTCAAGGTTGCTTGGTACATATCTTCAGTCAGTGCCCCCTGTACATTTCAGCCTTGGAACTTCACAGCCATGAAACTTTGGTTCTGCATCACTGTGGGAGAGGATGTAATGCTCACGTATCTTTGTGTGCTCATCGCCCAACTGGCTGCCTGGCTGACTGATTGCCTGACTCACTAGTGGGATGACTATTTGACCATCTGCACTATAAATGTGTTTTTCTAACCCTTTTGTTGCAGGCTTGCACTTACGACCCTTCAAAGCAGGAGAAATCGTAGCAAGGTTGCAATTGCATAAGTAAATTCTGCATACAGAGTGTCCTCAGGCAAAAATAATTTTCACATATCAAATTGCCTGGTCAAAGGCCTTTACAATTACCATTGCAAACAGCCAGAGTTTTCCTCCACAAAGATCACCAAACCAGACCATGCAATTTACCACATCTTAGCCTACTAAGCTTTATATTGCATCAATGTGGCTGTAAGGCATCGAGTATCAGCTCAAGTAATTTCAGATTCCAGACTGTTCAGTAAAGCTATTTCACTCTTTTCACAGTAAAAGATTTGTAATTTCCTTAAAAGTTTGAGTTATAATTTTGTCCTTGTCCTTAGACTGGAGTATCAAACAGCACATTGTTCTGTGTGCCACACCAAACCAGACAACACACTGGTTGGATAAAGAGCTGTACCATTTCAATTACCATTCCCAAGTGGAACATTGACAAGGGACCTTATCCTATCCAGTGGCATTTGTTTCAGTAGCTGTTCCTACAGTGTAAACGAGCGGAGGCAGTAAAGCAGCCACCTGTTGTTACCTGATAGTGTCTGGACAAGCCCAGATGCTGTTTTACAGGGACATAAAGGAGCAGTGAGTGGACCTAAATAGCTAACTAAGCACTTTATGTGGGTGCATGTTCCCAGGAAGCAGGGCTGAAGCACAAGCGTAACTTAAATTCAACAGTGTTACATGAAGCAAAAGATAAGGATAGTGTGCCAAACTGCAGTAACAGACCAATGCAAACCACAAAGAGGAAAGGTGAGAAATGTGTTGTGTATATATCTACAGAGAAAACTTTTCAAAAGGTTAAAAGGTTGTACAATCTTTGTACATGTGTTTGTGCCTTGGGCAGTGAGAATACCTGAACAGGGAAGGAAATGGAGGGAAAGATGGAGTCATTTCTTTCTTCTGTTTGTGTTTCCGGTGTATAGAGCAGTGTCAACCTCTCCTGAGGCAGTGTGAGTATACGTGTGTGTGTGTGTGTGTGTGTGTGTGTGTGTGTGTGTGTGTGTGTGTGTGTGTGTGTGTGTGTGTGTGTGTGTGCGTGCATCTCAGACACAAGACATAATTACCTTGTCATCTTTGTCAAAATCCTCATCCTCATCCTCCAGCAGGTCCTCCACTGCTTGCTGACAGTTGTAACAGAGGAAAGAGAAAAAGAAGAAAGAGAAATAGGAACGTTTATGCAACATCTATAGAACAAATAAACATCAGATAGCACAGGGTTAACATCATTAGAACATCCGAAGAGGCATACTAAAGCTGATTGGTTATGCTTATGTCTGGCAGGAGGTTGTTAATGAGTATGGAAAGCATGCAGACAGCACAACTACTGGATTGGTGTGTGCTATTATGTCACGAGCTTCAGAAATGTTTAGAATTTAATTTTTAGAAAGATTCTGTTGTTCAAATGTGTTGACACTTCTGTAAATGTAAGCAAATGCTCTGGCTTTGAATTTTAACAGGCTGAGGATTAAAGTCTATTCATCCACTCAAATTGCATTGCACAAAAGCATTCAGATATCATTCCATTCAGTGGGACGAGACCAAGAACTCTTCTTCTGTTTCTGCTTCTGCTTGGTCTCATCCGACCTCTTTAACCTTTGCACTCGTCTCTCCCCTCTACCGCCAGCCTTCCTAGCACTATACATTCATCTATCTATCGTTTCACATCCTCTCACCGAATGATGCTCCATGAGAGAAGAAAGAAGAAAGCCTGCAGCACACAGAGCAAGTCACAAAGAACAGCAACTACGTGCTTCAGTGGTCCACAACCGATGGAACTGGAGCTGGTGTTGCTCTGAAGCCCCCAAATACCATGATACACACTGTGCAACACAGCACATATAGATACATTGACTATTCGATATGACAATGGTACATGCAAGTTGTACCTTTTCCTATTCAATAATGACATTTTCCCATAAACATTAAGAGACATTGAAATGTAGTAGGAAATTGGCTTTACTGAAAATACAGCCCTTTGCATAGAGCTAAGGCCTCTGTCTGTATGTGAAAAGCAAGCCAGTAAACACATGTCTTGGCATATATGGAAAGCCCTAAATCAACAAGAGCAGCTTGGGCCACTGTGTTTATTGATACTATGACTGATTATTGTTTAATGTTACAGTAGTTGAATTGTTTGGGTGTCTTTGTGATCATACACAAGTTCACGTGTCTAGACTGATGCCACCGAGGCAAAAAAACACAGATCACTGCTGAATCTCTTATCCACCCTCTTTCTGTCAATCACATATCAAAGCTACAAGGTCATATTGTTGCTCCAAATTTGAATAAACAAACACCCATATCATAAGCCGTACAGCTGTCAACCTCAGTATTCATCCCTTCTCATTGTTGTGCTGCGTTACCGACCCCAACCCCCCCAAAAGAACGTTGCCCAGCCTCGACATCACCACAACCCCCTAACCACCTCCAGAACAGCACAAACTGGTTTGGAGAAATCCAAAAATCATTACTTAACAAGACAATAGCTTTTGTCCTTTTTGTTTTTCATCGAAATAAGGGGGGAAACTATGTGGTGGCTGACATAAGCCTCTTATGTAAATGCAGCTTCCCACACAAACAAAGAGGAGTTCAGAACAGCAGAGTTGAGAGGGTAGAGTCAATAGTGAGTGTGTGCGTTTGTGTGTGTGTTCTATCAATAGCTCAGAGTCTCTAGTGCAAAGCGTTGTGCATCAATGTATGCAGGACACCCCAAATTTTAACTAACTGTCTAACTGTACAGCAACTGGTCATTCACGGTTCACTGAGACTCCATTAGTGTCTAAACAAATAAGCTTGACTTTTGATAGGTCCCAATCTCTGTATTGATACAGAGTAGGTTCAAGGCTACAGTATACAAAAACCAGAGAGGGGATTCTTTCACTTATCCGAGGCAAAAGATATAGACGCGATGCTGTAAAATGAAAGCCTTCTGGCGACTCTGAACAAATGAGCTATAACTGTTTATAAAGTCATCATGGTTCATCCCAAATCCTTTCACCCGTGCCAAAATACAAACATAATGGATTCCACCACACAGAGGCTTTACCAGGGCACGCCTGGCACACGCTCTAAACTTTAAACAAAGGGAATGAGCATGAGCTAGCTGGAGAAGCATGACCTAGAGAGACAGAGAGAATGATAGAGTCGTTTGTCTCCCTCCGCTCTCCGCTCTCTCTCTCTCCTCTATCGCCTCTGGTTACAGAGAGAAGTCATGTTTCCTGCAATGAGACACAGTGTAAAATTAATAAATAAAACGACATGGAACATGTCATCTGCCCTGAAGATTGCCACGGCTAAATGTGTGCACTGAAGCTACTGTCTCAGTAAGGGAGGATATAAATTACCTCAGTGCAGCCGATGAATTCCAAACATCTTTCTTTCTCTCCCTCTACCTCTCCCTCTATTTGTCTCATTCTTTCGCTCTTTCTAAGACCTGTTTGGTGTGTGATATCATTTGTCTGCTTATCCCCCCATTATCATGTTGTTTGAATTACTATCATTACAGCACGGCAGCATCAAAGCCTTGCTGTCGACAGGATCGCGTAGAGCTCACGTTGCCTGCAGAGCTGCTCCAGTCAATTCAATATCTACTGAGGTGGGGATTAACATATTCAGACCTATTCAAATGATACAGGGATGATGCAGGCTACTCTTACAGATTACACTGTGCCCCATAAATACATACAAAGATGGTGATAATATAAAATACACACAAAGAATATAACTGAGTACAATGACATTGAGAGTTCAAATGGCTGTGAAAGTATGAATACATCGGTTTGGCCTTAGTGGCTTATACCTAAAAAGCTGATTTGCAAAAATTAAGTATAAATTGCTTTGGTTCGGATGCCAGCATAAGCTCTGCTACATCACTCCGATTTTCCTCTCTAACTATACTTCCAATCACCGCAAACATACTGACTGTGAAGAATGAACTGCTGTCCATTCAAATTAACTGTAAAAAGAATTGTGCATTAAATGTTTTTACTCTGAAAAGAATGCCATTTACTCTGAATGTAGAGGTTTTGATTGTCAGTGACTTCATTTTGAGACATATCAGTCCAAACAACCAAACCACATAAGAGGTGGTGTAGTATCCTCTTGTTTTGATGTATTCTTCAGAGTATCCTTGTATGACTACTACTACTACTACTACTACTACTACCACTAATACTATCTTGCTTTACTCTATTTGGCAATTTGACAGCTACAAAGCTGGAACTGTGACTCTTTTATGTTTTGCATTGTCCTTCCTGTTAGCACTAATTTGCATGCAGCCTTGCTGTTGCTCTGTTCCAGATGAAGTGCGTGATGCCAGTTAAATCTTTCTGGACTGAATTTGAATAATGTCTGGTAAAAAAAGAGAGATCTAAGGTAGACGAAAAAGCCCAGCGTGTGTTTGAATCAGATGTTTTGCTACACAGCCTTCTGTTTACAGGACAGTCCCATGGTTCTGTATTATTATGTGAATGTAATAGTAAAGGTGATTCTAAGCCCCTTAACTCAAATAAGGGCAGCATTTGTAGCTGTGCATTATCTGGACGGCAGTGTTTTCAATTTAAAAATGGCCAGTCTCTATTCATGTGAACTCCTTACTCCCCTAACTCGAGCAAAGTTAACTCTGACTTTGATGTTGGAGGATTACAAGTGTGGTTGTACCTTATCCAGGTAATACAACGTAGTTAGAGCCAAAACAAGTTTTAAACTGAGGTTAGCTAATCAACTAGATATACTTATCCATAATTGTATAACTACACTATAAGAGCCTTATAGAAAGGGTTTAAACTTAACTTGACACATCAGGAATTAGAAAAAAACTCTATTTTGCATAGATTGATGCTACTTTCATGGAAGTTTAATGAAACAAGTGTGTGCACAAAGACACTCACACCCCACAGAGGGAAAGTAAAAATCTACTACCTGAAGTAGTAGCCACATCATTTTCACCCCTTCACTGAAATGTCTCTAAACTCGACCCTCTCCCTCTCTCGACCAGGCTGAGTTCCACCATATCCCCTCCTAACCTTCCCAATGACAGCCGCAGTGGGAATTGACGCCAAGGCAGACATCTCAGCGAACATGAAGATATATTTTCTCCTCCTTTTTACTCCCATTCCTCTATCCCTTCCTCCTTCTACCCTCCTGCTGCTCTTCCTCTTTGATACGTGAGGGGGTTTTAACCTCTCCAGCTGCTGAGGTTTGGCCGACTGGCTGGCTGGGGGATCTGAAGGCCCTACTTGGTATGCACTGTCCATGAGTGTATGTGCGTGTGCGTGTGCATATTGCCTACACCACAGTTTCTGCAGACTGGGGGAGGGCTGTGCGTCTGATAAGGGCTGCTGGCTGGGTCTGGCTGACCCACGCGGGCCCTTCACAAGCTGTCAGAGCCGTGGCCCTCAGAGGGGGGCCCTTCCATCTGCACTGCCCCAGCCAGGGCTCACCCAGCAGGGGGCAAGAGAGGGGTGAGGCCGGGGTGCTACCGGAGCTGGAGGCTGGGGGTGGGCGTGAGAAAGCCAGCTCCATATTCATGAAAGCAACACCAAATCTGTGAGCATTGGAGGAGATTGAGTTTCGGGATAGTAATGTAAGCACGGCTAACACAATGCATATGTCTCATTGCTTATTTGCTGACAAATCAGCGAGGATGTTTAGTCAGGGATTCAGCAGCTATCAAGAGGAAAGCACAATTTTACATGATCTACAAGCGTTGTTGAGATAGTGAGTAAATACAGTGATAAGATGTTTGTCCTTCTCAGACGGATGATGCTGTCTTGTCTGATTGTTTCTTAAACTCACTTGTGGAAAAGAGGGCTGGAGGTGGTACATACTTGATGTGCAATCTATTCCACAAAAACATACTCACATCTGTACGCTTAAGCTCAAAGTTTAAATAGAAAAAACTCCCAAACAGCTACAGCGGGTGTACTGTATAGACAAAACAACAACAAGCACTGAGGCAGACACCCTGAGCTGCTGACGTTGTTAGCAAAGAGCACAGACAGTTACAAAGGTTCAGTGTGATGAAGGGAGTTAGACAAATGGAGGGAAAGGAAGAGAAAGAGCGACAACATGATGAAAAGGGAGGCTGGGAGGATTCTGCGGTGGCATTCCTGATGCTCCCGATGCTCCCGTCCCGCTTCAAACTATGCCCGTCGCCTGTCTTTCTGCCTGCCAGCCTGCCATCCTATCTGCCAGTTTAGCAGAGACAGAGAGGCAGCAAGAGGAGCAGAGACGACTGCGGTGATGCCGGGGCGGCACGGGGGAAATCAGTGGGGCACAGGCGCTCCCAGTTAAAAGTGACATGACCTTTTGATTTTGTCACCTGTCACCAACTGCCATGTCTGACTCCGCACTGAGGAGTGCCTGCCATCCACCGCTGTTTTCCTCTGCCTCCGTCTCTCTGTCGCTCCGTCTCTCTGAATGCCTCTCTGTCTTTTTCTGTCTCTTGCTCCCACTCCATCTCCTTTTCTTTCCAGAGTTGTGGTTTTATAGGGAAAAAGTGGAGGTGTTACTTTTTTGGAAGAGTTGAGGTATAATAGGCAGTGTTTCCTCTTTTCCTTCTAGCTTTCCTAATATCTACTCCTCTCTACCTGTGTTGTGTGTGGCTCTTAATGAGGGCAGATGTCAAGGCACAGAATGTTTTTAAGATGCAGAAAAGTTTTTTGTTTTTTCTGTCGATCCAAAATCAGGGAGAAAATAGAATAGATGAAAATGGCAATGAAGTCTTGTTCTAGAAATGATACCATGTTACAATAAAATCAGACATTATTACCGTCTTGGAAATAAACCATTCATTTTTCTTTTTTTTTTTATGAATAATATACTGCAGACACACTGAGTGCTTCACAGACAGGAAAATAAATACAAAACAATATCAAGTAGAACTACATGGATTCAATCAAATATAAAATAATAACATTAGTAGAAAACCTAGTCAATTATTTTATTCTAAATTAAGGAATTTGGAGAGATTAATCTACTTGTTTTTCTGGAAATGTATCAGGATGTAGAGTGGGTTAAAAGTTGTTTGCTCGACCTAACACTTGGAGCTATGTCTGCAAGTGTGAAGTATCTTCAGGCCATTAAAGTCTTCTCTTCAGTATTGGGTTGGTGAATCTATGTAATGGTCTGAAGCATTGGATAAAGATGATGGTCCTCCAGTGTGACAAGGCCTAATTGCCCATCATCCCGTGGTAGAGAGAGACATCACCATGTTCCGTATGTGCCCTCTACTACAGCCTGCACTAACATTAACACCCTCATAACATCTGGTAAGGACCTTTCTGGGCCAACAGAACACCGAGGAATGATTTCAATTGGGATGTGTCTCAATTGAAATGGCACATAAATGAATACGAAACACTGCAATGAAAAC
The DNA here is from genome assembly GCA_016806645.1 of Ophiodon elongatus. Taxonomy (NCBI): domain Eukaryota; kingdom Metazoa; phylum Chordata; class Actinopteri; order Perciformes; family Hexagrammidae; genus Ophiodon; species Ophiodon elongatus. Next base: position 497,691 of record JACSYO010002128.1, read on the forward strand.
ATACACACATTCATTAATCCACACACGCCTTGCTGCTCTTTTCTTTTCTTGCAGAGCTGCCTGTCCTCTGGTTGACCGAGCCCACCCTACTGGCAGCATCCTTTGCAACAGGCTTGGGACGGATCTAAGCCCCAAATTGTTCCAGGTTTCAAAACAAGATAGAGATGGAGGGGGTCATGACATTAAAGTGCTCCTCCACCTCCCAACAATAGGGGACTCAATACAAATGCAGAGAGACGAGAAGGACCTTCCTCCATGGCAGTATCACACTCCACATATATTCAAAAGCATAAAAGGTTCTCTTCGTTTGTTTGCTTCAGTGAGCATGGTACAGTATGAGGCACAGCGTTGAAGAGTCAGTGTTCACAGGTCAGAGTGCTACATGATGAGAGAGGAGGTCGGCGACCTTGCTGGTGCATCGCCTCCTTTAATCGCTGTTCTGAGGATGCTCCGACTGCTTAGCAGGTACTGGTCAAGGTTGGGGCGAGGGTAAGGAGCTCTGATCCGAGATCTGTTTGCAAAGCAGCATGTAACCACAACATTCAGTGACCCTGAGTGGTGAATTACAGCGTGTACAGAACACTGTGTTTGTGTATTTGCTATAGACGGGGCTATGGCCTGTGGTTGCGGTGTAAAATCAGAGAAGGGTCCTCACATTGAACCCATCAGATGAAGCAAGGCCCCTCAGTTCATTAGGAAGTCTGTACTCAAGCGTATACTTCTTTTTGTTGCACTTTTTCCCCCCACCCTATCCTACTCTCTCTCTCTCTCTCGCTCTCTCTCTCTCTCTCTCTCTCTCTCTCTCACCCTTCAGAGTGAGTTCAGCAGAGATTCCTTTGGCATTACCCTCACCCCAGACTGCTGGAAAACCGCAGCGCTCCGGATGCTGACCCTTGCTCGGCTCAGCACAATGCTTTAATTTGGTGTGTTGTTTAAAGTAATTAGAAAGCCTTTTTCCCCTGTTTTCTTTTCTATTCTTCTCTGTTTTCTGCCAAGAGCGAGAGGGAAACAGTGAGTCGTTCATGACTTCAGCTTGATAAAGACTCGGAAGAGAAATCCAGGGGACCGGGAGAGGAAGCGAAGAACGCAGATACTTTATGCACGCTCTGTACCCACTTCCCCCCTACACTGACGCAGATTGGAAAACTCTGAAAACAAACAGGGACAGGACTCAGGGGATACTTGCATCTGAATGTGTGTGTTAATGTGTGTGTGTGTGTGTGTGTGTGTGTGTGTGTGTGTGTGTGTGTGTGTGTGTGTGAACAGCATTTGCAAACAAATGCCCTAAAATAATGAATGCTTACACCAATCACAAGTTACTTTATCTATATGTGCTCAAATTTGACTTAAGATAGTAATATCACAACTGAGAGAGGCAGAAAGATGGTATCGGAGCAAGGAGAGAGGGTTCATCGCATTCACCAATCCTGTGACAGTGAGATTGCAACGCCAAGACGACGACTGTCAGAGAATTTTCTTTGTGTCGCCCGTGCTGCTCTGTACTGTTCAGCACAACTGTCACAGCAGCAAGAAAGGGAGCATCAATGGTGCTAATCTTTGACAATTAATCCCACTTTCATCGGCTATATTGCTGCAAAGAATATCTGAACTCACTCATGCATAGGCACGCATACTTCCATACACACAGTAGATGGCCATACATGCACATGTTTTTTCACACAGACACACACAGAGAACTTTAATCTCAATGTACACACAATATTTTCCCACACACATGGAAATACAATGCAAACACACACCTGGAGTGACACACACATGCAGCTGTGTTTCTACACTTTGGTTGTGCCTGAATCATAACCTTGGAATAAAAGTGAACATATCAGACTACATCGGGCAGCAGAACACCACCATAATGACACACAAAATATTCAGTATTAATGCATCTTGCACACAGCTGTGCATTCACTTACGCAGTGCAAGAGAACAGGATAGTAGTATACATAGCATATTTCCTACTGACTATCTCACCACCAGCCCGAACTCTCGACTAGCCAATAGCAGCTCTGACCCTCCACTCCACACATAGCAAGGCTGTCCAACCGTAAGAAGTACACACAACACTCACTTAAAGCAATTGCTGATTGTGCTCACATAAGAAATTGTAGACATTTAACTGAAAGAAGGTCAAATATGAAACTTTACAGGAGTACGCTCATGGCTAAAAAATATGCCTGGCCTCGGTGATCTATTCAGCCCAGTGTCCCAAGCACATAATTCCTTTGAATTCAACCCAACACTCTCAAACCACACCATGAAGATGATGATGTTGAAGCAACCTTCAGAAGAAAAAATGCCCTTCAGCTTGGAAGTGTGTAGAAGTACATTTCAATCAATATGACAGTGCTGTGATGCTACTAAGACAGTATTAGACATTAAAAACTGTTAAACTAAAAGATCCTATGTCACTACAGTAATCAGTGTCCATATCTTCTCTCGTCTCTGAGCACAGGGACACTTCGTAGAGCTTAGCGGAACAGCATTGCTGTTGTAAAAGGCACTTGCCATATGAGTATCAACACTATCAACATGTCTTAATGTTCCAACCAATTCCTGAGGTACTTGAGACACAATAGCCCCTTTCAAGGAGGAGAAAAAAGCAATTCTGCATGAAGTGGGAGTTACATGTACATACTCATATGTGAAGTGAGTGGCACATTAAGAGAATATGTAACCTTTGTTACCTCATTTTAATTAGGAAGTGCATGGGAAAAGAATATCATTAGGTCTGGATAAATACAAGCAGCAGGTGGGGGGACAAATCATCATGCTGGGTTTTGTCTTAAGGCATGTGTGATTTTTTTGTCAAGCAATGTCGCCATCTACAGGTGAAGAAAGATATCCTCTGAAATTCATGTCTGTATCATTTACAAACTTGGAAAATGATTTATTTTGTCTAAAAACCTACTTCCAATTACAATTCTTTAATTATTGACTTAACTGACTATATACTGTTCAAATACTCTAAATTCCAGTATGTACCACAAACTACGGTATAACAACCAGGTCATAGTCAAGTAAGAGACGGCTTGTATCTGTCTCATAGGGCTGTCTTTTGCTGATTTTATTGTCAACTTTTCAAATTAACAAATATGGAAACAGAGGCTTATAAATAGAGAAGCTTAGTTTGGAGACTTAGTGAATAAATCTGGGTTGTAAGTTATGTGCAGTTCACATCTAATTCCATTTTTATGTGTAATATTACAATGACACAAAGCAATGAGATTTGGTTCATCATAATGACTGAATATCTCTTCCAAATCCAATCCAACCCAAAGAATCCTTATGGAGATATATATATATACACATATAGAAGGCAAGATACTGCAATAAAATCTGAGGTCTGTTAACTGGTTATTTCCAACTGAGACTTAGAAAAAGGCACTTATTAAAATTAATCACTTCATTGTTCACGCTCTGTCCATAGTCCAGCTCTCTCTCTCGTTTTCACTCTCTACTCTCCAAATGTGCCTGGCCATGATTAAAACATGTCTGTTTCTCCATGACATTGCTTTGACATCATTTAATTGGTATAAGAGATAAAAATAAATGAATTAAATAAATATACTACCTGGTAAGTGGCGTAACGTAGCTCAAGGTGACAGCCTATTATTTCTCCCTCTTCCTCAAAGAAGGCAAAGTGAGAAATGCGCGATTGTACTGAGAATGCAGCTGCTCAAGGGGCAGAAGGAGTTTTTTTTCTATCTTAAAAAATTCACCATAGATTTCTTTTTACATTAAATTCTAATTCTAATTTTGCCCAAAGTTTGTGCAATTTAATCAAAAGATACATTTTAAATGAGTTTATATTATGCTCATCTTGATGCTTTCTCACACACCTGTATATCTATACTGATCATAATCACCTGTCACATCTTTACCGGCACAAAAAGTATTCCTTCGATACTTAAGTCTAGTATCGAAGGAATGAAATGAATGGAAATGTGAATAATGTTGTAAATAAAAAGAGCGTAATGGCCCTATAAAAACAATGGCATCCAAGTCTTAACACAGCATTGTGTGTGGAAAGCGGCTTTTACAGTGAAATGAAAGAAAGGCGGAGGGATATCAAGAAGCTGTTGGGTTACTCACCACATCTTGCCTGGTATCCTTCCCCGATGCAATGAGGAAGTAGTTCCAGGCCAAAGGCAGGAGCAGAGCCAGAGGAATCATATAGAGTTCAAAGTTCCAAACAACGATGACAAAAAGCTGAAGAAAGAGAAAAAGACAAAACCATCAGCAAAAGAAAAGTGATAACAAAAAAGTGAGAACAGTGTGGGCTAAGGGTGTATACATTCAAGACCCCCTACTGACCCTCCTGAGGCGAACTCCTGAGAACGTACGCCGACCATGTGTGCGATTGGAAACGATGCATTTAAACGCATTCATATGCAGAATCATAACCACCATGGAACAAAGCGTAAAAATAAGACCGGGCTGTAACAAAGGTACAGGCCTGGTGTCGGTAAGCCTAGGTTCAACGCCCTGACCCTCAAAGCATTCTGGGCCTCCAGCTGAGGAGGAGTATGATGAGGAGGATGAGTACGAGCCGTCAGAGCCTCTTTCCTCCATGCCAATCATCCCAGAGAACGCAGCACGTCAAAGCTGACCCTTCCATACTCAACCCCAAACTGCAGTATCTGACCTCACACACCCCACACCCCCAGTCCCTAACCCTGTCACTCCAGTCCTAATACCCTCTCCTCTACCCCAAAAGACTCTTATGCCCCATCTCTAACCTTCTCTGCACCCATCTGCCAAATCCATAACCTCTATACCTCCCCTCTCATCAGCAAACAAGAAAAGTACCATCTGAAAATTAACCTTTCCTAAAACCTTGTATTTTGATTTTGGTAGAGCTCCTTAACCTCTGACAACAGATTATTGCGGTGCTGGGGACAAGATATATGTGGGAAAGTGAAATTGCTAATGATGGAAGTGTGTTACTTTATGACAGCATTGTGTTAATTGTGAGAGTGCATTGTGTCAACAGTTTCAAAAAGTTACGCTGGAAGAAATAGGTTATTTTGTGGGAATCAAATATATCAGAGGGAAATGGAAGATTTTTTTTTCTTTTCTAACTATTTTATTTATAAGTATACAGAGATGTTTCATGATTGATAAGACTTCAGCAGCAATTATAAAAAATGCTGAGAAATGCAAACCATGCCTAATACTTTTCTAGCAAAACATCTTTATCAAATTCAAGTACCAGAAATCCATTACTTCAAATATGAGCAAAGAAGATTTAAATTACTCTCTGTATGAAAATGTACCCGTGTTTAACAGTCAGTTTTGATGGGACACTTTTAAGAGAGGTGCAATGGAGACTATTACTGTATATAACAGATTTATTGGTCTGTGTCCCAATTATGATCTATCCCGTTTTACTCAACAAGCGAAAGAAAACTTGTAAATAATCAAATTGTTATATTTCTGTGTGTGTGTGTGTGTGTGTGTGTGTGTGTGTGTGTGTGTGTGTGTGTGTGTGTGTGTGTGTGTGTGTGTGGAAATAGACGGAGAAAGAGAGAGGGGAGAATGAAAAACAAACTCTCTTCATTGTGTTTACAGTCCAAGGTTAATGTGAATATGAGGTTCAACAGCCCCTCAAGAGTGTGTATGCAGTTCTGCGGTTACTGTAGTAGAGCTAGTCAGACACTAAACTGCAGACACACACACTCACAATGTGCGGTCTGTGTTTCGATTTCCTTTCTCACACACACACACACACACACACACACACGCATCTGAATAGCAATGAAAACAACTCTTCCCAATCGCACAATTAAACGTTTCTCAACTTTTCCAGATTTCACATAAAAAAGTTTGAATCCAAACTTTTGAATAGAACTATAAGTTAATCTAAAATGAAGTAACACTGTATACGAAGCAAAAACAGACATAAATTAAACATTCAAAATGTCCAGTACATTTGCACAATACTCAAAGCCAAATGTGTTTTTCAAATAAACCTGAATGGCCTTGGTGCAACAACCAAATCTCCCAAAAGAATTGGAATCTTTCTCCGTCTCTCTCAGGCTCAACTTCACTTTCTCACATCCAAAGAGTCTCTCTGATACAACTGTGTAAGAGAATTGGCAAGACACTATTCAATAATTCATATTTGTATACTAATAAGCAAAACAACCATTTCCCTTCATATAGAAGAAAAAGATGTTAGGACTATGTAAGCGCAACAACAGAAATTTGCATACAGACCAACACATGCTTACATATATTTTTGTGTAGAATGTAACCATTCTAAAAAAAATCCATTTTCCTACAAATTAGTATAATTTACAAATCTGTAACACCGATAAACACTGGAATAATCTGTAACTAAACAATGTGCAAGGAGCAAACATGTCTTCAGTCAAACAAACAAAGGAGCTCACTTGTCTTAAACCTATTCTGGTAGAAGCTATAAATACCTGCACACTTTCAAAAAATCTTCACGCAGATACACACCATGCTCCTGCTATAAATATACTGTACAGTAGGCATATATTTTACGGTATATATTTTTAGTGCCTGGTTCTCTAATCGTTCATTCTATCATTATAACACAACAAATAAATTACTCCTCTCTGTCCTGATGTTTATATGAAACCATAATACCCTCTTTTATGTTTAAAAAAAATATTGCTTTCTTCTCCATTTGCCTGAGGTTGTTTAACCTGCCGTCCCCCTTCATTCCTCATCTATTTGGTTATAGTAGCTGAGGGCGAAGTTTTGACTGGCAGCTAGAGGAACCGGACACCCAGACTCAGCAGTGGCCAGCCCTGCCCCGTCTCCGTGCCCCCCGGCTGGGTAATAGGGGCCCTGCAGTGCCTGGACCTTTCCACCAGGACTAGGCGACCCCCCCCACACCTCCCCCCACCCCCCCTCTCTCATCACCCCCCCTCATTGCTTGCAACACCAGATAGCAAGCTCTTCGCCTGGGGAAGAGGGAGTAGGAAGGAGCCTGCTGTGGATGTCAGCGACCAGAGAGAGGCAGGGGGGAAACACAACGATAAAAATATGGTGGATCGAAGGAAAAAAAAGAGAGGGGAATGGTAAATGAAGCTTCAGATGTAGTCTATGGGAACAATTTGTAGATGACTCTGTGTGGTCAAAGACACATGTATGTAGTGGTCGGTGATGGATCATGGTATCTGAACATGCACATTGCCCTACTTTTGCTTTATACTGCTGAATTCTTACCTGTGTGTTAATGTCAAAATATTTACATAAACACATTGTGTTATCTTTCTCTGTATACGTACTTCTATGTTATTCAAATAATGCAAACTCTCTCATTTAGTTTTGAGAGCATGTAAATAAGTTTAAATTCTATTTGTTACTGAAACAAAATCTTTTTCCATATTTTTCCTTCTCACACTACTATTAAATTAAATATTAGCTGTAATTATCTGAAGTACTAAAGAACAGTAGGGGTAAATATGCATTTTAGAGTCAGTTTAGTTTTTTTTCCATAATAGACATTTCGTTTTGACACCAAAGCCACTTTCAGCAATTTACTCTTTAAACAGTAAATCTATTTTGTCATAAAAACCTATCATAATTTCTTTTTAAATTACTTGTGCTTTAACAAGTCTTTGGTGAAATGCACTGGAATTTCTAAGAACATAACTATTTAATTGTCATAAAACATAGTAAAACAATATTTCCCACTGACAAATCTGCAAACCATTTCAAATATATTTAAAGGCTGCATTTGAACTGGGCAAACTTCACATCTAAGCACAAGCTGAATTTCAAATGAGATGTATAATTAAAATCGACAATCAAAAAGTTGAACAAAGTAAAACCATGGCAGTAAAATGTGTAATATTTTGGCTAAAATACCAATATACAGAAGCAGCACAGTAATTTATTCTGACAAGTCTCTGTAGTTGAATTTTAGCACGGTTATTATCTTTTCTGCTTTCTCTTAATATTAAGAAATCCCCTGAACACATGAAAATATATTTAAAATGTTAACAAAATAGAGAAGTCCAAATGATTTATTCAAGCACTCATTGCGGTGGGTTGAGAGTAGTATCTTGCATTATTTGTTTCAAAACACAGCCCGCGTCCTTACCGCTCTGAGCCGCGGCACTGTGGGAGGGTAATATTCAGTACTTTGGCTTACATTAACCACACACCAGGCTAACTTTCCCCCTGCTCTGTCTCAGTGGAGTGAAACTGAAGTTTGGATTTCAGAGTTCCCCTTTATCTCTCTTACATCAATTTCCATGCTGGCACTAAGTGTTGCCAGATAGCAACTAGAAGTCCTGTTAAGTTCGAGGGAACGAGAGAGGGAGGGAGTCTGTGTCCTGTTTGTGAACGAACCTACCCATCATTCAGTGGTGCTAGACTGCCCCCTGCTGTACTCCTGCAGAACATAGATCTGCAGCACAATTAATGCTGTTCATCCGATAAAAAAACAGCCTGAATGACTAAGCCTAATGTGTCAAAGCCAATCATTTTGTAATAACATGAAAAAATTAAAACAAAGCATCCACCATTTTATGGCCACAGGAATGAAACTGCACACGGGTACCTATGAGAAGAAAGGATGCCGAGTCCCTGACGTCTCAACAAAAGGCCTCACGCATTTTCTGTTGAGTCTTTATCTCTGGTGATTAAACTCTGACTTGGTATTCTCTGTTAGTCATGCCACTATATTTCAACTATCATTCATTTTGTAAATCAGGAGAGCAGTAAAATGTAAAAGTATATCTTTCAAAGCTGTCCCTTGCTGTGGGCAAAGACGAACTCCCGACTTTAAAACTTTTAAAAGTTAGACAGGTTCTTTGAAGAGGAGTCAAAGGAGCAATTTAAAGAGACCTGGAGTGGTGTGTACCACTGCCTGCTATGGCGTCTCGACACTGTGTGTGCGTGTATGTGTATCAAACTGCCAGCCAGGCATGTGCAAACACACACACATACACACTCCAATAGTTGCTTCTGTACCTGTCTTTGCTTTTTTTTCCCTTTTTTATTTCAGCAGGGTGAATTTTTATCTAAATGCAAAGCAGGTGATAGGTGCTCCAGTTTCCTCTAGAAGTAGCTCCCTTGTCTGGGCTCTCTTCCTGATAAGAGTCCTACTTTGCCTGACATAAAAGAGCCCAGTATCATTTCCCCAGCCTCCCCAACAACCCCCAGCTCGCTGCCCTCGCCCTTCCCCGAGCTTCACAAAGCTGCCTCTATTTGCTCCCAATTCAGAGCCCAATTGCAGATAAAGTTACAGCAAATTTGTTTGGAGGAAGAGCTGCTGAGGCCTGCGGTCCCTGGGGCAATAACAGCCTTGTCTTGCAGGGGCCGTGGGGATAGCTGGCAGCAGCAGGAGAACAGAACCCAACACCGCTCAGCCCCACAATGGCCTCAACTCTCTGGTAGAGAAGGGGAAGGGAGAGAAGGGGAGGGAGAGATAAAGAGGAACAGGGATGGATGGACAGATAGAAGGGAGAGACACTCAGCTTGCAGGTGTGGAGAGAGGAAGCAGACGCTTAACCCCGAGACAAGGAGACGGAGACACCAAGAACGACACACACACACACACACACACACACACACACACAGACACACACACACACACACACACACACACCACCCATCATGCAGGACAGGAGGTAACTCCAGTCCCGTCCATTGTGCCAACGCCTCAGGCAAAGCTGCCATGGTGGCTGATTCACTGTCGGGATGGGTGGGTGACAGCAGTGTGGGTGTGAGAGAGAGAAAGGCTGCATGTGAGACTATGCGATATCTCTCTTTCTCTCACATGCACACAAAACACACACAACATACACACTAATCACAGCTGGCACTAATGGGCGATGTGTACATGCGGCTGGCATTTCAGAATTGGGCAGAAGACAGCGTAAGAGAACATGAAGAAAATTTGGAGCGTTTTTAGGGAGGGAATGTTTTGAAGTGACACGGTATGACCACTGTATTTTGATGTACTATTGCATTCACAAAATACTGAACATATATGAACACACTTAGACCCCCCTCAGGCTTACTTAACAGTTAAGAAGTTCACAATTTGTAAGTTTAGGGGTTGAATTGCCCACAACCTCCGTAGCTACAGTCGTGTTGGAAAGTTAAGTGTAACATCTGTTTAAAAAGACAGCCAGACAGAAACACAAGTGCACATGTGAACAGACACACATGCCCATAATCACACACAGCCGCACACCTTCATGAACACACCACCTTGGCCAGATGGCCCCCCATAAAAACCCACTTAAAGAGATGAGCGAAGTGATTAAGAGGCCTCTCAAAGTGAGGCAGAAATGAGAGAGGGATGAAGAAATGTATAGGGAGGGAGGGAGTACCTGTGTAGAGAGAGAGGCCCTAAATACTCTGATGCTTTTAGCTAAGTGCACACTCCTACGATAACAGACTCCCAAAAGAGCGAGAGGGGGGGCACAATGACACCTAAATTTCAGAATTTCTATAAACTATAAAATGCTACGTCCTTGGCCCAGATACATTCTTTATCGTCATCTGAATACTCTGAATTGAAGAGAGTAGAATGAGAATATGAATAGTTGGCACTGTTACTCAGAAATGGAGGTGCTACACACTGTTTTCAAAAAGGGCTATACAAGGCATGTGCATGTATGTGTTGCGTGTGTTGACACGGAGGCTGCGCTACCCAAGGCTGCATCCACCTCTATTCAGTATGTAGATTGGCAATTCTGAGGTGACCTTGTTTTCTGTGAATTCCTTGACATTTTTTTTTGTCTGACATTTTCATTTATTTTTAAAAGATAAGGGGGGTTTACGCCCAGTTCAGCCTTACATGAGAGAAAATTCAAACGTGCACGCACACGCCAGGCTCAGACATGAGCGCGCTTGCACACACACAGAGGGAAAATGTTAACTGATCAATACTATGTCTCTTCTGACCCATGTCTTGTGATGACACTGTGACCTGCTGTACAAACACACACAGACACACACACTTACGGTCTCTGTAGAGATGAAACTGGTGTCAGACAGCCAAATGCTGCTAATGTCTAATGCTGCTGTGGAGACACTTAGTGCCCTCATGGTAAAGGGCTGGGGCGGGGCGGGTCCACCTGTCCTGCAGCTACTTAAGTCAGGACACTAAACCAGACAGGATTAAATGCCTGCTCTGTCATCTTTAGGGTAGGGAACTCCATACAGCCACTCACCGTCCTGCAGGAGAATGTCTCTTACTGATAGCTCTGCTGTCCAATTACACTTCACCTTTTAATACCAGACACAGATGACAGGAGGGGGAGAGGGAAAAGGAGAGAGAGAGAGGATGAAGAGGGGGTGGGGGGTGGGGGGGGGCTGACGGGCGAAGAAAGAAAAAAGCTGCCATTTCCACTGTCTGCAGAAACAGCTTGTCACACTTCAATAGATTATAGCTACATTTTCTAAGTATTTCAACGTCTGAGGGTCTCATTTAAAATAGTGTTTAATCTACAACACCAACTCGCCCCTCATTCCCAGCAAATGAGTGTCAAAACAGACACTTGCCATGTATATACCATGTGTGCTTTTACATTAACACAAAGCCAAAAATGGGATTTAATCGAGATGATCATATCAAGATATTTGAGTGTGCGAGTAACAGGCTGGAGTGAAGGATACAGTGTGGGAATGTACTTAGCTGTGCTTGAGACGTCAACAACCCCTCGTGTTAGAGTGTGAAATTACCAGTGAAGGATCCATACTTTGTTAGCAGAAATAGTCCTGTGAACACGTGCCTCTCCGGTTGCATATTTTGCAGATGTTAAAAGTGTAAATCGGTAAAATATAAGACTATTGTTAGTCCATTTAGAAGAATACTGATCCATTAATATGAGTTGGGCATACTATTTAGTGAAAGCTTTTGTTTCACACTTTTGCAATTAAATAAACCCAATTATATTTAGGTACATTTCTGCATACTCAGTACACCAAATTAATTATAAAAACAGCAAAATAATCTTTGCGGCTATAGAGTTTCATTTCACAAACAGATACAAAATGATATCTTGTTTTTAGTTTCTGTGCAAATGTGAATATGATGCCATTTATGGTACTGCATGTAAGTGCATCTCTACATACTACAAAAGCACAGATGCTCCTCTGTGGAGAGTCCCATTCGAAGCAGCTGTTGATGTAGCAGCCTATGTTGATCAGGAACATGATGCAGCGTCTAACTCTGTTGAAGTTGCGCAACAGCAGCTAAAAAGGAGACAAAAACAAAATAGCAAACGTTTAAAAAGTATGAACGCTTAAGTTCAGGAATGGGCTGAAGTACAACAGCATTGTGTGATAAACATTGTATAGCACTGCTTTGTAAAAGTGGTAGATGCAGTATGTCAACATATGGACAGTCAGTAAAAAAAACTAAAAACTAATAACATGCTGTACTTTTATAAAATTGATGAGACTTTGTGACATGTAACTGAGAACAATAGGAAAAAAACATTAAAACACATAAAGGTTGTGTGACTTTATCACATATGTTGCACGTTTAGTCTTCAGTGGAAACATTTCATCAAAAGACAAAGTAAATAGGAGCAAGATTATGATCGCAAACATAAGCACAGCTGTTACAACCCATCACTGATCGAGACATTTGTGATGACATACTTTAAAACAGGTCAATTTTCCCCCTTTCATGTTTAGTTATGGTGTGAATTCTTCACTATTTACTAATTAAATAGGTTAAATCATGTAAGTAGCACCTTAGTTAAGATGACAATAAGTCGTAATATGGTAGGTACATACCCCATTGGGTCTCGTTCTACTTTTGAAAGTCTAGTGTTGCATTACTTTTTACAACTTGAGATATGCAGATTTGACCTCACTTTGGCTTCAATTGTACAACATTACAGCTCTGAGGACACCATGAGGACATTAGTGTGCTTTTCTTCTTTGGATAACTATATATAGAAGTGGATCAGCATACAGGACAAACGGCCGCTTTAAGTGTTACAAGCTGACTCACAATGTTTCTTTAAGTCTACTCTCCCAGTGATAAAGTTAAGTACAATAATAAAAATTTCCAACTGCGTCCCTGGATTCTCCTCCGAGGGTTCTCCGTGCATCTTGGCCAGATATGAGAGGGAACTGGCTAACTGCTGTCCTTCCCATGGGTTGCCAACCATTCAGGGAATAGCATAACAGCAGCGCAGAATGCCAACCACCCAATCAGGTCACCACCAGGAGAAAGTGCTCCCAAAGGACGAACTGTCTCTGCAGATCACGGTTCAAAAAAATCTAGGCCATTATTTTACTCTCTGGTAAATTGTGTGTGTGTGTGTGCGTGTATGCGTGTGTGTATACTGTATGTGTTTGTAGCACTACAGGAAAGTCTATTGTCTGTATGAATGTGTGTTTCCGGTCGGATTTGCATGTGGTTAGGGGTGGCTTGGCTGCTTTGATGCAAGATGAGAGGAGGATTCCTCCTTCTCTTTGTATAATTATGTGAATCTTTTTGTTGCCAAACTGAGGATGACTGTATGGTGTCCTGCTGGGGACACACAGACCCTAAGGACAGCAAGACTGTGAATCATCCATTTCCACGTTCCTTAGCGCATGCACTTGATGTACATGCTGTACTCTTCTGGGCTCATTATTGCCGTGATAAGAATATTTCATTTTTCATAAATTATTTCAAAGAGTGCCTTGAGTTATTCCTTAAAAAACATTTAGAAAAGTGAAGACGTTATTTATTAATTTAAATGTCATAATTACAATTAAACGGTTTTGTTTGGCAGGCAGCTTTTGTGTTTTCTTTTTCTTTACTGTGTGTGTGTCTGTGTGTGTGTGTGTGTGTGTGTGTGTGTGTGTGTGTGTGTGTGTGTGTGTGTGTGTTTGTGTGTCTGCGCGCTAAGCAGCAAGCAACAGCAGGGGAGCTGCTACCACACAAAAGAGCTCTCACGGGGCAATCCCTCTAAAGCAGCCAGTGACATCATCATTGCGAGACGTTGACATGGGTCATCTCTGTGAGTCAGAGGTGAAATGGAGATTCTGCACTTGGGAGAAAAGCGTGGAGTGGGCCGAGACAGAGAGCAACAGAGAAGGCAGAAACAGTGAGGAAAGAAGGGAATAGATGGAAGGCTGACAAAAGCGTGGTATGGGAGCTGGTGCGTGTGTTGTGCTGGGCTGGGCTGGGCTGTGCTCGGCTATGCATGGCGCAGTATTGACTACTGAGCCCAAACGGTCACTCATATGACATGTCTGATGTGGGCCAGCCCCTACTATTCAGCCCTTTGTGGTGCCGACACACTGAGCAGCGTGACAATGAAGTGCAAAGCAGCAGTGGCAAAGAGGGCCAACTATAAGGATGGCCAATCTACTTATGCACCCCAGAGCTGACAGCTTGACATTTCTATTCACCACTCAGAGTGGATGCAAGAGGGGGGGAGAGATGAGAGAAGGGAGAGAGGAGTGAAGAAAAAAAAGAAACGAAATGCTGTTTTCCCTTCGATCATCCTGTTGTATCTTGCCCACACAGTTGTTGCGGTTTACAAGATGCCACTCTCCAGGCTTGTTGGTTTTGCTTCAGACAGTTAACAAGAATAGGGGGTACAGTGGTGGACACAGATAAAAATGAGGCGGAGTGGTAGAAGATAAGTGTTGGCTACTGATGTACCTGTTTGGACACTCTGGGTTCCTCCTCGATATACTTCTGCTCAATGGGAATCAACGTCCTGAGACCAGCCTTCACCTGGAGGACGGAGTGGACACACACAGCCTCATAAACAGCAAACGGTGAGAGTTAAATGACACTCATTTGAAATAATACGGAAATTAAATCACTGATAATGACAAGGAACTATTTTTTTTTAATAATTAAGGTTTTTCTAACACATTGTGTTGTGATACTGGTAGCACATGCGTAGAGCGTGCCCCATGTCAGAGGCTAGAGAGAGCAAGAGAGAAAGCCGTAAGATGGCCGCTATAGGACACACACAGCGATGGTGAATGGGCGAACAAAGGCCGTTGAGAGGGAGTCTTCGATAATTAAAGCCAAAACGAGGACGAGGGACAAGGGATGAGATGGAAGCGAGGGTGGGGGGGGGGGGACACAACAAACAGAATAAAGACAACAGCAGCGTGGGGGGGAGGGGGAGGGCGGGGGGAGATGCTGGAGAGAACGAGAGAAGGATGGAGAGAGAGGATAATGGGGGGTGGGGGGCAAAATGAAAAAAAAAGAAATCAGGGAGGAGAATCAAGGAAGCTAAAGAAAGACTTACAGCATTAAAAATCACGTCTATTTCGAGAAAGATGACCCCTTTTGTTGGCCCTGTCAGCTCCTTGCTTTTCAAGGCGTAGGCTTTGCGTTCTCCATTTTGGATCTGTGGGAGAGGGACATGACAGGCGTCTGTCTGGCAATACCCGGCTGAATCGGCTCCCCGGGCCACCTTTGAACCCCAGCTGCTGGCGCTGACAGGGAACCCAAAACAACTGTGGCAACTCTGACAAGTACCTGTTCATTACCCACTGCAGCTCGGCTCTGTCAAACAGAAATTAACTATCCTGGGGAATCATACTGTACAGCGGAGCATGGATATATTAGACACACGGTACTTTCACAGACTAGCTATATTTTTTTCAAATATAAGAGTCACTCTTCCGTCTTTTTTTCCATAAATCGCATCGTCCCTCGATCAATGTCATTTTCATATCATCTCTCATCCCGTCACTCTCTTTCTTCTCAACCTATCAATCTATTCTTTTTTTCTTAGCCTCTCTTCCATTTTTTCTCCTTCCTGTCATCTCTTTCTCTTTGTGAAATAACAGTCTCATCTGTGGAGTTGCAAAAATAACCTCTGCTTTTTATATCTTCCACTGTGTGTTTTCATTCTTTCCGTTCCTCTATGTTATCTCTATTATCCCCAAAGGAAAAGGAAAAGAAACACACAGAAAAATATGCCTTTGACTTACATTTAGTAAAGGAATAGCCACTTTCCCCAGGAAGTCTGCACTTCTGTCTCGGTCCTCGTCGTAAACAGTGACCTCAAGTACCGAGTGGATGTCCTTCACGTTACTGGACCACACACAAAGACAACACCGATGACATACATACTGAAATATGGGTGACAGACGGAAACGGTGTGAAAGCTATCACATCTTGCAAGAGCTTCTCTAAAAGCTTAAGATTCACAAAACAATATATAATCTGAAACGCTATAGGTGGCAGAGCCAATTCCTCATATTTGAATACCATCTATTACATTTACATAGATGTTTAAAAATCAAATATGATAGGCCTTAATCATCTCTGATGTTAATGTTATGCTGGATTTACTGTAGGCATACAATGCATTTTAAAACACTTCTCAATAAGCAGTTGTATTAACAATGATTGTGAATACTTTTTAAGTTCAAAGTTCATTAATGAAAAGGCATTCAGCACTATAAATTGTGATAAATACATGTTTTTTCAATGATCAGATCAAACCAGAATTAATAAAAAAAAAAAAAGAAATACAACACAAAAACTGTTGAATGCTATAAATTTAAAAAATGACATTTTTTTCATGAGACTTTTGCCTTGACTTTATTAGTCTTGAATTCAAAGGTACATGTCAGTTAAAAAAATATTATTTTATTTTCATTACTGCAGTGAGTAAAAACTGTGTGTGACGTGGGTGTAGTAAAAGCCACTCACAAAGTGAAGACCTTGTTCCATTCTGGGTTGAGGTTTTTGTAGACAGTGTGCGTCTGCAGCCGATCGTTACTCAGCTCCACCACACAGAATGGGTCACTCTTACCTGCCGAGAAAAAGAAAAAAAAACGAGCATACAAGAATGACCTTAGTGAAAGGAGAGACATAAATACAGTAGACATGAAACTTTTGTTGGCTTGATGTTTCAAGGAAATCGAGAATCTGAAGCAATTCCAACAGCTTTCCAATCTCTGATATTATTAAGACAGATAGTACAATGCATACTCATTACAGCTCCAATACCTTGGACTTATCAGAACGGTACTTTTCATTTTTAGCCCTAATGCCAAATATATGATAAAACAGTGCATCAGTGGAACAGCTGCGGAAACATCCACAACTAGAAGATAAGCTCCAGGACAACTATGCCCTGGGCGGTCACAAGTAGGGGGTGGGAGAGTGAAAAGGGAGAGAAGACTTTGAGAATAAATGGTGTGGAGAACACAGACAGCGATGTGGCTCTGAAGGCCAGAGAAGTTCAAAGTAGAAGATAAAGACAGCCGAGCAGGGGTGTGGGAAACATAGCTGGTCCATGATTGGCGATTCCAAGCGAGCGATGAGATATAGCAGCAACGATGTGGTGCAAAAGAATGAGTAAAAGCAACATAAGAATAACATTTCCACCTCATAATTTCTGATTTGTTATAATGACGCCGATTTAAATTAATAAAAACATTGAAAAGAATTTGTGATATTAAAATTAAAAATGTTAGACACTGGAAGCAATACTGGTTTCATCAATATAACACAAGTGACATTTTACAGTAATTATAGTAAAGCAAAGCAACATACATCCAAATGTAAATTGACCCTACAGAAAAAAATATTTCAAAACGTACGTATGAAGTAATTTTTGTGTCTCGTCACTCCCAAAAGATAACATTTTAACGACCCTCAGATGTTAAAAAACACAGATATGATATATGGTGAAATATATATCATATTCATTAATGCTAATTTATTCCAACAAAACTTTCAATTCAGAATTTACTACAGTTATGTAACTGTGTAGAGAGAAAGTGAGGGAGACCGAGAGGAGAAATAATATAAAAATAATCAGTTATTTCCTCCTCCTGAGAATAGCGTACTGTACTATAATAATCAAAACCAGTAATGTCCCATATATTCTCTATTTGTTTACTAATGTCTCACATTTCAATTTCTTTGTACACAGAAAGGAGTGAGACCAGCTCCCCATGCCTGCCAGCCCACCTCCCTTCGATTGCCTCAAAATTAACTAAAAACAACAAAACTCTTAATTCTGGCTTTGATCATTATTTTCTATTAAAACTGTTGGGAGCCATTGCGCTGTTTGTTCAAGCTTATAATTTGAAAAGACTGGGTCAGGATGTTAAAAAAAATATGTCCCACACGTATTCCCATTGAAAATAGTGAGAATATTGAAATATTAGTAAAGCAGCAATATTGCATAACAAAACTCAATAAAGTTGGGATTGAGTTCAAAGCCCCTCCACCACATTTCTGTACGTGCTTGTGCGTGAGTGTGTGTGTGTGTGTGTGTGTGTGTGTGTGTGTGTGTGTGTGTGTGTGTGTGTGTGTGTGCGTGTGTGTGTGTGTGTGTGTGTGTGTGTGTGTGTCTGAGTGTCTGAGTGTCATTGATTGGTGTGATTTTCTTCAAATGTTGTGACAAGGGCAGGACATTTAGTGGGTGTGCAAAGTAAATGTCACCGTGATCAATGCTGAGCCGTAGGTGTTGCCTTTCATATCGGTTTGTGGGGCTCCATTGATGTAGAGTGCTTGAAGTGGATATTGACAGCTATGACTCTTGCGATAGAAAACAAGATACATTAAAATAGACAAAAGACATTGGACTCAAGAGCCTACTTCTTAATCTCTGTGTGCATACTTCGTTAGCCATACAAATTACATGCATCGCACACAATGTATTGTATTAACATTCGAATACTTCCCTCGACCAATAATAAATACCAAAATGTATTTAAAAATTGTAAACAAATAAAAATAATATATTTTGTCAGTGGACTTTATTTAACATTTTTACAGTAGTGAATATTTGAAATCCTCCTTAATAATCCCAGAGCTTCCATAGCATAAACGGTTATAATGTTGTCCCCACAAATCATGTTTGATTCAATTTAAATGCAATCATCCAAATTAAGAGCTGGAAATTATTTCTGCGGAACCCCGACCCTCCCCCATTTTCTCTCTAATATTCTGTTTTTAATGACATGGCAGGCTGTGTTGCCGCAGAGAGCCAGTTGTCATTGGTGATGAACTCTCACCTTATTGGCCGCTAGCACCAGAGGCGGCTGTCTTAACCAATTACACGCTCAGGTTTGAGCGCCACTCAGAGATCATCCAGGTAATGTCCGAGCAAAGCCCCTCCCCCCTCTGGGTCCCATCTCTGTGGCGCTGGCAGAGGGTTTGCATCAAGGAGCGGGCTCAAACTAATTTCAGTGTGCCCTAAGATAAGTGTGGAGCATGAATACAGTACGGAGACGAGGGAGCGCGTTGTAATTGCCTTGCAGGAAGCTTAGAGTTAGTGAGGAGTTTGAGGTTGGAGAGGGAGCGCACGCTCTCATGTTCCTGTATAATCACAATTAATTATGATTCAGACTTTAAAATATAAATCAATCTCATTTTTGTTGATTTTTTTTTCATCATATTTAATAGGCTTAAATAGAATACCTACAGTACTCCTCTATGTGTCAAATGATGCAGTCCAAAATCTACTCTTATACTGACGTGATATTGAGTGAAAAAAATAATGTCCAAGAAGTCTACACGTGCTTAGGTGTTGCTGCTGGGAGTGCACGTGTGCGAGTGCATGTGTCCGTGTGTTACTATTGAAATGTTCTTACGGTGTAGCATCCACTCAGAGGGACAAGAGCTGGCAGACAAAAGGGATTGTTGGTTTTAGAGACTATTTTCAGTTATCCTACTCGGTCTGGAGAGGAGCTACTCCACAAAAACACTTCAATTAGAGAGCGAGATGGCCAAAGAGGAGAGAGAGAGAGGGGAGGAGGAGGGAAAAAGACAAGAGGGGAGACAGGCAGCGTGAATGGGAGAGAGATGGTGAACTCTTTCTCTTTCACTGACCTCCTCTCTAACTGTCTGTCTGTTTGTCTGTCCGTCTGCTTCGCTCTCACCTTGCTCCTGACCCTCTCTTGGTCTGGGTTGTTAAAATAGGGTGTTCATGTGGTGAGGGCTCTTATGTGGCTCTTACAGAGCTATTGTTGCTGCCAGTGACACACACACATACACACACACACACACACACACACACACACACACACACACACACACACACACACACACACACACACACACACACACAGCTTCGGATTCAAAACAGGAATAAGCCATCTAGAAACAACCCCTTTGCCTACTGTAGTCTAGGGTTAGACGGCTGAAATAAATCGTTTTCTGGGGAACAAAAGACAAATATTTTCTTCTTTTCCTCGCTTGCAAGAATGTATAAATTCAAATAAGGTTACAAATTGGACTGTCTACATTTCAGATCTCTTTGGCTATAATAAAAACTTGTGACGTGAAACCAAAGCCCTTGTTTTGTTTTGTGTGAATAAATAAAGAGTCCCATGTGGAAACATCATCTTTTGTATTCAGTTTTTTAGCATATGAAACCCAAGTTGTCCATGTGAAACACATATGGAAAACATTTTTGCTGTGGGTTTCAAACTTAATTCTTTTCACTTTTTTCCCCAATTGATTGATTCAGTCTTGGTAGTTTCTATGTAAAATATTAGCCCTGGTTGGCATCACAAGACATGCTGCACTTTAACTGTGAAGTAAGCCTTTAGCAATAATTTCAAATGACCACAGGCTGTAGAGGCACCGCTCGAAAACCAAACATGTTCTCTACGACCACGTCAAACAGGCAGAGACAAAGTGAAAGGCAAACAAACAGCCACTAGACATTATATTTCCACAGTTTCACTCTTTTTTTTTTTTTTTTTAGAGGGATCCATGATGCTCAGACTGAATGATGAGCTCCACAACGAGGTCACGGAGAAAATTTCTGCTCCGAGTGAAATACAAGAGCCGGAGAGCCATTAGCCCTGCACTCCGGCTGCTCCGGTCGCTCCACGCAATAACCCAAATCAACCAGCTACGCTCTCTATTGGCTAATGGGACTGTGGCGGTTTCAAATGGAAAAAAAACTCTCTCACACACACACACACACACACACACACACACAAAGACAGACAGACAGACAGACACACACGCACACACACACACACACACACGTTTCCTTCTCTCTACTAGATAATACAGAGTGAAAAACTAGGCCTGTCCACTGTAGACCTAATTAAAAGTAAGAATTAATGGAGAATGGAGAATTCAGAGAGAGCAAGCAGAGAAAGAGCGGGAGGAGGGAGGAGGAGGGAGAGAGATTTGTTGGTTCAAATATGTACTTTTTCTCTATTATTCAAATGAGCAGCCTGCATCTTTTCGAAAAATGCAGAGACAAATTTAGTGTCCAGCCCAAAGTAGACTTTAACTCTCTCTGAGGATGCTTGCAGAGGATCATTCCTTAAACCAAAATTACACCCTGACTGTATCTTTGGCTAGATTTATGGCAGATTGCTGGAGCGGGAAAATGTGCCACAGATATTGTTCAATGTCTAAATGCAAAACTCAAGCAAAAGTTAAGTATCAACAGAAACTGCAAAACAAAAGGAAAAGTGGAGGACTATTTGTCATGTTATGTTATGAGTATATGAATATATGAGCATGAATACAAGAGTGTACATAATTGAGAACTGCAGAGGTTATAGTCTTGTTGTTACTTAAGGTAATTGTCTTACCTGTGACATCTGCTGCCATCAGTCCTTCAGCCCTGATGACCTTCACCTGTACCACACCGACATCTTTCAGGTTGTGGAATGACCTCCACAGACTCTGAAACATCAGGAACAAGGGTGAAAGGTCAAAGAGAATGCCAAATTAGCATTGAAGAGAAAGGCAGGTCAATAGCGTGACATTTCATTAAGAGAGGAAAGGGTAGAATATGTCCTTTAACAGTCCTCTTATTTGAAAATGTAGAGCTGGCATTTACAGTCGATTCTAACAGAGGACAAATGGCTATATTTAATTTCACTGAGTAGCTGTTCTTGCCTGTTTAAAATGTTTCTTAACTTTGTACTTCTCAGATTAAATGGAACTTCACTGATTTTGAAAGAGAAGACGAGCCATGCAGAAATTGCAAAAGGTTACAGCGAATAAATACAGTACACAGATAAAAGTAGAACAAATCGGGGTCATTGTAGACAACAGACAAGTTCAACACTGTAACATGCTAAGTAGAAGAAGACATTTCCGCGTTATATATTTTCCTATTATACAATGAGAAGGCTAACTCAAGGCGAGAATGCATGAAGAACTATCTTATAAACTATACACTTTCCACTGTGGTATTTAGAATAAGAGGTTTTGTACTTTTCCATTAGCTGTTCCACTCATAAAGACTGAGTTAGACAATTAGTCATTTACAGAGGAAAGAGTTCCCCATTGTGTTATAGTGAAAAGTAGTGTTTCCCAAAATGTTTTGTATATTGACCATGAGGAGAAGAGCGACAGTCTGAAACCGTTTGTATGGGATTTGGACATCTTCTTATGAACAAAATGCATATGTTTTAATACAGTGTTATACATTTTGATGTGTATTATTTGAACCATAAGATTTACTTCCTGATGCACACTGTCAGTCTGGACAATTTAAAAAGAAATGCTTGCTGATATTTACTTTTTTAGTTGTCACTCAATGAGTTGCTTCCTCACAACTTTGTGTGTAAGAAAAAATAGGTGTGTGTGTGTGTGTGTGTGTGTGTGTGTGTGTGAGAGAGAGAGAGAGAGAGAGAGAGAGAGAGAGAATAGCAGCATTAGTAGTAGCAGAAGAAGAAAGACAAAAGTGGAACTTATTCAAAATGAAATAAGACAATTCTAACAACAGTCTGTATAAGTTCAATATCTAGCAAAACAAAAATATGCACAAATTGCATGATATGTGGTCTTCTTGATGTCAATGTATCATTGTGTACTACCTACATGTCTGCGTGTGTGTTTGTTTGCTTTACTGAGAGACACACAGAGAACGTGGGAGAGAGTATTAGGCTAATAATATTATAAAATATATAATATAGTGAGTAGACACATCCAGCGAAGCGTGACTGGGGCAATGAGGCAAACGCACACTGACATCACACACTGTCCAGTTTACACAACATCCAAAAAAAGAGGGGAAAAACACTAACAATAGACAAACAAACCAACTGTAAAACATAAAGTAAAGTATATACGCTAACTCACATAAACCCACACAATCTCCCCCATGATATTGTTCTCCTTCTTGCATGCTCATAAAGACACATTTACATACACAGTCAAGGTATGCTATGTGACCCTGTGATAGACTGAAATGAGAAGGGAAATACAAGGTTTTGACTACCAGGAGACAGAATGATGACTGTGTAAAAACTAGTCAGTAAATCTGTGGAATAAAGGGATACCTGTGGAAATCAACGGCTGGGCAATGAGGCATGAGAACACACTGACAGACACACGCACAATCATAAACTTGTGCTTTTGTTCAAACCCAAATACTCAGGTATAAACACATACATAGAAAACCTATACTGAGGCCAAATTGAGTAGCATGTCGGTGTGTCTTAAAAGCAAAGTGGAAATGCACTTCACTTCAATTTATTTCTCTCTCTCTGGCAATAACCCCTTCCATCCCCACAGGAGTAATTATAATTTAAATTTCAGAGTCAGGGCCAGGCTACAGACTTAATTCATTATTACCAACTCTGTCAGACTCTGCCTGTTTCCAGCGATATCATTGTCCAAAAGCTCTCTAAAGGAGATGAGAGGGGAGAGTGTGTGAAAGAAAGAGGGGAAAAGAGAGAGAAAGAGAGACATACAGAGAGAGAGAGAGAGAGAGAGAGAGAGAGAGAGAGAGAGGCAGTGAGGAGACAACTCTCAATTTTAAGACACGATTTCTCTGAAGATACAGCTGCTTGTTTTGATTATTGGGGAGCAGCGAGGAAGAGAGAAAGAGGGAGAAAAAGAGTGAGAGAAAGGGCACGAGGGAGGCAACAGACGAAGACACAAGGGCAAAATAATGGCAAACTGGTTGGTGTGTTCAACAGGAGTTAACTGGGAATTGAATGTTAATATTTTTTTGGTAAAATGTATATGTATCAAAAAAATATACCCGGCATTGAAAGTCTTAATCCTGTTCACTTAATATTGATTGAGATATTTATAGATTCACGTTCTAATTTCACAAATTTTATGGTTAAGATTTGTAATCTTGTTTAATTGTTTGATAGTTCTTCATTTATATCACAATTTTGCCAACTTTGACTGTCTTATTCAGGCAAAGTTCTTGTACAGCTGCTTGTGCTTGGGCATTCAACATTTGCTAAGTTTGGCTTCTATTTACCAAGCAAAAATAAAAGGCTTTTGGTACAGTATTAAAAAGGTATCATGTTAGTATTGTACCAAAAAAACGATCATAATTTCAAACAATACCACAGCAGTGGTTTCCGTATTGATACACAGAAAAACGGCAGAATTAATTCTTTAATGTATGGATGCAGAGCAATTTTTTTTCACCCCCCCAACCCATCATCCACACTTCTTCCCTTCCTCCCACCTTACAGGCTCCCTGAGGGGACATTTAGGGTTCAACCTCAATCCATGACTGGTGGAGAGAATACACCCATTCTCCACAAGGATCCAAATCTTCATCAGAAAGATAAACAGCAAACGATGGAGTAGAAGGACAGACAGACAGGTAGAGAGGGAGAGAGATGAAGGGAGGCCATGACCGACCCCCACCCCCTCATTTACGTCTCCCCCATCAGCGCGCAGGGAGACTGACGGGGATAAGGAGGAGATGAAAAGAAGGGATGAACAGAGGAGAAAAGAGAAAAATGGAAGGACAGAGTTGGCTTTCATAAAACAAACCCCCGCCCTGCTTGTGATTGACATCTTGTCACTGTGACATCTTCTTTCCCGTCGCTGTCACACAACAGACACACAAACACAGATGAATCAGCCGCAGCATAGGCTTATGACTGACTGTCATCTTTGCATCTTGTCACCTTTCATCAGAGCTCCATATAACATTTCACACACAGACACACACAAAGCGTCTGCCCAGCAGCTGCGCAGTTCAGGAGACATTAAATCAAATGCACGTGAAATGCTCAAACGCAAACCAAATGCTTCCACCCTATTCCCACTGTTCATCCACTCAGCATCAGTCTGTCGAGATTCTCTCTCAAGGTTTGCTCTCTGCCCGTCCCACACTAAACTGCAGCCCCTCATCTCACTTCCTGTCCAGGATGTGTCCTTTCTCGTCACCTTAGAGAGGTGCACTGGAGTGGGTGGGAGAGGAACTGCAGGTGTGTGCATGTGTGTGTGTGTGTGTGTGTGTGTGTGTGTGTGTGCATACATGTGGGTGGGTAGTGAAGTGCCACCACTTCAGTGGAGGTCGCCATGTCCTCCTTCTCTCATCCACCCATCTTGCGGCCACCTCAGGCCCATTAAAAGCCATTAGTGTGTGTGCTCCTTTGCCATCATAATGCATAAATCTCTTTCTCTCCTTTTCCCTCTCTCTCTCGCTGTCCCTCTCTACTTCTGGGAAACAGTAATTAGGGATGAAGGAAAGGTTACGGTGAGAAATAGTACATCTAAGGCAGTTGACACTAAGTGTATTGCACCGTGTTGCATATAGCTCTGCCTCAGCTGCATTCAAAGTAGTTTGCAGAAGAAAATCATGTGTGCTCATTCACACACATACATGCGGTACATTCAAGTGTAGAGAGGCACTCACAAACCTGGCAGATAAACACACACACAAAGCAGTCACTATGCAGAACAGCTAGAATGAGAGAGACATTAATGAGCTCGGCAGTAGCATCAGATCCCAGCACTCAGGTGTCCATTATCGGCTGTCTTCAATGGCCACAGATTGGGATGAGGAAAAACACCTGCTATTATGGGCATGCATGTAGGTGTATGTGTTTTTTCTTTTTACCTTATACACATTTTGCAATTCAATGCTACACACTGCCTGAAAGTAAACTTGTGTGTGTGTTTTCATGAGGAGCAGCCTGAAGGCAGGCATGAACAGAAGATCTCAATTGTTTTCTCTTCCTCATTCTCATTTGTGAAAGTTTCTGCTCTTTAAAGCTATGATTATGGAAGCATGGTACTTGTTATTAGATAGCTGACGCAGGAAGGTATAGTTTTTTGCATGTATCTGAATGTGTGTACCTGTTTGTGATTAGCAGTAGTGGATGCACAGCTGATTTCAAGCAGATAATACCAGTCAGTAAAAATGTGCCCGAGCATAATAACATACACCTACCTACACATGCACACACATATACACACACTGGGCAGATTAGTGGGGCTTTGAGCAGCACCGTTATGTATTAGTGGTGGTACTTGGTCTTATCAGTGCTCTTTGATAAGGTACATCTTTATTAAATTCTCTAACTGAAAGACGGACAGTCTGGGGAAAAGGAATATGTTAATAGGTAGAGACCATTCAAGTCTTTAAACCGACCTCACTGTGCCCCTCCATCGGCAACCCCCCACCTTCCTCCACCCTCTATCTCTCCATCCCTTCATCTGACAGGAGGGCCACAGTGGCAACAGACAAAGAGTTGAGGCTGCCGGGAGAGCGGGACAGAGATGGAGAGTGCTGGAGAGAGAAGGAGGCAGGAAAAGAGGCAGGCGACAGAAGGGAAATGTCTCGCCTTCAGCCGAGCAGAAAAAACGGGGTCTGCACGAGTTGTGAGAGAGGTGAAATAGCTTTTTCTTTTCATTTTACACGCCTTCCCTCCCCGGTGCAACCCTCATCCTTTACCTCTCGCCCCCTATTACACACATTCACACACACACACACACACACACACACACACACACACACACACACACACACACACACACCTACACACGCTCTCTCTCTCTACGCCCTCATTTTGTGGCTTTGAGGAGAGGCACAGCGTGTGCATGTCCCAGTCCTAGAGCTCCCCCCTCTGATCTTGGGTGGTTGCTGCAGCGCGGAGCAGAGTGGTCAACCTCCTGTGGCTAGCCAATGAGGCACCGCCACGGTTATGTAGGTCGCTGCCCCCGTGTTTGGCCTTTGGAGCCTCGCCGCTGGTGCCTATGCCCACACCGTAAGACGCAAACACACACCAGCTGGTACGTAACGTTAACTCAGAGCACATACTATAATCCCACAAACACAGACAGCTACTTACTGTTCTGTACACGACAGTATATGAACACACCCGCACGGTATAATTCGCACATAAAAGCACACGTAACTAAGTGGTACTCATGGTAAAATGTGCTTCGACAACTCTCCTAGACACTTAATTGTAATAATTATTTCACCAATCTTGTAAGTTTTCTTTTTTTATTAAGTTAATGTACGTAAATTAAATTAAAAGCATTAAGTTAACAAATATATTTTAAAAGTGATGACTGAAAGCAGATATGGCTGCGGCATAAGAGCTGATTCTGTTGATGTGTAGAGAAATGTCCCATGTCAAGGTTGTCAGTGAATGAAAGCTATTGAAAGTGTGTGTGAGCAAGCATGTGTGTGAGTTTCTCTTTGTAGCAAGGAGTGAAGATGACAGGGAGCGAGGGGTTAACTAGGCTAAGACAAAGACATAGGCTGAAACTATTGTGTTGAGTGGAGGGCCTCTGGGGCAGATGGGGCCTTAGAGCTCTCTCTCTCTGTCTCACTCTCTCTCCACTCATGGAAACTCAAATCAATGACAACTGGCAACCAAGCCAAGACGTTTTACACACAAATAAATGATTCAACATGCATTAATCATAAATGCACAAATCACTGAAGAATTCTGATGCAAATACCGCACAATACTCGTGCCTTGAATCATAGCAACAGAAACAAACCTGCAATGTGAGCCTCCATCATTTCCAAACAGTTAGTCCAAACCGAACAACCCCTGTGATTCTTCCTTCCATTGTTAATCATAACATCTCCCTCTTCACCAACTCCTGTGCTCTCCACTTCTTCTAACTTCAAAACGCAGCTTGTTGGATTTTATTTTCCAATCTCAATAGCTTGTAAAAAAAAGAGAGACTCTTCTTGATGAATTAGTTAGATTCGTCATAAAATGTGAAAGAATTTTGACTTTACAATATTCAGATAATAAATGTGTGATGGAGTTGTTGTTTGAAACGTAAGTGTGACACACGTAACATAGCCACCAATTAATGGAAGAAACAACAATATCAGGTATATGATCAATCAGTAATACAAGGGTTACTGCGGGAAATTTGTTCTAGCTATGTGATAAGGAAAATATGAAGTATGACATAGATGTGAGAATGAACAATTACGGAAACTTTGGCATACTGATTACTGTGTAGTTGTATCTACCCTCTCTAATATTTTTCAGTGTTTTGATCAAAATGTTTAGGTCTTTTAGTTGAGCTCTCACACATTGTGTAGTTTCCTCTCAAAAGTATTCACACAACTTAATCTTTTCCTAAACTCGATACACAACACAAAGCCACTCTAACAATAAAATAAACTCACATATCTCTGCATGATGTGGTGTCTCTCGTCCAGCATGTTGACTGACAGGTCTGAGATTGAAACGGCGGCAGAAGCAGTGAGTGTAACCAACAGCACCAGCAAACCTTCACCTTCCTCCAGTGGCAGGTCCAGCTTGTGTGTTTGTTCTTTAGCGAGATGCGACAGGTCGATGGTACACCTAAAGTGCACACACATGCACAAACAAATAGGAAAAGAATTACAGAGTATTGAACATTTTGTGGGGAAGCTGACTCGGCTGAAACACATACTGATTGTAAAAGAGGAAGGTAGGCAAAGCTATCGAGGACAATAAGGACTAAACTTAAAGAAGTGCTATTGTTGCCATTTTGGGGGACTGAAGTTTGGAGAAAAATGTCTGCAAAGTAATAATCATCACAGAACGTTTGTAAAGTTCACAAAATCTCCCATTTTCCTTTTGGAAATAAAGTGTCTTCTGGTTTTCATTTCAATAAAATGACCTCATACATCGCATGTTTTGCTGGAGAACGGCAACAACCTACTAACAGTATAACAAGTGTCATGTGTGTCGTAAATAAGCAACTGCAGACAACTTAGCAAAAGCCGAAACAATTAATACCTTCCAGTCGGCACTCAAGAGCATCTTCTCCAACTGAATTGATTTTCCGGCATGGCCTTAATGTATCTCCAGTTAATACCAAGGCCTGCAAAAGTAATTACTGACCTTGGGTCCTGAGTTCAAAGCAAAGGCTTCCTCAAGTGCCTCCAAGCCGCTATACTATAAACAATAGGTAAAGAATGTGTAAATCCGTAAAATGCTACAGGCATGGCCATTTGAACTAAAATGTTGAATGATGGACCCACTGTCATTGTGCAACCTCTGTAATACCTGTCCGAATAAGTCCTAAATGTAAAATATATGCATGTTTTTGGTAAGCTACAGCCACTCTAGCTATAGAGCCTGACAAAAGACAGATAACTACATGTCCAGAAAGACTAATGAGGATCACTGTACCTTCCCATGAAGTCATCCTTCTTGCCAGCATCTTTGTCCCAGACCGTAAGGTCCACGTAGCCTCCCTGTTCCTCGTACATGTGGAAGTCAAACTGCTCTCTCCACTGGGGGTTCAGCGTTTTGGGAATTGTCTGAGTAAACGACAGAGGGAAATACATGGTTTGACCATATGTGCTTGTACATATATTGTTGAAGGTTAGCAAAACTAAGTTAGTCTTTAATACAAATCGTATAAGTGAAAAGGTATTTCTCAACAGCTCGGGTGTGTACTGAATATTCCATTCCATTTTCCAAACCACTTATCCTATTTAGAGTCGCGGGGCCGCTGGAGCCGATCCCAGCTGACATTGGGGGAAGGCAGGGTTCACCCTGGACAGGTCGTCAGTTTATCACAGGGCACATATAGAGGCAGATAAGCATTCACACTCACATTCACGGGCAAATCAGAATCTCCAATTAACCTGAGCTGCATGTCTTTGGACTGTGGGTGGAACCCAAAGAACCCAGAGGGAACCCACGCTACCACGGGGGGAACATGCAAACTCCACACAGAAGGACTGCCCGGGATCCGGGATCGAACCCTGGCCTCTCTTGCTGTGAGGTGACAGTGTTAGCCACTACACACCAGTGCAGCCACAGTACTGAATATTGAAATTAATAAAATCTTCCTTTCTGACTTTGATCTGAGGGCCACATATAAAGAGCCTTGTTCTGAATTACATGGAGATAACCCTAAAATTAAATATTCTCAAACAGGAGAGTGTTTACCTTGCTCTTGTACTTCTGGTGCCCCATCTTGAATTTGACGTAGGGGTCGCTGAAGCCGTTGGCATCCATGGGCTGGAGGCTGCGACCTTCTATCAGACTGATGCTGACTATACCTCGCCACAGCTGGGCTTTTCTGTGCACATCTGACAGACGCATACTCTGATACTGCAGCAGGCACACACACACACACACACACACACACATATTCAGAGAAACATTTACACAAACACGTGTGCATTTATACATAAACAAGCATGTACACAAACACCCACAAAATAAAGAAACAAATGAGTAAATTAGACCCAAGCTAGAACTATGGCTTGTGCACACTTGGTCAACAGGAAAATAAGCGATACCAAACACATTGAGAAAACAAAGAGAGGGGCAGGCAAAACACACAAGACTTTTACACAAAATAAGATAATTATAAACATAATTCATCCCTGATGTGTGAACTAACCTGACATGCCAGAACATCCATATGAATTACAAAACATAATATCCCACTATTCTATTTAGTCAAGTCAAAAAATCACAAACATGTCCTTTAGAATGCTAAGAAACTGAAACAAATGCACTGTATCCTCTGAATGATTACTTAGAATCTACTTTAGACAAAATAGCTTACAGTCTGCAAAAGAGTGTGTATGGCATTGCATGAGTCTGGCATCTTCTGTGCAATAATAGAATTAATATAATAAAAATAAAAAGGTGAGTGATTTTTATACTGTTTTATCCAGAACGGTCAGACCACTGAGATGCTGTTCCAGTAACTCTGTGAATTTCGTATTCCATCTGACTGTACTGTAAGTTGACGGCCCTGCAAATTCAGATTGATTATTCTCCATATTTTAAGTCTGTTTTTTCCAACAGTTTTCTCAGCACTTACAGGCCTATTTAACCTCTCTTTGAATCATGTCAGTATCCTTCACTAAAACAAAGAGCAGGGTATTTATTTGTCAAACAAATACACCCCTCTCTCTCTCTCTCTCTCCTTCTGCCTTTCCCTCTCCTCCTTCCTCGTTAGGGAGAATTTATTAGCATAGCTTTTGTTTTGCGGGCGAATTTCATTAAACTCTGAACAAACCCTGCCTCGCAAGCGCAGGCCTTTGATCTGGAGATGGAGCCTCTTAATTTCCATTCTCCAGACATTAAACAATGCGAATGGTTCCCTGCAATACAGCCAACCTCCCATACTGCAACTCCCACATCTTTCATTTCTCCTGTTCACTTGCTGCTAACACACTGTATGCTAATGAGGAGAGGTCGTTGATATGTCCTACGCGAGCACAATCCTGATTGTTTCCTTGTTTTGTTTCTACTTATTTCTTGTTCAAGAAAACCACGGGCTATTTGGATTGTGAATCCACATCTCTCTGCCGGAGCACAGCGAGAGAGAGAGAGATCATGCACTGAGATGTTCGGAGGTTGAAAGTCTTATAAGAGATACTAACATTCGGTTTAAGAACTAACACAGCCTTGCTGACAACTTCTGTCAGCCCTTTGGAAAAATAAAAAACATCTGAAGTACCAAAATCAGCATTTTTGCCTCGTGGTAAAGTTAGAGAGACCTGGATTTAATATGCATCCGACTCATAATCATTATCTCAAACTACTTCTTGAATAGCATCTTCTGCTGTGGGTTAAACACTCATAGATGCTTCATTAAAAAGAAGTGGTTGTGTAAAAATAACTGTGTACTTGTATGCAGTCGAGCACGGAGGCAGGGAGGCACTCAGGAGCAGCGCCTTTTTTTTTGGAGGGGTAACACAGTAGCTAGTTAGTTAGTATTTGAGCTAATTCCCGAGTCACAGGCGGGGTGGCCCAGTTTGGAAGCTTCAAAGGCTCAGTTTGGGGAAGCGCGATGCAGCAGGACGTCTGCCCGGCTCTGACCAATACAAATCAAATGTGTGTCTGTCTCTTGGTGGGATATCACACTTTTCACTGTAAGGAAGGAAACATTCAGTGCCTCTAGCTGCAATTTAGGAGATCAACTAAAAGTAAAACTGAGTTTCCAGATTCAGCCTGTTTCATCTTAATGACACTTTTTAGAACTTAATAAAAGTGACACGTGAGCAAACAAAGCTGCAAATAACACAGTTGTGTTCACAAAATCGCCCCTGATACTAATACTACTGTATTTGATCAAAACATAAGGTAAGTGCTTCATGCATTGAGCCAATAAAAAAAAGCAGAACTTTGACCAGCATGCTTTCTTTCATAACCTTACAGCCAATGAGAATCACAAAAAAATAAAAATAAAAAGGTAGCAGTCTCTTATGTATGGCAAGATGAGAACTTAAAATAATGTGAACATCAAAGATTTGCACTTAATTCAAAGGGGTGTAAGAGTGTCCTATAATCAGTCCACACAGTCATTAACAAACTTTCACGTTATTATAGTTGATTTGCTGTACAGGACTCTTTTAAACCCCCTAAAGACAAATAAAGTGCTTCATTTTCTCACAAAGCAGCTGCAATACACTGCAGATCAAAGGTGGAAAAAGCATGGCTATATCACTGCATAATTGAACAGCTTAAAAGGACAAAGTTTAAAACCGATTATTTAATTGTCAGGAAACATACACAATGACTCTACTTTCAATTCCTGCAGTTTTAGCCAGATTGTAACTGTTCTAACACAAAATTTGTAAACATAATAAAAAAATCAATAAAACAATGGCAGTAATTGTAGTGCATTGCTTCCACCTTTGGTGTATATTTATATGACTTTTGTCTTGCCTTCACACATGTAAATACAATTCACCTTGAGGCTAAATTGCACATGCATTCCCCCCAACAATTGTTTACATCCCCTCAGGCGATGTAAATAGCAGGTGGTATATTGCAGCTTGTGGAAAATAAGCTAGTGACAATGAGAACTAAAGAACTGAAAAATGGCTAATACCACTGTGGAAAGAGGAAAAGGAGGGAGGAAGGGAAAGGGCCAGTGAGACTCCATCCATGTACCAGGACACAAGTGAAGGGTGCAGGATAGGTGAGGTGCAGTGCGGTCGGTAGAGGGGTCACAGTACAGTTGGAAGTTGTGTGGGTGGGGACGTTACATGCTGTTTTAGTTTACCTTACTAGATCGTTTCCAGTTCCTTCTCAAAAGCATGGTCTGTAAATGAGACAAAGCTGTTACAGAGCGCCCCCATTGCCTCCCCCTCATAGCTGCAGGGTCAGAGGTTAAAGGGGATGGGTAATGTGAAGATGTTAGATGGCCTGGTGCAGGGGGGTTATATAAAAAGGGAAGCTGTCATTCATCCAAGTTGAGTAAGCAAGGCATGTACAAGAAGCGCTCTTACTTGTCATATGATGTTATGAAGTATTTGCATATGCAGACATGCACTCATACACACACTAACACACGCGCACATAAAACGTATACATGTAGGTAAACAGTAGCTGCAGTTTGTGCATCTAATACAGTGTAACCATCATTTACTACGATTATACTTGATACTTTCACAGATGTTATTAAATACTAGACCCAAAGAAAGACAGTATTGGAACTGGGACTGATAACTGCTTCCTTGTTTGGCTTGTTTAGTTTTCACTTCTTTGTTTGACACTTTTTTTTGTACTAGGTGAGGATTACAGACATTCTTAAGAGTGCAGGAGATATGTTTTGAAGGTCTTGCCGCATGTCTTAAACTTTGGCTTCAAATTATTTTTGTTAGTTAAATATAATCATCAATACAAAAGGTTCAAATACAAAAAGAATCATTACATGAGTAGACTATTTACATGTGCACAAATAAACTCACACAATTCCCTCATGTCAACCCAACTTCAAAACACATATAACACAGGTCATAGATGCTCCATGCCTACTAAAAATCACCATATTATGAAGTGTTCAGTAAATAATTTAAAGTAGATTAAAGCTCTGCATTTTCCCTTACCCTTTCATACCAGTAGATGGCAACGGAGAGTCATCAAGAATGTACGAGTGTAACCTTGTACTCATTTTCTTCACAGTTGGAGAAATCCAAAATGATGCTTAACCTAAATAGAATTTATTTGTTCTGTCAAATGTGGACTCTCTGAACTACAGTACTAAATAAGCAGCAGAATTAAGACATCAGATCAAAAGGAATAAAATATTTCCCCCATGACTCTGCCTTGTTCCGGATCGAGCATGCAGGGGTCCAATTAACCAAACAAATAATTGAACAGAAATAAATGCAAGTCTGAAACATTGAGCACGTCCGTTGAGGCACGAGCTGACATAATTAGTAAAGAGAATCCAGTGCTCTTTGAACATAGAACTTTTCCACAGAACATATTAATTACACTTGTGTTTATGCATATTTGCTGAGTTGAAGAGTTTCCAGTAACTGAATGAAGCCAGCACATTCCAGTTCAACACAGCTTGCCTTCTGATCACTGTGTCTGATGTACGGAGGAATGAATATGATAAAACTTATATTGACTTCTTTGTTGTTGTTTTTTTACTTAGGTCA
Source organism: Ophiodon elongatus (assembly GCA_016806645.1). Lineage (NCBI taxonomy): Eukaryota > Metazoa > Chordata > Actinopteri > Perciformes > Hexagrammidae > Ophiodon > Ophiodon elongatus. Next base: position 532,232 of record JACSYO010002128.1, read on the forward strand.
CCAGGAGTTCCTTTTGGCTACAGTATATCAGGCATATTATTTCTTATCTTGGTGTAATGCATCAAAGATAACGTACAGTAGGAAGATAGGAAGGTATTATTTCCCTGACTGAGGAGGGCATGTAGTGTGTGCAGGTAGAGAGAGCGATGAATGAGTAATCTGATTTAAAGTTCATATATGTTTCTTACAGCATCCCTCATGTCTCCCTCCTTTGGTGACAGAGTGACCCCCAGTTCCAGGCTGCCCAGGTTATGTTCAGGATACTGTGGGTCCTTCAGGTCCAGTGTCACATCCAGTGTCCTACAGGGAAGCACAGTAAACCACATACAAATGTATACTTACACCAATACTGCACATTCACATGCATTAAGTGCATGGATTTCACCTATGTGTACATAAATTAATGCATGCATTACATGCACAGCCCATTCATCCAACATATAATGGATACACATATTTAAATCACTTCAAGTCTAACTGAACAGATGTGGCGATATGCTGCTTCCTTCCTCTTTACATACTAGCTGGCCTTCTTGCTGTTTTCAGTGAGATACAATGACCACAAGCGGTCAAGCTAGCTAACAATCTTGAATTATGCATATGGAAGGTAATTAGTAAAGGGCATAGCATGGCAGGTGATTACTAATAAAAAGAGCATGCTATTTCCCAACAGTATGAGCAAAAATTATTTTGACTTTGGGAAAAACATTACTATTCACAATTTTAATTTTGATGAAAATGCATTTAGCTGACCCATTGAGCCCTCTCCTGTTAATATTTAAGCCTACTCACACCCATGCTACATCCACACAGGTGTTTTCACTTACGTCATCAATTAAGTTATTACAGTTTGACACGTTGTCGTATGAAAAAAAACTGGTGAAAACCGTAAAATAAATGATCGCTAAATTAGATTAAGATGCTTTTGTTTTTATGGCCTGGTATTGTGCATCCTGGCTCACCGTCACACAGTTATGGCTTACTGTGCTGAAATACTTAAATGGATTGGAGCCATTGTTAATGTTGTTAATAAAACTTTTCCTGCTTTTACAAGTCCAAATGTCTGCTGTGCAAAATGTCTATTGCCAGCATGGCTGACCCAACTTCCACTTGACAGGGCGTGTAATCAGTAATGAAAACACCTGCGTGAGTGTGGAAAACAAATTAAATAAATTGTGACACCTACTCCAAAGTGATTGATGGAAAAAAGGATATGGCACACATGAAGTTTACAGATAATACAATAACTACACTTTAAGAGATGGCAGTATTCCTGTGGACGAAAGCAATGTTGTTTTCCCTTTAGAAAACCTCTCATTTTACTGGAGTGGGATCTGCCCAGTCTGCCCTGCTCAGTCTTGGTTCTGGTTCTCCCATGCCCCCCTTCTGGTTGCTGAAAAGGGTCGAACAAATTTCGCAAATGTAAAAGCCACAACGCAAATGCGAATGCCACTACGCTAAAGCTGCAATGCCAATGTAAAAGCCACAACACAAATGCAAAAGCTACAAACACATGAAAAAGCTCAAATGCAAATGAAAAAGCCAAAGCACAAATGCAAAATCCACAATACAAATTCAATAGCCATAACACAAATGCATAAGCTAATATGAAAATGAAAAAAGCCACAACATCAATGCAACAGCCCACAACGCAAATGCAAAAGTCACAATGCACAACGTGGCTTTTCCATTTGTGTCGTGGTTCTGCATTTGTTCAGTTTGTTCAGTTTTGTGCATTTAAAGTTTGAGATGAGTTACCAAAAACGGACTCTAGAGGGAGACAACAGACTATACAATGACCACACCAAACAGCAAGGACAGACGCTTGAAGAGGTGTTACAAGTTGGACTCCTTAACTATTAACTTCAACATCCTTTTAACTTCATTTGTTGTCTCTTACCACAGAAGCCTCACTGAAAATGCCCATTACTGGGGAAATTAATAGAAGTTTAAGGAAGTAATAAAAAAAAGAGAAGACAAAGGACAAAGAGACCTCTGATGTTCCAGTGACTCCAGATGGAGGTATGCTGAGCCCATGAAATCATCCTGAAGTCCAAAGTCATAGTCAAAAACCTACAAAGAGACAATATACAGTTGTATAGCTTTACTACCAACAGAGGACCCTATAGACCACATTGCAAATGTTATTAGTCACATTGAATCACCATTTATGGCATAGAAAGAAGCTTGCATAGTGAGTTGATTTCCATGGCAACTTAATGATCATCCAAAATACAACTATTATTTATATTAAAGCAGGAACACATTTGAAGTCCAGAACGGATCTGTACCTTGACGTATAGCGGGTCCTTCAGGTTTTCCACCAGAAGGCTTACTCTCTCATCCCACACCGGGTTGAGGTTCTTATGAATGGTCTTACTCCTGAACGCCTCCTTCCCTGCAATCTTAAACTTCACATATGGGTCGCTGGTCCCTACAAAAAAAAGACCACAGACATAGAGAAATACTGTTAAACTACAGGATTAAGAATAGTACTAGCAAAATGATGGCATATTCTGCCTAACTATCTGTAAGGACAAGGGTCAAATTGAAAGTGTAAGCAGGTACCCTTCTTCAGCTTATCATTGGTCAAATGGTAGTGTCTAAAATGTGTCCGAAAAGATTCAAATCATTCATGCCTGATGAAAATTATTTTTTTCCCAAGTACACAACACATATGTTTACATAGTTTATGTATATATATTTCATACTCATGAGAAAATACATCTTTTGATCTCGCTCAAATTATTTTCAGACACAGAGATGGATGTACACACTGCTTTGAAACCTAAGGAGAAAATCAGGCATATCACGTGACTCAATGCTCAATTGTGGATCATATGATTACCAGTAATTAAAGCTGAAGCTGGGTGCTTGGATGTACACACCCCATGCAGTGTCTCTATATGATCACAAGGTGGCGCCACTGATTTACATTTATTTTGACCAGTATAGGTGCCAGATAATTTTGGTGGGATCAGTAAATACTGAAAACCTAGTCTTTTTTTTATATGTATTAATACATATTCAATTTGCGTGTGTACTCTGTGATACATATAATTTATTACCCCTATGTATACACCATTCTTCATAATGACCAAGGGGGAAAAACAAAGATATATAATTATAAATCTACATAATACCCCCCTAATAAATGGACATTGATCCTCCAGTCCATCCCCTTTCTGCTTTATTCTAACATCCTATTCCCCAAGGTCCATACATTTCAAATTAGTTTGACAGACAAAGAAAAACTAAGACAGGGACCACACAAAAAAACAATATTAAAGCAAAGGACAGATCAAACAGACACACAAGTTCAAATGTTTACTGCATCTGTATGAAAATCAGAGCAACAACACAGACTTAGAGACACTGGGGGAGTATTCACAATGGAGTGTTTGTATTCAGAGTTTGAGTTTGGGCAGGAGATAATCAGGTTTACTGGTTTGGAAGTCTGTTCACGTCCAGATGTAGATAAAGTGGCCAAAAGGGACATGATCAGGACTAATCACAGGCATTTCATATCCAAATAAACAAAGACATATATACACACACATATATGCGTATATACATATAAATACATATAAACATTAACATGAATACAGAAACAGTGTTCCACTGTAACCAAAGTGATTGCCAAGAAAATCAAAAGGGAGATAAGGGAGTCCTATTAATATACCATTTTCTCTCTGTGCCTGTGGTTTATCATTTCTGCCAGGATCTCTTGGATAAAACAGCAATGTGAGTGAACGTATAAAACGCATTGTACAGTACATGGTACAATACATACCATACGTAGAAAAACATAACCCTGATTTATATCATTTACCTTTTATGATAATCTGCCCTTTTTTCTGTAGACAGCCACAACAAGGCTACGTCAAAGAAAAGGCTGACAGCGAGGATACGAGATGATAAAAAGCTGCGCTCTCTCTCAGCATTTACACACGTTTCATCAGATCAAGGTGAAATCATGTTTAATCATTAGCAAGAGAACAAGTTCAAATATGTGACCCGATGATTTTACTGATTCTTATTAGAGGCAGTGAAGAGGCTAATGGCATGACTGACATGGGTTATTTTCTAGAGCTTTTCTTTATTTCTCTATTCAGAAGCATGTTCTTTCCCATTATTCCCATTATTCCCATTATTCAACTCATTGAGTGTCAGTGGTATTCCTGTTGACTTTGCAGTAGTACTCTACTGCTGTCATAAACCACATAAAATGGCTTGTTCTGCACTGACTGGCAACAGCTTACAACCAGCATTATGCAGCCACCTGTTCCACTAACCATAAAGAAAGCAAAAGGAGTACCTTGGAGGGCGGAAGTGGATGAACCTGGTTATATAGAAACCGCCCGTCAGGGACGCTCTAAGAAGTAAAGCTAATGCACCGGCAACTAGGCAGACATCATTCAACATGACACCTGGCATTCTATTGGTTGGGGCATTTTGACAGGGTTATTGCACAACAAATCTCAGAGCAGAGGAGAAATCCGAGAGTAAAATGTTTCCTGAGGCACAAAGGCAGCCTGAGTGTGAGGAAAGGAGCTGAAGTGCAGGAAATCCATACGAGCAACAATATATCTGAGTGCAAGTAAACAGTTTGAGCAGAGACAGGAAAACTAAAATGGCAAACAGGAGTTATTTGAGTGCTAGGACTGGTTTTTGAGGGAAAGAATTACAGAATCTGAAGGTGAAATCAATCTCATGTCCTCAAATTGAAAGACCATGCACTTGAATAAAGATAGGAAAAAAGCTGCATATTATTTTGTCATTAGAAGATAATTGAGCAAAAACATATGGTTGTGACGATCAAGAATAAGTTAATATATTCTATATAATATTATACTGTGTATAGTATTTTAATGGACAATACATTCAATAATCAAAAGTCATTAGAATTTGACAAAAGCTAAATTCGTAATTCAGAGGCTTACAGCTTACAGCTTACAGCTATAAGCACAACATCTTACAAATAGTTGTTTTGACGCTTTATTAATAATCTGAATATTGTATAGAAATCCTTTAAACATGAGTATAAAATCAGCTTTATCTGAGTAAACACCAGTCTGCTGGGAAAATATGTCCACTTCTTCACATTTAAGCACCTTCATCCCACTACACACATACATACGCTTTTACACACCGTTACCCATGACTTATCACTGCAGGAGAGCTAAAGGAGAGCTAAAGGAGAGCTAAAGGAGAGCTAAAGGAGAGTTAAAGCGAGAGGGTACAGGTGACAGGATAAGAAAAAAAGTCTGAGAGGGCATTAATGTGTAGCATAACTGACAGTAAATGCAAAAGATAATGCAGAATTATATAAATACAAGCATGAAATGAATAAGAAGGAATCTATTCTAATCAATTGCTGTATTATGTTCATGACGTGATACTTCATGAACTATCTAATGACAAGACTAAAGCGAAATGTTCACACAATCATGGAAGCAAAGCCACTTATCTATAAAATTGCAGCAACTCTATTTCTCTGTCTTTCTATCTCTCTTTCTGTGTCACACATCACTGGCTCAGAACCCTACAGTGCCAGCTTTATGGTGCCATAAACATACACAGGCTGAGAAGTATGAAATGGAAAAGGTTGGTTCTGTGGGTGGGTGGTGCCTCAATATGAGGGAGCGTGGGTAGAGCACAGAGGAGTGCTTGCAGTGGTGCTCTCTTGGAAATCAACCTCCAAATATATATATATATATAGGTTTTTTTCTACAGGTTTTTTTTCCCACAGTTGGATTAAGTCCATAAAGAAGGAAAGAAAGAAAGTTATTGAATGTGCCCCATAGGACTTGTGGGTGGATAGGTATGACGATGACAATCAATAAGCAATTGATATTATAAGATCAAGAAGCTTTCAAAGAATTAATAGTGGTTGACAAGAATGCCTTCAACCATGTGGGGTTAGAGAGAGTAGGTTTGATGGATTGGCGCACCCTGGATGTTTGTCCACCTTGCAGGCAGAAGGCTGTGAAATAGAAGTGCTGGGTAAGGGGAGCCTGGGTATAAGGAGTCGCTGTGTCAAAGAAGGTAAAGGTAGGTGCCTTAAGGTGCTGAAGAGCAGCCATGAGAGCACCATGTGATGTTCTATCTTTCTACAGTTGAGAGGCATTACAGGCAGAAATTAAGAGTTTCCAAATACACCGTGCTGGAATTCGGCACTCAGCTTTCGAAGATTCAACATACTTTGTTCAACAATACATATCTTACAATACAGCACTTTTAGCTTTGTATGTTGGGATTTCTGAACCTGTCTTGACAAGGAAAACATCTGAAACTGAAGGTCAAAACACCCCTAACCAGCCATCCGAGGAAACAATCAAGTGAACTCCAACAAAACCTTATCGTCTAGCTATTGGTCACACATCACACACACACAAGCACATTTTTGAGGAATGGGGGATAAGGTCAGGAGGACGTACCAAGTTAAGATAGGATAAGATAAGATAAGATAAGATAAGATAATCCTTTATTAGTCCCGCAGTGGGGAATTTTACAGGATTACAGCAGCAGAGGGTAAAGTGCAGACATAGTACAAATCAAAACAAGTATTATAAATAAGCAATCAAAAATAGTATTAAAAACAGAAAAGAATCTACGGTAACTGAAATGTGATATATACAAGCAGAATAGCATATTGCTGTAAGTTAGTTTCAGGGCATAGGTTACCATAGAAACAGACACAGACTTATCGAACCCTGTAGCTGTAACAGGATTTCCAAGAATCTTTACATAAAGAACATGCTTAAGTCATTAATCCTCCTTTCTAGAGTCACCCCCCCAGGCCTTGTCATAGACTGGTGGGTGGGCAAGTGAGTGAAAGACAAGAAACCATAGTACACAAAGAGATGCTGAGTTCATATCAATCTGTTAATCTATTCATCTTTTATGATGCTATTAAACCAACTGCTATAACTATAATAGTAGCTTAAAGGACAAATAAATGTGTTTGTGAGAGGACCCAGTGGCGCACTCAGTAGGTAATTCTGGTTTGGGTGTGGTGCACAGGCAGATCTAAAAGCCCCTGATTGACTTGCTTTTGCTAGCTGCTCTCTGTCCTCCTGACAGGCTCGTTGAACACATAATCCACCACACATATATCTCTACTAAGCACCTATTGGACAGCGGCCATTAAAATACTGCTCAGTGTCAGTCTGCCAATAAGCCAGGCACCTGAGTACAATCTGTGATCCAAATGTAAACAGCCACCACTGCCTCCACATTTTGAATGATCATATATTACAAGGATTAACGCTAACACACTATTTGTCAGCATTTGAGAAAACACATTTTAAATTGTGAATCTTCAACTGATAGCTCAAATACTTTAGTTCAAGAGAAAATATCTCAAGTGTATATTGTCAAAATATAATGCTTGCCTTCACGCATACAAATCCAGTATCTCGCTTTCTTACTTGATTATGGTATTCTACTTGCATCTCTCTCCAGTTGTTGGATTTAAGTGCTTTTATAGCCAACGTGCATATTTGCATATCTATTGTTATACGAGATATTTTACAATCTACGAGTATTCTGTTCTAACAGATTGAATGCAACCTATTTTATTACATTTTAACCCGTTCAGATCCCCCCGAGCATTCCAAAGGACATTACTTTTCTAAGATGACTAGATCTATGAATACTGTCATCCGACTCCACCCAAATGCACAAACTCATTTGACTGGATTTCTATAAATTCATCACAGTGTTCCACATCATCTGAAGTGGACTGCTGCTCTCGGACTGCTCAAGAGGAGCTTGCACACACAAGTATCTTGACTACTTAAACCTGACCTGAATTAGTCCGACAGCGCGAACTTGAACTGACCCTTATGGAACCACTTGAGCCCCACCTTTTCTTAGCTCACTTTATGGAACGGGCACCTGAACTTGTAAAGTGTTGTGATTTTGCACGATGACTTGACAAATAAAAGGTAAACAACAACACCATGATAGACACCCATGATGACATAATATCTTGACAATCAAAGTCCCATCAATTCAAGCGAAAGAGTAGCTAACAGTAGAGATGCACCAATTCCAATTTTATTAGCTGTTTACGACTTATCAAAAAGTCTGACCTGCAGATTCAGATTTTGTTTGTAAGGACGACAATCAACACCAAGGCTCCTGACTTCTTACCAAGGTACCGTAACGGTCCCCGGAAATTATTTAAATTGATTAAAAAGATCTTGGCATTACTAGTTTAAATAATATATTATATGCTACTTAGAGCTAGTGTTAAGAAGTTAAACAGGTCATAATTCCCTCTTTATTATCCATTTTATATTGCTGTGAATTCATCTCCCTCAAAGAACTGTCGCCAAAAACAAGATTTTACAAAATTACATTTGAACACATCATGATAGCATTATAACTGACCTTCACCCAATACTTAGTTTTACTGACATCCCAATACTCAGTTTTACTGAGTATTGCATAAAGTCAATGCATTCCCATTAACATTAGCTGTTTAGCTCTGTGCTGATGAGAGACAAACTGGTGACGGAGATTACTCTGAACAGAATGCATGGGAATAAACTGCAATATAATAAGTGCCTGAATAAGTTAGTTGTTACAAATGTTTTTAAGGTTGTTCCTCTACGGCTTATTTTGGACTTGCTGTTGCAAATTGTGAACTTGGTGTCTTCTACAGTCACCAACGCACGTTGTTTATGTGAGGCTGTTAAGTTACTGTCTGTGCCGCTGTGTGGTGACATAAAACGTTTTCATCCAAATTAGTCCATATGCAGCAGCACACGTAGGCCTATATGAATGTGACTGGCAAAAAATTTAAAATATGAAACTGATTGTCCGCTAACTGGTCATGGCCGAACAGCTGATAACCGTCTTTCTTTCGTATCTCTAGCTAACAATAGAAGGTTCTGCATTTCAAAGTAACTAACTATGCTAACACCTATATAGACAGACACAGTGAGACACATCACACTAATAATCTTTATATTCATTCCAGGGTATTTCTGTAATATTCATGTGCAAAGCAAAGTGATCATCCATGAGTTTCCAGAACGCAAACAGTCCTAGTGCATTCCCACATTGCAAATTGTTGCAAAATGCAAAACCATATTTTACAGATGTGAGTGCAGACACTTCTGTCCCATTCATAACATACCAGCCTGTACCAATAGGAGGCAGTGTGTATCCACACACACCAAACACTCACACTAAAGGGACATGAGTAAATTCCTACTCTTTATGTTATTTTCCAACAATGTTTTGCTTTGATCTTCAGTATATTTATTGATACAAACCAATAGTGCCATTTATATTCCAAATTTGGTTTGCTTTTGTAAAACACATTTTCTGTTAATATATCTCTTGCGCTTTGTTGCTAATAAAATCAACTTATTTTGCTGCTCTACACTTTCCTCTCTCTCTTTTTCTCCTTATTACCTTCCTTTCTTTCCATCTATCACTATATTCTGTATCTCTTTCAATCTCCTCCAGCAGTCAAAAGTAAATTACATTACTTAGTCTCTTCCACTACCTTCCAGTTGAATTATTTGCTGCCATAGGTACTTAGTGCAAGTTATGGCATTGACATATTCGCATTGTATCATCCAACAGCCTGCTCACTCTTCAGGAAGCACAATGTGCCTCTTGGTAAAATGAAAATCGTATTTTCAACATTGACATGGGAAAAATGATGGAGCGTGTAGCGTCACAATTATACGGCTGCCTCAGCTTGTTGTTTTTGGTATGCAGAGAAAATGTAATAGACAGATCAGGTAAATGTGACGAAATTAGATACCAATTGTTAAATGAACGGCACAAGGCTAATGTTGTTGTAGTACCGCAGCATAATATGTAGTATAGTATAGTATAATATTATATTATAGCAGTTTTGTGTCGAGCAATTCTAGCAGTTGAAGCTGTGATGTAGCAAAAAGTCATTATAGGAGCAGGCTGAAATTACAGAAAAGTTCATCAAAGTCCAATGCTTTCATTTAAATGCCAGTGCTGCTCTGATAGTGAGCAGCAACCTAAAGGCCTGCAAGTATGCCTCCAAATGCTCCAGACAAACCCCTGAGCAATAGCTGAGGATTGATTTAAGGCACACATGCACTGTGGTCATTCCCTTGACAAAAGCACCACCACTTCCTCTCTCACTTCTCATTACAAAATCACTATCTTCCTCCCACATATACATAAACACACAAGTGCAAAGGATCAATGCGTTTGGTCATTAGCACTTTCAGTCACACAAACATGCACATGCAAGGCCAAACACCGGCCTAGTTAATTGTTTTTAGAGTTATTAGGGCAAGCAGACAACTTGACAGTAGGTCTCGACCTTGTATAAAACATTCTAGAGAAATAAAAGGGGACTCCTGTCTGAAACAGCGGGAGGGAGAGCAGACAGTATGTATGCTGGGGAGAAGAGGTTTCTGCTGCAGTTAAAATGGCATATGATGAAGATAAGGTCATGTTCAAACTCTAAACCACATAACAGCTATCTTGGTCAAAGCCTTTTAATAGGCTGATGAAAGGTGCTTGTTACTGACTGATGGGTGAAAGGTGATAATGATTATACAGGCTTGTTATTAGCTGTACTTTTCTAAAATAAAAAGCTCTTCCGTCATAATGGCTTCAACTGATGTGTGGAGCAAGTAATTATTCAGCTTCCTTATTTTAACCATTAATCTTTAGCTAATCATTACACATTCATGATCAATAGCGTTCTGTGTCAGTACAGGGCAGACGAACGGTCCTGAATTATTAACTGAAAATACATGAGCCGGTAATTACATTTCTACAGGTTTGATATGTCCTAAAAATAAGTATCATACTCCATGAAAAAAGATAAACTCACGGCTTTGGGGGTTACAGTAGGCCACTGCAGTAAAACATTCCCTAGGTGGTATATTTGTTCCTGTAAAATGACTCTCATAATGGTCACAAAACAACAACACACTTCTCAAAGGCATTAATAGAGTGAAAAATAGCATGGTTTGCTCTCAGCAAACTCAGCATTAGATAAAAACACAAGCATAATTTCTTATTTGTGAAATATTAAAAGTATAATTTAAACTGGAGTAAAGCATTGTGGTGGTGATATTTTGAGTGTTAAAATACAATGAATATGGATGACAAACCGCATGCTGCTAGCATCAGAAAGCCATCAATAATGTATAATGTCAGTATAAAATCGTGCTCTTTCAATACATGAGAAAATTAGGTCGATTCCATGAAGAGATATTGACTGCCACAAAACAATAACAGAATATACAGCGTGGGCCAGAAGATTCAGTTTATGATAGATGACTTATCAAATGTCTCCCACGGCTCAAATGTAGGGAAATACTTTTTTCAGGGATCGATGGCTGGTCAAAGAACATCTACACATTCATTTACACTGTATTTGCTAACTTTGCCAGTCACAAATATATTAAATATGAGGGTTTCCTAAAGCAAATTACACAGGAGCGCCTTCCCTGGAAAAAAAAAAAGAATACCACCTCTGCAAAAATTGAACACATCATTAAACTTTTATGAAATATATAATTAACCTTCAGAGCAGAGCAAAACACCTCCACAAGTCAGTTTGCTGGCTAAAATAAAAGCATGGACAATATTAAACATAATAAATTTACTCTTTATGCATGAAGCCTTGACAATGAAATAACAAGTTCCAAATAATAGATATTTTTCTCTGCAGACATTTTGAAATTTCATAACACGAAATGCACAGGTAGAATTTATAACTTTACGACTACTGCTATACTTACTCAGTCTGAATTGTGTTCAATTATGTTCTGAATATAAATTAACCATTGTAATGTTATTAGCTGCACCTGTGCTCTCCCCTTCAATATTAAGCCTGCCCTCTATTTCTAGGATAAGTATTAAACAGCTTTGGGGATTATACATTTTGAATATCTTTATTTGCAAGGAGCTGCTTACAGTATGATCCCATAGACATTCAGTGATTGAGCAAAGCTAAGTGTATCTCAAAATCCCACATAAACCTTTTAACTACGCACTGAGTCATAAAAAAAGGGTCTAACCCTGAAATTGTTTTTTCCTGACTATCACTCAAAAGAGGAAACTGAATTCCACCATAAGTAATAAAAGTGGCACCATATTAACCCTTCATACTAACTACTAATCAAGTGGTCATTCTGAACTTTTCCTTCGCCTTGGCCCTCACTGCTTCACTGATAAAGGATTGTTGGCCAACACATTGCCTGTCAAAACAGAAGCTATTAAGAACCACCCCATGAAAGAGGCTCACTGATGCTTGTCATGAGATGTGAGAACAGGAGAGGAGGAAAATGTGGTAGAGCTGCCCATAAAACCCTCAGTCATGCTTGAGCTGCAGACCTAGAACAGCCTCATGCTCAGATTGTGGGCACTGTGTGAGGTTGCAAAGTTGACTGTGTGAATAGTGTGGGAGCTGTTGGCCTATGCGTAGTGTCTGGTTTGACTGATGGTTGCAGCGCTGGGGTTTCCCATTACCCAGAATGCAATCTGCTCAAGAGGATGTATTGGCTTTAAAAGGCACCAAAGACAAGAACCTCCATCATGAGATGCTGGCAGATGGACTCAGAGTCTGTCTCATTAAAATTGCACACAGCGCCACACGTGCATGCCTCTGCCTCTTGCTGATTTATGCTGAGAGGAGTTTACTTAGCTGTCCTCTGCTGACATTAACCCAAAATGAACCTTCAATAATGTGCAACGTGATCTTGCTGCAATTAAAATGCAACGCTTGAGATACTATAACAGTAAAATTGCTTGCTTAATACAAGCTGAGCTGAATGAGCAGAAACACAAATAAAGTAGAAAACTGGACAGCATGTGGCGGAATAACATCAGGAGGTGAGAAAGAAATGAAGGGGACTTGAAACAAAACAAGAGACAGCATGCCAACTGTGGTGTCAAGCTCTGGCTCTCTCACCGCTTTGTTAAGGAACTGTTGTGCGGCAGACAAGATAATTAGGCTCGCTGTGGACTCATCGGTCTCTACGCTAATATTAGTCCTTTAAATATGCACACACAGCACACGTGTAGTCTCTAACAAACAAGTGCCAGCACACTCTAGCAATGTGTAAGGACTAGGGATCAGGATATTGCTGCACATAAGCCATTATAGCTAGTGCAACCAATAGTTATAGACAAATTATATTTAGACTTAATTTAACCATTCACAACATTTTATTAAATATTATGTCTGCAGAAACATATTGTGTGGAGCTTCTTTCACATCAGTGATTGGAATACTCTGTCTAAGGTAAATGTATCTGAATGAAGGATGGGAGACAGCAGCTTGTGATAAATAATTAATGATAGGATACACCCACAACAGTTGAGAGCTTTCCAGTGTCTACGCACTAAGAAATCAAAGTACAAGAATGGCCCTAAAATGGTTCATATGCTTTGTCACTCCAGCTGTACCCTAGTAGGGTATGAGCATGCACTGTACCTTCAAGATTGGTACATTGTTATACCTTCTTGTCCGTACTTCCAAAAGTGACAAATATTTACCTTTATGTCCTGGTACAAAACTGTACCCATTGGAAAGGTACAGAATTGCTGGAGCGACAAGCCATTTTGTACCTTTATGAGGCCAAAACACCCTGAAGTTAAGAGTTAATGTGGGAAGGCAGGTAACAGGCAGCCTACTAGTAGAACCCAGGCAAAGGGGCAGAGCCTATAAAAAGGGGTGGAAAGCTCACCTGGGCCTTTCTTCCTGGTTACTCAGACACATCTGAGAGAGCAGCTGAGGCCAGCCTTTTTTGGGGGACTGATTTGGTAGGCCCTTTATTTATAAATGTCTAAAAGCATGATTTTAATACTTAAGTTATAGAAACATGATATCATCTTTTCAGTTCATAGCATTGAATTAAAATTGTGTTATTTATCAGTCTTCATGTTTGGTGAGGGACAACTTGGTGTGATTGCTGAGGCACATCAGCCAAGAAATAAGATTCCAGTCACCTGCATGTTTCCAACAGGGGGAGGGCACCGTGATCCAGTCTAGAAAGGTACATCTGCTTTTCCAATGCATGTTTTTAGTGTTTTTGTAAAGGTTCCTTTTTGTATATGAATGTGTTTCTTTGCTTTTAAACAAAGACATTAGAGGAGCAACCACTGTTTTTCCCAGACCTATTGCATTTTAGTGTGCTTTTTAAATAGTCAATTGAATGAGCCCTTTCTGATTTATTTTTCTAGTGGGGCTTTGTGATGTGCTGAAGGGGGGGACACAGTGGTAGAGCAGCCCTCTTCCATTGGCATTTTATTGTGTGGTTTTAGTCACCTTAGTTTGCTGTGAATAAGTAAATTTGATTTGTTTTGTGTGAAGTGTAGTTAGTCATAATTTGCTGACATATTTTGTGATTTACTCTTTGTTTTACATCTAACTCTACACTGACCTCCCTGATGGTGCAGTTTAGCCCCACATTGTTTACTTTCTTGTTTGTTCATTTCTTTTGATTTATGTATTAAATGTATACTTTACTCCATCCCTCCCTTTTTGTGATCTACGTTCAGGCCTTCTATTAAGTTTATTTCATGCAGGGTCAATAAAGGCTATATGTCCAGTATAGTAGTCTCTGGCTCCAGTTTATTCTGGGTCTTGTGTGTTGAATATCACATTAAAAACAATTACAATTATTAACTTTTAGTCACTACTTTTACTTATGTTTTCTCCTCTTTCTTATTGTCAAATTGATTTTTTATTAGATTAAATTGAATATTTCAGTCAATCTTATTCCCATGTTATCATTTTATCTCATCAATATCTGATGAAAATTGTCAACCAGCTGATCTCGCACCCACCCCTATCGAAAAACAGGCGGTCCCCCAGTTAACCTGTCTGGGACAGTTACAGTAGCAGTAACATTGCCATGGACACATGAAGCCACTTTCCCAATAAGTCTCACTGCAATAATTAGTTTAGTGTCAGCTGTGCCCGGCATACTTCCGACAGTGTCTTGCAAGACCGACGTACTGTGTGTGGTTGAGATAGAGCATGTGTGTGACGTGAGTATGAAGTCACAGTAACGGTACAACTGTGAAAGTAGCAGTGTAGTGTGCGTACAGTTTATTTGTCAGTAAATAAATGCTACAAGTTCTTGTGTCTTGCTTATCAGCCAGCTGATGACTGAAGTGAAAGGGGTTAGCCCGAAAGTTAACAGCTCAGGCACACGTAAGATGGGCTGCCATGAATGTTGAATGTTAAAATGTTAGCAATAGCATCATGTTGTATATTAACTTTGTTACATTCAGAAAGTGAGTAACATCTGATGGAAATAAAACATGTTTTCAAATTCATTGTTAGAACTGTAATGGTATTATTAAGTGTATGCAAGTACCTGTATCTGAAAATTAGTGGTATTGGTGCATCCCTAACCCCTACCATCAAAGTGGACAACAACTTTGAGATTGTATCCTCTCTGACTGCTGGAAAGGCATTTCTTTATTTAAAAAAAAAAAATAATTAAGTGAACACTTCAGTCAAAAGACTGAACAAAATAGATACATCGGCAGACACACACACACACACACACACACACACACACACACACACACACACACACACACACACACACACACACACACACACACACACACACACACACGCACAAAAGGTATTGGAAGATGGGAAGTGAGGCAATCATGCTTTGGGCTATGGAAAAGCTTCACCTTGTTGTACCTCAGCTGGGAACTAGAAATGAAGACAGAGAGGGCAGTGTGTTTTTATCTGAGGTTGTCTTCAAAGCTGCAAAACGTCTCATTGTCTGCTCAGATATGACAGCTAAGTCAAGGTTAGGGCCCTGGAGACACAACAGGTTATTTCCAATACAGGATGAGTAAAAGTGAAATTCAAAGCAAGATTATTTGACAGGTAAAATTTGCTGTACTGGAACAATAAATCAGAAAAGACAGAGGCGATTCTATCATGTGGCTTTCCCTCCTGCACCTTCTTATTCACTCCTTTTGATGTCCCTCTTCATGCAGTTTGAATTCAATACAATGTCATTGAAACCACATAATTAGGGTAAATGCTTATGCTGTACAAGTTGTTCATTGTTAAAACAACTGTGAACTACATAAATCTACTTCATTCATTCATTCGTATCCGAAGATTATTTTTCTTATCTTTTCATAACGTTAAAACCATGTCATGTGTTGGCTGGTTCTCCTGGCAACACATTGTGAAATGGTTTGTGCAGGCTGGAGAGAGACTCATGACAATGCCAGCAAGTTATTGTGGTTGTATCGAAAAAGCTCCCAAATGGCTCTTGTTTGTTGGACACCAGACAAAAGAGTGAGCGATATCTCCTTACTCCTATCAAACAATCTTCTGAGGATGAGGGAAATCCTCCCGTAGAGGTCTCTGTACTGTGATGGCTCAGCTAGATAAGAAGCAACCTCCAAGCACCACAAGAAGAACAGAGAATAAAAAGGTGCCTACAATAGAAGGGACATATACTGTGAAACCTATAAAGTATCTGTACCATATCATCATAAGATGATATGGTACAGATATTTGTATAATGATACACTCATCTTTTAATATGTCAGCACTGAACACTCACAGACTTAAGTTGACAGCACTTGCATGCTCAGCGAAAATGTATGAGCCCAAGAGGTTCAAGAGCTCAAAATGCTTTGAGTGACAAGGCCCCGATCACACAGAGATGCATCGCAAGAAACGCAGTGCACCTGGCGTGCACTCCTCTCTTGCGCTGCCCGTCTTGCTTTTCTAGCAGTTTTTAAGACTCATAAGTAAAAAAATAAAGCAGCCGTGTCTCGATTTGATCAGGGCCCAAGACTGCTCTCGACAACTGGGCTTTTCTGTGGTCTGTAAAGACAGGCTTATATTTCATACAAAGTTTAATTAGTTAAAGTGCTTTAAGTTTAAATCCATTTATAAGCAAAATATGTAACAGTCTTTTACCTGAATGTATAAGTTCCATAGCCTGTAACCCTACATTGGGTGGGTGGGTAGGGTGGGTAGGTAGGGTGGGTGGGTGGGTGGGTATGGTCGGGAATGAGGCTTTTAAATTTCAATTTCTAATTGCTCTCAGACATGTGTGAATCCTCTTCCCTGGTGGGATAAAAACTGTGAAAATCAATAAAACATATTTACAAAAAAAAAAAAATATGTAACAATGTCTGATGAAATCAAATGAAATCATATTTGGTAAATGTTAGTGTTAGGCATAGGACAAGAATTTCATACAGTACTTGCAAGTGAGCTACTACATGTACATAAACACTTTATGCACTAACCTTTGGGCTTTATGGTAATAGAAAGTGACCATAAAGGGCTAAAACAGCCCAGAGAGGGTTTTTGGCTATGAGAGCTGTCCATTTCAAGTTGCCCTTTTTCCCTCCCGCAGGCACAAAAAGGTTCCTTTTATGACGAAGAGACATTATCGGAAGAAGACAATGCACTTATATGGAACCAGCTGCGCCTCGTCACCGAGTCCCCTTCCCTCTTTTGTTTCTGACTAGTCAACCTTGCCCCTGGGTGCATACGTCACTTTGATGCATGGACCAGGGCTGCTGTGTCAGACTACCTGTATGTAGTCCAGCAATCCTAGCACGCAGTATATTTTACAGTGATATTGCACTTTAACTGAAAATCAGACATCAGCCACCTGGTTTGATGCCACACTAGTTAAAGTGATTGTAATGAAGTGATGAGCATGTCAGTCTACATGTTGAGGTCTTACTTGGTTTCAGCTCAGTTATATTTGGTTTCACTTCCAGGTTCACTGGATCTGAATATTTGAAATTCCATAATGCAGGGGCATTTCTGGAAAAACATTTCCTCAAAATACTTTGCAGACAAAACTGGAAACCATCTGTATCATTTATAATTCATGTCAGAATTTTGGTGAAACAATACAAACCACATGGCTTCTCGCAGAAAGCTATTTTTATCCCAGCTTTTCTCTGATAAGTCAGCCTAGACTGATTGGTTAATAGAAAATCCCACCAACCCTGTCTGTCTTCTGCGATGAATTCTTCGCTTGCTGTACGACAGCAGCAACATGTGAATATCCTGATAGTACAACGTGTAAAGACTTGGCATAAACTGTTGTATATATTGATTTAGAAAAAGTCCTATCTAAACACAAAACATGCGTTACAACACTGGTTATTACAACATTATTGCTCATATTAAATTCAATCCACTATATTTCTTCTTATTTGACTGTTTCTCCCTCATTATAATGAGCTCTCTTGACGGACTCAGGACAGGACAGGTGAGCTCTGCTCCTCAATGCTCATTATTTCAGGCAGACAGGTAGTCAGGCAAAATTTACAGGAGGGAGCAGGGCAGCTTATTTGGATCGGTCGTCATGGTGACTTCTACAACCACTAATGAGACCCCTAAATCCATCACTATCCAAACTGGATGGTTTATAAGAGAATCTCTGACATTGCTTGTTTTTGTTGGCTGGCCTTTCCACTATGCAAGGCTTAATTGAGTGCTGACAAACAGTATAAGAGCTGTGTTCGGACAACTTCCAGGCTAAAATCACAATCACTCCAGAGAAGCGGAAAAACACCGTTTAGCAGAGGGGTTTAATATGAGTTAATATATTTCATACTGGTGCAAAGACTAGATAAACGTGCAATGAATTGAACGACTCAAGATAGCACTGTTAAAACATGCCTACTTCTTCTCCACTGATCTATTTCAAACATTATAAAGTGCCACTCAACCTTCAGTTGAATCTCTAACTTAGGTTATTTAAAGCTACTAAACCAAATATTTATCACAAAATGCAGAGAGAGTATGGGCCGCATAGAAAAATATACAATTCTCTATAGTCTTTACTTACACTAAAAGCCTTGATCTGGGATAAGCCCGTAACACTGGGATAGAGAAGTTAAGACTTGCACTATTATTTAGTCATATGATACAAATGTAACCAGGAGATCATAGTATCGTCTCCACATGTGACAATGTTGTAGCTTAAGCCACAGCTGAATTATTTTCACGCCTACATGCACAGGAAATGTGCCGCATCATTCCTAGTAATTCCATCTCACTTCACACATTGAAAATGGAGTGAGCTGTGAGGACAAGATGTGTAATCTAATGTAACCCAACATGGGGAGAGAGATAGAGAGAATAAACAGAGTGAAATGTGAGAAAAAAAGAAGAGAGGTGAAAAGAGAGGAGGGGGTTCGTGCCAAAAGAATAATTTTATTGACAAAAAAGAGGCATATATAAAGATAAGAGGGGACACCTAAAGATAGCAGACAAATATAGGATACAATAGCATAAGACAGTTCTGGTCTTTGATGATGCATCCTGTGTGCTGGACTGCCTGTGCCAGTGACAAAGCAATTGCTTTCATTTGGTGGACTAAATTGAAGCTTGATAAAGCTGTCCACTCCGTCTGCCCACATAAAACTCAAAGCTGTTGAGGTAACAGGAAGAATAAACAGAGCTCCTACCTGTTCGATCTCGGATGGCCAGGTTGTTCCCTTTCTTCAGAATGATATCCAGCTGGTACATGGCTGGACTGGGAAGTTGAGGTGGGGGCTCTGCATTACTGGGTCCCACTATGTTGATGCCCTGTAGACAGAATAAGTGATACCTGTCATACAGGTTTACCAGTGCAGTCCAACCAGCATTTCGACTTCAGAGAAGAAGAACAAAAGAAAAGGAAAAAAAGAACAAGATACCTCTGTTTGAGGAAAGGAGAGAAGACTTACAGTACATACGTCATGGAGACATCGGTGTAAAAAATATGAACACAAACTAGATTATTTTTCAGGGTTTAGCACTAGTTGACATTACAATGTTTATGTCCAATGTGAGCAATCAGCAAGCATGAATAAGACATTGGACTTGTATATTCAAAAACTGTTGAATAGATGAGTTATTTAAAATGAGTTCATATCTTAATCCATCTTTGAAGACCTACTACTTAAAACGGTTATTCATGTATTAAAAGAGCAGATGACCTTTGTACTAAGAACTATGAATGTTAAACTCAAGCTAATGGCCTCTTTAATGTTTGATTGTTTCTGTCAAAAATGCAAATCAAACATTTTCCTGCAGCATCACTATGCTCTGAATAAATTACAGAGTAGATCAAAAATGTCTAAGAGACTGAAAAGGTCTAAAGAGAGAAATGCCTTGTGCTTCGGAAAGTCAATACACAATAGATAAAATGTGTACTCATAGCAAGCATGCAACCTCCTTGGGAAGCTTCTGAGTGTCAGGCTCTTGGAAGGGGGTCATCTATGTGGCTTTACATGTCACACTGTTCACTTTGACAGGAAACCCCGATGGTTCTTTTCATGGTTTCTTTGGAGATAGAGGTTCCATTAGCAAGCCACATGATGCACCAGGTTATCTTCTGAGATCCACTCCAGCTTACTTTTTCTCCCTCTCATCTTATTTTTATTCTTCGACCCTCATTTCTCTCTCTCTCTCTCTCTCTCTCTCTCTCTCTCTCTCTCTCTCTCTCTCTCCCCCATTAGACAACCCGTGTGTGGGCAGTCCTGTCATGTCCACCCAGCTATCGTACTCTGAGATGGGGCTAAGAATAACTATAAACAATCAGAAAAATGGTAGTAGGCCACTGAGAGGCTACTAACAGACTCTAGTGTAGCATATAATGTAGCATTACCACTAAAAAGCTCAAATCAGGGTGTAATCTTCCCTCCAGAATAATGTCTGACTGCCGTAAAACATAAACTGACCGTGGACTATTTTCAAAGGAAATCCCTGTAATAAAAGTGAAGGATGGATAACTCAACCCAGTCTGTATTTCTGTGTGTAGCATGAGGGTGTTATGGTGAAATACTCTGGTGCAGCTCTGTTCTTCCGTTCTTTAGGGACAGCCCTACACTGAGGCTACCGGTTACTAATAGTGAGTCTATAATTACACTGCAGTCCATGTAGTCCCAATGTATTATAACGATTATCTTGGGCTGCCCTCAGGAATTCCTAATGTGATAATGTATAAATGAATGTTAATCCTGAACTATCATTTGAGACAGAAACTACCTCAAACAAACTAGCATTTGTAGCAGAGATTGTAGGAGACATTTGTATCATTATGCATTTCACTGAAACAGATACACAAAAGGAAATCCAAAAAACAAAGTCATATTAAATTATACTTTGAGGAATATCAGTATAGAAATTGGCCTTAAAATACTACTACTACTACTACTACTACTACTACTACTACTACTATTGTATGTAGATTAGGAAACAGTATTTCAGCACTGGAAGCCCACTGACACCCAGGGTATTATTATTACCGGTATTAGCAGTAATTGCTTAATAATTCAACATAACAATGATTATGGATATCGAAATGTTTATGTTCAGAGAGTAGCACAGACTACACACAGCAGCAATTCAAACTCAGAAGCTTTGTGAGAAATGTGGAGCTGTGTATAGCTTGGAGCTCCTAAATCTCCATGGAAAAGTCAGACCCAAACAATTTTAGCTTCACGGCACCTGCTGTCAAACAAGCAGAAAACAGAGGGAGGGGGGAAATAGAGTGGAGAAAAAGAAAATCTGTTCAGCTCAACAAATATCTGGAGAAATTCAATGTGAACATTCAGGGACAGATAGAGTGTGTTCTGATATATTTAACCTAGGGTCAACAGTGAATGTAAGTCACTGTAATTGATATGTGAGTGGATACAACCAATAGGCTTGGACAGTTGCTGAGGTCAGAACATGTAACATTAAGCCGTTTTGTCTAGAACGCAACTAAATAACAGTGACACAGATCAACACAATGTCGAGTCGGGTCACATCATAACCCACAGTGATTAAGAAAAATAGGGTGATCCCCGGACAAACTGTGCAAACGGGTTTTTTTTTTTCTCTGTTGCACGTGTCTGAAATCTTCAGTACTTTTCAAAAGTATTTATTGTGTGTATGCTGTGCAGTACCACTTACAAACACAGAAGCTAAAAGCACATACACCGACAGATGCACACAAACATTACAGGGCGCACAAGATTTGAAATGGATTTGCAGAGAGTGCAAGCTCTTTGAGTGAGCGACAGTACAAATGATAGGATCAATGAAGTCTTTGCTAAAAACAAACAGATAAAATAGACAAACAGGCTGCCTAGTAACAACCGTTAAAACCACAGTCTTTAAACTGTTAAGACTATGGTTACTTTACGTTGCATATCCAAACTCATGGGTATGGGTAATGAGGGCGTCACCAGTTGGGCAATACAACAAACAATAGCAAATATATAGTAGACTATTGGTAGGCTACATCTTTTATGTTTTTTGACCCATGAAAAATACTATACATTGTTAACTCTACTTTGGATTAAATATTTATTATGACCGTCAAAATTCTTAACCACTAGAGAGTAAAAATTGAACAAGCAGAAGTAAAGTAAAAGTAAGTTAAAGCTAGTATTGACAGAGACATAATGACAAATGCACACTCCCACTCTGGGTCTTGGACTATTGCCCTGGTCCATCCTCTCGGACAGACTCTGCCCAGAGGATTCGTCTCCTGTCCCCTGATTCCAGACAGTAGCCCTCAGCCCTTTCCTCTGTACACTGAGGCCTCAATGGAGGGAGACACAGACTACACACACATTCACAGTGACAGAAAAGAAGAGAAAGGAAAGAAAGGGCAGCCCAAGGTCCATCCCACTCCACCTGCTATGTGTTTCCACATGTGATTCCTTGAAGCTGACAGAGAACTAAACAATTGCTACCACAACCTAATTTTCAGTCTCTCTCCAGTCCCATAGGGCAATAAACATTCTGATGACCTTACAGATCAACAGACTGCGATGAAGTGTAGGACAAATAAGCACAGACATCAACAATTGATTTGCAATTAAAGTATCCAGCTGTTACACACACAAATGATATACCCAAAAAGCCAGGTTATAAGATTGTATTTAAGCTTTCGGAGCACAAAGATTATTTATTTTTTAAGGTGTGCATACTAAAGATAAAAATAAACCGCATCTAAAAGACAAATATAGCACGGTCTGTGCGATGAAATAACATTTAACAGCATAATATAAATACAGTAAAGAAAGGAGTTCTATTACAGTTGCATGTGGCACCAACCTAGTGAGATTCAACTATCATAGCACTTAAAATGTACATTAAATAATCCCTGGAGAACTACACAGGAAAGTGCTCTGTATATTTAGACACAACCTTTGGCATTTCACAGAAAACCCTTCTGACTGAATCCCAACTGAATCCATTAAAAATATAAATCAATATAAATTTCCTTTTTCATTAACTTAATACTACTTTGAAACAACGTTTAAGATTGCATTGAAAATATTGATGCATGGAAGCGTCGCATCCTTCCATCATCACCAGGGGGCCGTTTGCATGCATACGTGATTGCATGCACAATGAATTCATGATACATATTCATGCACACAATGAATCAGAGACTGGAAGGCTGATCCTTCATCAATAACTAAGACAGATGATGTATCACACTTCTGAAATGATGAGTAAATATTCAATAGTATATTCCACATCAACAGACTCGAGCCAGACACAATCTGCTGCTAACAGTCCAAGAGGAAGGGCTGTAAAAGGTTTAGGAGTAGATTATCTGGATATACTGCACCAGTCTCCGTTCAGCTCCGGGACACGTTATGAAGCCATAATAAGTACTTTGTCAAACAGCCTTTCTTTAATTGACTCCATTCCACTGAACTTTAATAATATCACGCTGCACAGTACAACTCACGAAGACTCCACACACAATGCCACAGTTTTAGTTGGAAGAAATTAATCAAATTAGTCGAATTAATTACATTTTACAACCCTGATATCTTTTCACTGACACATTTGTGCAGCAAACTGAAGCTGAATCCGTGACCTTTGGATATATTTTGGGTTCAATTTAATTGATATCTGTATGCTCATGAATCTCCATTGTTTAGTCAAAGTAACTCACAAAAAGTTGTCGAAAGACTAAGTTGGTCATCTGGCAGCTGTTAGTAAACAGTGAAAATTTTGGTTGTTAGATCTTTTTTATGTCCGAACATATTCAGTCTCTTTCAATTTCCAATGGGAAGACTGACAAATATGAGTAATAAGAAAACGTGACGTTCCTGCCAATGGAGTCTAGTAGCTTTGATGAGCACAGTGGCTGTTTCTTTTCATTCGAATTAAGGATTTATTTTTGACCAAAACAGTGATTGTTGGGACAGTGGAAAGATCAACAAAGACGGTTTTGATGATTTTTATTTTGTTTCTGATGAGTTTGAATCACGTATTTTACCAAAATCAGCAATGTAAAATTACTGGCATGCTGGTAAAGGGGAAAAAGTTTACGTATCCACCAGGGTGTCTTGTTTCCATCACCACAGATCGTATCTGGATTCCATAAATACCTGTGACTACTGCAGAGTAATTTGACCCAGGAATAAATGCCGATTGTACATTTTTACACTAAAGAGAAAAGCCAGATGTATTTTTTGGAGTGGGAAAGGGGCTTATGATGGTGACATGCAGTTAAAGCTTGACTGCTGCTTGAAAGAAGTGAAATGGTTTACTGGGAGATTTTTCTGAAAGTTCACATTTAACATTTAAGGGGAAACAGGTAAGTACCAGCTGCTTAGTAAACGTTCTTTTTGGGATATCAACCAGATTCATATATTTCTTATCCTGGATTATATGATGTGACAGTGGTGTCTTTATGAAGGAGGAAGCCTGTATTAGCCCTGGGCACTGTGTGGAGCCAGACACTCATTTTTCAAAGAGATGACATGTAATTTCCAAGCTCTGCACCTCTTTGCATAACTATATCCTGTTCCTGGTTTGCTCATTAACAAGGATGTGTGACAGTTCTCCTTCTGTTGAGAGATGCCACTTCCAGCTACCAAACATAAAACCTATTTTTTTCCATACCCGCTTTGACCATCCACTTTTATGTCCAAGATTATGTCATCTTTAGTTCTTTTCATTTATTGTTATCTTTCTGTGGGTCAAAACACTTTGGAGGAATTACTTGTTGTCTTTAAATGGCAAGTGATTGTTAGTTTACGTTGAGTGTCATATCAAGTACTGTCCATAATTGGACCTGAACAACCCATGCACATCACGTCAGGCAGCGCAAGAGGCTACAAAGCATCTTTTTAGAAAATAAATGAATTTATATAATACACTCCATTAAGGAATCATTTTTCTACCTTTGTATAAATAATTAATTAAGGATAATTTGCACAAGACATTACTCATTTATTTTAGCCAGTTGAAATGTAACTTACTCCTGAGCTTCATTGTTTAGTGTAGAACTAATGCAAACAAATTCATACACTCATACACAGTTCATTTCATTCAATATCATGCTATTCGCTAAAAACCAAGAACCTAACGTGATCAGTTTAGTAATGATCTGATATCTGATTTCCCTGCCCTAGCAGCTGTGCTGCTGTACATTAATCAAAACACATTATGAGGCTCTCTAAGTAAATGTAGCTCTTTAATATAACTAAAATTGATCTCATAATGGGAGCTGGGTAATTTAATCGATTTAACAATTTAAGTGATTCCACACAACGCAAAAATAATCATTTAAACATGCACAGAAACACAAAGATGCATTTTGGTAAAGCACATTGTGTTCAGTGTGACTTGAGGTGAGCAAAAAAAAAACGGGTTTCTTTATTTGTTCTAACGTGTTCTCTGTATGTGCCACACTGAGGCTGACCTTCGCACTAAACCAAAAGCTAAACAAGTGTATTAACTTGCAGTTCATCACACATCATCAGCCAATAATCTCACAGCGGTGGTGAACAACCTGGTGTCTTATTTAAAGATACAATACTTGACACGTGGCTCTTGATGGATGGTCATGGTCTTGCTCACCACTACATCACGCTGCAAATCCACATTGGCAGGATAATGCAGTTTTGCATCTCAGGGTCATGTGTTTACAAATAAAATGTATGTGCTTTTTTAATTACTCTGGCTGCTGACTTGTGATAAGTGTCTTCTTTAATGTCTGGATGAAAATATGAAAGGAAACTTAAATATGCTTTAATAAATGCAACTGAGCATGCAAACAGGAAAGCCCACAAGTAGGTCATTATTAATTAATAATAACAAGGAAACTGAAATTGAAATGTAGTTCAGAGAGCAGATGGTGAGAAGAGCAGGTGAGAAAAATTGGCATACTCCTGAGATCTGTATATCTTCTCTAATCTTTGTGAGTTTGTTTCCTTGAAGGCAGGGATCTAAGTCTGTTACGGGCAAAAACACAAGATATTGGATGAGTGTTGCTACGCAACCACAAAAAAATTCACAGATAGAGATAAAACATATCCCCTGTTTTTCATGATGAAAACACAGAAATAGTTTATCATTTGTGTAGTAAAAGGTGTGTGTAACAAAGGTAGGCTGAGCCTAACCCAGTTTTGATATTTCACAGGCTAATACAGAGATCCCATTATTTCTCTTTATGGATTATTTTTCAGCCACAAAGCCTCTTCCCAAGCTTTGTTTGCTGGATACCAGCATACCCTGTGCAGGCAGAGAGTTTAGGGTTTCAAAGATAAAAGCATGCAAGCATAGCACCATGCACATATGAAACACCTACACACAGATACATTGACACATTTGGCATATGCACAGGGAAACACAAACTGATTTGAATGTCATTACACTTATTAAAAGAACACAATTTGTAATGAACACCAACCATATACCAAAGTATAAAGAAGAAAAAAGACAAGATTCTGGTGCTTTTTTTGACAACTGCTGCTAGATGGCGCTAAGGTAACGCTGCCGCCATTTTTAACTGAAAACGCCAATGATGTCTGTGACCATGGATGTATGAAGAGGTAAATCAACTTCCCAGTACAAACCCTTTAACAGCCTTAATTTAAAATCGGCATGTCCTAAAAGTTGTAAGATTCACTCATACTAGTAGCACAACGTAATAATAATTTAACATAGTATTAGCTGTTGGCTATTTACTAACACGTAAGCCAAAAGCACAGGACACAACCTCTTATTATACATCTACTGTCTGTGGTCCATTGCGCATCTATTTTGGAGGTCCTTGACATAAAAAATTTTAGATTGCTCTCAAAATCCCAATCGTGCTTGATATTTCTAACTTCCATTTAACGTTATGCACATTGCTCATTTTATGCTCCTCTGGAAAGTGGGGCAAAAGGTTAAATAAATAGTTAGAATAGTATACGTATACTATTTGTTCATTGTACAACACAGGCCGTATCGGTTGAGGCATTACCCATATGACAATAGAATACAAAAATGTTTTTACTTTTGTACAGAACTTTTTAGGCGGACCTTTTACTGGTGTCCTTTGATAATACGGTGTTCATATTCAGTCCAAAATGGCACCGCGTAGCTCATCTGCTTTGCACTGATCTTGCAATAACAAGGTCAAGTTATTTGCTAATACAGACCCAATCTACCCTCATGGGTGTGGTGTTTTGTAATTTCTACCCTGACCCTCTGATGACCCACTACCTAAAACAAGCACAGGCACAAATGTATGAACACAGATGCAGTGCATCGACCCTTGTGAACACAGATATATAAGGATAGGAATATGAAGGCTGTTGAGGTCTGTCAGTGAGGCCTATTGAATTGGTAGAAATGTAGCTTTCATGTAGCCGATCTTATTATAGGACATATGGGGGAGGCGAATAGTGAGGAAGAAGATATTCTGGTTAGGGTTATTTCCAGCTGTATGTTATAGTACACTACAGTATATTTCTCCCTCAAGACCCTCCAGAAAAAACTTCTACTGAAGTGAAGTGATGTCATTGTATATTATGAAAGTCATACAGTACCTTTCAGTTCTTTTAGGGCGCTTTCACATGCAAACATTTTGTCTGTTTTAATCAAACTCTGGTGCTTAACCCCTGGTGTGGTGCGTTTGGGCATCTGTGAACGCAATAATCGTACTCTGGTGCGGACCAACGTCCAAAAACCTCCTCTCGCAAGTGGTCTTTGACCATTTCTAAGCAAAACAAAATGCAGGCTACCTGTGCAGGCATTTCTGTGAGTTTGTGTACACAGAAATATTCATATAATCCTTAGGTAAAATATGAATGAAATTAAATAAATAAATCAAAAAAGTTGAAAGTATCATGTGCTAGAGACTTTAAGCATCACATTATATATTATTGAAACTTTTTAAATGTACCTCTAAAGATAACTAAACTATACTATTGATCATCAACCACTAATAAAAAGTCTGACCTCAAATGAATGGAGTACCATCATACAGTAAACTCATAAATCCTCCACTTAAAACCCACACATTGCTGACTGAGCCATATTTTCATATTTATTCACAGATGGTAAAGAGGTTTGTCAGGAACTCAATAACGTAGTCAGTCCATCAATAATCAGTGAATCATCTTTATTCTTTTTTTTCATCAGAATAGTCTTCTCTCTTCTGGTCTTTAACTTTCTTTTTCTCTCCCTCTCACTCAGACCGTGTGACAGTATTACGATCACAAAACCACTTTTACCCTGCCATGTATCAGACTAAATATTATATTAATTTAAAGTTCTCCATTAAACCTTTCCAGCCAAATAAGCTGCTCCATTAAATACCACTACCTCAGGACCATTACTGACCCTCTCCTGAGTACGTGCAGCCTCGTAAAGTACAATGTGACAGAACACAGAGGCTCGGGCAGGTAGACAGTCTACAGCCACTTGGCTAGATAATGAGGTATCTATGGTGTGTTCTTTTCTTATAAACAGTCTAGAAGTGCACTGTGCAAAAAGCAGGCTTCTTCACTGTCCTTTATAGCATCTAGGTAAAGCCATTCTCAGACTGGGGTAACGAGTCACTTGATGCAGCAGGTATAATATGTCCTGCTGACAAAAGCTCAAACACTTACCTATGTGCTTGAATAAGTGACAGTTAAAACCCTGATAAGTAGAGGAGTCAACAGTTACAAACTATATTAACACCTTAACGTATTTGGCATTAATGTCTATCTTGTCCCATAAGCTTAAAGATAGTGTAACAGCCCAGATTGTAATATTTCACAGTATATTATTTGTTCTTGATCACAAAATAGAAACGCAATGATGGTAAGCCAGAGATACAGAGAAGGAAAGCAATGAAGTGATTAAAAAGCACAGTGACGTGGTGAATGAAAAGAAAAAAAAATGTTAATTTGTTTAATGTCAAGTTCAAGAGAAATGTGAATTCAAATATCTGCATAATCTTTCAACGTTTGCATTTGATTGGGACATATTACACTTGCTCAGATTTATGCTCCATTTTAGTAGAGCTGCTTGTGTTCAGAGAACATTTAAGAAGATTCACTTGTTTGGTACAGAAAGGTGTTGTAGAAAAACATGTTTATATTCGTTTACATAAGCTATTTAAAAATAAATGTAGAATTTGTACGGAGAAGAATTTGTACCTCTACATCTCACCCAACCTAAACACAAGTAGCCAGTTTACAATACAATCTTAAACCCCTAAAAATCTATATCATCATCAGGTTGCACTTCGGCCAATGCGTTCCACCTCTTATGATCTCCACACTGATATCACGTTGGAACAGGCTGTGGTTGGATGCAGTTAAGTCACTACTACTCCGAGTGCAAACGAAAACCAGAACACTTCTTATGCCAAAATCTTGTCCCGTTGCCAACATATTCCACGTGAATGCAGCATCTCTTTATAGAGATTTTCATTTGTTTGTTTTTTTGTCTAGAACAAATATCTGACATTCATCTGGTGAGCCCCACAATGACTTTACGAGGAATTATTAACAACTTAATGAGCTTCTAATGACTAACAGTGAGTGGAAAGTAAAAATGCTTGATGGTGATCAAGGGGAAGACTTACCTTACCTATCTGCTATTATTAAAAGGTATTCTGCAGTGACACACAACAACATTTACGGTAGTCTCATTTATCTGTGGTCAGAAGCAGCTGTGACCCCAAACCCACTTTTAAAATGACTTTTGTATGTATGTGCAGACTGTGGAGTAGTCAGCCTACACATGCATAAGTATTTGGGGTGGAAGACAGGGAGAAAGAGGATCAACTGAGGCCAGAAGCCTCTGAGTTGACCTATGTTTCCTATCCGCCTCCTTTGACATCCAGTTTAGAGAAGCAGGAGTGCTGCATACATCCTCTCAAAGAATATTATGACACCACAGAGTTTTAGAACCCAGAGGACAATGTTGAGCCCACTGCAGGTGAGGAAACAATGAGCTTTTGATTGCCTTATAACACAATGCTGGTAATTTGATATGTTTACACATGCATAACTAAACACTAAATTCAGTACAATCATGAAAAAAAAGATTAAGGATTGGATCGTGTAGAGTGTAGTCCCTAACCTAAATGTGATAATACAATCCCTGACTGTTATGTTATTTTCTGTTCCATTTTCAGGAATGCAAGTAAGCTTAAACAAGGAGAGAGGAAAACAACATAAAAGGAAGACTGACACAATCTCTATGTGTCACTTGACAACTTGTCTGAATTCATTAAAATGATGAAAGTGAACCGAAGGCTTGAGTGTGCTGACAGTAAATGCAATGTTGTCCGTGTATACCATTATGTAACATCTTCTCTTTACATTGCAGCAATACTATGGGGAGCAGGGGGACATAGTGGCTGCAGTTCAAAGCCTGGTTCATGTCCAATAAACATGTCTAGCCTTACATAAAAAAAAGAAACCTGGACAAAGCAGTGTTATCCCAGCTGCCCTCTATGTGTGACTCTAATCTATAGCTCCATACCAAGGATTGTAACCCACTTTCTATCCTTCCTGCAAGCTGTGTCAAGACTCTCCCTCCTAGTTGCACCAGATGTCAAGGCTTGGCCCACTTTCGTTCATGGTGTCATGGGTGGTGGGCCGATAAACATATATGGGAGGAGACCAGAGGCGAGTAAATCCCATGGTGTTTGAAATTAAGTTTGTGTGAGTGTGTGTGTGTGTGTGTGTGTGTGTGTGTGTGTGTGTGTGTGTGTGTGTGTGTGTGTGTGTGTGTATACAGTCTCTATGTCTGTGTGTTTAACCACTATCTCACACAATCCACAATGAGCTCTTGTTTCCTTTTACTTGAGCAGCTTGCAAACTGACAATGTTCCAATTTTGATTTCAATTTTTTGTTTCATTGCATCTACGGCTATAACAGAGATGAATAAGGCATTACTTAAATCAAAGATTATGTATGTGTGTTATTACCTATTTCTGATGCAATTTTATTTCCCTTTGCGACCATTCCGCTAAAAGGTAACATTACAGAGTTGTGACAAGTTGCGATACTTTCAAAACATATGAGACATGAATTTGCCTGGAATTCAGTGCAGGGTAATACTAGAGAAACATCACTCTTGTCTGCTGCATCTGACTTCTACACAGCACAGCCAATCTCCATAAATAATGAAGAGGAAAGATCTTCCACAAAGAAAAAAAGACTGAAGAGAAGGAGGCGTATAAGACTAGGCGGTGCGGGAATGAGCGAGTAAAGGTAAAGACAGTTGAGAAAGAGGAAGAACGGCAGGTTAAAAGAGAAATACGATCTGTATATTGATGAATGGAGCACAGCACACAGTTGAAACAATGATTGTGGAGAACTATACGGAGAGGTTATGACATCATGAAAGATGAACAGAGGAAAGAGTAGGAGTTGTGAGGAGGGAAAATTACGTCAGATAGCTAGACCAACAAACAGACAAGAAACCTTTTTGCTCTGCAGACACACACAGGAAATGTCTCTCACACAACAAACATATTGTCTGCAGAGCATTAGCAGGTTTTTGTGTGTTTGTTACCACTGAGACTCAGCAGGGAGCGTCAAGTGCTGCTGATATCACAGACAGAAAAGCTGGTCGCCCTGCTGACAACCCAACCTGTCAACCGACCAGAATCGAGTCAATGCCATTCTGAGATCACGCTGACACGCCTCAACAACAGAGCACAGTGCACTCTGAACAGAGAAGAGAACATCCGTCAGGAACATGTTGATCCAGGGCTCCATTTGCTGGCTCAGCAACTTCACAGCAAAGCAGAACTAGCCAAAAGATATTGCTGATGTGCTCTTTTGAAGCGTCGCCATCTCCCACCCACCAAACACCATATATATATATATATATATATATATACATATCATAAGCATCACACACTTTACAGGAATGTGATGTGTTTAGACTAATACACAGTATGTTTGAATAAATCATTCATACTGTCTGATGAAAGTCAATGACATACAGACAAATTAATAAATCTGGTTGTACAATAACATTAATTATCCCTGGTATTATTTATTATCATTGTCATTCTTTAATGGTGTGTTTATCAATTCAGTTAATTAGTGACACTTACTTCATTTGTTATCTTGTATACAACATTCTACGACAGCTTAGATGTGAAAATGTAAATGTGGCCAGTATCTATCTATCTATCTATGAAGCAGGTTTCATTTACCGATGTGATGACGTCATGCCCCGCCTCCTTTCAAGGCCGGTTAGCTCAGTTGGTTAGAGCGTGGTGCTAATAACGCCAAGGTCGCGGGTTCGATACCCGTACTGGCCAGATTTACATTTTCACATCTAAGTTGTCATAGAATGTTGTATACAGGATAACAAATGAAGTAAGTGTCGAAGATGTATATATAGATAGATAGATAGAAGAAATATATGTTGGCATTCTGTAATCAAAAGTTTAAAGCATTATTTTTGGGATTTCTTTCAAAATGAAGGGATTTTCTGATTTGAAATGTTAGCTCAGTTGGTTAGAGCCTGAGAAATGATTGATCTATCAATCTATCTATCTATGCATTTCTATCAAGCAGGTTTCATTTACCGATGTGATGACGTCATGCCCCACCTCCTTTCAAGGCCGGTTAGCTCAGTTGGTTAGAGCGTGGTGCTAATAACGCCAAGGTCGCGGGTTCGATACCCGTACTGGCCACATTTACATTTTCACATCTAAACTGTCATAGAATGTTGTATACAGGATAACAAATGAAGTAAGTGTCGAAGATGTATATATAGATAGATAGATAGAAGAAATATATTTGGGCATCCTGTAATCAAAAGTTTAAAGCATTACTTTTGGGATTTCTTTCAAAATGAAGGGATTTTCTGATTTGAAATGTTAGCTCAGTTGGTTAGAGCCTGAGAAATGATTGATCTATCAATCTATCTATACATTTCTATCAAGCAGGTTTCATTTACCGATGTGATGACGTCATGCCCCACCTTCTTTCTAGGCCGGTTAGCTCAGTTGGTTAGAGCGTGGTGCTAATAACGCCAAGGTCGCGGGTTCGATACCCGTACTGGCCATGTTTACATTTTCACATCTAAGCTATCATAGAATGTTGTATAAAGGATAAAAAAATAGTTAAGTGTCACCAAATAACTGAATTGATAAACACAACATTGAAGATTGATAATGACATTTATATCATTGACCTTTATCAGACAGTATGAATGATTTATTCAAACATACTGTGTATTAGTCTAAACACATCACATTCCTGTAAAGTGTGTGATACTTATGTCTAAACACATCACTGTAAAGTGTGTGATGCTTATGGTATATATAGGAAATGTATTTGGGCTTCTAGTAATCAAAAGATTAAAGCATTACTTTTGGGATTCCCTTCAACATGATTTTCTGATTTGAAATGTTGAATGTCATCTCTCATTAAGCATTCATTGGATCTCTTAAATAATGCATAAAAGAACGCCAAAAATCCGTTCATAAATCAAACCACTCAACAAAGGTTTAATTTGTGGAAAGGATGCCTAAAATCTACACTCATGCCATTTGCATACTCAATATGTGCATACTAAAACTAGCAATGTGAGGAAGTTAGTAATATTAGTAAAGCATGCGCCCACTTATAATAACTATTACTACAACATAGTGTTTTTATTATGGTCCGCTTCTGTAAAATCAACATTATCCATCGTTAAGACACCAATGTGGCACTTCTCATGATGAAACTTAACTAGACATTTCATCATCTAGTTATTTTTAATAAGCCTAATATCAGTCCCATAGTTCAACAAGATACTGCTGTGATTAATTATGATCCAGGTACACTCAGTAGTCTGAATTTATTTAAGTGGACAACTTCAATCAAATGCCCTCCAATGCAGCTCAGTTTTATGAAAATGAACCTGTGCCATTAGGCCAAATATGCATATTGCTCCATGACATATATATATATATATATATATATATATATATATATATATATTGACTAAATTACGAGAATATCAGAGGATCTTTTGGGTTAGGTCAAATAATACCAAAAAAATCTTCTTTTTCTAGTTTAAACAAAAAAAGCAGGCTTGAATTTGGCTCGTTTAGTTCATGTCTATGCCAGTAGGATTCAACCCAATGTACCTTGTTTGCTGTATATGATTAATATACTGAAAAAAGCTTGCAGAGCCAGAATAAGTATTAGCATTTTTTTGTCTTCTAGTACGCTGCACCTTCTCCTACATACTAATGAGACAGATGTGAGATTCTCTCAAATTATTTTCTAATTTCTTACTTTCTTTTAGATATTTTTTCCCTTTTTTCCTACCGATATGGAGTTGCCTGTGTTGGACTGCAGGCTGCCATGGGTTATGAGATGCCCCCTTGTAATTGCATCCACAGCATATTTACTACGTGTGACAAGGCATTGCCTCTCATCAGTAGCACTGCAGCGGGGAAGGCAGCACTCACTGTCTTGAGTTGTGTTGCTGGAGTATAGATCTGGTCTAGACAGCATCTTTTCTGTTACTATGCCGTGCATTGCATAAATCCAGTTATTATTGTGATCATTCCCCTTTTTTTTAATCATCTGCATTAGCTCCTACAATGAATCTAAAACAATGTGAAAGCTTTACATGTTACAGAAGAACAATTATTGTGAAAGAATAGCAAGCTTATCTAATGCACAAAATAATCAGTGGGAGCTGCAGTATTCAGGACAATGAATAGTGCTTAAAGCACAGCCTGCTCTGTAAAAGGTTAGGAGAAGAAACACTGACCAGATGGGCTGGCATCACTGCAGTGGTCTCTTTATCTCCCAAAGATTTACAGAAAACATTTCTTTGTGAATTAATGAACCTAAGCACACAAGGTACCATGCAATACATGTCCACAATATGCAAAATTAATATCCAACATGAAGTGGTTTGTCTCTGGGCCAAGTAGTAGAAAAAGATTACAAGGTTAGAGGAATTGTTTGGAGTAAATACATTGCAATGAGCGGGTGATGGATATGAAGCAATGTGCCAAGTGATGAAAAGAGACATTATGAAAGGCAGAAAAACGGTTATCTAATTACACAGACACAGGCCTGGCAGACCTTTTTAATCGTCCTGTGTAGTTTATTGGAATGTGCAAGCTTCATCTGAGAAATGCATGTAAGTTTTTGCCACGATATTAAAAGTGTATGAGTATGAATATCCTAGGTGTCAGAAAGCTCCTGAGCAATAGTGGCTTGCATAAAAACTCCTCAAATAGGTATACAAAGGGAGGTGGTTGCAGCTATTCTTCACCCCCAAGGTAATACTGATTGTGCCACTTCATTCAACACAAAGACATGAGAGAGTTCACAAACGGAGCATCTTTTACAAAGCTCAATTTACCGGCAATTCACTGTCTTAATGGTATGAAGCATTCGGTTTATTTTCACTTTGAGCTACTATAAAACCAGCCACCAAGTAGCCAGAGTGGGCAATAGAGGTGATGCGATGGACTAATATTGATGGTAACCGTTAAAAAATGTAATATTGACATCATGTTAATAAAAAAAACAGTGCCTTGTGAATAATTTTGTATCTACAGTTATGGTTACAGAGTCTATCTCCCTACACTCATATTTTGAGTTTAAATTGTGTCGTGTGAAGTGTAGGGAAAATCTGATATTGTGACAGCACAGTGTGCAGCTGTAGCTAATTTATCACATCAGCAAAGAGTATGCCTCCTCCTCTGCAGGTCTCCCCTGCATGGACATTTATACGAGCCAAAGGCTGCAATTGTTAGCTGTTTCTGAACTCTGCTAGACATGTTGAAAGGTAGTCAGTCAAAGTTTGGAAATTCTTTTAAAGTTTGGAAACTTTAAATTTGGATGGAGTAGCATGGCTGATGAGTGTTCATAAGGCAATAAACATAGTTTGTTTCCCAGCTTGAGTTTAAAGACTCCCATAAATCCTACACACTGGGGATGATGCCAATACAAATGTATTGGCGTGTATAGCTGTGAGGTTACTATCTGTGACATTACTGTCTGTGCCACTGTGTGAGTGCCATAACACCATTATGCGGTATATGTGCAAATTTGACCAGCAAAAAAAAACAGCTATAAGAGACTAACCTAATAAATCGCTGCATCGCTACTGGTAGGGGTTATAGCCTATCATAGCAATGTATGTATTGAGTTCCTTCCCAAAGTTATCTTCATCTTTCTGTTTTCGAGTGCTGCAGGGATGATGTATTTTTGAAAGCCTACCCTGGAAGACACTGGTTCCCTCTACAGAAAATAAGCTTGCATGACTGGGAATATACCCAATGAGGATGTAAAGGCAGACGAGGCGGCATGATGACTAATTTAGCCACATGTCAGCAACCGCCTTTTTTAAGACACGTAAGAGCTTCAAAGTTCACAAGAGGGGTATTTACTGACATATTTTATATATTGGAGAACAAAATGTTAAAGGCTTGTGTTAATCACAGACCTTATTTCAAACATTTAACCAAAAACACGTTCAAAATAACCCATCGACTTTTAATCGAGAGAACCAGAAGTGCAAACATCTTAACTCGTTTACGGATTTTAGGACTCATTCTTGTAGCACTCAATTGATTTTTATGTGGACTAATTTATGTATTGAAGAGAAAGAATGCACAATATTTGTAATACAGTATATACAATTCACGTTATAAAATTAATGATTTAGTCCCATCTCAGAAACCCGTCACTCACACTCTGTTGAGGATGGTGCACTTACTTCTAAAAGCACATTAGTCCCTCCCAGGAGAACCTCAAAGTGTGCATTATGCATGTACTGTAGTGGGTATACAAGCAGTAACAATAAATACTTTTCAGGAATTCAGAGATAAATTTCCAAAGATTTTGCAGTGATGTGATGTTTCCTGCCATAAACCAATTTTGATGGATTAACGAAAACTATCCAAGGGTGCCTGAAGCAACTGTCAATTGAGCCAGCATTTATCTAAAGAGAAGAATATCAGTGAAGAACGAGTCACTCACGTCTTCTCATCAGATCATTCCTCTTCACCCTCCTCAGGCTATCCCCTCTATTTTCACTTGCTGTAGTCTTTTCTTTCTCTTTTCTCGAATCCTCTCTATTCCTATGTCTTCTCTGTTACCTTGCCTCTATCTTCGGCGCTTCCTCTCACGTCTGACCATTTTCCTCATCTATCTCTTTCTTTTCTGTCCCCCCTCTCCCCAAGTCGCGGCTTTTTTGCTCTCATTCTGAGCACGTTCAGCACCAAGCCCTTGAAACAGGAATTAAGGGAACAAGACTGCGGCTGGAGAGACAGGCAGAGGCGTGTGGACATAAGTCCTTGTTGAAGTGGGAGGGGGGCACATAAGTCCTCTCTCCTCAGCCATGGGAATGCACTCCAGCAAATTTAGCCTCTTTTTAATTATTATCCAGTCAAAATGGAAGCACAAGCAGGAAGATATCAGTCTTCAACTGCATCCACTCGTACATTTCTAAATCCTGAGTCCTTCCTCATTCTGATCTCTCTTCCACAAACTAATGTTTTACATTCATTCCTCTCTTCTCCCTCTCCTTGTGGAGTCTGACAGGCCCATGTCATGTCATACTAGTAGCCAGCTCAAGTTCCACACTATTGGAAACTGGACACGACACACCCACTGCACCTCCACCCTGCCATCCCCAGGCCACCAGACTCACAAACTAAAACAACATGACACCTGCACCTGTTAAAATGGCCAGTGTCGTCACACTCGCCATGTACAACATGCAGGTGCTAAGGTTTATGGAAATAATGTTGAAAATATGTTCTGCATGCAAATGTGTGAACGTGCTGAAGGGATGGAAACATTTTGCTCATGAGCGGCACATTTTCATCTCTTCATCATTCACCTCACTCAACTGTCTCAAATCCTGCTCTGAACCGAAATACTCTTAAAAGAAAAGAACGCTCTTGTACCGCCACACTTTGTCTTGACACTCAATACACCGAAATATAAGAAGCAATAAACGTCCCACAAACCCCCCAGAAATGAGTAGCCTAAAAAGGAAATACGGCAGGTATACAGTCAAACAGTCAAAGTGTGTGTGTGTGTGTGTGTGTGTGTGTGTGTGTGTGTGTGTGTGTTTACCTACAGTAAGGCTTCGTCCCGCAGCTGAGAGAGGCAGCGCTAACATCCAGACACTGAACACGCTCCACTGTACTACTGCTGTTTCTGCTGGCTTACTCTGCCATAGGAGAGAGAGAGAGGCACACACACACATCGGCTCGCTCCTTACCTTGCTCTCTCTCTCTCTCTCTCTCTCTCTCTCTCTCTCTCACACACACACACACAGCAAAGGGCAACCAGCTGTGAGGTTCTTGCATACCCCATAGGCAGTCACTCAGCATCACAACTCTACAGATTTTTTTCTCTCTATTCTTTCCTCTCTTGCCGTCATTCACACAAACACAACTGTGCGGAGATTCTCTCTGTCTACTGACTAATCCTACGGGATGGAGCAATATCACAAAAAGATAACGGGCACAATCATTCGTGACAAACTCCTGTCTCAAATGTCCGCAGATGTTTAGCCGGTGAGAGAGCTGGTCTTTATCTCCGCTAATCATCTCAGGTGGATATCTGATTACATATCGGTTTTATTGAAAAATAAACCAAAGCGACAGTGACAGAAAGAAAGGCGGCAAGATAATGAGGGTACTGCTTCACACAGTGCCTCTTGTTCACCCGCATACTAGGGCTGTACCGAATTGCTCCAAGCTTAATTCATAACATTTACTTCAAATTCGAAATAAAAGTTGTAACACTGCGCAGCTTCTTTTATTTCTTGTATGATTTGAACATTTCCAATAACTCCAGAGTGATGTCAAGTCTAAAAGGCAAAATCTATTGGAAAAAGTTAGATGTAATCATTTCAAAAATTCACAAGATGTTTTTATCTAACGACAGACATTATTTCACTGCGATCAAAAGTCTTTATTAAGTAAGTATAGCAGCAGCCTAACAGCACTATCAATTACATTTTTATAACCACAATAACAAAAAGTATTTATTTTATTTTTTTGTCAGATGATCTCGTAAAATGGGAGGACAGACATTCAAAGCTTCATTCAAATAACCTCATTAGAAGCTTTGGATGTAAAAGGTATAGCCTTAGCTGATATACGGTATGTACATATAGATATACAAGTATAACTAAATTTAAATCAGCTAAATAAAACAATTAGCGTTAATGAATTTTAATAAAAAATATACTGTAAAGGCTGGCGATACAGTTATTTTGCTTCAGGTTTGTCAACACTTCCTGTATTTCTTTTTTTTGACATAATATAGATATAATGACTAGTTGTAGATACCGGGAAACTCCGACAGCTATGAGGCTGACGTGAGCTTTATTGCAACTCAGCTGCCTGTAATTACGGTCTGGACAATATGACGCAATTAGGGCATTAGTACGCAGAGTTTGGTGACATCTTCTATTTAACAGCATAGCACCACCCAACTTCAACCTGGCTAGAAGCATAATCACCCAGATACAATTGAAAACACTTGTAAGGGTGTGGAATGAATAGTCATAAAACTTGGAGCCCAAAATAATTTTTGGATAATAATGCACAAAATCCTGTCACCACAAAACATCACACAATTTTCCTTTATTTGCCTCCAACAGTAGACACTTCTGTTTCTCTTATCCTTCTTGTCATTCTTGAAAAAACCTTATTTGCTGTCCTGCAGCCATATGTAAAAAATTGGAAATGCTGTAAAAGCAATTTAACTCGGTGTGCCTTTCGACACCAAGCAGGCGTGTGAAGATCAAGTAAAACCTTACTGTTGGGCCTCTGAAACCAATTACCATCAATATGGACTTTCTTGCTGAGTGGGTACTTCCCCTTTAGGACATCATGCTGAAGTAGTTCAGCTGGCAAATCAATGTTTACGAAACAATGAATTATACAGTGTTTGTGAGAAGAGAAAATTACCTTAAATACATTTGCAGTAATGATGATATTTATGTATAGTACTGCAGCACACAGCAATACAGTAAACCGTCAATGAACTAAAAACATAAATATGCGCACGGAGGATATCATACAAGATAGATATGTGCAATATGTGTGTGCATGCTTCATGTTTAAAACTATCATTTATTCTCCTCGTGAGCATGAGTAAGCTGTTAATAATGTAAAGGCCAGTCTCTTCCTCTCTATCAGCCCTATCCACCAGGATTTTCTGCCTGCTGGCTAATCATATCACACAAAAGGGGGTTTCTCCTCGCCATGAGCCGTGAGCCATCAGTCCAGAGGAAGAAAAAAAAAGAAGGTCTTATCCTGGGAGAAACTATGGAACAGTTCACTACACAAGTCAGAAAAATAGACGGGAAGGTGAATCATAAAAGAGCTGCTATAAAATAGGCAGAAAATGTAGAGCAGAATAGATGACTGAAACCAGTAGGAGAAAGAAGAGGATGATGGAGATGGAGATGGGATAGGAAACATCTAACAGGAAAACCTTTTGACAGCAGCTGTGACAGTGTCACAATACTTAAAAGCGGCAAATCTGGAAATATAAAAAAATAACACCTGATAAGCACAAAAAAAGAACGGAAATGCTGGGAAGTTCACACAACAGGGAGCATATGCATTTCTTGCTCTTTTCTGTAACATCTTTCTGATCTCTCTGTATTTAGGAAGCAAAACGGGGTGATTGCCAGGACAGGCAGGGGGCACAAAAGCAGGGAGGTGCCACTCTGCTTCCTGGCACACACAGCTCTGCAGAGTCACAACAAAACTCTTGTGGAGGCACAGTATAGAGAGGGAGTGGTGCGTGCGTGCGTGCGTGCGTGTGCGTGTGTGCGTGCGTGTGCGTGTGTGTGCGTGTTTATGTTCTTATATTACAATAGAGTCAGACCACAGAACACTACAGCTGTCCCTTTCATGTGTGCTGTTTTATGAGGCTTTTTCAGCATTGATGTTGAACAAGACTTCAGTTGCTGAACTCAATCCAACACAACACACCTCATCCTGACAGCCTAGGGCGTGAAAGAATAAAAGATCAAACCTAGATCTCTCTCAAAAAGAAAAAAAATAACTAAATCGTTTCTGATGCCTCAGTAAAAAAAGCACATTTCCTTAAGCTGAAGCAATTCTGACAAGTTTAGTTATGATAAAGCAAGGCCACTGGGGTTTAGTGAAAACTTACTGCACGTACAGTACAGTCTGCTTGCATGTGTAAATGCACTTGTAGTTGAGAGTTCAGCCTCGTGCTTGTGTTAACACCAAAACCTCCCAGCACTGCCCTTGAGGTAACAAACATATTTCACACATACAATTCTGCAGTATATGCCCTAATGAAATGTGCTTGTGCATGCATACACACATATGCGATAAACAAACATGTGACGCCTCCATCCGTGCCCGGATCTCCTGAACCCTGGAGTGTGCACCATCTGCTCATTACTCACAGTGCATAAACACACACACACACACACACACACACACACACACACACACACACGAACATGTAAACACGCACAGCATAACATCATAATAAATAAATGCACACTTGATGTTTCAGCCGTAGACACTGCATGACATGACTGACACTAGCTCC
This sequence comes from Ophiodon elongatus, assembly GCA_016806645.1. Lineage (NCBI taxonomy): Eukaryota > Metazoa > Chordata > Actinopteri > Perciformes > Hexagrammidae > Ophiodon > Ophiodon elongatus. The sequence continues at coordinate 574,062 of JACSYO010002128.1, forward strand.
TCAAAGCCTCTGGAAGGATTTCCTGTCATCCAACCATCATTCGTTATCAGTGGAGGAAACGGGAAGAGTTACAGGCTTTATCAGTGCTGGAAGTAGCATGATGGCCACAACCCCATACCTCGTATCAAGCTCGAGACATTTACTCTAGAATACAAATCAATAATCATTTAAACAAATGTAATGCAAACCCAGGGAGTAGACTTTGCATACAAATACAGGGACCAACCAAACTCTATCCCAGCAGGAAACCAATGAGCTCACCACAAGGTGTTTGGTACAGGTGGCACACACCCAACTTCTGGTGTGTGTGTGTGTGTGTGTGTGTGTGTGTGTGTGTGTGTGTGTGTGTGTGTGTGTGTGTGTGTGTGTGTGTGTGTGTGTGTGTGCGTGTGTGTGTGTGTCAGACAGAGAGAGAGATACTGCCTGGAGCCCTCTGTATGTTTACCCACACACTCATCAGGTATGATACATGTCTTTGATCTGTGCACAATGTTATATATTAGGCTAGATGACTGGTTGAATATTGATTACTGAGATAGGAGTGTATTTGCTAAATAATGGGATTGTCAGCATTTTAGAGATTAAGTTCTTATTTTTCAATATTGATGTCTAGTCCAATTTCTCTCTCTGGATACTGATTCCATAATCTGAAATCAGGCTCTGCCAATACTGAGGATCCATCATACTAGTAATCTCTTTATCCAAAGTTTGAGATCTGTTTACCCCACAGTATTTTAGGTAAGATGAAGCCATGGATTGTGCGCGTGTATGTGACATAATAATTGTTATTTTAACAGATTTGACTGAAATTAAAAGTATATTTGTGAGATCTAAGATGTTCTTTTCTTCGAGACAATAATTAGCTTGTGACAGCTGTGATAAAATAAGCACAGCAGAAAGGCCTTCATGGTGCTGTGAAAAATTGCCATCAGTACTAATACAGAGAGTCCTGTTGCAAAAACATAATAGCCAAACAGAAATTTAAATATAAAAATATAAATGAAGGTAGTAGAACAAGGACATTCGACAATAATTCAAACAAAACAAAATTAAATTGAAAGAAGAATAACCACAGGGGTAGTGATGAAATGAAAAAAGGACAGAGAGAGAGAGCTTTAGGTCAGGGCAGAGAAAGAACAAAGAGATGTACAAAGGTCATAATTAGGGATGCCCCCGAAACTCGGTTCTAAATGGGAACCGATTATAGAGTAGTAAAAATCCGGAGTATCGATAAGATCCGGAGTTAATGGTTCTGCTATCTTTAAAAGTTAAGGAGTGAGAAAAAGCAGCCTCTCAAACCTCCTCTCTCTGTCTGTCTCTGTGCCTGTCTTTGCACGAGAAGACGAGTTGTGCTTTACTCTTACACACACATTGACTCGGGCTCAGTGCAGCGTGAGACACGCATCACGGCAGTGAGAACAAAAAGATCCAAAATGTGGCTACATTTTTTTACTCCCGCAGATGCTGAGAACTCTCGTTGTCTCAAATGCAATAAAACCCTTACAAGTAAGGGAGGTAATACCAGCAATTTATCAAAACATTTGGCGAACACGCATATGTGCAGTAATGCACAGTTCTCGACTTTGTGGCGAGCAGCCATCCATCCTCGTCCAGTGCCGGTAGCGTTACCGATGCCGTACGGAGTTTGATAATAAGAACAGGCTAATAAATTAAAGATAATCGCTCAGCTAATTGTTTAGCTGCGTACCTTAGAACTTTTTGTAAATTGTTGGCCTGAGGCTGCAGCCATGACCCAGCCCAAGTCCCATCACCCTCACAGCTACAGGGAAGATGACACAGGAGAGGGTGAACGAGTGGCGTAGGGCTGTTACACAGTTTATTGTTAAAGGCCTGCGCCCCTTCTCAACAGTGGAGTGAAAGGGATTCAGGAAACAACTAGTAAGTCTGTCAGTGTATATTGAGGTGTATAATCATTATATATATATTATAATAAGGGGAGCAGCTGTGTCCATTCTTTTCTAATTAATTGTGTTTTTATCCTCACAAAATAATAAAACATAGCCGATAAGAGTATCAATAAGGAACTGAACCGATAAGCAGTATTGATAGCAGTACTAGTATCGATAAAATCCTAACGATACCAAGCCCTAGTCATAGTCTATTTAAAAGCTGAGTAGCCAACAGAGGAGGCACACACACATTTGGAACCAGGCCAGACTCTGCATAACCCCTTGTGGGACAATCACTGCTAACCCTGGATATGTAGATGGATTCATTTCACTGCTATGTTTACATTTGTCTCTTTCCATGTCTGTGTCTGTCACCCTCTGCCATGCTCTCTTTCTCTTTGAATTTGATTGCTACATCACATACATGAGGAATCTCTGACCTTTAGGTAATTGGCTGAATTGAACCTGTATTTATGTTTGCCTCAAGTAATTTGAAACCGTGTTACTGAATATAAACACAACATACAGTATTATACATACAGAACAAAACATGATGTTAGAGTTGCTGCCCCTTTTGCAGAATCCACATACATAGAATCCGTCTTTCATTAATCTATCTGAAAATGAAGCTTGTTCCTGGGAGTCCCTATTTTCCCAGTATATTGGCATCCACAACAGCACGTGTTACACAAAATTGAAACCTTTGTGGTTTAAACTTCGTATTTTTTTATTTTTTTTTTAAACTACAGCTCCCATGGAAAACCTACAACTTCAGCAGGGTGGGTACATATGTCTTGGTTTCTACCATATGAATAAACAAATACACTTTTAAAGTCCTTTTTTTCTACTTTCTAGCTGTAATCTCTGCTGTCTAAAATCCTTTACAGTGTTCGGTCGTCTCTAACCTGCTTCTATTACAGATGAACGCTCTGTGACCCTTTGACTTGCTCATGGCCTCTTCAGCTTAACACATCTTCCCCACCAACAGGAGCGCTCTTTTACCCTCAATCACTTTCTTTTTTGGACTTTAATCCTTCCCCTGAATGCCAAATATATTTTTTATCTGCAGCATTCACTCAATACACTTTTATTGGACGCTATAGCTTCTGCCATATACCTGCCGTAATCGTTGCTTTCCCCCATCCTGCCTGTCAAGATATTGGGTAACACAGGTAGACTCATACAATGTTACCAATCACAGAGCAGAAATAAGCAGGTACGCTCTGAAGAACTGAACTGTAAATAACTGACTCAAACTCTGTTCCCTTTGATTCATTTTAATCAAGTTTGCATTGTGTTTGAGCTTGGTACATGACCTCAGCTCATTCATGCACTAAAATTATACGCTGCATACTTTTCTAATACGCCAACGCTGCAATATTCAGCAGAGCCAGAAACATTAATATGTGGATATAATACCTTTCCCTTATCTTTATTGTATGCTGTGTTTTATCTGAGACTAGAGACACAACTTCCTTTCATGCATCTCCAACCCTAATCTTCCATATATCTCGATATCGATACTGCGACTTTATTGCATGGTTTACCATTGGCGCTTTTACTAAATATTTTAACAATGAGATTTTTGATAAATAATCATCAATGTGGATATAATGCCAAAGTAGTTAAGGGCAAATAATAGAACAGCTAGAACAGTCTGGTAAGTTCAGAAGATTACTTAATTTTACTCTAATGTAGCCTTTAAAAACTGGAAAAGACAACAGTTGTGCCATATTATGACTTAAAGATATCTTATATCAAAGTCTTGTATCACGATATCAACATTATATATTGCCCAGCCCTACTAGAGGAATTGTAATAATGCCAGTTTCTACAGTTGAGAAGACACAATATATATAAAGGAGTCCTACCTACCGCTACCGAAGCTTAGACAGTTCATGAAACTCTACCGGTTGATTCATTAGAACAAACAATGAGCTGCTGAGCAGAGAGATTTCAGGTTCATTGATTAAAAATGTAAAACTACTAGTATCTCTGACTTCTCTTTGAGGATTTCTCCCTGTGTGAATGTTGAACAATGGTGCAAAACGATGAGCTAAGGATGAAGCGCTCCTCACTCTTTGATTGTGTGTGACGGACGTTTATCATAGTTTTCTGCTGACACTGCACTGGAAATAGCTGTTTGACATCACATGTATTGTAATAGACAAAAAATATCTAAATTTGCACGGTGAACAAAAACAGAGATACACACAGACAAATATAGGCCCATAAATGCAATATACATCACAGGAGACACTTTTTAGGATAGGTTTTTCCCCCACACAATGTGTCATCACAGCAACCTACACTCCAGACCTAGAATAAAGCCCACGTTCCAGGAAACGTAGTAGAAAACCTTGCACATTCCACCCAGTGATTCATCCTCTTTCATTACAACACCCACAACCATACGCATACTGCCGCATGGTTATATTCTAACCAATGAGAGCTCATTGAACCCTATTAAAAGAGTCTGGTTCTACAAAAGCCTTCATAAGGTTCCTAAAGTTTGAGGATGTCTTTCTTAGAGATGCACAAATAACACTTTTTTTCAAACAAGTACTTACATTTGAGTAATTGCCGGTATCTAGAAATGATATGAGTACTTAATAACATTACAGTTTCAACAATTACTTTGAAAACATGATTAATTCTTATCAGATGCTCCTCACTTTCTGACTGAAACAATATAACATTCAACATGATGCAGTTGCTGACATTTTAACATTCATCGTGTTCAATGGACTTGTATAGCGCCTTTCTAGTCTTTCTAGCCCTAAGCACTTTAACACTACATGTCATTCACCCATTCACAACCATTCATACACTGATGGCAGGCTACCATGGAAGGTGATAAGTGCCTTGCCCATGGACACTTCTGATTGAAGGACAACCTCTACCTCTGAGCCACAGCCGCCCCTGTCAGTTAAACGGTTAAATCCATTTAACCTGTTTGTACATCAGGTTATCGTTGCAGCTGGACGGCTTATTAGGCTCAACTTTCAAGAGGTTAACCTCACGTCATCTTAGTGGTATTGGATGTTGTTGTATTGGGGAAGTTTTACGAGTAGATGCGCACAGTCGAAGACCAGATACTGGTATCGGTGCATCCCTAGTCTTTCTCATCTCATCCAAAACACATTTTACATTAGCTCTAAAGTGACATTACAAAGCAGTGCTGTCCTTCTCAATTAATCAGTCAGTTGGGTCTTATCATGATCACTTAATACTTAATACTCCTTAAGGCATACAGTTCAACACAATTAAAGGTTGGGACAAATGTGTTTGAACAATTACACCTTTAAAGTTAAATATTGTCACAAAATATAGTATATCCATTAATCTTCCACATGCACGGCATTGAGCTTGCAGCTGCAGCTCTGTTACCATGTATTGTTTGTATCTAAATATAAATAAGATGAAACAGATGATCTCTGCCAATATTTTAGGTTGTCCACTGTACAGGCTATGGGTTTTAAGACCACAGTGTGGGGTATTATGAAAGGTCCATTGAGGTATAAGTCACTGGATTGCTAGAGATGCATAACAAATATTTTTTGAAAAATTCCTACTTGAATAGATACTGTACTCATGCAATGCAGTGGTCTGCAAAGAGAATAGATGAGTGTGAGCAGCAGGATAACCTTTATGATCAAAGCAGATGAAAGACAGGAATGAACAGATGACTGATAAAGAATAACATTCAGTTTTCAGACGATGACTGACACTTCAGTCTTACTGTTCAGTAATAATTAAAAAGCTAAGTGAAGTTTCTCTCAATCTCAGTCTCCCTCACGACAGACAGTAAATAATAACATATTTCAGCCACAGAAATGTCTAATGGTTATCACTGTGTTTCCACTGCATGCTCCGATTCAGGTATTGACATACACTGGTTTGATCAGTCTACTTGGTTGCATATTTGTATATTAATATATTCATATCCATTTTAATAACCTAGAGAATGTTTATCTTGATAAGAATGAAATGATATGCATGAGCATGCACACAATCAACACATTCTGTTTTCCTTTTGCAGTGACTCTAGCGCATATCACATATTGCCACATAAACAATACCATCTGTTTTGTGAACACACACACAAATAGCTCCATTTGTGCTGCATGACCTCTTGAAGGCTGACATCCCTCCATGTTGATGTGTGTATTTCTGAGATGTAAGGGTGCATGACTTTACACACAAGAACATAAAATAAGCACTGAGCTGGGTGGGAGTGTGCCGTGTCTGTAGTAAGTCACTGCAGTAATAAACATATCACAGACGCAGAAATGTCATACTCATTTGGAAGGCTCTCGGCTGTGTAATTGGCAAAAGAAAGAATGTATTTAACTCGGCTAAATGTCAAACTTTGATCCAACAAAAAATGCGTAAATACAAATTTAATTATTTCTCACAGAACTTAAGAAGTTACAGGGCAAAGTAAAAAACAATACACACAATAAAAGAAAAGTCTAGTGTTGTATAATGATAATGCTGTTCACTGGCTTATAATTATTAAACCAAAAAAACAGTCTGAGCGAGGTGCTATGAAACTCACCCCCGATTCTTTGGAGTTCATGGATGAGCGACAGAGTGCGAACAGTCTGATGTCTCTCACAGCAACATAATACAGTCAGAGGACTGAGAGGGACAGAAAGTTAATGGGCATTATGTGTGCCCGTAAGTGATATGTCAGCTGGTGTGTCAATAGTGGATGTGCACACCAATGGGAACGGCAATCCTTTCCTAAGCTCACGGTTACAGAGGTCAAACCAAAGACTTAACACATTTGTGAATGAGCATGTCTCCCTCCGAGAGCCTGCCAGGTTGAACAGGAATAGGGCCCTCCTTACACTTCTTAGTATAGAATTACAAGGCAGCAACATTCCTCAACATATCTGCTGTTTGTCCTTGAGTTGGAGAATAAAAAGATGGAGAGATGGAGACAGAAAGAGTGACAAAGTGACAAATGAGAAGCAAGCATATAAATAGAGGTAGAATGAAAGTGACTGGGGGCAAAGTATGAAATGAAATGAAGTGAAATGGAAAGTAAATGTGTGACGTTCAAGCCTGTTTATAGAGACCACTATGGCCTTTGGTCATAATCATGACTTAGAAATAGCTACCACCTGTTGGAGTTCGAGACTCCAGTGCAACTCACAGTGGCTGGCAGGCCTCTCGTGGGAATTAGAAACAGGCCTGATTTACCAACATACATTTAGTTTGATATGGTGACTAGAAAATCTTAGTATTTTTTTATAAAAACGTGCGCAAATCAGTAAGGATCCAAGAATAATTTATTATAATTATGCAACACAGGGTTGCACAACGAAATGCAGTTGTAGTCCATTTGCTACACAAGAAAAACAAAACAAAAACAGTAGTGGGGCCTGAACTAATCTAGTCATTTTTATTTTTTTTTTAAATGTGTGTTAAAAATACAGTGTGTGAATAAAGGAATAAGCGGGCAGACATTGAACACATGAACACTAAAAATTCTAAATGTATCCTATTGTCTGTCTAAGAATGTGAATGGGGTGGGTTGTTTCATAGCAACACAGTTCTGGAGAAGACATTGTAAAGCTCTATAAATTTCAAATTTATACAAGATAGAAAACACAAATCTAGTTGGTGCAGCTGCTTAAGGAAGAAGAAAGAATACATTTCAATTACTTGTTAAATGAGGTAAGTCCATTTCGGATGATATTATTTAATGAAAGCATGTCTCTAAATGTTATACTTCAGCTTTTCAGCTAATCCAATAATATTCAATAAGGCGTGAGCCCATAAGGAAAACTAACCATCTTAGATGATGACAACAGCAACATCTCTACAGTACAGACCGTATTAACTTTGTAGCTTTGTATACAAATAGTTGTATCTTAAGCTTTATTTGGTTAAAAAAAATAAGGTTGCTGTTAAACATTGTTTTTTAAATATCTCATAGTATTTAACAAATCAAAAATGTAATCATTAAATGGACAAATACTATGTATGCTGATGTTTTTTGTGCCAATTTGGTCTATTTACAAGAGATAATAACCACTTTTGTGTCAGGTGGGGTGTGCCCCAGTATCATCCATTACAATCATGGCATGTACAAGCTTAGGGGTATTATCCCACTTATATTATGGCCACTTGCTAACAAAATGTTCATCAAATAAAAGACATATTGGTGGTGCATTTACTCATGCCATAACTAATTGATCTCCCTTTACAGTTTAAAACACTTTACAAGCTAAACCTTTAAATATAGCTCTTGGGCCTCAGAATCCCTGCTGCTTGCATTGCTAATCTAATATCTTAACAGGAAGTGATTCACTAAAACTCCACGCAAGTTTTCAAATCAGGAGAGAAAAATAAGTAATTGCTCTAAATTTCAACGATAAGAGAATTACACTGCCTCCCGCTACACAATATTACGAAACTGTTTAATTTAAGACCCTATTCAGAGTTTGCATTCATTTAGGAGGGCAAAATACTTTTGTTGTTCCACACAGAAATTGGGGCAAGAAGATATCCTGATGAAGAAGTTTGGTCAAAAGAAATGTCCCAGTTGCCCTCCTTTCAGGTACAGTCTACATGTTTTAGGCTACACATATTTTTGTGTTAAGTTATTTTCCTGTTTACTTTTAAATAATCTTATTTTAATAAAAATCATGCATATACATACAACACAAGCAATTGCTTCTGGAATATAAGTTACATGAATAACGAAAAGATGTAATGTGTCAGTCAAGTTCATTATTTTTCCTATGTAATGACTGTTGTCTTAATGACTGGTCAGGAGGAAACAACTAGCAGCAAAAGACAGAAAGTTCTGCATCACATGGATCAACAGGATGGTGACTAAAAAGGTGGAAAAGCAAATTGCAGAGCTGCGTTCAGAAGTTCTTCTCATGCATCATGCCCTGAGAGAGGAGATGGTGGCTGAGCTTCAGCAGCAGCTGAGAGAGCTGGTGGTGGAAGAAGCAGGGGAGAGATCCCTACAATACATCAGGCTGAAGCAAGAGCAGAGGCTCACATCATGGTGGGAAAGGAAAATGGAGAAAGAATATGAGGAGAATGAGGATGAAAATGATGAGGCAAATTCCCTAGACTTGGAGACATTAAGCTTTAACTTTTCATCTGTAACACCCACTGACACTGACCGCATATTGTCATTGAGCAATACACCAACATATGACCAAGGGGAAAGCTTGAAGTTTTTGTTTGATGCCTCCAGCGCTGGTGACACCAGGGATGGCTGTAATGATGCTGACAACAGCTCGCAGCCAGCTACATGTGAGGAAGAGCAAAAACAACAGATTCCATCAGATTCCGCCACTGTTGCTGACACCAGTCAGTCGTTGAAGAAATCAGAGAAGGAAAGCTCAAGCAATCCCCTATATGTAGACTCCAGCTTCATGACCGTGGAACTAAAATGTGAGAAGAAAAGGGTCCAATTGGAAAGAACAAAAGAGGAAGAGGCTTTGCTGACAGTGAGACAATGGAATGAATGGATGGATGAACAGGAAATGAGACAAAACCATAAAGTAAAGCTAGTCGACCGACAGAATGCTGAAAAACAGGCAGGGGCAGCACCTCCTGTACCACAGAAACAGTTGACGCCAAATGTCCAAGAAGAGGACACCGTGACAAAAATTAAGACATATTTCTGTGACCTTTTTAATCCTTCTACATCTTCTAAATGGGAGAGATTAGAAGATGAGGACTGACAGACACATCTCAATAAAACATTTGCATTCATCTGTTTGCCATGCTTTATAAATCACACAAGAATTGGCATATTAAGTGCAATATTCAGTAAATACAACATTGCAATAAGTACAACCTCCAAGGGTGTGTTGGTGCTGCAATGTGTATCAGAGTGATTTATGAGTTGGTCAGTGGATAGGAATAGTTGGATAGTGGAGCATTTTGGTAACATTCTGCACTGCAGAAATGTGCCTTTTTCAAAATTACCTCATATGCTCATCCTACTCCCACTTCAAAAAAACACTTGGGACACTGAGGTCTTCAGTTCTTCAAAAAGACATCTTAAATTGAGAGATATAGTCAATAGTTCACAAGGGAGAACAGTTCTGTTGCTAAACATGTTTCCAGACGCCTACATTTGTTTTCATCTATCAGGGCAATAAAATCTTAACACACATCCATCTGAAAGCATCCCAGCATCATTAAACCTTTAGAAAATATCAGTCTTAAATCAGTGAGGTTAGAGTTACAGAGTTGCATCATATCTTAGTCCAAAATCCTGCAAAGAGTCCTGACAGAGGTTTCAGATTTTCAGATTTGATCAATCTAAAACAGATCAGATTATTCAAGAATATAGTGTGAAACATTAATGCCCAGTGGAAACAACTGACATCATGTAATCTGAGGTGCCTTTAATCAAATGATAAAAACAAGTGCTCAGTTAAAGGACTTCTTAAGAGGAATGATTTTCTAGTGGGTGCTCTAAAGAAGAAAAAAAAGCAATTGGCAAGATAATTACACAGGCTCTTTATAGTGGAGAAGAAATGCAGCAGGGGAGCTGCCTGGCTTCTGTAGTATTCAGGATCCAGTCCAAGATATGGGATTAGCACCACATTGAGAATGGACTATGTTGTAAATAAGAACATGCTTACTTGAGCAACCATACACAAATCCTACTGTGTGTGTGTGTAACCAACAATTGTAAGCTTGTTTGCAAAGCGCCTGAGAACATAAACAAATACATTCGGGATTTATATTCTAAACAAAATAAACCTGCAATATCCTCCATTCATTGTGCACCACTTTCTCAAAACATCCATCTCCACAAGGAAACAAATACTATATTATACTGTAATATTATAAATTGTTATATTTTAATGTACATGAAATATAAGAAACCAGTCTATTAATGAAACCGCGTACTGAATAAATAATGTAGATTATGAGAAACTCGCCTAGATTATATTTTTCAACGTAAACAGAGCAATCAAAGTAGCGCTAAAACATAAATGGCTCCCAAAGACCATGTTTACCATTCCACTCGTCTACAGAAGGTGTAATGTTTGTTACTCCTGACCTTAAAGCCTGTTTGACTGCCAGCTGGTTCAGAATACTAAGATTAGGTTACAACCACATTCCAGGGAGGAAAAAAACACAATCATGATTTCATTTCCATCAGACTAACCTAATGGCACCTGTGTAGAGAGAATATGATTTATGCATGGATGATGTCCTCTAATTAAGATAACTTTTTTAAAGTTATTGGACAAATGCCTTTTAATCTAAGAGACGGATAGTGCAGAGTGTGCAGAAAGTGGATGGCTTAATGGAAGGCTAAGCATCGCATCCAGCCAGCCAAAACCCACTCTAATCACGACCTGCCAGTTTCCCCTCTCTTCTCTCTAGAGATCCACATCAGCACCAGTAGGTGGCACTAAGTACCTTCCAAGCGCCAGCCAAATTCTGCAGCAAGATCGGCAGCCCGAATAGAGAGTAGTTCACATTGATTACAGCCCATCAGCTCTCTCTCTTAAGTATGATAGACTCTGATTTCATCCTGTCAGTTTCAGCCTGAGCTGACCACCAGCTGCTCCCCAGTCTGCATGTAGAGACAGAATGAAAGCACAGAAATACTGGAGGGATGTTGATGTCTGTTATTTTCTCTGATGTGGATAGCACTTTGGTAATGTGATGATCGTGGGCCCAAATTATGTTGCTCTTAAACAGTCAGAGCCCTGAATAAAATCATTCAGCCGGAAAGATGACAGAGACAGGGAGGCTCCACAGAGACCCCCACTGAACTGATGGGCTTTCAGGGACTGAATGACTCTAAAGACCTGAATTAAGACTGTTAAGCTGTAGTTTATCCGATGTACTGAATTAAGTAAAATTAATGAGGCAGACATGGAGAGCACAAAAACAATTAATCTATACAAGTGCATTTGCATTTTAAAAAAATCAACTGCGTTTATTCCTTGGTATAATTTTTTATCAAACCCTCTCCCTCGAACGCCATGTCAATCACGTCACAAAAAAACGCCTTCTTTCATCTCAAAAGAACTCTCAAGGTCAATTACAAATGTCATGACGGTGAGTAAGAAGACAAATATTTGGTAGAGCATAACTGTAAAGCCTTATGACGTACTACACCGTTACTGGCAACAAAACACTATTCTTGTCTCACTGTTTCAACAGTTTATGTGTCAAAGCTACATAAAGATAAATCTATAATCCAGACTGAATTAATTTGATTATTTTTACCTAATACTACGTGGCTAAATGCTTGCCAGCTGACCTGCTGTCCCTGAAGTATTTCCTGTTCCCTCATATCACTTGATTTCTTTTAAAACTTCCCAGAGTGGAAAACGTATGTTTCTCAAAGGGTGAAGTCTGGCTGTATCATCGGGCACTGAGCCGAAATGGACCCCCCCATCACCACCACCCACACATATACACTTTCTCTCTAGGCTTTCTGATGAGCCACTGACAACAACGAAACAATGTACAAAACCACAGCAAGGTAAAAAAATAAATAATAATAAATGACGTGACCATATCTGTATCATACTGATCTCTTACACTATATCTCACCAGTTAAAATAGTGTATCAAGACAGTGGCAGTCATGTGTCTGTGTGCTATATGTTGGCAGGCCAACAGGCAAAGAATCGGATAGCTGTTTGAGTTGAGGTAGCCTGAATCTCTATCACCTTTGTAAGAAAATTTTATTTGCTACATTATCTTATCTGTTGTGTTTGACCGGGTATGTTTCATGGCATTAATAAAAGAACTGGATGGGCTTTGTCGTGATTGATCATATCACACTTTCCTGTGCTCTTATCGAAAACAAAACAAAAATGTAACCTCACTTTTCTTCTAGTGGTGTTCCAATAAGAGCATCTGTTTGACCCTGACCTTCGCACTTATTATTGGCTGCAAGTCATTTTGACAATTTAGGAACCTCCCCTGAGTAGTTTTAAGCATTATAGGCATCAGTTAAGTGCTTAAAATGAAAATGTCGTCAATCACTAAAGTATACTCTTTTTGCAAAGTATAATCAATAAACTCAGTGGACCAAATCCCTCAGCTATAGCTGAGCCCCTAGCTGTAGATTTAGAGAGACATTTATGTTTGCCTTGAGCAAACTGAACCTCACTGTGGAATCAAAAAAACTTCAACGTAAACCCTGTTAAGTGGGGAAATTATGGATGTCTCACACTCAATCGACTCAAGAACACTAAACCAAACACCCAGAGAGAGACACACTTAAACATGCACAAAACGGCAAAGCTATTCAGAAGCCAAAGCTATGAACACACAAACCTAATTGTAATCACCCCATTCCTTAATGTAACCTCTGTCTCACAGATTGTCACTTGGTATATTTAAAATATCAAAACTGAAAGAGAAAAGGAAAAAAAAAGAAAAAAGAGAATTGAAGAAATACTGTCTGTTTGCCATCATCCATTAAACAAATATCAAAAAAACTCGTACTAATGTTGTCAAGTTTGGTACTTCTCACATTCACGTTAAATTAAAAATCCTTGAAAACTAAAATCAGTACAGCCACATCTTAAGGTGCCTATTTGTATTGTAACATTTTCATTTGGCAGTTTTTCAAAGCAAGTGGCACTGCTGTAAAAATTGGCAGGCATGAAAGTTCTACTCTAAATCAGTCTTATAGCTGGTCAGATCCACTTTCTTATGCAACGACCAAATTCACTGAATACCAGGCTTTATTGAAAAGAAATCCAATGGAAACATGTGAGGTGGAAGTAGATAAATGGTTCCCCGTTGCAAATATTTCCACAACTCACACTCCACAATACCCGAGTATCAACAACCCTCGTTCAGTCTTTGCCTCTGTTGCTCTCTCTCTGGATCAATACCGTGGCTTTTAAACTGATTACAATGACTGCCCAAGAAACCTTGAAACTGAAGTTCTTATACTTGAACTGTAATTTGTTATTTTAAAAGATTTTTTGCAAAGTTACTGTTGTAGGATTTACTATTTTAATGTTAAAATACCAATTCGGTACATTTATATCCATTTATTTATTTGTTACATATTGTTTTACAAAGGCCTGTCGTTGCTTTACATGATTATTGTATTAGGTGTGATGCCATTATTGAGGGGAAATTAATGCTATAGAGAGGACAAAACTTCTATAATTTGTACAGAGCTGCAGACCACTGTCAGGATATTTAGTTTGGTAACAGTTTGAGTTTGGTAGATGTGTGCCAACTAGGCTAATGTGAAAACTAAATGAGAAATAATTTAAAAGTCTTGAGAGGGTTTTAGGTACAATGGGTCACATTCATGGTCCAACAAAATGGATATTTATTGTGCAACATACATTGCACATAGAACACAACACCCCAATCATTAAGTGGGATAATAGGAAGCACACATGACTTTGTCCTAATATGCAGTGCATCCAATGCACAGCCATGCTCCCATATTGATCTTAATGGGCTGCAGCGACACTTATGACTCACACATTTGTGACAGCTTCATCCACGCTACAGAGAAACTCATTTGCAAATATTCAATATCCACTCCCCACTGAGGAAGTGGGGTCTGCATTGAGTTGCAAATTATCGATTTGATTAGCATGAGGAGTAGGAAAAATATCCCACAGCCTTTGGTTACCATGTGTTTTGTATGGAAAGAATGGCCCCAGCCCACCTGTGCCATATTATTGTTGTCCGTCTGTCTCTGTCTGCCTGGGTTTGTCCTTGCTTTCATCTTGTGCATTGGACCCATTTACAAAAACTGTCATAACTCAGTTGCTAGGTTATTACATTTCAAGAGTGTCAGGGTTGGAGGTTTGAGAAAGATAGCTGACACAGACGCTTTGCTTGGGCTCTTATACAATAAAATTACATATTCAGGCAACTTATCCTTTTACTCAAATAATACAAACTATCCGTCTCTTGAGGATCAACAATAGCAAGCCATCGTTGGATGTTATCTGTAATTTGACCACCCTCCCTACACATATACATAAACACACATATCCTCTCCTACGCTGGGTCACCGCTTTGGTCTGACTCGACTCAGTGATGATTAATCTATGTATGAGGGCATACTTAAGAGATAGAAAGCTGATTCCCTGGCTCCATCTATTGATTTAAAGGTTGATCCAGCTCTACCTGCTCTCTTGTTAATCTGACTGACAATCATGTCTGCCACAATTCTTGGCCTTTGTTTTTTATACATATATATAAAAATGATATATATGCATGTGCTTGAGACTGGAATGAGACCAGCTAAGATGTAGAGAACAACGCTAGAGGGTAACACAATGTCACAGTGCAGAGTTCCTGCAATACACAAGCTGTTCCTCTGACAGGCAGGGACATATTTTGGATTATTAAGGGAATTATCATAGAGGCTAAGGGGATGGAAGATGTAGATAATGTAGATAAGGTTATCCCTCAATGACATACTGAGGAGTGGTGGAAGGAAAAGGGGACCCTTTTTTACCTTGCTGCAGAAATAATTTAGACAAGGTATACAGAATGATTGAACACCAAAGAAAAGCTTAATTAAAACAGAATAAAAAAAGATTGCTTTTGATCAAATTACAGTGGATCTGGCTGTTGTATTTAGTGCTGAAAGGCTTAGCTGACATTTGAAAATAAGTTAAATGGTAAATGGTAAATGGACCTGTACTTGTATAGAGCTTTTCCAGTCTTCCGACCACTCAAAGCGCTTTGACACTACATGACATCATTCACCCATTCACACACCGTAGGGACAGCTACGGGAGCAATTTAGGGTTAAGTGTCTTGCCCAAGGATACATGGACATGGGCTAGTGGAGCCGGGGATCGAACCGCAGATTGAAGGACGACCCTGCTCACCACTAAGCCACAGTCGCCCCCTAAAGGTAATAATCAGTGTGAGGATTTGCAGCTTTTCTGTATCTTATCATTATAAACTGATAAGCTGTGGCCTTTAACATTTTGTTCAGACAAAACAAGCATTTGGAAGACAAAAATTAAGCATATCATTTTAAAATTGAATAATAATAATAATAATAATAATAAGCATGCTGTGCAGGAAAGTTCACCTTTAGATTTATACATTTTGTATGTTATCAGAATGTTATAACATAATAACATCATAAACCTCAAGTGGTGGCTAGCTTTTGAATTTAAATACTCCCAAAGTTTTAAAGTTTCAACCACCCGTCTCTGCCTTGTGCTTTGATTTTCTCTTTCCTCCACTTTTAACTCATGCAGTCACACTATGGGTTCTTAATTAACATCCATGGATTTGTTTACTGCATGGCTCCATGATTGCATGGCTAAAACAAAGCATTGAGGCAGGTTATTTGAATCAAACACTTCCTCCAGTTATTTGAAAAAAACATCTTTAAAAAAGAAAAAATATGGAAAGAATCTGATAAGGCACTGAAATGCCCTGAGGCACAAAAATTATTAAATGACTCACAATAAAAAAAAAAAGGCTATGTTATTCAATGTTCAATGTTTTTCCAGGGTAATAAGCAGAAATCAATAAAACAATGTGCTGTCAGGTCAATAGTTTAAAGCACATCTAACAGATCAATAATACAAAGTGTATACAAATCTGAAGCAAAGGGGTTGGGCATACACCTCAGCTTCCAGGCTCTTAGGAAACAACAACTGAGCCACTATACCATCTCCTTAAACTTAAATTGAATCTAAATTAGCTGCTAACATTTTGCACTTGTCTACAGGTGAAACCACTCGAATCCTGTATCACAGGTCGTTTGCAGATTTCCATGGCAGAGAAACAGGCACACTCGGATGTGTGGGAGGCAGACACGAGCCACTACAAGATACTTAATCACAAAGTGAGAGCAAAAACCCATCAACAATCCCAAATGGTGTCAGTCATACTTTCACCAATGTGGAAATGTTTTTTTCTTTTTCATAGCAGCTTCGAGGTCAGCATCAATCATGTGACTGTCAGTGTGTGTAAGCTTGTCAGTGTTACAACCATCCCCTGGGCAGTAATGAATCCTAATTTAAACTTCCACCAGGACACTTCCAGAACGAGGCCACAGGCTGTTTCCAAGTGGCCATGATGCTGTCCCCACCACTCAAAAACAGCCACGAGCGAGACACGTATTCCTACAGGACATCCAAACATGGCTCATTTCCCAGTAACTGCATTATCAAAAGAGGACAATAACTAAAATCATCCCAGAGTTCCAGCATGGTACGGAAAATGTACTGAGTTCCCAAACCTTTTGAACAATTGTATTTAAATGAGGCATTGAAGATAGACAAATCATGATTCTAGAGGGTCTAAATATATGCCGGGTTACTGACCAGTTATTTATTCAGACACTGCAGTATTTAGAAACCTTTTAACAACAATGTACTAACTCAGTGGTTTAAAAGGGATGAATGAAGCACTTGTCCAGGCCATGTTCTTCCAAAAGCAGGTGTATTATACATTACCATTCACCCGGTCCGATGAATGAAATACCCACTTGGCATATTTTACATCAGATATATTTAGCATTAGGCTTTGAGTGTATAGTCTCTGTGACACAAAAACCTACTTCCCTGGTTCACGGGCGTTAAATTATTGTAAAGTACTCCATATGAGCTGAGCAGAAGAAAGGAAGGAGGGAGGCATTGATTGAGAACTGGAAGCACAGTACTGAATCTCAGAGTAACAGCACAAAATAAATAATTGCAACCAGTCCGGACAGTTGTCAATATTATTTTAGTAGACTATTGTTGTACTTGTCACTGGGTTTCTAGCAGGTCACTCAGGTAATGATACAAGAGATTAAAAAAGGTTAGAGACCTAACAACACCGGAGAAGGACAGAAGAGTGTTTAATCAAAACGGTTTAGCTCAACTGACGCAAGCACTGGAGACACTCTAATCCATCACTATGTTGTATTCATTTAGTGGAGTTGACACCAGACTTGAATAATGAACCACTTTGCTTCAGTGCAAATACGCATGTATGAAAAACATATTGAAACCTTTGTAGATCAAATAAAACCTGTTAGCCTAAAATGGAAGAAGAGACTAAAAAGGCATAATTCCTACAAAATAGGAAATTTACAATTAGAGAGACATAATGAGGAATTCACATGATGAATACATTACCAATACTAACTCTTCTCCAAGTGGAAAAACCGATATCAGGACACAATATGTAGGCATATTTGTCTATTGCTTCAAAATATATAAAAAAAAGTAAAATATGGAGTGCGCAAAAGAGACTGGAACATTATATCTGTAAAACGACTAATAATTTTCTATTTTAGCAGGTGCTTTCCTCTATCATGTTGTAGCCTTCACTCTGGGCTACAGAAATGCACACACATTAAAATCTAACATCCCTGCATTGCAAGGAAAAATGTGCTTATTGTTTTTCTTCATTGAGTCAATAATGAAATTACTTCCAGAACCTTCCACCAATTACTTTCTAAATCAAACTGGCCAATGGTTTGTTCCATATATTCATCCATATATCCAGTGGAGATGGTTGTGGATTTCCGGAAGAACGCAGCCCCTCCCACACCAATCAGCCTCTGTGACTCCCCCGTCAACACTGTGGAGTCCTTCCACTTCCTGTGGGAGCTGAACATCAGCTCCATCACCAAGAAGGCTCCACAAAGTATGTTCTTCCTGAGGCAGCTGAAGAAGTTCAACCTGCCAAAGACAATGATGGTGCACTTCTACAATGACATCGTTGAGTCCATCCTCTGCTCCTCCATCAGCGGATCAGTCACTCTGCTGAGAGGGTGGTTGGCTGCAATCTGCCTTCCCTCCATGACTTGTTCGCCTCCAGGACCCTGAGGCAGGCAAGAAAGATTGTAGCCGACCGCTCTCACCCTGGACACAAACTGTTCGAGTCCCTTCCCTCTGGCAGGAGGCTGCAGTCCATCATGACCAAGACCTCACGCCACAAGAACAGTTTTCTTCCAGCTGCAGTCGGGTCCATCAACAAAGCCCGGGACCCCCACTGACTGACTCTGATTCTGATTCTGATTCTTATCTAATTTAGGAAATGGTGGCTTGGAGCTTTGTGCTCTCATTTTAGTAATGAGAAGTTGTATAAATTCACCTAATGCTGGATTTTTGGATGACTTTAAAAGTGTGTGACTTTGATTTACAATCCTTATTGGGTTAGGAAAGTGTTTAGGCGGCACATAAATGCATCGTCAAGACTGCATATGCAAAAAAATGCAATAAATTTGCATGCCCAAAAATGCACACACATCAACTATAGACATGATTAGCTAGATTACCTGTCTTTGTGTGGTGATGCTGAGTGTTTATTTCACTGACTTCTTTGTAATACTTGATTTCGCCCCAGGTATTAAAAAAAGCATGCATAATCTCATCCGTTCTAATCCCCTCTCTCATCTTAATCTTATTTTATCACAAATCACATCATCATCTCGCATTTTATCTCAGTTGACCTCGTGTCATCCCTCATCACCCCTCATCATTCAACCCTGTCTGATCTGTCTTCATTTATTTCCTCTCGTCACCATCATACTATGCCATCTTTTCCTAATTCTTCTACCTCTAACTTCATTTCATACTAGACTAAGATCATACTGTATATCTTACATCTGTGATTGTACATGCATACAGTCGAGCCAACAACAAATGACTATCCCTGACTGTACTAAAACCCGAGAAGATGATGCTGTCGCTGTCAGCAGTGTTTACCCCATTCTCCTCTCAATTGGAAAATCTAACAAATGACGAACAGAACCTTGGATAAACATGGCAACAACAGGACGAAACTAATGGCTCACGCTGAACGTCAGACTTTATTTGGCAAAGTGAGATCCGTGCTTATTATGTAACTGACCTGTAAGTGCTGTGATGAAGCTCGCAGGATCAGTTTCAATAAAGTCATTAATAGATGCTTTCTTTACCTCTTCAGCTGAGTGCACTGCACTGCATTAGATTTAATGGATAAGACATCTTTGGCCCTAACTTCAGTGGGGAGAAGTGTATGCTACTCATATGCTAAATCAATGGGAGACAGCGATTTGGATGATGCTCAGGAAAGCAGGTCTGGAACACTTCAAGAGTGGTGAGATGAAAAGCTTTGCAATAACAGCTGCCACTAAAACAGAATGCACTGTTGACAGTGCTGTTAAATATCAGAACAGCCATCTGAAATGACATGGTCTATTGAATTGGACTACTACTGTCAAGGGGACAAGTCATGGGACCAGAACTTAGAGACCATTTACTTGTATTACTCTCATCAGACGGCCTTTTCCATATGATTTTAAAGGTTTTCTCTCAGACCTTCAGGGCTGTAGTAATTTTTGTGAATGAAGCATACAACCTACTCTCGTAAACACATCCCTTTGATAGGATAGTGTTTCTCCTTGGGCACCCTGACTCAGCATGTTGAGTTGTGTGGAAATATATCTGCCATCAATCTCCAACTCTGCTAGTGGCATGCCTGCAAATTGGCCACTTTTCATGAAAGGGAAACATAAGATAAACCGTTGAGCAAGCATGGGCCGGTTGCAGCCTCTATGTACTAGCAAGGACACTGTGATAGCTGGACTGTGAAGCTAGGAGACCCTATAGCCTACTGGAAGAAAAGCATGTGAGCAGGCAAAAGGATGCAGGCATCAGAGCCTATAAGAAATCCTATCAAGGAGTCTATAATTTCCACAGCCAGGATAATAACAAGGGGTGACTGTGATGGTGACATGATAACAAACCAAGCAGATTGTGATGTGAGCTGTTGTGGTGATGATCACACAGGCATACACTGTCTGATATTGGTTGTAGTCATATGGCCCATACAGGCCTATGAGCTACAGGGCAGAGTAAGGAAAGCATTGGACCAGCACATTGATGAGTGCATCACATGATACGGGTCGTGAGCATGCACGTCGCAGCACCACCATCACGAAACTTGTCTTCTTTATTTAATTTGCAGGGCAATGCAGCGCACCTCTTTATGAATTTGTTTGCGAAAGATGCTTGCTAGAAACTGATAATCTCCCAGATGCATGTTGTTACTACACGGGTCTTTACTCACAGAATCACTTGCGTTTTTACGCAGCTGCTCCTCGTCTCCCACCAGCGCGGCCGGGTCCACCACCAGTTTCTCGAAGCACGCCGAGCCGAGAGAGGAGCTCTTCTGCTGGTACATGATCAGCTGGGACACGAGATGTTTTGGGCTTCCGTGAGCCGTCAACTCGGGTTTGCTCCCTGTGGCTCCAGAAGCTGCGCCGAGGGGATGTAGAAGCTGCCCCTCGGTGCTGGTGCCGGGGACCGCGTCGCCCCCGTGGGACTTCTTGTCCCCTTCCAAAGGCGCCGGCGGAGAGCAGCACAGATTTGGCTGAGACGACGAAAACACCCGGTCCAACTGTTTTTTTTTCCTCTTAAACATCCATAACCCCGACTCCTTTTTGCTGCCCTCCGCGCCCCCAGCGCCACGACGCTCCGATCCCAGTTTAGGACTCAGCCAAGGCTTGGTTTTCTCCTGGAAATTCTTCCACATCCTCCGCTGGTAGGACAGAGACTCTTGTCCTTTGGCGGTGCCCTCATCCTTAGGTGATTTCTGCTCCATGGTGCCTGTGCAGCAGCCAGCCAGCCTGAGCACACTCTGAATAGTGGAAGAATGTCACAGTTATGCTGCTTCAGCTCGGGAGCACTTTCACTGATGATCAGTTTAGAGCGCCAAGAAGGAGACGCACGGTGAGATGAGGAAGGGGGTGTTAGTCTCCAACGAACCTTGTAGAATGCCTTGCAGGCTCACTGTGGATGTTAGACGCTTGTTAGACGGCAAGCATTATCCTCATCTGTTGAAGGTATGTGTCAGCTCAGTGGTGAAGTTAGAACACATGCAGCGACTTCTGCAGGACTACCTACATAGGACATGCTACACGCTGTCCTATGTAGGTTGTTGGTGGTCCTTGTGCCTCTGCTCTGTCCAATGGGCTTCACAAAGGTTTGGTCAACTTCCCCATTAATTGTTTTATTCAAATGAAGGACGGCGGCTGCACCGCGCCTCCCTCTGGCCAGCCATGTCACTTGACTGGATAATCTGGAGGCTGGTGATTGCATAACGCAACCCCAAAATGCCTCGTGGAGATGTTTATAATTTTACTGTGGATCCTCTGTCACCCCCCATCTGATTGTGCCTGGTGATTTTCTGCCTTTAGATTCACTCTTTTAAAGCAGTGACCTTGGTCAATCTAAAGCTGGCAGTGAATCCGCAACCTTTGTCCTCTTTTGTTTAGTGTGGATGTTCTTGCACTGTAGCTATATATTTAGATATATTCTCTCTGTCAAATAGGTCAAGCTTCAGTAAATGTTATCACCCACACACAGCAGCGAGCAAGCAGCGCTGAACAACCTTCTCTCTTTTTGGATGCTGTGCTGCTGCTGTGCATAACTCATTACGTCTTCCCCTCTGGCCCTTGCTTCATTGCTGGCCTGTTCCGTCCCCCTGGTTAACACTGTGCCGAATATCCTGTAAACAAACACACAGACAGTAATTACAAGAGTGAATACCTCTCTCAGCTAACTCCCTGTAGCACACATGTACACAAAAAGAAGAGGTCACAGAATGACCTTTTATCTGCAAACAGGGCTCCTGAAAATGTACTTCTTCGGGGGAATGTTAGAACTGGATGAACTTCATCCCACGACACAGAGAGGATCTGAGAGTTCAAGGACTTGTATGCTGCTTGCATGGACATTTATTCATGTGAGACACTTGTGGGGATACAACCTTGGTATCACTTGTGACAGGAGTGATGTTGAAGGTGTGAGTGGCGCTGACCAAGCCCTCGACCCTCTAATAATGAGAAAGTTATAATCAGCCTTTAATGTTGTGTGGTAATTTATGGCAACACTGACCTCTATAGAAGAATACTTAATTTAACTTGTGTTTTTTTTCTGACACATGGACACATCTATGAGTAATTAGGATGTACATCAAACATGAGATGACAACGACACATTTTGTTGTAGGGATCACTTTGGTTGATATTGCATCCATCCTACATAAAACACTTGAATTACAACCGGGGGGCACTGCCAGCAACACAGGGCCCTGAACCCCTCTCTCAGTTAAGTAGATGGTAATGTGAGCCTGTGAGCCAAACAA
Organism: Ophiodon elongatus; assembly: GCA_016806645.1. NCBI lineage: Eukaryota > Metazoa > Chordata > Actinopteri > Perciformes > Hexagrammidae > Ophiodon > Ophiodon elongatus. Next base: position 597,079 of record JACSYO010002128.1, read on the forward strand.
TTCCTTTCAGCTACCATCAGCTTTTCTGGATAGCTGATGAGTCTGCAGTGATCAGGCCTTTTCTCTTAATGATCCTGATTCTGTTGATAGGAAGCTAATTCACAGTGTGTGTGTGTGTGTGTGTGTGTGTGCGTGTGTGTGCGTGTGTGTGTGTGTGTGTGTGTGTGTGTGTGTGTGTGTGTGAGAGAGAGAATGTGCACACTACAAACAGAGAGACTATTAAAAACTCAGAATCCCTTCCACTGACTGAAACTGCATGTAATTCAGTGTCACTACTAGAACATCACGCTGTATGATAATGTAGGTCAGGTCAGGTTAAATGAAACATAATAAGGCAATTTTCACTGAGTCATGCCCCTCGTAATAAATTCAGTCAGGGAAAAGCTCAATGTTCAATGGATAGCTAGTTAGATTGTGTAAAATGAAACAGCCGAGGGAAAGGATACACAGCTCATTTGGCCAATATTCTCTCACCGCCTGTGCCCATTTCAAATAATCACGTATTCTATTTTCAACGCTTCAGCCACAGTTGCCTGGTATGACCTCTTCGAGTGGCCAATGAACAGGCCAACTTTGATCTGAATGTGGAAGAAAGTTAGAATTAGAATCAAATGTTAATATGCTAGAATTTATGTTTGTTATCTGTAATAAACTACATTCATATAATGAAAACTTTAAATCATTCATGATTAAGGTATTTACTTGTACCGTGATTAAGCTAACTCTAGTAAAAGGAGGTGCAATGTAAAAAATGACACCAAATGATTGAAGAAAAACAGCTAAAAACAAATGAATAAATCTAAGTAAAGTGATACCAGTAAAGTGAAGAACTAACTTATGTCATACATTTATTAGAGTCTAAGTAATGTTCACACTCAATATTCTAGTTTGCCGAGTTAAGCTGCTTCACCAAGTATACTAAGCATTATTCTCGCATTACTCAAATTCACACTGGCAGGCTGGCACACCCCACTCAAGGAGACCACAGTTACTATGTGACAACACAAACACATGAACTCAAGAGCCGGCCGGCAGAAGAAAAGCTCAGGCCTGTGAGTATTCTAAACTTTAAAACATAAAATAAGTGCTTAATATATTGTTGTTAAAGAAGGGAAGATTTTTATATTTTTCTCATTGTGCCTAGATAGGAATATCAAATAATAATAATAAATTTAACACTGCATTAAGGTTGACAAAGCAGATTAGAAACAAATTTGAGTAAAAACTACTGTATACCTCACCACAATATGTAATGTTTTTTTTCTCTTTAGACAAGAAGAATGTCACTCAGGTCAAAGTTACAGCCCTATCAGAACCCCACCAGGTAACTCTTGTGATTGAATTGCTCTATTGTGGCTGTATTTATTTAGCTTTTTCTATTTTATTTCTATTTCCTTTTTTTTACCATCTGAATGTATTCATTCTAATGCTGTTGTGATGTCCCTTTCGGCTGTCGGTCTGACGACGTAAAGCCTCTGGGTTATCGAGATCAATATCAGATCAACAAAATTAAACAAAATTTTATATTTTTTAATCTATTTTAACCATTAAAACTATTACCTTACCTTCATAGTTTTCACCTTCCTTAGTTCCTGTGGTTCACTAATTCAATTCTAAAATCAATCTGTGTCAATGCTGATGTAAATACAGTTGGGACCCACGAGCGACCTTTGTAACACCGCTGTGAATCACATTGATCAAATTAATCCTTAGTCCACAGTAGCATCAGACAAGGTGACGCAGAATACACAGGTACATGAAGTCAGTGAGAGACCTAGTGTGAGGATGACCTGAGGGTATGAAAAAAAAGTGCACATCATCTAATTCCGTCTTCATTATTCTTCTGGGTGGATGAATGCTTAAAATTACTTTTTATTCCTGAATATATTGCCTCCAGTGATGGAAAATGCCAACTTTTCATCATCCCTCGTTTACCAAAATCAATAAGAAAGAGCTTATAAACTTTAAGAACTGACACCTTGTTTATCTGTCTCTGTTTACTTCCTGATTAAGGCCTGATGTCTTGGAGGCTGGTCTGAGCAGTCAGGAGAGGACACTGGCTGTGCTGCTGGAACAGGCCTGCAGGATCAAACAGGAAGTGGCAGCAGGTCTGCAGTCTGCCCAGGGCGCCGTCCAGGTCAAGGCACTGTCCCGTAAGCTGCTGGAGAATCACATCCTGACCATCACACGCATTGTCAAGCAGCTTAGCATGGACATACAGGTATACAAGTGGGTAGATGGTAGAGGTCAGTGTTGTTCTATGGAAATGTACGAATGCATTTATTTGTATTGTTGCCATGAGTTCTGTAGCCTCTTCTGTCTAAGACATCTTCTGAGCATGTGGATCAAGTCATTGTCTATCTGTGTGGACTCCCTTTTCTCTCTACCTGTCCAGTCATCTGTTCTTACTCCTTCTTTCATCTGCTTTCCTCTCCTCTCATCTCTTTTGATGTGCAGCAGCAGCACACACCCGGACAGACACACACACACTCTCTCATGCATGCAAACTCACATCTGATTTGATTGCACCTGATAGAATGGTGCAGCGCCTGAGCTAAGCCTGCCTGACTCCTCATCAACATCAGCTGTGGATATGATGTCTGTATAAGCAGAACATTAATGACGTACACATTATATCTGTTTAAATAAATACTGCCAAGTTACGGACTAACAAATGAGTGCTTGGAGTCATCTTTGACTGAGCAGAACATCAAGCCACATTATGATAACTGCCTTCCTTATAGAAACATAGCACAAAATGAAATACATTACTTCATTGGTGCATACAAAATAGGCCATTAACATGATTAGAGACTGTCATTATCTGAAATATTACATGAATGCCTGAAAGCTAATTAATTCTGCACATGAAGAAGTAATATGCTAAGGCATGACATGAATATGCTGGTAAATCAAATGATGTTGGCAGTTTTGAATTATCTTTTTCAGCAAAGGACATAATGATAGTTTCCAAACAAACTATATTATAAATATAATAAATGCTTTGTTTGTCAATTTTGTTTCATCTGTATTTTACTGCTGATCTACATAAACGTGAAATGGACAAATAGGCTGTCTTTGTTCTGAGCAGGCCCTGGAGAGACAGATCGCCCAGCGGGACTCCATCACCTCTGGAACCACAAAGGCTGTTCAAAGCCTGGACCAGAAGAACGTGGCTGGCATTGGAGACCTGAGAGGCAGAGTAGCCAGGTATGCACACCGGTGCACAAGTGTTTTGACGGATTATCTTTTCTTTTCTTTTATCCTACTTATTTTCTCTTCCTCTAATGAAGTGCAATGGTATAGCCTGCATCCTGTCTGCCAGCTTTTCACAGTCTCACAACTTCCAATTCGTCGTGGCATTGCCTCAACACTCCCCCCCCCCACCCCCCCACACACACACACACACATAAATGCACACATTAATTATTATCTTCTCACCAGAGTGAAGGAAAGTACAGCATAGGCTTGAACACACTCTAGCTGCTGATTAGCACTTGTTCTTTATTTGGTGTCTGTGCAGATCAAGCTTATTAGATTGGATTGCTGAAGAGATTTGTCATCATTAGATTGCATTCGGATTGGTGTTTTTGCAGTGTGGTGACCTAGGCTGAATTATTTGAAACATCCCTGGCAATAATGTATGTTCTCATCAGACAGTAGATTAATGTTATTTTGTGAACATCTTATTTCACAGCTGGCCTGCTTCCTCAACGATGTTTAAGAGATCAGTGGTGAGAGGGGATATTGCCTATTACTCAACAAACATCTGATTTATGGTCCAATAAAACCTGTAGAAAATCCTCAACTACTCAGCCAAATGACCTATTGTGCGTTAGTCATAAATAATCAAGCAAGTTGAGGGCCAGTGTTTTTTGATAAATTATATTATTTTATGAAACCCTTTATGGAAGCACTAATGGTCTGAAGGAAAATAACCCTCATTTTACACTGGGCATCTCCATAATTAGTTGTTAGCTTTGGTTGTTGAGCTTGCGTTTTACAAATATTATATTGACATAAACACAGTAACCCTGACAGAGAAGGGGGGGAGTTTTTGCTGGTTTGGTAATGGCATCTTAAATTTCGCACAGGAAGAAAGAGAGCTACATTACAACACTGACAATGAGGGTCAACACAGTTCATTATTATGACATAAACTGAACAGAGAACATGTAAGCTGTTGCATGAGAGGCTGTAAAGTATTTTTTCACAACCTGCTGATTGTGTTTGGTGATACAGTTATTAAACTACTTTACTTATTTCATTGGTTGTCATGTTTTGCCTGTGTTTCCATCAGTAATTCATCAATAGAGGCAAACGTATCCACTGATCAAATGTGTTAAGTGAGCATTCAAAGGATAAAAGATCACTACTTAGGATTCAGCAGAGCTTTCTTCTGGCTATTAGCTCGCCTTGGAAATAACTGATAAGGGCATCTGTCTGATTTCTTTCCAATCTGCCCGTTTGTCTACCGTCTGAACTGCTTGTGCTTCATGAAGAACCTTCTCCCTGTTGTCTCCAGTCTTTTGCTCATCTGTCTGATTTCACACCTTTCCCCAACTCCCTCCCAGTCAACGATCCTCACTCAGTGGTCCCTCTCTGCTTCCCATGTCAGGTGTGACGCCAGCATTGCCAAGCTGAGCGCCGACATGAGCTCTGCGGAGCGACGGGTGATTAGACTGCAGCAGGAGGTGGCAGAGCTCATGTCAGCCGCGGACGTACGGCTCAAAGAGCTGCACGTCAAGGTGAGCGACGGTGCGCAAATGCTGACAAAGAATAAGGCAGCACTTTAAACCACACTATATACAAAGTATCTCAACACCAGTGCCAAAAAGAATCTTCATAAGTCTTTAAAAGTTCATTCTTTGATACATACTTGGACATACCAAAATTATTCTTCATCAATGTAATATTCAAGACATCAAAACTTGGCAGAATAGGAAACATTTAAATATCTGTAATATTGCAAAGCTTAAATGGTACATTGCATATTTGTAACCATAATAGCTGCATAATATCCCATGAATTGCTACGACATTTCTTAATTTATGGTCCTCAGAAAATGAACCTGATGACGTTGGTCATCCCGACTTCCTCTAGCGCCACCAGCAGGTTGACAATTTTTTAGTGACATGTCTCGACATCTATAAAATGGATTACCATGAAATTTGTTACAGACGTTCATGGTTCCCAGAGGGTGATTCCTAATGACTTTGATGATCTTCTGACTTTTTTAAGAGGTTGACATTTGTGGTTTTGAGTGAAATGTCTCAACAACTGCTGGATGGATTGCCATCAAAACTTTGGTCTGAATTCATTGATCGTTTCACTTTTCATCATTCACCCATTCAATTTGACCAATACTTTGGATTATGTCCAAACATCTGCAAAACCTGAGCTGTACTTGGGTTTATTGCTAATTAGAAAACATGAGCATGCTAACAGGCTAAACTAAGATAATGAACATGTTAAAACATCAGCATGTTAGCATTATCATTTTGAATATTCCGGCAGTAGCATCGAGCGTAAAGCCCCGCTTTACCTAAGTACAGGCTCAAAGACACATCTGCATTGCTTAACGCTTAATCTTCTTCTCATATTTCTTAAATTATGCTGTATTACACTAAGTAGAAAAGTCTACAACCTGAACCTAATCCTTACCGTACTATCCTGAGATAGTGTTTAGCCTGGAGTTCATTGGAATACTCCAGTCTCAAATTAAGGAATTATGTTGTCGTTTGTTAATTGATTTAGGTATAAAAGGGGAATTACATTTACTCAAATGCTGCTTACATAAAGGAAATAATAATCTGGCAATATACACAGGGGGTGTATTTGCTGTTTACCCTAAAGAGGATGTCTGGCTGTTTGGCAGGTGAGTTGGAGCTTACTGCTGCTTAGTGAGACTGGCCTTATCAACTAAAGTCAGGGGGCTCAACCACAGACTCTAACATGATAAATATAATGTGAAATTAATTCAAACAGGGATTTCAAGGTCTCTCCATAAACAGCTTTTACTGCACTGTGGGATCACATTTTCTTTACAAGATAAATATAATAAAAACTACAAAAACACTGGATCAGGACATATGTCAAATGTTATAATACTCTCCATCACTTTACTAAATCCAAAGCCGACCAAAACTGCCCTCAACCACACTCCCCTCACATTGAGTCAGCCTGCACTCTGTTCTGTTGGTGGTACAGGGGGGTAAATCATTCTGATGGCAGCACATTAGCTGTGGAGCAGTGGTCAAGCATGTGTCATAAAGATAATTGAAAAAGCAGAGAAAGTGGGTCACCACTGTTACTCCTAGTCCTGACTGGCCATAGGAGTTGTGCAGCAGCTCAATCATCTCGACTCAGCAGAAACTGCAGAGGGTAAAGGTCAGATCATGGAGCCGGCACCGCAAGATGTTTCAACGTCACGTAACAGTGTATTTTTTGTTTTCTTTTTCCAGCTTCATCACGACCTGTGGAGGCTGGAGGCCTCATTGGCCGAGCATTCCCAGGAACAAAAGATCTCTATGGCTGATCTGCATACACAAGTTAAACTACTGGAAACCAGGTAATTAGGCCATTAGTTCAAGAGGAAGCACAATCCCCTGGGTTACTTGTTAAAATGCTATGTTATGTATTAGTTTGATTTCTTATTTTGTTTCCTCTCAAGGGCTGACCTCGGTGCACTGTGGTGCTTCTGTACATTCCCATCTTGTAATGCTCATGATTTGTGCAGGCATTCAGGATTCACCTGCTTATCAAACCGATGTGTTGCAAAGTTGTATTATAATTTAAATATTAACATGAGGATATTTATTTCAACAATTATTGACTTAGTGTTCCTGTAAAAACGCTGTGTCAGACACATTTGTTGACGTAACTTTTAATTTAACATGTCTTTATAAACATGAGTTTTCTATGTATTTTTGTTTTTTTTTCTATATCTTCTCCTAGACTTTACTTTCTTGACGACTATACTGTTTTTCACTTGTGATTGGGAAATATGGACATTTTCTTGGCTAATTTGCCTTTCAGCAGTGCTCCGCTAGCAATGATTTATGTTCCCTTTTTCATTCTGCCCAGACTAAAATATAATAATCTATGACTTACTAATTAACTTATCAAATCATATCCCAGTCAGTCCTAACACTCTCCAGCTGGGTATTTCAGAGTCATGACCATCTCAACTTTTGATGCCAGAGGCAGAGAAAAGCTATTAGTTAAGTTGATTTACTCATCCATTTGACAAATTAACTCAATTGGCAGCAATATGCAAAATGAGTCATATAGTTTTACTATGGTGGAAACAGAGAAACATGAATGTCGAATATCCTCTATTACTATAATGAAAAAAGGGTCACTGATCATGTAAAAATAGATGAAAAGCAACATCGTCTGTGTTTCTGAGTCAGGTAGAATAATAACCAAAAAAGTATATACCAATATTATATCCAGCTATCCATGGGGCTCCTTGTTTATTCACTCTCTAAACCTGCCTTGTCTTTTGCGTTGCCAATTAATTTCAAAGCAAACATAGATGATTTCTGAGGGTCTTTCATGAACCCTCAGTCCACAGAGAGACCTCAGTAGATTTTGCATCCTCCTGGCTTTTTGTTAAACATCAAGGTAAAAATGTATCAGCTCTCTGACCACCTTGTTTATTTGATAAATAATGAGTCATAACTAAAACTACCAATTTTATTAGAGGCAATTTAGCACAGTATTCAGTGCCTCAAAACCACAACAACTTTAAAACCCTCCTCTGTGATGCCTACACACACACACGACATCCAATAGAGGGGCCAGTCGCCCATAGTTACTTATCACAGTTCGTGCCACTGACAAACAAATCACACATGCTTAAAGTTTCAGATAAGCTCAAGAACACAACAACCGCAATCAAATCTGACCAATTTACAATAGGGGAATGATTAACCTCCATGGAGACAAGCAGATTCTGAAGGCTCATCGAACACGGCCAAAGCAGCTGTCCTGTTGTCTAGACTAACCGCGGCCAAACAACTGTCAACATTAGCCAGATTAGCCTGCCGGCGCAGACTTATAAATGAGGTGTCTCTGTTGCAGCATGCCTGAATAGATAAATGAGTTTGTAGCAGGAGGAGTCAGATGTAGTCCTAGCATTTGCCTCATTGATTTTCTCACAGGACAAATCCCTTGAATTGGGGGAAAGAAAGTCGATTGAATTGAGCTTCCAATATGTTTAATATATAAAAGAACATTTTGATGAGACACTGCGTATCATGTCTTATGTTACAATGCAGCCCACATAATATTTCACTCAGGGTGTCTTAGGTTGCAGCTTTCATCTGAGACATTTTAACATTTTTGTCCCAATGGGCTTATGTGAGTAATGTGAGATACATACAGTTATATAAATGGCAACCCAGTCCAATATTACAGGGAGAGGGAGATTTGTTTTGTTCCCCCAAACAAAAAGGCCAGAAGATCAACATCAAGTGTTTCTTAAATGTTCATGTAGCATCTTTCCACCACAAGAATGTGAGTTTGTGTGTCTCTATGCCGAAATAGCAGCAGCACTCAACCTCAAAGTAACCGTGTTCAGCTGCGGCTGGCATCAACCACTATCAACAAGGGGGGGGGGCAAAGTATTGGTATTGGTTATGGAACGAGATAAATTCTTATTCCAGAGCCAAGCACCAAGTAGTGCCAAGTAGGAGCTGTATATAACAGGCCTACATTTACAGTAAGCATTGCAAAGGCTTCCAGCTATTCAGCTATAGTCTGTATACATTTTAAAAACAATTATAAACTAATCTGATCTACTAATGGCATTTTCAGTGTCTAGTTTTAAAAGAAAAATGCAATTTGCAATCATTTTCATCTGTGACTGAGTTTTCAAAAGTAAACCCTCCTGCATTTCTCTTCTTTCTATTGCTGATGTCTTTGCAGGATGTCAGGTGAACTGAAGGAAGCCAAGGAGCAGACAGATTCGCTGAGGAAGCGAACAGAACACCAGCTCAACAGCTCGGCCCAGACTCATGCGGAAAGCAGCCAGCAGCAGCGCACACAGCTGCAGGACAAAATGGTACCGTAGCGTCAGTTAGTCATCATCGGTTTAGTGGGGATGTCTCCGATTTCAACAACTACAGTCAAATATGTAAGCTTTATTTCTTAGCAAAAGTCATTGACCTCTCAAAAGCATTTGATACCGTTGATCATAGAATCTTACTCCACAAACTACAGGCTATAGGTTTGGGTGAAGCCACGCTTAATTGGTTCCGCTCTTACTTTTCAGAGAGAACTCAGACTGTTGTTGCTGATGTTACTCAGTCCAACTAGTTTCCCATCGTACATGGGTTTCCACATGTTTCTATCCTTCGACCATTGCTGTTTACATTATACATAAATAACATAATTTTGTATGATCAATACTTTAATGTCCATTTCTTTGGCTGATGATACGAGTTTATATGGCCCTGACTCATCTTCAGACTGACTTTGATGCTTTACAATTATCACTCCTTAATCACAGACTATAGTTTTAAATGGAGAAAAGACCAAGTACATGGTATTCTCCACCTCCACCAGTGACACCAACTTTCCTGACATTAAAACTTTAAGTGTCACTCACACTACTCTTGCTGAGTTATTTAGGAATTTGGCTTGACAGCAGACTGTTACGCTAGTTTAATATTCAACATTTGACTCAAAAATAAAAAAAGTAAAAACTAGACTTCTTGTATAGAATTAAAGGATGTCTGCCTTCTTCAAAGAATATAACTATTTTGCAGTCGACCTTCATGTCTGTCCTTGACTATGGAGGTATTCTGTACTGTCATGCTGCCCCATCAACACTTCAGCTGTTAAACCCTGAGTATCATAATGCATTACAATTTATCACAAAGGACAAATTTTAGACTCATCATTGTTCTCTGTATCACACGGTTGGATGGACTTCCTTACAGCTGTACTGTTGAAGCTACCTCACATCTCTTCTCTCATTTATTAATTTCATTCATAAATCTAGTATTTAGAGTTCACGATCCAGTAAATACTTAACTTTACAGATATCCTTTGTGGTTTCAAGTACTATGCTCATTTAAATTAAATGCAAACTGCCCTCAGAGTCTCGCTTTCCACTGAGAGAGCTTAAAGCTTTATTATCTGATGTTTATGATTCTTGTCACTGTTTTAATTCATGTTTATTGTGTAGTTGTGTTCTCTGTTTCGCTGGTTGTGTTCTTGTGAATGTTTCTTGTTCTCAGGTCTTTCTTTTAATCTCAATGGCACTGCCTGATTAAATAAAGATATAATTAAACGTCACAAGCAGCACCTTAACATCAGGATTAAATACAATGTTCAGGACTGGTCACATACACAGCGTGAGGGTTAAAAACTGTCACGCAGTGCTGCGCGTTTGAAATCGTAGTTGTGTGTTCTGTATTCAGTTAGAGGCAGAGTCTAGATTAGCTGTCCGGCTACGTGCTCTGGAGGCCCGTGTGGAGCAGTTAGAGGCCCAGTGGGATCAGACCAACCGCAGTCGGGCCGATCAGCTGAAGCACTCTGAAACCATTCTCAGTAAAAGGGAGAGCTCAGTGGAGAGCAGCCTCCGTTGTGAGCTGCAGCTGCTCAAACAGGAATACCACAAAGGTGGGTGATCACTGTCTATAACTCGCCATCATCAGTGAGTAAACACACACATACTGCACATAGGCACATCAAGACAAAATGCACATGCAGAAAAGCTTCACAAAAGAGTCAGAAAAAGAGACTGTTCATAATTAGTCATAAATTGAAGTGACATGATTGCTCCATTAATATGTACTTATTTATATATATATATATATATATTAGCTCCTAGTCATAAATGCAAATACAGCAGGACTTTTAGCCAGAATAAACGAGACAGATGTGAGCTACAGCTGCTTCAAGCTACCACAAAGCTGATAAGTCATACAGGTGCAGTTATATGGTGCAGTTATAGTAAAGCAAAAATGAAAAAGATTCAGGTGGCATTTAATGATGCTTTCAGAATCTTGCTCAAGCTTCCCAGATGGACAAGTGCAAGTCATATGTTTGTGACTCGTAATGTTCCCACTTTCCATGCTGTGTTGAGGAATTTTATATACAAATTTAAATGTCGATTAAATGACTCAGAAAATGTAATTATAACAGCCTTAACTGAGCCAACACAGAGTGATACGAGGTATTCTTCTTGTTTCTGGAAACATTGGAACAAGTGTCTGTATGTTTTTAACCACGAGTGACTTTTTAACTGCAATGATTATACCTGTGTACTCGTATTGTATTGTATTTTATATATTGTTGTTGTATTTGTGTTTCTTGCTATATGGACTCATGAGTCTGAAATAAAAGAAATTGAAATACTGTAGGACAAGCCACAGGAATACATCCAGGCAGCCCAGTACAGCAGCTCCGCTCTGCATCAAGCTGCCGTTGACATCCATCCCCATCTCACTGCCAATTGGAAGCTAATTTACTGGGAGCTCTGGCAAAAGATGTCAAACCTTCCCCACTTTCTGCAAACGTCTTTCAGTCTCCAGCCCTTATTAAAGTGTAGACAAATAGAAAAGGGGCAGTGGCTTCCTCCAGTAAATAAAAGCAGGAGTGAACCGCTCTATGAATTATCGCTCAGCCACCACTCTCAGTGTGAGAGAGCCATCCATCCATTGCTCTATTTTAAGTATTGGATGAAGCGATGGCAGGAGACGGTATTAGAGGGGAGTAGAGCAATACATATTTGATGAATGTCGTAAATATTCGTGGTAAGACAGGCGGGGAGTCAGAAAAAGAAGGAGAGAGATTTAATATCCCATCATTGTACAAGAAGGTTTATCCCGCCGCCTCAGACACCGGCATGCATTATGGAAAAATATTTCCATTTCCGGCAGTATGTTCTTCACTACCAATGAAGTCATGATAACTGATAGTTAAATAACTTTAAGCAGAGATCAGAAACAGAGATCGGTAGGACATCAGTAAAATGTATCCTCTTTACACTCTTTGGAACAGGGTTCCTGACTGTGCATGACGCAATTGATTCCCTGAGGCAGATAGGTGACATCAAATCCCGCCTCGACAAGGAGAAGCTTCAAAAGGATATCAGGGAGGTCTGCAGCAAGCTGGCTCAGTGACTTGTGAAATAATTAACTGGAGAGGAGCTCCTTGTTACTGTCACACGTATAATGAAGCAATAGCTTGAATCAAACTATTTTCAAACCAAAAAGCACGCCAGTCAGTTACAGTTTCTGTTTCATCACTGGCTTCATTCATATCATATTCTATAAGTCCACAGCTATTAAGACCATGGCTATATTTAACTCAATCACTTTCTTGTGATTTGAAGTACAATTCCATTTGTGAAATGTTCAGGAACTTGATTAGACAGAGACCTGTCAATGACATTTAATTTTGTGCAGTTTAAAAAGGTAAGAAAATGTATTGTCTACCATTTCACTTTATCTCACTCATTTTTTCATCCCAAGATTTGTCACTTGGGATGAGAACACTGTGTAATGTGTTAAGATTGTGTATTGTGTATGCATGTGTGCATATTATTATATGCACACATGCAAGTAATGTGATTAAAAAAAGAAGGTAACAATAGAATTGTCTGTATCATCGTGTTTCAAAACAGTAGGTTAGTATTACAATCTAAACAATGTAAACCTGCCAATAGGATATAACCCTGAAATATCATCTGGAAATCAATCGTGGTACTATTTGTGAATATATGAAGGTGTTGTATGACTTTTCCTGTATAGGGGGATATAAACTGCTAAAGTTATTAATAACTGCGGAACATTTCTGATAGAGGAAAAAATCCTGCCGAAACCCGGGATCGAACCAGGGACCTTTAGATCTTCAGTCTAACGCTCTCCCAACTGAGCTATTTCGGCTTTTCTCTGGTAACTTTGTGAAAAAGATTGGATTCACGTACTCAAACCTAGATCGAAATATTGTAATTCTTCGCACAGTCTTGTTCACCTAATAGCCATAATTAGGCTACCTGCTCGGCTTTACGGACTGTTTTTACGGACCATTACTGTTTTGGCAGCCTTGTTTGTGACCGCAGCACTCAAACCCCACCTCACACTACCAAGACAGACTCAGCTAGCTCACAGGTGAACATAGTGCAGCATCCAACCGTAGCATCTTAAGAGTCAGATGTGTCTCTTTAGGGAGAAACTAAAAACAAAGCTAAAAGAGAGTGAGTGTTGGACTTACATTCGCCAGGTGGACTGAAACACGACTCCAAACAAATGGTAATGTTGTTCCGCCACTGCTCGATGTCTATACGTTTGCTAACAAATCAAAATATGTTAATGCAGGTTCAAATTTAGTACAATAACACGAATATATAGTAGTATATCTTGTATTCTTTAGTACGATAAATAAAAATAAATTGATGCATACATGTAGGCTATAAATATAAATACACAGAATAATAAATAAATACATGCATAACTAAATACACACATATATATATATATATATATATATACTGATAAAAGTCAATACAGTCATTATCAATCTTTAATGTGTTTATCAATTCAGTTATACTCAAGTCATTTTTCGTCCTGTATACAACATTCTACGACAGGATCGATGTGAAAAGGTAAATCTGGCCAGTACGGGTATCGAACCCGCGACCTTGGCGTTATTAGCACCACGCTCTAACCAACTGAGCTAACCGGCCTGTGAAGAAAGGGGATATGACGTCATCATGTGGGTAAGTGAAACCTACTGAACAGAAAGTAAAACGTATTAAGCTAACAGAGAAAGCGACTGCTCACTATCGGTAAGGTCTCAGTGTTTTACCGTTTAAATGCTTTGTATTTAGCCATTTTTATAAAAAAGAATGTCAATGAAATAGCCAGGGTAGTAATGATAAAGTATAAGAATCGTAGCGTTTAGGCTGACACAGGCTAAGGTGTATAATTATCCTGTGTTTTATTTGATTGCTGTGTACTTTTCGGACGCACACGGACCGCAACTAAACGATTTTCTAAGTTATACCATGTAAATCTGGAGCCTATACATATGAAAGCAACAAAAGATTCAAGGCAAGTTCATTTTCAAAGCACCTCTCAACAACAAGAAAGTGCTTTAAATAAAACATGAATAGGCATTAAGACAACTTAAGAAATTAATGTAGTGCATCACAGGAAAAGTCTGAGCGGACCAAATGCCTTTACTTGTCTCTGTTAAAGTAAAAGTTACATCCTGATTGATTGCTCTTAAATGTCACAACATGATGCTTCATTTCTGTATTTATTTCTCCCCGAATTCTAGAACTTTCCAGGACTTGGACAACATCCTTTATCAGCCACATTTTTTACATCAGGATGTCAGTGCAGTTCTCCGGCTGGGCGGTGGTTGACGATGGTGCGGAGCTGGATGCGTCCCAGAAACCACAAAACCGGGGCGTCTACACCATGTACCATGGGACCAGCGTTGCCAGTGCAAGGCTCATCCTTACCAGTGGTTTTAAACAGTCGTCAGTTGGCATGCTGGGAAAGGGCGTGTACGTCAGTCGTGATAAGAAGAAGGCGTCTCACTATCCATTGAACAGTAACAGCACAGACCGCGTAGTCTTCGTGTTGCAAGTGCGTGTCGGCCGAGTCAAGCGCATCAACAAGGACAACCATCCCATGCAGTACACCTGGCACGCGAATGGCTACGACACGGCCTGGGTGCCCCCCAGGTGCGGCCTCCTGGCCGTGCGCAGTGGCATGGAGGAGGATTGTGTGTTTGACCCCAAGAGAGTGAAGGTGGTGGCCATTGCGAAGGCACCAAACGCCATCGTACAGAAAGAACTTCAACAGCTTCTTTCAAAAGCATCCAGCAAACCGGGTGGAGGTGGCGATGGCGCCGCGGACGTGTGTTCAACGTGTAAGAGGAAGACCCAGCAGGGCGCTCCACACATCAAGCAACAGTGCTGGGAGTGCGGGCAAAACATCTGCATTCTCATGGCCAAGCATGTCTGTCCGGCCAAACCCTGACGCGGGTGAGGGGAAATGATGTAGATTAGAAAGACAATCGTAAATTCAGGATGTCTTCATACTTTGGTTTCTTTACGTAAAACAATACTTGTAAGAGGTGCAACATGTTTAATGCTACTGGAGATGTTTTGGGGACCGTTGTAAATGATCTACAAGTTATTATTCATGACTTGCCACTAGTTTATAGTGAACCATAGCTCTTCTTTCTACTACACCAGCTCTATATACTCTGATCAGTGTGCATTATGATCACCTGCAATGCAAAATTACTTTTTTACAGTTTATTGAATTTTTTTAAATATGTAACTGAAGTGACAATAAATGGCATTGCTATATTATCAGACCCATTATCTCTTTGTGTTTGTTTATATTTATTTGATTGATTGAAAACTTTATTAATCCCCAGTAGGGAAACTCATTTGCCACCAAAAAACACTCATACAGACAACAATAGACACAGTCCACCGTGCACAACAGACAAAAACACATATTAAGCTGCTGGACTGCAGGGCAACAATTAGCTTCTGGGCACACACCCATGTCCTCCCCCTCTGGACTCTGTATACATAATACAGTATTTCTCAGCTGGAATACTGCCTGCCCTCAAATTTTCTAGACGAAGAAAATGCACCATGTACGTATGTGTAACATCCTCTGAAATAATTGAGCTTTAGAAGGCTATATTTAGACACTGGGGTGGGCCCCTCTTCAAGACAACCACCTTAAGGTTCTTAACATGTCAGCTGATATAAAGTTTTGGGAGTACATATTTCCATACAAAGTTACAACTGATCATATCACCTAAACCAAAATACACAGTGAACTTGGGAGCAGTGGCTCTTGCTTCTAAATCAGGGAGCTGAGAGGAAATGTAATACAGAACAGACGCCTAAATTCAGTTAATGCAAAAAATTAAGTGAAATTCTTGTTAAAAAAAAAGAATAAAAATCTATCTTGGCCAGTACGGGGATCGAACCCGCGACCTTGGCGTTATTAGCACCACGCTCTAACCAACTGAGCTAACCGGCCATGGACACGTGCGTATGACTTTACCTATATATAGCTCCTACAACACAGACAAGAGGCAGTGACTTTTATATTTACAGAGCCAAACAGAAAGTAAAACTTATTCAAGTCATACAGAGAAAACGACTCCTCGCTGACGGTAAGTTAAAGCTTAAACGACATTATGATTCATTAGGTTTGACGCTAACGTTGAACATGAACATTACGATACTTTTAACTCACATACTATTAAAACGTTAATAAAGTCAGTCAACGTCCGTCGGTTTACTCACGTACATATGTTAACATAGTAGTGTCTCACTGAATTCTTACGTAAACACGTCAATTAGCTTCATACGAATTTGGTGGGTTTTCTGCAAATGCAACTGATATCCGTTCAGGTAACGTTAACCTAGTAGTTTGTCTTACTACGCCCTTCCTTACACCATATTCGTATATCAAACGTTTTGTTAGAATTAGCAATAGCCTACAATAACTTAAAGGGTTAAATAAAAAAAATACTAGTAGTACTCGTCTGTGACACTCGTCAGTATCAAACATGAAAGACGTTTGACAGGTGATGTTAGTATTGGACCAATTTATATAGACACTACAGTTTCTGCTGTCACTGCTATCACAGAGTGTGACCCTGTGTCTAATGATGGAGACACATTTTGGGAACAGCTGCTCTCAAAATATAGTGTGTGATTAAGTATAATAATGTTTATAGCAGCAATGTAGCTGACATTCCTAATTGGGCAAAGATATATGATCGGTCACATAATTTAGTGCAGCACTGTCTACCCATCACACATAACACTGCAATCTCCCCTAAAAAATTGAAGCTACATCCATTATGTTTTTAAATACTGGTTATGAAAAGAGACACCCAATCCCTCTCGAATTTGTTATAACGTGATGCCATTTTTGCATGAATTCCTCACAGAGCTGCTCCTCTTGAACAGCATCCCTTGTTAAAACAAGATGTCACTGCCGTTCTTTGGCTGGGAGGTGACCTATGACGACAACTCTCCTCGTGTGGAGCTGGGGACGTCTCAGGAGCCCAAGGACAGTGGCGTCTACACCATGTACCATGGGACCAGCGTTGCCAATGCACGGCTCATCATTGCCAATGGCTTTCGGCAGTCATCAGGTGGCATGCTGGGAAAGGGAGTGTATGTCAGTCGCGATAAGAAAAAAGCTGAACGTTATCCATTGAAAAATAACCCTTCAAACCGCGTGGTCCTTGAGTTGCGTGCGCATCTTGGCCGTGTCAAGCGTATCGACAAGGACAACCATCCTATGCAGTACACCTGGAGCACGCAGGGCTACGACACGGCCTGGGTGCCCCCCAACTGTGGCATGATAGCCGTGCCCAGTGGCCTAGAGGAGGATTGTGTGTTCGACCCCAAAAAACTGAAGGTCATGGCTATTGCAAAGGCACCAGACGCCATACTGACCGAGCTTCAGCAGCTTGTGGCTAATACTCTAAGAAATCCTGGCAGAGGTGATGGGGGTGCAATGTCACATCTTGGCGGTGCTGTGGATGTGTGTTCACTGTGCAAGAGGAAGACACAGCAGGGTTCTCCACACATCAAGCAACCGTGTTGGGGCTGCGGGCAAAACATCTGTACTCTGATGACCAAGCATGTCTGCCATGTTAGCCAATGAGGAAACGGAGTACAGGCCTGAAAACCGGTGCTGTTGAGAAACAGATGGAATAAGGGTCCACGCCTGTATGGCCTTCTGAAGAGGTGGAGGGGGAATGGATTGAAAATTAAACCTCAAGTTGACCAAAGAGTACAAATTCACAGCTCAGGGTATAATCATACTTTTGAAACTACTTTTTTTTCCTTTTCACAAATGAACTATCAATAATTAACTGTAATTTGTGCAACATGTTAAAATAGTTACTGCTGCACATCTTCTAGTACTTTTCATACTATAATTACCTACTTTATACTCCAGTCTTGTTATATTGACGGATCAACATGCGTTAGGATGCAATCAAAACAAACAATATTTTTGTATTGCTCAAGATGCCTTTATTTCAGCCTGAATGTGAATATTGGATACTTTATGTGAATGATTTTGATTTGCTGACTTGATTTAATTTTCTTTTATCTGTATAATGTAAAACCAAATAATGATGTAACCCCAATAAATATCAAGATATGAGAACCATGATGTCCAGTTTGATATGATTTCTTATGTGGTGAAGAGAACCAGAAAAAATAAAAAATACAAATAAATTCCGTTTATGGATAATTCTATTAATATGCATGATTTCATAGTGATGTATTTGTAGACTTTCAAAACTCAGGATGAAGAAGAGGCAAGCAGTGAATGAAACTCCAGCAGTCTTTTATCTCCATTCTTTGTGGCATGCTGCAAAAGGACCTGCAAAAAAAGATGAGAAAATATGTTCACTATCACAGCTGTGTTGAAAGTAAAAAAAACAAAAAGGTAAGACATAAGAATGTGAGGCCGACTAGTTTCTGTTTCATACACTGTTTTCAAAGAAGTCGTGGGGAAAAAGGTATTTCAAATTAATAAATGTTTCCACAAAAAATGATTTGATCTGGTGCCAGTGCCGCTACGAGGCAGCTGTGTGCTCACATTGATTAGATCCTGGTCGTTTTTCGCATGCAGGTGTCTGAGGAGGTACCAGCTGGACACTTGCACCACTGTCACCGGGAAGTCTTGAGCGTAAACCAGCCTCTCCAACAAACGCCTTGTTTCCCTGCAGAAGGCACAGGCAGAAATGGGCAACGTTATAACATGAGCCTTGTTACTTGTTAACCAAAATCACTTCAATTTCATTCTCTGGACGCCTCATACCGACATTTAGAAGAGGAATTTGTGATCTATATGAGCAGGAAACATGTATGAGTATTGCTAATTGTGCTGCCTGTGTTGATGTAAATGACACTTGTGCTAATTTGCTCTTCAAAACAAATGGAACGGGAGGGCTGCTGATCTGGTTTGTTGTCTGGCTGAAATGAGTTGGCACCAATGTACTTCTGCTGCTCTGGATTTGAAACCCCGTCTGAATCTATAACCAGTCTCTCTGTTTAATATATGATCAAATTAAACATGTCTCCGGCATAAAAGGGCCTTTAATATTGCAATTATGCTTGGCACAGGGGGGTTTGTGCAGCAAAGAAATGATCCAGTTCACAATCGTTCTCCTCAGCGCTCTGATGAATGTAACATTCTAATTAAGCCTGGGAGGCCTGTGAGGTACTGACAGGAGGCTATTGTTTCAGGGCAAGAACATGTTGCTTTGTATATTGCTGTGCAGTTTCAAAAGTACCAACATCTTGAAAAGACAGATGGTGGCATAAATCAAAACATTTAGGTATGTTATGTTGTATATAATTACCTTAGATTATATATTTCACTTACAGACCAATGGGATGAAATCATTTTCATATCTATGCGGGACAACCCACACACTTGCAACATGCATGTGAATGCTAGCTGCTGCAGTTGAAACAGAGCACAGTGAGAATCACTGACCTGGCAGCCATCTTGGTCACGAAGTGGAGCAGGACCTGGAAGAGGAGGGCCATGGGCGATGAACCCAGCTTCAGGACCTCAGTGGTGGCTTCTAGAATCATGTCCTTCCATTCATTTCCTGGGACGCCTGCCTGAGAAGTCAGATCACACAAGGTTAAGAATAAAACTAGCAAAGAGAAGCATTATTCATCTACTAAACTTGTAATGTGTTTCATCATATTGTTGTTCACAATATGCGTCCTGCCTACTGTGTTAGTAACTGCTTTCAGAGGAGCAGTGGCTGTAATCATAATTAGATGATTTTCATAGAGTTATCAAAATGTCAAATAAAAAAAGAATTGTATTGGGAGTTGCTGTCCTTTGAGCAGTGGAATGGAATACACATCTCCTGAGATATATCGCAAAGGAAGCTTCTTGTCTTGTTTTTTTATTTCCGCTTTGGTCGCTGGCTGCTGATCCAATAATTCTGCTCGATATTCACCCATCTTTCATCTCCCCAACCTTGTTTCTGCCCACTGACAGGGGATGTCGATGTCTCAGATAGTTGTGCTGCATTAGCTGTACTTTATCACCTTAAAACGAGGAATATTCCGGATCTAGATTCATGTTACAGCCTTTGCAGGAACTCACCATACAGCTTCCTAGAGCTAGCAGCGCTAGTCGAAGCAGGCTGGCTACCTGGCTGCCGTGCAGGCCGAGCTGTGAGGCGAGCTGCAGACTCTGCCTGTAAGCCATGACTGCCTGGACCAGCAGGCCCTGGCTACGAAACACCTCCGCCAGCCACTGGGAGGAGGAGGAGGAGGAGGAGGAGGAGGAGGAGGATGAGGAGGAGGAGGAGGAGGAGGAGGAGGAGGAGGAGGAGGAGGACAGGACGGTGATTGGAAATCATGAATGAGTCGGAGTAGAGGTGAGAATGAGAGATTTAGAGCAGGAGGAGTGGCACAGGAAATATGAGAGGCGAAGGAAGAGGGGCGTAGAAGAGATTGTTTGAGGCCATGTGAGATAAAGATTTGAAGAGAGATTAGAAGAAGAGACGGAAAAAAGAAAGAGGTAAAAATGATACAATAATTTTTCTTAAGTAACTCAAGAGTATACATCTGATAATCACTGAAAAATAATGCACTGCAGCATGAAGATGAAGCAAATATAAAACTATGGGTAAAAACATGCTTGTATTGTCAGCTAGTAATATGATATAATTACAATATTCTTATAATAACAAGAATTAAGCTAAATTTCGACTTTTTTACTCGCAGCTACAAGGAACTCGGAAGCTAAAGAAATTATTTGTGGATCAAATATAAGGACTAAGAGAAACATCATGGACAATTTATTTGCAATCACTTCATAAAATGCTTGACTGCATGTTGATGGTCTATGTTTGTACAGAACAGATTATGACATTGTGATATTGCTACACATTTTAACTCCAGATTTATGGTGCAACATTTCTGGTCATTATCCAAGGCCACAACCTGCCAATATGTTCACACTTCTACAGAGTGAGCCTGGTGGAGTGGCTGCTCCGCCCATGCTGGTTCAGCCATTTGATGATGAGTGCAGCAATACGAGGTCTTAAATAAGGCACAGAAATGGTCTTCATTCGGCCAGTGGAAGCGAGACAAAATGGCAGTTTGTGGTGAGGAGAAAAAAAGATCTCATCATTTCACTGACCTCAACATTTAAACTAGTGGCCACCCAAGACTGAAACCATCAATATTTTCAAGTCTCGCTATGTTTAAGAGTTTAGCGTCTGTGCGATCAATGTGGTATAGCGCTGTTTAAAATGTTGTACTATTAAACAACTGATGCTTGAAATGACTAAAAGCTTGTCACTAAGTTACTGCAATCAAATACTGGTATGGTATTGAAATGATTTGAGTGTCCACTTACATGCCACGCCCCAAGGTTGGTGGGGTTCAGCATCACTGTGTTGTGGAGTTGCTCCAGCACAGAGTCTGGGAGCACAGTACCATCCCCGGCCAGTAAGAGGCGCTGACACTGCACCTGTCTCAGTGACAGCATCACCGCCGGGTGTTCAGGAGAAACATTCAGCACCTGAACCCAGCAATGGAGAGAGGAGGCCCCACATGTAACTTGTATTACTTCACCTGTGTTCATTTCTGTCTGAAGCAAGTCTAACTTTTTATATAATGAAGGAAATCAGATAACGATATTGAGGTTGTGTCTGAACGTGTGTTTGAATCCCACCTGTGAGCAGAGGGCTTCAGCCTGCTCCAGCTGTCCCCCCATCATGAGACCAGTCACCGCCTGTTTTAGTACCCAGCCTTCCAGAGCCTGGGCTAGGGGGCGCTCTATCTCCTCCACGTTATGCACTGGGATACAGAAAAGTGTCTGTTATACACGCTCACACATACATGCGCACATGCGCAGACACACACACACACACACACACACACACGCGCGCAGACGCACACACACACGCACACCAATGCACACACCTTTCTCAGAAACCACAGACATGAGTGTTTGCTCCAGTCCTAATCTGCTAGGAGCAGAACCTGAAAGATAACAGGAAGTATTTTCTGTGTGACAGGCAGCCATTAATCCTGCCCATGTTGCTGGATCATCTGAAAGTAGAGAGAAGAGTGGAGATTCAGATCACTCAGACGTTTCACAGTATTGCTTTGGTAGGTGTAAGGTAGCTTTACATTTAGAGAATAGTAATGAACATGAAGATGTTCTGTGCCACAAAGCTGTAAAACATGAATTTACTGTATATAGTGACACCATTGTCTAAAAGACACAGTTGTCTGAAAGACAGTTCTCACAGTGGTTTACCATACACATACACAGCATTTCACTAGAATTCATCTAAATGAGAGAATTTACACAAATGTATTTCCTAATACTGACTTTGGTCTCACTTCTTCAAGACATCCATTTTATTCAGTTTCCAATGATAAGTGTATGGTTGTTTGTGAGGTAGTTTAAGGCCTTCGTGTGTGTGTGTATATACCAGGACAGAGCAGCACAGCTCTCTGCATAGTCTTCAGTGCATTCCTGTGACTGTCCTCTCCAGAGTGTCTCCCACTAGCCAGCTGGTTCACTCCACTGTACAACAGCGCCCTCTGCAGGACACAAAGGTTACAACACATCAGTTTCACATGCAAATATACCCACTTCAACGTTGACAGTGTTGTCGTCTCAATTGTAGAGAGTAGTTTGGATAAAGGCTATCCTCGACCAAAGAAATTCTTAGTCAACTAACACAGTCATAGTCTGTTCTGTACAAATAATCACACAAAAGCACCATCTTATGTTTACCGAAGATGTGTTTATACATTTCTTAATTGGCATGGACAAATCAAAACAAACGACTAATCGACTAAAGAAGTCGACCAAGATCAAAAAGAGTGATTATGCAACTAACAGTCTAAGAGGGGGCAGCCCTAGTTTGGATGCTGACTTAACCACAGTGTACAATAGATTAAATACTATATAGTATGCTATATACTACATATAGTTCAAACTGACAGACAGACAGAGAACACAACAGAAAAAAACATACACAAAGCCATTTCAAGCATAAATATGCAGTCGCTCTCTCACCTTTCCTTGGGTCATACTGGAGAGACAGGCAACATGACCAGCCATGGCACCGCCCTGGAATACACAGCAGACAAAACCATGAAGCCTTTAAACGCCCAGCAGCACTACAGCAAAAGTTGATGAGGCTGCTCAGTTAAATGTGTGTGAGTAAAATAGATTTCCTGTGTGTGTTTGGGATGCGTGTCATGTTGATGTGTGTATGCAGCCTTACTTTGGCCTTCTTGGGGTAGTACTGTGGTACCAGCCTGGACAGCAGGGCCCATAGAGATGGGTTTCCAGGATTGCTGTTAAGAAGACAGACGGAACCGTTGTACAATTTGTACCTCATGTATAGGCTTTTCCCAAAAATATAAATATGTGTATGATATGTTGTTTCACTGTCTGGGGAACTGTTCTACCTGTTGATAATTGTTCAAGGTACTTCTCAGTAGGTGTGTAGGCAAGCACTTTTGCTTCTGCATAAATGCAACTTATTTATGGTGAGTTCACACTGAGTCAGCTGTCATTGAGATTTCAATAGAAATACTTTAATATCCCTGACATTTCAATCCAGAACTGACCCAAAACTAAAAAATAGTAAATGTAGTGATCCACAAAATGTATATAGAACAAGGTGCAAAAGGCTCTGTAAATCTGGCCTTCAGTGTCAAAAGTACAGTTTGATCACGCTGATGTATAATTGGTCTTTTTAAAAGTAAAATTAGGGTATTGTAGAGCACAGCACATAAGTAGGGTACGCTAAACAATTCAAACAAGCAGCTTATTTTACCCGTGTACAGCTCTGGAAGCCTCTCTTTGCACCGCGCTGTAGTTGCCCTGCAGGGCGAGCAAGGCGCAGGTGAGGAGACATCGCTGCTCTGTAACTTTCACAGAGGCTGAACCTTGCTTCAGCAACTCCGTCAGGGCAGCAGCAGCCAGTGTAGCATCACTGTGGACTAACCCCAGAGCACATAAACACAGCAGGGACTCTGAGATTGGCTCCTTTAACATTGAGCTGTTGAGGCAGAAAGCAGAGAGATACATATGTTTAGCTTGTAGTATTGTACAAGTACTATTATTACAGAACCACTGGTACAACAATGTGGACTCACCATTTAAACAGCAGAGTCTTGGCTGAGTCTAGGTTACCCTGCCGGTGCTGAAGCAGAGCCAGAGCTGTCAAGATGTAAGCCTTCTCCTTCTCAGTGGAAGCCACAGCCAAGGCACGTTCATAGGCTACAATACACACAAAACAATTTAGTCACATTCACTCTGGCATGTAAACACGTACACAATCTCTGATTTCAGTGTCTCCCAGTCCTCACCGTTAATGCTCTCTGGGATGAGTCCTGCCCTGCAGTAGGCAAGGGCCAGCCCAGCCAGATCACTGAGCTCCTGCAGTGGAGTGGAATTATAAACACGCACTGCCTCCTCTGATTCACCGAAGGTGCTGCAAAAGACACAGTGGGTTTTTTGTAAGTATTATCAAAGATGGTTTAAGTACATGGTAATAAGAAAGCTGGTTGTTACCACAAAGCACGTCCGTAGCCGCCCAGAGCAAATGCCAGCTCTTCGGTCGAGGACATGACCTTAAGCAGTTCAACAGCTCTGAGGAAAGAGAGTTAAGAGTAAGAAGGGTGATTTGAATATATATTTTGTCTCATTTCTTTCTTGGTACACTGCCTCAACTGTGAGCCTTCAGAGTCAGTCGGAGTAATTCAGACAAACACCTTTTGTAAGCCTTTAAGGCCTGCCTCTTCAGCTGCAGATGCTCATTCAGGTAACCAAGCATAATGAAGGCATCAGGGTCAGACTGGATCCTCTCTGGGAGGGAGGCAGAAGAAACTTCATGTCACAAAACATCAGGCTCTAAATGCATACGACTCAAATGCAATCAAGGGATCTGTGGATTCTGCATGCACATCAACACACAAATATATGCTGTACCTGTGTACTTGCTGAGTGCCACCTGAGCAGCAGAGATGGCATTCATCTGGACTATGTTGTAGCGGTACAGTTCAGAGTCTCTGTTGCTCTTATCCAGCAGGGTGGAACATACCCAGTAGGCATAACCTTTCACTCCCTCCATCTGCCGGGGAAAGAGAAGAGGTATAGAGATGTAGAGTGGGACAAAAGCAGAGAATGGCAGAATACACATTGTTTAAATATGGAATCATTCCTAATCACTTGCTTGTAGTAGTAAAAGGCTTATAGCTGAACATGTAGCAATCACAAAGAAAGTTGAAGCAAAGATTAAACTGTTGTATGCTAATGAGTGAGTATCACAAAAGCAACCCCAGTGGTTTTGGGAGGTCACGCACATGTGTGCTGAGTTCAGTGGTGTGCCTGAAAAGATCCATGGTGTCATAGCTTCCCACTCTCTCTGCTATCAGCGCCTGGTAAGAGGACAAGAATCACAAGAATCAAATTACAGTTGATATTAGCCAAGAACATAGTATTTCTAACCTACCACTGAACTTGAAATCCTTGCATTGCTAAGTGAAATTTGTATATAACAAAAGAAATACAAGAAATAGCTTCTTCTCTGTACTCATTTTACATCTTATCAAAAACATCGTGACAACTCACACCCAGCTTACACGTCTTTCATCATTCCTTAACCTTGCCAAACACACAAACAAAATATAATTTTCCTTTTCCTCGTTAGTTATACCGTTACATTTAGCTTGATGTTGTGTCTCATATGTATGTCTATACAGTACAGGAAAGTGACACAATACAGAAGCCTTAAAGGTGCAGTGTGTGGGATTTGGCAGCATCTAGAGGTGAGGTTGCAGATTGCAACCAATTGAAACTTCTCACGCGTTCCAAGCGTGTAGGAGAACTACGGTTTCCGAAGCGAAAACAAAAATGGCCTATGTAGAGCAAGTGTTTGGTTTCTCCAGTCTGGGTAAATGTAGAAACATGACGGTGCAACATAGTGGACTCTGTGAAGAGATCCGCTCCGTATGGAGATATAAACGGCTCAATCTAAGGTAAAGAAAACACGATTCTTATTGTCAGGGGTTTATACACTTACGAAAACATACTTATTAATAAGTATTTCTACCATTAGATTCCCCTAAATGCTACACACTCTTCCTTTGACCCTTGAACACAATTATTTCCAAGCGTCCATTTCCTTGACATGATCAAGTGATCGTGAAAGATTGTCACATGATGTCTTCGTACCTGTCCAATCCAGCAGTTGACATAGAGCGGCTCCAGCGACTGGGAAATCTTGAAGGCTTCGTGTGCAAGCTAAGAGAATAAGACCAAACTTTAACAGAGAAAACATCAGCCAACACTAAACATATAGAAAAAAATGTATCACACACACACAAACCTCTATATTGTCGTTCTTCAAATACAGGGTACCAAGGTTGGTCCAAGCAACAACATTCTGTAACAAAATATTGAAAAGTCCCATAAGAACATCAGAATAGTTTCTGAAAATACTATTCATCACCTGAATAAATGTGCATTACATACATTTGGTTCAACCTCTATGGACTTGATGAAGCAATGTTGAGCCAGAGCAAAGTTCTCAAGACCTGAACAGAGAGAAAGCAACATGTTGTATTTACATATATAATTAGGTGAGGGCCTGATCATCGCTGCTTGCAGCTTTAATTAGGATATTTGTCTGCAAGATTACAGCTTTTTATTAGTGTATTCATTTATTTCCTAATGAAAAACATGTTTTTGAGGCTGCCCTTCTACCAAATAATGTTAAAAACCTTTAGGCTGATACAATAATAGCGCTTTCCACAAACGAATGACCATAATTCTTTGTATTATGAGAATAGAGAGAACTTCAGTGACAGTAATTGGTAATTTCCGAGGGCAGAGCAAGAAGAGTAAGACAAACTGTTAAGCATTTTGCTCTAAAGACATACATTTTAATTTCAGAATAAAACCTTTTCAACAAGAAAAACATTTCACAGCAACAATCCCACACAGAATAAATTAATATAGTTAGAGGAAGCTGTCAATACTGCACTTATTTTTGACCAATGAAATATTGTACACATTGACCAGCCAATCAATCTATCCACCGAAAGGGATAGACCGCTCTTATTAACATGACTGAGGAGGCACATTATTCATGAATTCATATATTATTACCTTTTCTCATGGAAATCACTCCCAGGGCATTCCAGTAGCTATGGTTCCCACTGTCCATCATGATAGCTTTTTTTAAACACTGAAAAGAGAGACAAAGAAACTCTTAGAAATACCACATCTCGGAAGAAACAATGCAAAACTGCAGGATTATGTGAAATACCTGCTGGGCCTTCTCCAGGAGCAGCGATGGAGAGTTCTGGTCGTCCTCTGTGAAGCTGGATAGGCTGGACTGATGATAATAGTTGAGTCCTAGGTCATTCCAAAGGCTGGGAACCTCAGACATCAGCTTCAAAGCACGAGCATAGCACCTGCAGACAAAAACATGCACTTAATGTTCAGTGTTCAGATTCAATGCTCGGCCAACAGGGACAACACTTTACCAAGGGGCAACAAAAAGACCATTAAGTAATTATAAATGGCTGATTTGACAGAGTACCAATGGTATATGCAGCTTGGAAAACATCTATGCCTGTTTGTGGTCTTACCTCTCACCAACTTTGAGTGTCTGGGCCTGGTTCAGTGTGTGGCTCTGGGTGTTGGAGTCTAAACCAGCCAGGGGGGCTGGCACTAAAACTTGAGCACTGTTTGGCGCCACAGTGCCGACTGCAGTGCAAGCATCTCCCAGCAGCTTCCACAAACAGGACATGTCTGGACGCATCTCCACAGCTCTGGAGGGAGAGAGAAGAAATGTGAATTGATAAATCAATAAAAATTAGACTAAGAGTGTGTGATACTGAAATGTAATGAATTACAGACAAACCGTAATTAATTTTAAGATTTATAGATTAAACTAAATTCTAATCATTACCGGAAGAGGTTCTGGATGGCTTGCTGAATAAGGTCAATGGCTCCCTTATCTCTGCAGTCTTCCATTAAACCTTTTGCCAGAGACAGCTGGCACTCCCCAAGACCTGAACAGAAGATAACAATCTGATTAAATGTCCAAATACAGTTATATGACTAAGAGGTATGCATTAAAAAGCATACCATTAAACCAAAGGTAAGGTCTTGGATACATTGATGCAAACGCCTACCTTTAAGGGCAGGCACATAGTCCTGCTGCGCTGTGATCTGCAAGTACTCTGCAACAGCCTCTCTGAACTTGCCCAGGGTCTGTTTGATAGCAGCAGCCTGGTAGACACTGTAGATGGAGGAGGGTTGAAGCTGATGGGCCTTACCAAAGGCTTTCAGGGCGGCTGTGAAACTGCGGCGGTTTAGGTAGGCCTCACCTAAACACTCCCAACACACCCAGTCCTCTGGATCTGCTCTCAGAGCTGCCTGCAGACTTTAAGCATACATTCAATTGTCAATGCTCATATTCTGATAATACCTATGATAATATAGAAAATGATGAAGACCTAGGTCAAATAAACATTGTCTGAGATTTGAAACTCTTACTCAGCTACAGCTTGTTGATGCTCTCCGATCTTTAGGTAGTACAGCCCCCGCCTCATCCAAGCCCATTTAGCTGAGCCTGGTGTGGCTTTCTCAATCACTGACTGAAGTATTGCTAAAGCAGTGTCCTATTGCATGGGAAAGAGGATTGGAGAATAAAAAAGGAGGATAGGGAAAAGAGGAGCACGAGTAGGGTCAAGACAAAAGAGATGCACCTGTAAGGAAACGCCACAACAAAGTGCCAACGCCAAGTTATGAACACTGCAGCTATGGAGTTTGTGTCTCATCGCCAACAAATCCACTTACCATGTCGTCCTGCTCCATACTGAGATCCACTGAGGCAGCTCCAGACTCAGCATCATCGTTGTCCATCTCAAAGGCCTTCTTATAGCATCCTCGTGAGCGGCTATGATCGTTTGCCACCTGGCGGTAGTAATGTCCAAGGTAGCGGAATACACAACCAAGGTTTGGGTCTAACTTTGCAGCCTGAAATGGACAAATTAAACTTTCAAACTAAGATGCCATTCAGCACGACACTTGACTTCTGGCAATAATAACCATATTGTGGCATTTCAGTGAGAAAGTTAAGTTAAGCCCTTTAACACTAATCTTTCATAGACCGAACCATCAATATTTTAGAGATTACATTTGTTTTTTTAATAAATATATTATAAAAAATACCTCTCACCTGTCAAAAACTAAAACAATTTCAATAATAATTGTACTAACCTTGAGCAAATGTGTATGGGCTTTGCTTCGGTCTTTTCGGGTCTCTTCTCCCATGTCCCAGTAGAGACGTCCCAGAAAGAAATAATACTCTCCACAGTCTGGGCTCTGGCTAGCCGCCTTTAGGAAACTAAGCAACAGAGGAGCAATAAAGAAAAGTTCACCTTGGAGAATTCACTTTATTGCGCCACACATGTTGATTGTTTGGTTTTAGCTAGGTTTAAAAGGGGACAGTGTGCAGGACTTGGTGGCATTTATCTAGCAGTGTGGTTGCAGAATGCAACCAACTGAACACCCCTCTGCTCACCCACTACGATGACCTTCAGGTCAACAGAAAAACGCAAAAAGTCTCTCACTAAAGCCAGTGTTTGGTTTGTCCGTTCTGGGCTACTGTAGAAACATGGCGGTGCAACACAGCGGACTCTGTGAAGAGGATGCACTCACTATGAAGATATGAAGGGCTCATTTGAAGCTAAACAACGATTTTTTTGTTTCAGGTGTTTATACACTTATGAAAACAGAGATATGATTATTATACTCCATTTCTGCCGATAGATCCCACATAATGCTAAAAACTGGCCCTTTAGGGGAATGCATGGCCACAAATTAAAATCTCACATACACACAAAAAGAAAGCAGTTTTACCTCTCCTCTGCCAGCTGCTGCTGGCCCTGAGCCAATTGTGCCAGTCCCCTCAGTACAAACCCCTGAGCCAGATTAGGGTTAGAGGCCACCAGCTCTGATGACACCTACAGGAGACACATTCGTTTAATACGAATCAATATATCTTGTGTACAATACAAGAGATCCTTTTTTTCTGTTCCTTATATCAAAAGAGATGACAACATTTTATCTCAAGTTATTATCACCAAGTGTTCAATTCTGTAAATTGCCCAAATTTACACATTAAATAAAAGAAATTCTGTAATACTGTTTTTCTCATAGTATCATATAATAGATCGGACATCTTCACAGACAGAGTTCAATAAGTGAAAGGTTTTCAACCTTAAGTGCTTCATCAACTTGTCCCTTGTTCAGGTATGCTTGTCCTTTTAAGGCTCCCAAAACTGGGTCTTTTTCAGCATCTGGGATCTAAAAAAAAAAGAAAAACAATAAACATAGACATTTACTTTGATATCATGTAGTGCGACGCATGTATGTCCAAGGTTACAACTCCAGCAATTTAGTTTTTGTATTCTGGGTTCAGTGTGAACATATTTTGAATTACTTCATACCCAAAAAAGAAAATTCTAAATTACAGTACATGCTGAATGAACAGAGTATTAGTCAATCACATTACCTGTCGGGCCGTGTATTGGCCAGAATCCAGCAATACTATGCTTATCATGATACAGGGATAACAATTAAATGCAATATTTTGCAATTCTGTAAGCAAGGCAATATATTGAAATGTTTTTAAATCTATTTTTAGGAAAACAGTCATTGTATAAAGACACACATGCCTAAAAATCTGAGTAAAAAAGTAAAAATGTTATACATCAGAACACTGGGATCTGCATTTGCATTTATCACAGTCCCTGTACCAGCCGACATCTTAGCACTACTATGAGAAGGCACATACACTATGTACTATGTAGTATTGACTGACTTCATCTTTAGATGTAAACTATCAATCAAAAATCAACAGTGTTTTTGAGAATTAATACAGGATCACAAAACATAATTTCACTTTAATCATATTTTCAATATTTTTTGACACCCTTAATTACCTGTGAGAATGTCTCCAAAGCCTGGTCTGCAGCCGTGTCTCCCCCACTCTTGACTAAAGCCTCGAGCTGCAGCTTGAGCAGTTTGACCCTCAGCTCCTTTTCTCCGGAAACACATACTGTCAGACCTAATAGAAACCAGACACAGAGAAGTTCACCTCCTGCTCCAGGGACTAAACATAGCTGCCCTTAGAAGACGGCAGAAAACATCTTTATTTCAAATCACAAATGTGTTGTTTTTTTTTTTAAACAAACTCTGGATGAAGTCTGATTGGCCAAATTAATTTCCACTAGCATTACATCTGGATAACGTAGTGATACAGCAGACTAAACATACCTTTGGAGCATGACATAGCACAGTCGGAGTATCGCTGCATTTTAAACTGAGCTTCAGCCAGACTGCACCATCCTGTACTGGAGCTCATTTTCTTCAAACCTAAAAAAGCAGAAGAGACACAGAGGAGTGTGTAGTTAGCACAAACATTCTGAAAAACAGAGATGTAACCAAGTGCATGTCTCAGTATGAAATGTTCAGGTGCCGCTTACATTAAGTCCAGAATCTGTTCTGTGTTGATGCACAAACTAACCTTGTGCAAGGTCCTTAATGGCATCTTTAAACCTCCCTTCTTGCAGTGCTTTGGTGCCCAGACCCAAGTGACCTAATCCGCTGTTAGGGGCCAGATCAAGGAGCCGGGAGAAACAGCTGACTGCATCCTCGTTCTGAACACCTTCAAACAAAACATATCGAGTACTCAGAGTGATACTGAGTGCAAAAGCCAAAGATTCCCCTCAATGCTTGAATATGACTAGAGTATAAGGTAATACGAATATCTGTAAATCATTGCATTCTGTGATTTTAGATTTAATGAGCAAGACAACAGTATGTTACCTGTTTTGAGGTAGTGAGAACAAAGGACTTCAAGAGGATAACTTTGGTTGGGGTAGAGGGACAGCATGGACTCACATGCCGCTATCATTTTGGGTTCTTCTTTAGGCAGCTACAGTAAGGGAGGATTCATAATGAGCATCTGATTAAGGACATACTGTAACTGTACAGGGTTAAGTATGAAGTATGATTTTTGAACATAAACACACTGAGGTGAGATAGACGTCAGATAAGGTGCACTTACTTTAGAAAGACATTTGACATAATCAGCTGAGACCTTCTGGTGTGGCTCTCCTGGTACAGGATCCATGAGAGCCATGGCCTTCTCAAATGCTGTGATTAACTGATGATCACAAACAAAACAGTTACCAAAAGGCAGACGCGGTAGAAATATCTGCACGAAGAGCAGCATTAAGAAATATATGATCTAACTAGTAGAACGAAGGTGATGGACTCTAATGTGTAGCAAAGTGTTTTATACACAAAAAGAAACACACGTGTTGCTAAGTTTAAGTCCACATTTGGAGAATCCTTACGTGCTGTTGAGTTTCATTGTCCCGACCTTCCTCATTAAGGCAGTCTGAGAGGAGCTGGGTCATCTGTTGCCATAGCTGCAGTAACTCTTTCTTGGCCACAGCCTCTTCCTCCTTCACCTGAATGAGCTGCAGCCAAACCTTTGCCAACTATGTGCAAACATAAAAACGAATTTAATATTTGTAATAAGCAGTGTATTAGTTCCCATTGAACCAATGTGCTTTTAAATTGAATACCTTTAAATATTCTTTATCAGACTGATATATATCTGACAGCTTACTGATGGTCTCATAACATTTATTTTTGTCAGAACTGTGAATGGAGAACATAAAGAGAATCAATAACACTGCAAAATAAATGTCAAACCAGTCAAAACGACAGCATGTTGCAAGAAATTCTGAGTTAACTTGGGAGAAAGCAAGTACATGAAAACTTCCTGTGTAGTTTTAAAAACCATCCTGGAGAGGTTTTTCCATACGTTACCTTGCGTACAGCTCAACAAGCTTCTGGTAAATGTTGGGTAGCTCGACTTTAAAATCCCACTGATCAGTCTTCTCGTAAAGATTTGCCAAACCCTAAAAAAATGCAGTTCATAATTACTATGGCCAAGGACAGATGTAGTATAATATGCAATAACACAACAACACAGCAGTGACATCCAGGGGGGAATCACTTTGTTTAAATAAGTGATACAAATCAGTAAATCAATTGCTCTCAGTGGAAGACATGCCAAGTGTAGTTAGTATAAGACGTTTAAAGGTGGAGGTGCAGGTGCCAGCATCAACCACTGCATTACCTGCCATGCCAGCAGCTGCTCGGGCTCCAGCTCGGCGGCTTTTTTATAGGCTGTCTGTGCCTGATCCGGTTGCTCCAGTTCACTGGCTGCCAGGCCGATGAATACCCATGCATTATAATTGGTCTTCTCAAGTTTCAAAACAGCCTAAAACCACAAATGGAAAAGAGCAAAGTCAGCTATACAACAATTCATTGACCATACTCCTTGGAGGAGCAGATGCACAACAACACCTCACGTGCATAACCTCCTTCTAGGTGTGAATCAGAGAGGCTTTACCTTGCAGTGCTTCAGAGCGTCTTTGAACTCTTTGTTTTTTATGGCCTCTCTGGCACTTTTCAGCGCCGTTTTCACTTCTTTACTAGACATCTTGCAATTATCTGAGTGAAACAAAGAGACATGTAAAAATAAACATTTTGTCATCACTGCACCCAAATAACATGTTTAAATTAGCCAGCTAACGTTAACTAGAGTTGAACTGTTAGCAGTGTTGGATAGCTAAATATATGAAGCACGAGCTTCTCAGAGCCTCTAAACTACGTCACTACCTCAGAATGACAACTCGTTTCAAACCTGCATTGATACATAACAGGTTAAAGTTATTTGTCAAGTTGGTTCAGCTGTTACCCTGGCAAGTGTTGCAAATGTTGGGGATACCCACTGTTTACGTCGTCAACTTGCTCTGCTACTGTTGGGTGACACGGAAGGGAAAGAAAAGTGACTACACCGCCCCTGGATTTTCAAAATAAAGTTACCTGCACTTCGGTCCACTTGAGAGTGTGCGGATATAAACAAAAACAAAACGACACAAAAGTGAACTAAATATTAATTTATTTGGGTAAAGAAAATAATTTAACAATGGAAATAATTGAATATAGTCACGTCATGGTTATTTTACATTCAAGTCCCTCTGAAAGTTTCTGCGAAATGATCAGTCAGTCATGTAAAATATAAAAATAAAAATCCAGATTGAGTCAAAGTGTGAACCTAGTACATTGAAAGGGATACTCTGAGATTATGCATCAATACAATAAAAATAAAAATATTATTAAGAGCCATAGAGCCATCCATCAATGTCTCTCAAATTGTCAAAGATGTGAGATAGCCCATGTTTAATCAAAGTTAGAGTCCAGCTCATTAAAAAAAGACACATTAAAGGTAACCATCATTACAACAATAAAAAACAATATCACAAAGAGTTAGAGAGCCAGTTTTCAATAGCTCTCTCATTGGCTAATGCATCTTTTTGCCAATCCACATGCCACCTGAGGTTAGAAATGACTTGGCTGTAGTTTTTCCCCAAACTATGGTGCCAGGCAACAAATGCTTTTTTATTGTAGAGCTGCACAGTTGTAGAGACTTTTGGATAGTCTACAATACTACGCAACAGCTTGTCCAGATGGGCCTGCACATCTAGGAATTTGAGAGCTACATTATGAAGTTCTTCCTTGTCCCGTGTTATGTCTGCAAACACAGAAAGTACAGAAAAATCAAAGGGTGCCAGCGTTTTATTATTGCTTTTTTTCTTCTTGAAAGCAAAGGAGGATTGAGTGGTTGAAGTTTTGTTTCTAAAGTTAAGAACTCACCAAAAAGCTGTGGGGGGACACTCAGTCCATCTGCATAGGCAATATATTTCCACCGGCCACTTCTCAGCATGTATGTAGAGGCATTGACATTACAACCATGATATTCACTCAGAACCCAGTCTGGATGTTGCTTCTTGGAAAAAGCACTGGCCTTGGATAGCAGAGGAAGGAGCGTGTGGCCACTGAGAATACCTACTGCTGGAATACCAGCAATGTCTGCAAAAAACATAAGTGTGTTACATCAAGTTAAAATACTGAAATCTAAATATACTAGTGCTTTTATTATGTTGATTTTACAGACAGTAGGCAGACAATTCAAATCACTCCACATCTTGAAAACTATAACACTTTTATTTTACCTTTCAACAGGCATTTTAATGATTTCAAATCTTTAATAGACATTTTAATCCTATGTTTCTACTTCCTTACCCAGCACAGTGGGATAGAGATCAACCAAGGACACAAGCTCGTTGACCTGCAGGCCGGACATCAGCCCAGGCCCCATGACCAGCAGGGGAACATGGGAGCTGCCTTCAAACATTGACATCTTGTAGAACTGCCGGTGCTCCATGGCAAGCTCTCCGTGGTCAGCCGTGAAGATCACAACAGTGTTGTCCAGCAGGCCGGTCTCTCTCAGAGCTGAAATCACTTGGCCTGGTGAGACAGAGTAACCATTAAGTTGCTGCTTTATTTTTACTAAATTCAAAGACTTTATTCAAACATTAAGTGGTGGTAGAGATGTACTGCAGAGAGAAAACGCTTATATCCATATATAAATATACTTACCATTCCATTGTGCCTTTAAAAGTCAGTGACTAGGGAAGTTTAACAGAGAATAAGCCAAGTAAAGTAGCCAAATATTCCAACAGGCTGCACAGAATGAACAGCACTACGCTAAAGAAATTCAGTGCAATTTGAACTATAAATTTGATATATTAGTATTACTGATACGCCTAAAATCTAGCTACCTGCTGTTGCCAGTTATACTGCGCACCTATTTGATAGCTGGAGTGGTATGTTGGTTGTGCTGCAAACACGGGTCACAGAAAGTCTCTCTTTAACACTTTTCTTCCCACAGTAAATGTTTGGATCTGTGAAACTGAGCTAAAATCTACTCCTTGCAGGTTTGGTAGCACTTCACTAGTTATCATCATCTTCCTGAGTTTGAAAGACATGGGTTCAGCTTTAAGTTAGCTGTCAAACCTACTACCACCTGCTGGGAGAGTCCGTCCCCTGATGAATTACTTCTGTCAACTAACCCAGCATGGCATCTGCTTCAGCACACATGGCATAATAGAAGGCCCTTATGCTTTTGACTTCCTCCTCAGTGAAAACACCGCTGCAGTTCTTGGTGAAGGTGGAGTAGTAGTCGACAGGGTGCATGGCAGCAATAGGCAGCCATTTAGGAACAGTGATGAGCTCAGAAGACACCTGTGTGTGTAAAATAAGAATGGAAGACTTTATACTGGGATTTATATAAAAAAAAAACATACATTATTTGGCAATAATGGAGAGAAAACATTCAAAAAGCGAGAAAAGAAGCAGCGTGCCTTCTTCAGCCAGTATGGTGAGGTAAGGAAGGTGGATCCTCCTGCGGTGGGCCCCAGGGATTCTGTTCTATAGGGGTGAGGTAAATTGAGGCCAAGATAAAGTGCGAAGGGCTGGTGTGAGGACGCAGCTCTCTGGTGGATCCACTGTGTAGCCTTGTCTGTGTTTTCCCAGTCTTTTCTCATGATCCTCACTGTTGACATGTTCCCAACCAGTTGCGTAACAGGCCGGCCTTCTTGGCGCAGGAGGAACTGAACATCCCGTGTCCAGGCCTCGACTCGATTGCTGCAGAAGTTGCACAAACACACACAAAAATACCAAATAAGATGCAGACGGCGACAAAATATAATGGGAAGTGGAAAGAAACATGAGAGGACAAGTAGCCAAAAAAATGATTCACACTGTTCTGAAGAATAGCTGCCCACATACACAGTATGTTATTTGGTTATTACTCATACAATTAGTCACCAACACTTCTTTTGAGTGTATGTGTTATTATTGAATAGGGATGAGACCAGGTTAGTGAAGCTGTTTTCTTATCTGAGATACAGTGACAGTGGCTGCCTACCTGACAGAGTGACTCCCTGAGGTGTAGTCCAGCTTGCCCATCGACTTGGTAAGATATCCATTTGCCTCCAGCAAATCCATCCATGTTGTTGCATTAGCGTCAAGGCACTTGTAGTTGTTCCACGACTGAGTAAGGTGAACAAACTGACCGCTCCACATAGCTGTGAAACAAATATTAAACAGCTGAAATACATGTGTTATTCCATCCTTTAATGATTATCACAGTATCTTTCCCCCAGTGCCTTTAGTTTACCTGCTCTTGAGGGGCAGCAGATGGGTGAGTTGGTGTACGCATTGAGGAAAGTAGTACCAAGCTCCCTGAGGTAGTTTACATATGGCAGCTGCACAACTTTGCTGCCAGGATCAAAGGTCAATCGCCCATCCTGCAGAAAAAGGGGAAAACTTACATTTAGACCCAAAGCCACAGAGGTACACAGTCAAATATGGATTACATTTTAAAAGATAAGCATCTCTGTATGGAGCTATAGGTCTGCCCTTGCATTGTGCTGAAGACTAAAATAAACAAAAGCTACTATTATTGAGGCAGTTACTGTGAAGCACTGTAACTTAATTCATACTCACAAATGCATCACTCATCACCATCACGATGTTGGGTCTGGTTTCATTTTGGCACAAACTTTGTCCATACATTTGATAAAGGAATATCAAAGCAAACGTTTCTATTTTCATGTCGGCGTTTCACAACCTTCCGATTTGGTGATTTTCGTTTGTAAAAGAAGAACTCTCGAGTCTTATGGACTTTCGTAAACATCCCGTTTGCGCTTTCAAAATAAGAGTTTTCTAGTTTCATTTTAAATAAAGTTGATTGACATGTAATGATAAACTGGGAACTCTAGAGGGCAGCATTAATCTTGTAATAATTGCTGCACAATTTTGTTGAGTTGGCTATGTCATGACCACAACTTCAACTACAACTACTATTGGCCCATTGTTTATCACAAAGATGTATCCTATGTCTATTTGTTTGTGAGAACCTAAATATGTTGTTATAATACTTATAAATTATGAAATCAGATAGAAACTCATA
Source organism: Ophiodon elongatus (assembly GCA_016806645.1). NCBI lineage: Eukaryota > Metazoa > Chordata > Actinopteri > Perciformes > Hexagrammidae > Ophiodon > Ophiodon elongatus. The sequence continues at coordinate 635,107 of JACSYO010002128.1, forward strand.
TGACTGTGCGTGTTGCACTTTTTGAATTATATGAGGTACAATGCAATATGATTTGGTTTTTAATTGTTTTCATTAAGGGTTTTAATCAATCGCTATCCAATTTTAATCATATGTTGATGCTTGATGCGGATCTTGCAAACATTGATATCCACAGCTATCATACACCTACTTCCTGTAAGTCATTATCTCATTATTGTTGCATTTCATTGCTAAATTTATGTGGCGTCTTGTAAATAATAAAAAAATTAATTAGAATTGAAATGGTAGTTTTTCAGTCATAATGTGTTTTTTGAAAGCAAGATGATTTACCATGCTGTTCAACAGGTGATGCTGCAGCTCATTTGAGAAGCCTTGATGGTCCACCAGATGGCGTTTTGAGCCTCAGAGTTGTTTTTCTGTAAACTGTGAGTTCAACACAATGAGAAATCCCAACCCCCCATATGTGCATGGACCATTTTAATCTTAACACAAAAACAAGATATGCTAGATGAATAAATAGGAAGCTTTTCTAGAAGTCTGCTCCCCCTTAAATCGCGGGAATACATAGTACTCAGCAATTATACATGGTCTATGCTGCAGGAGTCATGCACATATCAGCAGTTGTTTTCTGTTGATTGCACATGGATGTAGAGGCTTTAGTGTGCCTAGATATATGTGAGATGAGGCCATATGCGTGGATTATATCACAGATAGATGTGTAGACATAATTATAGGCCTAGACAGCTGGAGGGCTCTAACATATTCAGAGATGATGCACCTTGTATGAATGGTTATCATATAATCATATATAATGAAGAGTGGAATAGTGTATTTTTTGTTTCTAGTGCAATCAACTAAACATACTCCTGAAATCAATCTCTGAATGAAAAGCCTGTAAATCACTAGAAATTAGACTTTTTAGGGTATATGTAAACGGATATTTCTAATATAACAAATGACTCGTGAAGTCTCACCTCTAAAACTATTGTGCTGAACATTTCTTAGTGCAGTCTTTCAGCTGTTTGACCAAACTTGTCATCTGGCTCAGAGCCACACTTCTCTGCCTTGTTCCAGAAGGCGGAAGGAGGGGGCAGCGGAGCCCTGCGCATGCGCCCAAGGTTGTTTTTCACACAGCCTGTCGCTTAAAGTGAGCTGAGCTACGGGGGTTTCCTTGTCTTTGACTGGAGACCGACGAGCAGAGAGGCGGACGATAACAGCATCCTTTGCTGTTATTCAGCCATCACACATCTCAATGAACTGCTCGCAAAGAAGCCACTGATCGTGCCTCCTGCTTTTTGCAGGGCAGAGATACTGATCAGTGTCTAAAGACTGCATCCCTTTTTTCTTATGAAATTATTTTTTCATAGACTTTTTTTTATTTCAAGGTCTCTGTATCTCTTTCCACCATGGTGCTAGGAAAGGTAAAGAGCTTCACAGTAAGCTACGACTGTCTCAATGACAGCAACGTTCCCGTCTTCTCCAGCGGGGACTGCGTCTCAGGGAGGGTGATCATCGAAGTCACCGGAGAAATCCGCGTGAAATCTCTGAAAATCCACGCAAAAGGATTTGCGAAAGTTCGTTGGACTGAATCGAGAAATGCTGGATCCAACACTGCCTACACGCAAAACTACACAGAAGAAGTGGAATATCTAAATCACAAAGATATCTTAATTGGGCACGAGAGAGGTAAGGGACTGGTTTTATTTTGATGAGCAGAAGTTTGAGAGAAACTGACTGTAAGATGCTCTTTGTAATGGTTGAGGATCAGGTTAATTGGAGGATGCTGTAGCCTTGGACGTCAGAAACGGTGTTAATAACGTCATGATATGCACTGTTGGATTTGGTTATCTTTCATAGTGTAAAGTATTTTATGTGACGTTGTTGGTACAATGAACCTTAGTGACATGGGCTTCATAGAGCTCCATCGTTACTTGTTTGTGTCAAGGTGTCAATGAATGACAGCAGCTCGAGCATCAGTATTTTTCCCAGTATTTCAAGTGTAAAGCCCATTTTTGAGACGCAGAGCTATGGAGTAACGGTTTGCAGTGATGCACTTGCCACTTTGTAAGACATTTTCAATGCAAAAACGCGTAATATTTGGTGTTTCTTTGTAGCTTTTCTTAAGTTTCCACCCATTGTTCAAAGCGGTTCAATCCTGTTCAGAAAACTGGACCAGGGGAGGGCGGAGCAAAGCGCATGGCCCTCTCTCGCCCGTGAGTCATTGGCTGAGGTGCTCATGTGTGGCCAATGACATCACCCTCTTGTAAAGAGTGACAGAAGACTCTGCAACTTTTTAATTAAGAAAACACCTGCAGAATAGAACAAATCAATAGCAGTACCTGTAGTATGGTTCTGAATATACCAAAAAAGCTGCGGTGGAGCTGCAACGCTGATAGTTTCTGTTCTTCTTCCATTGAATATGTTTCCTCTGCACATATCTGTGTTTTGCTGGAATATGACGATGCTTTGCTCTATTGTCAGCAGCTTTGTGCTTCAGACATATTTGCGTGACTTCATCCGCAGACTGGTTGATGTTTTTGATGGTAGAAAGCACCCATTGTGAGCACCCGTATATGTATGTTTGTGCCTCTTTTTTATTATTATTATTGGTTTGGGTTTAGCTTGGTGTTTTCTTTTTTTTTTTTTTTTTTTTTCCATCTGCAGCATCTTTACTCATTTAATGGCCATCTCGTTTCTGGTCAACTCTGCAGCAGCCGTCTAAAATGTAGCCGGTGAACTGGTTTTGACTAGCTGTCATGACGCTAGACTGTCGGGCCTTTTGCATGTGAGGGCAAATTGTAACATTAGCCTCCATCAAATGGGTCATTATTTAAATCGAGTCGTTCGCCTACAATGCTATACTAGAAACAAAGCGTCATTTCGCCACAAGCTCTTTTCAAAAAACATTTCCTGTGATGCTGAGGTGGATAAACCGGTCGACAGCTGCTGCAGTCGGTGCTCGGAACAGTCTCGTTAGTGACTGCGGTGTCGCACAGTGAATGCGTAATGAGAGCAGAGAGGCTGTGGGAAGCTGCTCACACCGGTTTAGGCCGGTCTCCTCCTGCTGGAGTCTGCCGTTTGACTGACAGCTCCGTACTTGTTTACCACACGGCTGCTGCTGCTGCTGCTGCTAGGGGGAGGGAGTGCTGAGCTGGCAGAAGCACGTACCCGGCCTCACGACCCAGCTCTTCAGAATACACTCTTGTTGTTTCAAATGAAGAATAATAATAATAATAATAATAATAATAATAATAATAATAATAATAATTTGCAACATTGTATGAGCATTTTGACGATGCGAAAAGGTCCTCTCCTCCCTTCGAAAAAAAAGATACTCACTCTCTTTTTTTTTTTTTTCTTTTTTTTTTGTAGAGATGAATGGAAAATAACTTGGTCCTTGTTAGCCAGATATATTTATATACCGATTTAGGATTTCATTGTAGCCCCATAGAGCCCAGTTTCCCCCATAAGAGCCTTTGTATCGCCATCATCCACAATGGGATTCCTGGGAGCACTATCTTGCACGCTCAGTTTCTGGTACCTTAAACAATCAACTTCTTTGGTGTGCTCTTAATATTAGTCTGCTGCTCATCTCTCAATACATAATTTTTTCACAGACCGATATGATAGTAAAATCCGCTTATTCTCTTTTGTCTCCCCCACCCTGTGTTTTTGGTATGACTTTCAGATGCCTTCGTAGAGCATTTTACCCAGGTATGGTATACATGTGTTTGGAATATTGTCCTCCTTGTTTTTCAGACGATGACAACTCTGAGGAAGGACTCACCACTATCCATTCAGGAAGACATGAGTATGCATTCAGCCTCGAGCTTCCACAGACGTAAGTGTCTTAATACTACACTTGAGTCATAGATTAAATAGCAATGTCATCATTATTCAGCAGTAGCCTAAATGATATTTTGACAGTTAAAATAAACCCTTTCTTTTCCTTTTCCTCCTGTGTTCTTTCCTGTAGACCTCTGGCTACCTCTTTCGAAGGGAAGCATGGCAGTGTGCGCTATTGGGTAAAGGCAGAACTCCACAGGCCATGGCTCCTGCCCATGAAGACCAAGAAGGAATTCACAGTCTTTGAGCACATTGACATCAACACTCCATTATTGCTGGTAAGTTCTTTTGAAGAAACCCCTAACATTTTAATATGTCATAATATTTTAATTGGGAGAGGCATTAGTCCGGACTATGGTGAGACTCAATGGTGAGACTCCATGTCAAAGTGAAAATGTTGTCTAGTTTTGACCGATTACCCAATGGATAGCCGGAACACCCTGTTTTTCAATATTGGTGGGCAATATTTAAGAGAAACCTCCAGATATTTTCTAATACATCAGTTTGTTCTTTTTTCTTCAGTCACCACAGGCCGGCACGAAAGACAAGACTCTTTGCTGTTGGTTCTGCACCTCAGGTCCTATTTCCCTAAGTGCCAAAATAGAAAGGAAGGGATACACCCCAGGTGAGGAGAAGTAAATTATTCACAATGCAACTGATAACATTGTTAGTCGTGTCGATAAATTGATGGAATTATTACACTGTCTAGATCGCTGCATTTATTGGTAATGACACACGAGATAAAAAGGTGACTACCGTTGATAGAAAAGTAATGAGACGTCAATTAACCTCACCTCTGCCCTCTCTGACTCTGTAGGAGAGTCGATCCAGATCTTCGCAGAGATTGAGAACTGCTCATCCCGCATGGTGGTGCCAAAGGCAGCCATCTACCAGACCCAGACCTTCTATGCCAAAGGGAAGATGAAGGAGGTCAAGCAACTGGTGGCCAACCTGCGGGGAGAGTCTCTGTCCTCGGGCAAAACTGAGACCTGGAGCGGCAAGATGCTGAAGATCCCACCTGTCTCACCCTCCATCCTGGACTGCAGCATTATCAGAGTGGAGTACTCCCTTATGGTGAGTACAGTCTTACTGTATTTGGGCTACTCTCTCACTCCATTCAGCAGAACCCCCTTTTCTATTTGTTTGCCACTGTCACTGGCATAGACAAAAAGGTGTTTCTGCCCTTACGGTTTCCTCTTGACCTTATTATCACCATTACTCAGCACCAGCTGAGCCAACAACTCTCTCCTGGTAAAGGATCTGGCTGACTCAGACACCATTTCCAAATCTGGGCCTTGGATGGCACCAGGTGTTATCTCCACATGCTGCTAAGAGCATTAGCCCAGGATATCTTTGGTAACACCTGCCTTGAGGGTGCTTATAACCTCTTTACCTCGCGAACAGACAGCCACCAGACACAGACTCTACCTGCATAAGCAACCAACCTCAAGTCATTGACCCACATATTGTTGAAAAAATGCACAACCCATTTAGCCCAGACTAGCATTGTTTTTGTTTTTTTTATCTTTTAGAGGATTAAAAAGCTGTTTCATTTCATGCTGAATGCTCAGCTCATTGCAGCACAATTATTATACCTCAGAATGACTTGCATATTCTAACCTGCTGTGGTGATCGCTCAGGTTTACGTGGACATACCTGGGGCAATAAACCTATCCCTGAACCTGCCCCTGGTCATCGGGACAATCCCTCTCCACCCCTTTGGCTCCCGTACCTCCAGTGTCAGCAGCCAGTGCAGCATGAGCTGGCTGGGCATGGGTCTGCCTGAGAGGCCTGAAGGTAGGTTGGCTCTCACGCTCACAATTCATATATCTATAACTTAATTCTGAATATAGTTATCGAGAATGCTAATATGTGGCTCGCTGTTCCTCTGCAGCTCCTCCAAGCTATGCAGAAATTGTGACAGAAGAGCAGAGGCAGAGCAGTCTTGATGTCCCAGCAGCCCGCGAGGAGCTGGACGGACCTCTCTTCGCCTACATTCACGAGTTCCGCTTCCAGCCTCCTCCTCTGTACTCTGAGGTAAGCACCAAATAACATAGACCAACGTAGATGTTCATTTCTATTTCTATTGCAGACCAAAATAAATCTGCTCTGTGTTTCAATAAATAAACCCTCTTTTTCTTGTCTCCTCTCCAGATCGATCCTAATCCAGATCATGCAAGACGCACAGAGGAGCACAGGCTGGACGCCTGTCCATCACGTTGAAGGGCTTTCCTGAAAGTCCCCAGACCGACTTGGGGATCTCTAAAGAAACCTGCTTGCAAGGCTCAGCTTTGTTTATTTTTCTCCAACAACAAGGTTCACACAACGCTGTTGACATCAAGAGAAATACAAAGTATCCAACCAAACATCGACTTGGACAAATACCTACAGTTGCGTTGGGTTGGACAAATCTGTTCCTGCCTTCCCTCAGCGAGAGAAACAGGAGCCACTAGCTTGGGGCATCGCTTCCTTCCTGTGTCAGCCTGCTGAGGGTGGGAGGCATACAGATGAACACATATTCAGTCTGTAGAAAAACCCCACTGGTAGCGAGAGCCCTGGTGATAGTATTGACAATGACCATGAAGAATCCGCAAGGCTTGACCTGCCAAGCTTCTCTTTTAACTCTTGATTCTTCTGTACTCGTGGCACATACGGACATGGCTCCTCACGCAAAGGAGGACTGATCATGTCCCGGCTTCAGCAGAATCGCCTAAAGAAAACTCGACAAAAAGAGAAAAATAATGTTCTAACCACCACATTCTGTATGAATGAGAGCATTCAGCAGTCAACAACAGAGCAAAGACTAGGTCCTCCTGCCTCATTTCGGATTTTTGTTTTGCACACTTTATTCTTTACTTGATTTGTGTTTAATGAGAAATGAAAAAAAAAAAAAGAAATAGGATGCGCCAGACTACGAATATGAGACCGCAGGCTTAACTTTCAAGACTTTCATCTGCATAACTTTGAGCAACGCTGAGAACAGGATTTGATTTTGGGGAAAAAAAGATTGACAAGGACAAGAAGACTGCACTGAATTTGGAAAATATTTTTCTTTTTCTCCTTATGACATTTCCTCAGTGACTTAAAATAACTAGACTGGACTTTTGCAGCACACTATCTCCATCTTAAAGCTCTTTAAGATGTTGCCTCCTCAGCTTTGAGCCAAGTGTGGCTTTCCTCCTCTTTTAGTTTAGTTCTGTTATTCTGTTTTTGTATTTAGCTCCAATCATAGAATAGCTTTTAACTTTTCTTGTTTTGAGGTTGCGCTGGATTCGGACTAGGAGGGTTGCAGACCTGCATTTGCCGCTCAAATTGTAGCTAAGGAGAAAAGTGTGAGCGCGTGTGCGCGTGCGTGCGTGTGTGTGTGTGTGTGTGTGTGTGTGTGTGTGTGTGTGTGTGTGTGTGTGTGTGTGTGTGTGTGTGTGTGTGTGTGTGTGTGTGTGTGTGTGTGTGTGTGTGTGTGTGTGTGTGTGTGTGTGTGTGTGTGAGAGAAACAGAGAGGGTGGTACATTGTGGAGGGACTCGCCTCACCCTAATTACCTGCAGCCCCTCTACTCCCAATCTCAGGG